>CM055116.1:1159724696-1160324696 GCA_029206835.1 Rana muscosa | reverse complement strand
CCAGCAATGCAAATCTGTGTCAATTACAATGAACAATGACCATCAACCTGCCAAAAAAAAACACCAATTGCCGACACATCCTTTCCCAATGACTGCTCACCCCTGGATGACAGCTCTTGTGGATGACAGCTCAGTATAAACAAAGAGTCAGGGTCTCCCAGTTATGATTTCATTTACCTAAATATGGACATATTTGGTAAATGATATCACCCAGAATATCCCACCCATTTGTTTATACTTAGCTGTCATTCATGGACGAGTAGTCCTCTGAATCAGAGAGTATTGGTGGATTGCAGTTTTTTTTTTACAAGTGGGTTGGCAAGTGTTGCCCATCAATAACAACGTGAATCTGCAACTCTGGACAACAGGATTGACAACTGAACTGAACCAAATTAGCTCAGTTGATCATCTCCCACCTGACATTTCCTGAATGAAAAATCGTAGGCAGTAAATTGTTGGCTGAACAGCACCTAGATCTAATCAGATACAAACAGTGTTTGGGCATTTTTGGGCATTTTGACAGATGGCAGGGTATGTAACATGGATGGAGAAATCTGTTTTCAGACATTTTCTGCAGGAAGAGAACTGCAGACTTGTCAAAGGACTTGTCAAAGTCTATCCAAAATGGAACTTATAATTTTTCCTTCCCCACGTGCCTCTTCCCCTGATCTCTCTGTCAAAATTGATGGCACAACTATCATCCCATCCTCACATGCCAAGGTCCTAGGAGTAGTCCTGGACTCTGAACTCTTTAAGCCCCACGTCCAATCACTGTTCAAATCTTGCCGCCTCAACCTCCACAACATCTCCAAAATATGCCCCTTTCTAACCAATGACACAACAAAGCTCTTAATTCACTCCCTGGTCATCTCTCGCCTTGATTACTGCATCCCGCTTCTCATTGGCTTATCTCTGCATACTCTATCCCCCCTTCAGTCCATCATAAATGCTGCTGCCAGACTCATCCACCTTACCAACCGCTCTGTCTCTGCTACTCCTCTCTGTCAATCCCTCCACTGGCTTCCGCTCACCCAACAAATTAAATTCAAAATACTAACAACTACCTACAAAGCCATCCACAACTCTGCCCCTAGCTACATCACTGACCTAGTCTCTAAATACCAAACTAATCATTCTCTTCGTTCTTCTCAAGACCTCCTGCTCTCTAGCTCTCTCATCACCTGCTCCCATGCTCGTCTCCAGGACTTTTCCAGAGCCTCTCCAAGCCTATGGAACTCCTTACCCCAATCTGTCCATCTATCTCCTACTCTATTAGCTTTCAGAGGATCACTGAAAACCCTCCTCTTCAGAGAAGCCTATCCTACCCACACCTAACAACTGTATCTTCATCTTGTCCATCTGATCATCCCCCCCAGCTACTACAATTGTTCCACTTGACCCTCCCTTCTAGATTGTAAGCTCTAACGAGCAGGGCCCTCTGATCCCTCCTGTATTGAATTGTATTGTATCCGTACTGTCTTCCCTGATGTTGTAAAGCGCTGCACAAACTGTTGGCGCTATATAAATCATGTATAATAATAATAATAATAATTAACCACTGCGTGCTCCCCAGCTTATTGCAAAATGAAAGCCAGGCGGGACTTTCGTCAGGGTCGTTTGTTGATGTCGTTGGCAACTGTCATGTGATCTACTGTGATTGGTCACAGCAATCACATGGTACCAGCCACAGTGCAGGCACGATCTGTCACCTGCTGTGTCCACCGGACACCCCCGATGACAGATCACTGTACTGGCCCACTGCTGGTAGCATGTGATTGCTGTGACAGTTGTAAACAATAGATGGCTTCCTTTAATGCAATCCATTGTGTACAATTGTGTTGCAAGCTGTGATTGGTACCATTACAGCCTATCTGTACCATGTGATTAGCTGTGGCCAATAACAGCTAATCTCAACATCAATCAATGAATCAGTTTCATTCAGTAAAAATGGTTGCTTATACCAATGAAATTCATTGGTATAAACAATCATAATGTGTAAATAAAAAAAAAATCCTGATCACTTCCAATGTTACTATGGTAACACTGTATTGCTCTAGTCACATTGTGTTAAAAAGGTCATACAAAAAAAAGAAAAAAGATGTAATAAAAAGTAAAAAAATATATATTATTATTATTTTATTTTTTTAACATACTGTCACCAGTCAGTGTCCCTGATCGCCGCCACACCAGTTATATGATATTGATGTACTGCACTGGTGACAGTATGGAAAAAATTGTGAAAAACATTTTTTTATATTTCTTGATTTTCCATAAAATTGTGACAAATTGCAACTTCAAAAAACTCTTGGACTGTCTATTTTCCAAAAAGTAATCTAATTTAGAGGATATTTGTACTGTCCTGTTTTCGGCCCTCAAGAAAAGAGATAGTCTGTCAGTAAATCAGGATTGATTAATTTTCATATACAGTATATAAACCATAGTTTGTGAACTCTATAACTTTCCTACAGACTAAATAATAAACATTGATTTGGGTTATTTTCAAAAGAGAAATTGAGCAGAATACAGTTTGGCTTAAATTTATGAAGAAAGATTATTTATTTGCAAAATATTATCACAGAAACGAATAAAAAATAGTGGTGAATAAATACCAACAAATGAATGCTCTATTTGTGTGAAAAAAATTGGTAAAAATGTCATATGGGTACAGTGTTGCCATTCAAAGTGTGACAGCACTGAATGCTGAAATTGGCCTGGGCTTGCCACCCAAACTAATAATCTAAGATCCTTCAATAACCAATGGGCACCTTGGACATCAAGATTTCCTGATAATGATTGATCCTATCAGTAACAATATCACCTATAGGTATCAAAAGAACGATTCTCATGTTCCAGTACAGTGTTTGTATTTTTACGTTTTTGTTGTTATTTTTATACGTGTGTTTTCTATCAACTTTCATAACCATCACAGATAATGCAAGGGTAGTCTGCACGATTCAGGCGACAACGTGTATATGTTGAAATCTTATTTCTAACCTGGGACTAGTGCGTTCGTGGGGGCATAACATCCACATTGTGTAGTAGGATGTGCGTACTCTCTAAATAAAGGATAAATACTCAGGTAATACCAATGTAACCTTACTACTATTATCTATGATCATGTGCAATGCTACTGTTGTAATTTACTTTACAATGTTATACTCTAATAAAAAATAATTGAAAATAAATTGGCCTGGGCAGGAAATGGGTGATAGTGCCTGGTATTGAAGTGGTTTATGTAATGCAAACAATTTTATTCAGCGCTCAGGTAAACAACTGGAAATCCACCACTTGAACTCTGGCATAATGATGAATACTCGAAGACATTAGATTATTTTCATTTATAATTTGAACAGGACAGTGAATTAGGCATGATTTATTGGCTGAATAACCTGGAGGGAGTTACACCCCAAAACACTGTGCCTTTTGTACTGCATAATAGCTCTCTATGGGATCTTGAAGTTAGCACGGTTATATGGATGCAATTTATACCTTCAGCCCCTCCTTCTCTATTTCAGGAAGGCTTGAAGGTGACTATTTCAAATTCTGGACAGGTAGATTAAGGAAGTCAGCAAATAAAGCAGTTGTTACGATCTTATCCCAGACAAGTCACCCGATCATCAGACAGCAATTGTCTTCAATTAGTTCTAATGGTTTATCATGAACAATGGTGAATATTTGCTGAAGAGGCAATAGCTGTTTTGCAAGAGGAACATTTGGGTATAAAAGTGAAGATGCTTTGTTCTTCACTATAAATGAGTACATTTCCCAGCTAAGAGGTCTTGGGCCATTTCACAAGGTATTACCTATTAAAACTGGTTAAGCATGTAGCTCTACTTATCCCTTCCTATAGCATTATATGCATTTAAATTGGACAAACAAACAAATTCCTGGAATCATGAATAACATGTCAATATGAGATATACTTAAAAAATTGGTAATTCTTATATGTGAATTTCAGATCGGTAAAATCTGGCAGCAGACTAGCCCAGAGAATTATCATGCGATTGCTTCCCTTTAAGCAAATTGCCTGAAAATGTTATTTTTGTTTTGTTTATCATGTGGTCTATAATCTTCAGCCATGTTGACACTACCTACTCAAATTACCTCTCCAGAAATCTGATAAGCGAACTTGGAATGTAGAAATTGTGTTCAGATAACAGATCAGCAAACCTGCAGTAAGGAAAACAGTAATTATCAGATAAGATTTGCACAATTTCTTTCTTTTTTTTTCTCGGGATGAGCAATTGGCTAAATAACAAAACACACTTTGTTATTTGTTTTTGTAACAATTCTTCATAACTTAGAGACGGATTAGGTTGGTTTGTTAATCTCTTTGGCTTTGGTTTATATGTAGCTTTTATTCACTTACATGGACACAAACAGGGTTCAATGGCCGTGAAACGACAAAAAAAAAAAAAAGGAAAATAAAATTTTGCAAGATTTTTGGCAACTTGAAGGATTCTGGTGGTAACATATCTTCTGCAGACAATTCAGTTTAATTCAAATGTCATTACCTAAGCCTAAAGGCACCTAACAATGTTAGATGAAATCATCCGATCCATCATCCGATCCAACGGTTTTTGGGAAGATTTTTGGGCAGATCACATCTAGGGTCCAGCAATTGCCTGCCATTTAGATGCTTTCATGGGAATGCTCATTTAAAAGTTAAAATATAAGATGGACATGATGTTTGAGGGCATAAAAGGAATGCTAGTGCAGGACACATGGGAGGGATCTGAAGCGCATCCACAAGAAAACAGTGTTGAGACAGCAGAAAGAAAACAGCCAGAATATGGCAGCTAGGACTGTCCTGCAGCCAAGTATTTAATAGCTAAGTGTGCCACAGACAGCCTTTTATGACATGGATAGCCACCAAAAGCCTTGATAAAAGTCTTACATGGATCAAATTTCCTTGCTGAATCAGCCAAAATTCGATCAATGTATGGGCAGACTGATTGATCCATCGACTCACTTGGGTACAACCAGCCTGTCTGATCACCACAAATACACGCTTGCTATAATTGATATCCCTGTGGTCGGATGGATCTCAGCCACAGGCATCGAGCCAGCTTGACCAGATTTTATCAAATTTTGCCAGACAGTTTCTGCTCTCATACGTGATTTTATACATTGGTAGGACTCTGTTTATCGTATTCAGCCAAGGGGTTCTCGTAGGAAGCTCCTTCCCCTTCCAGCAAGATTTCTCTTCTGGCATAAAATAGGGCGAAGGTTATGCACAATTTGGTGTATCAATCTCCCTCTATGTCTTCCAAAAAGCTCAATAGTAAGATCAAGGGATCCATTGGTATTGCCACTCCACATATCTCTGTTAAAGTATCTGCCACCGCCTGCCAATAGGGGTGAAGTCTGGGACAGGACCAGACCATATGAAAGAATGTCCCAGGTTCAAGAGTACATCTCATACACAGCGGGCTAAGGGAATGGTAGATATTAGAAAGCCTCTGCAGGGTATAATACGCCCTGTGTAAAAACTTCAACTGAATGTAGCGGTCTCTGGCCAAAACCATAGGCATTCAGAGAGCTTTAACAAAGCCTGTCCGAAGCCATGTTTTGAAGCAAGTGTGAACTAGCCCTAAAGGGTTTGAAAGTGCCTAGGAACATGAGATAAAGTACTACATATATTTAATATAACATTGTGTATCATATACATGCCCACCCACTTGCCAATCAATAAAGACACCTGTGTCAACTGTCAAATTTTTTTTTTGTATTAGACAAAAGATGTGCTCTGATTAACCATCAACAGTTCATTACAATTATCTACAGTCCTGCCCAAGAACCAGTAAAAAATTTTTTACACTACGCCTGATGCAACAAAAATGCATGTGTTGTTTGACATAACTGTGTATGTAGCATTGTTGAAAGAAGCATTTCGGCAAACTGGACAATTTTCGTGATAAAGAGCAAAATCATTCTGAGGGCATTCAGCCAAGAAAGGGGAACAATCCTTTCAGTGAGTAGGTATACTTATGGAGAAAAAAGTATAATTTGTAAGTAGTAATGGGTGTGACTGGTGTATAATGTTCATCTGTCTTTGGTCTTTATATATAAATGATCTGTTCATATATGATGAGCAGCCTTAGACTGGAAATTAGGCACTTGGATAATACCATAACAGTAAATGCAAAGTGAAACTTCAGGAATTCAATCCTTTAAAAAACAAAAAACAAAAAAAGAAGTTCTCCGGAGTTAATGCATAGTAAGTCTGATTTGCTAAATAAAAAAAATGTAAAGAAATAAAAACAAGAGCAGGGATAAATCATGACTGTATGGTTGGATCACAGATCCACATGTGAGCGTGAACTTATGTGAACTTTTCTAGCTAATGTTACACTGATTTTCTTTTTTTTAATCAAATCGTTTTTTATAAATTTTTTCATTATACAACAAAAACTCTAAAAACACACAAAACATTTCCATCAAATAACTCCACCCAAAAACAACACCAAAAAAATGATGATAATGAGATAGATTTTTGGAGCGGGATAACTACATAAGTATATGTGCACCATTAGGTGCAATAATGTGATGGAGGGTTCTGAGTAATGATTGAAGTGTAGTTTGGTGAGCGCAAAAATGGAAATAAAACCCTTTTTGGTACACTGATTTTCAATGCGTAAGCTGCAGTTCTAGTTTCTACACATGTTGAACATCCCAAAAAAATGCAGATGTTATGCTACTATGTAATACACATGGCAATTTGTTAAAAAAAATAAAATAAATAAATGTGCCAGGCTAAAAGAAATATAAAACCCTTGTTAGGCTCCATGCACACTGGCTTAAAAAACTTTGCTTCTACAGGAGTTTTGTGTTCTGCCTGTAGAAGCAGCTCAGTGTTATCCTATGTGTCCATACACATTAGGACGTTAAGAGGCATATTTTGAGTTTAACGTTTAGAGGCAGAAAAAAAACCCTTCTCATTCGCGTTTCTGATTGGAGCTTGGAGGCAGAAAAAACGTAAAACTCTCCTAGACTCGTCTAAACTTTGTACAAAAAATGCTCTATATGAGCGTTTTTTACTCCTGAGTCCTGATAGAACAGACGTTTTTTTAAGCCCAGTGTGCATGGAGTCTTATACTTGTTATACTATGTTATACTGTGGTGTTGTATGAAAAGAAGAGTATGTATGGATATTTACCATTGAAATCTATATTCTAAGCATGAAATTTCATACACTGGTTGGTGCTTTACATTTCGGGCACAAGTGTACAAAGATCCACCCATTCGCAGTACAGTATATTCACATGTGGGGTCCATTGAGGCTTTTGACAAATTAAAGCAACTAACTGGTTTAAAAAAAAATTATATTCAAGTATGTATTCTTAACACAAAAAGTAATTGCTTTTAGCCTCCTCCAAATCTCCATATTATTCTTTTTTTTTCTGTGATCTGACTTTCTGTAGAGGGTGGCTACATTCATTCTCCATGATCCCATTGTATGTAGGAACATAGCCACCCTCTCTTTCTCTCTCCTGAGATGGACAATGGACTTCTAGTGTACATAGAACAGTACACACAACCCCAACTAACCTGCACTGCTCATTCCAAACAAACAGAAGTGAGGCAGAAAAGAAAGGGTTAATAGCTCCTAGAGGATGTTATAAGGAGGCAGAAAACACAGTAAGTAACTATTTAATGAAAAATAGAATACAGAGCCATTAAGTAATGCATGTGTATGGATTCATTTTGGAGAAGAAGAATATACTTTAAGGCTTTTATGGCAGCCTTGTGCACTTGATGAGGGATTATTTCTATAAGGTATGTGTATTTAAAATGTTATCAATGGGGGGCGTGGCCTAGAGCTGCCTGAGCTCCGCCGGTGGTGACTTTCTTATATGATCCTGACCCCAGAAAACAGAACTCCCGACCCATTACCTCATCACCGTAGTCTCGGTACTCAGTGGAGCTATGTCGCCACCCCGCAGAACGACCGATGCGGCTGCTAAACTCGCGCGATTCCCCCATCATGACGGAAAGGCACAGGCCCAAGATGGCGGCTCTCCGTCCTCCTCATCTGCGGTGCGTGCAGCTGATAAGCGTGAGATCCTGGAAGCAATTGCTGCATGCCAAACATCCCTCACTACCAGGATAGAAGAGGTAAAGATTGATATCTGTTACAGGTCCTTCTCTGAACTATTTATCCCCCATTTCGTTAAAGCCTTTAATGCCCTTCCCACTTCCCCTCTTCCTCATATGGATATCCTGGAAACACACATTACCCTGAAACCGAAGCCGGAGAGGGATACCACACTAGTGTTTAATTACCGCCCCATCTCTCTACTTAACGTAGATGTTAAGCTTTATGCGAAAATCTTAGCGAACCGTGTCCTCCCTTGAATCCCCAAAGTTATCTTACTTGATCAAGTTGGCTTTGTCCCGGGCAGAGAAGCCAGGGACAACACCACTAAGGCCAGAAAGATCCACCATTGGTTAACTTCCACTAAAAATAAAGGTTTCTTCCTCTCCCTTGACACAGAGAAGGCGTTCGACAGAGTGGCCTGGGATTATATGTCCGCTACACTGTCAGCACTGGGGCTTCCCCCTCGTTTCCACTAAATGATCATGGCATTATATTCATCCCCTACGGCCAGGCTCAGGATCAACGGCCGGCTGTCGAACGCCTTCTCCATTGCCAACGGCACACGTCAGGGCAGTCCCCTCTCCCCTCTCATTTTCATTCTCACCATGGAACCCTTCCTCCGCAGATTACGGGAGAACCCTGATGTCAAAGGGATAGAGAATAATCGTAGACAATATAAGATTGCAGCTTACGCGGGTGATATCCTACTCTTCCTAACTGATCCTCTGACCACTCTCCCTAATCTTCTCAGAGATTTTGAGCTCTTTAAAAAATTGTCCAACCTGAAAATTAATTTCGACAAGTCAAAAGCTCTTAACATAACACTACCGACAGCAACGGTATCTCTCTGTGAAGCCAACTTCCCTTTTAGCTGGGAACCTAACGACATAACTTATCTAGGCATTAAACTTCCCACCAAACTGTCTGACCTCTATGCTAGAAAATACAGGGAGACCTCAATGCTTGGACTAAAGGCCCTTTTTCATGGTTTGGCAGAGCGGCAATTTAAAAAATGAACGTCCTCCCCAGATTGCTCTATATGCTGCAAGCCGTCCCGATCAAACTACCTCCCTCGTTCTTCATGTCCTTCAAGAGAATGTGCAGAAACCTCCTATGGTCCACTCGTCCTCCCAGGTTGAGCTGGGATAAACTGATTCTACCCAAGTGTCAGGGAGGTATAGGATTGTCGGACTTGCGCACATATTATAGGGCCTGCCAGCTGACAAGAATTGTGGATTGGCACCAGGGATGAGCCGAACACCCCCCTGTTCAGTTCGCACCAGAACCTGCGAACAGACAGAATGTTCGCGTGAACTTTAGAACCCTATTCAATACAATGGACTCGAATGTTCGAAATCTAAAGTGCTAATTATAAAGGCTTATATGCAAGTTATTGTCCTAAAAAGTGTTTTGGGACCTGGGTTCGTGAGAAGGGGCGGGTCTATTCATGTATTACACAGAGAAGGAAGTTCCCCATCAGGTCTGCCCCCTCGGTATGTCAGACCCCGCCTACATCATTGGCCTGAGCGGACCTGATGGGGAACTTCCTTCACTGTGTAATACATGAATAGACCCGCCCCTTCTCACGTTCCGCATCTGGTCCGCTTAGCCTTACACCTAGTCATTGGCTGAGCGGACCTGATGGGGAACTTTAGAAGGGGCGGGTCTATACATTTAATAGACTGCGGAGGAAGTTCCCCATCAGGTCCGCTCAGGCTCAGCCAATGACGGACAGCGCTGGACATCGGATTGCCGCCGGACATTGGATTTCATCGCTGGAATGTTTTTTTTTTTTTTTAATAAAGGACTTTTCCAAGGTGTTTGTGTTTTTTTTTTAATTTTTTTACACTTTCTTCGTGAAATGGTATGGGTACAATGTACCCCTTACCAATTCACATAGGGGGGGCGGGATCTGGGGGTCCCCTTTGTTAAAGGGGTCTTCCAGATTCCGATAAGCCCCCCGCCCGCAGACCCTCACAACCACCGGGCAAGGGTTGTGGGGATGAGGCCCTTGTCCCCATCAACATGGGGACATCCTCCCCATGTTGAGGGCATGTGGCCTGGTACGGTTCAGGAGGGGGGGGGCGCTCTCTCGTCCCCCCATTTTTTCCTGCGGCCTGCCAGGTTGCATGCTCGGATAAGGGCCTGGTATGGATTTTTAAGGGGACTCCATGCCATTTTTTAAAAAATTTGGGGTGGAGTTCCCCTTAAAATCCATGCCAGATCTGAAGGGCCTGGTATGGATATTTGGGGGGAACCACACGCATTATTTTTTTTAATTTGCGGCGGGGTTCCCCTTAATATCTATACCAGACCTGAAGGGCCTGGTAATTGAATTTGGGGGGATCCCCACACTTTTTTTTCTTTTTTATCAATGACTTTTCTATGTATTGCCGGGAGCCGACAATTCATTAATAGCCGCAAGTGAGTTTTAAATTACTTTTTTTCCTTCAGAAATGACATTTTTTGCAGGGACAGTTCTAAGCACGGGAAACATGCGCAACTTTACATGCATATTATACACATCCCCCATGTACGAAATTTAAAGGAATATTTCACTTTTATTGTTTCACTTTAAGCATTATTAAAATCACTGCTCCCAAAAAAACGGCCGTTTTTAAAACTTATTTTTGCATTGATACATGTCCCCTGGGGCAGGACCCGGGTCCCCAAACACTTTTCATGACAATAACTTGCATATAAGCCTTTATAATTAGCACTTTATATTTCTCCCATAGACTTTTCGAATTTGCCGCGAACACCCCAATTTGTTCGCTGTTCGGCGAACGGGCGAACAGGCAATGTTTGAGTCGAACATGAGTTTGACTCGAACTCGAAGCTCATCCCTAATTGGCACGCACATGAGAGTACCAAAGCATGGATCCATTTAGAAAATGCTTTCATGAGAATACTGCTTTCTCACCTCCCCTGGATCAACCTGAACTCCATCCCTACTGAATGCTCAGCTCATCCTCTTATTGGTCCCACGTTACTTAATTTTAGAGCAACGAGTCATATTCTCAACATGACACCCTATCCCGGTCCCATGACACCTCTAAACCAAAATCCAGATTTCCCGCCCGGTCTCTTCGCCAAAGATGTATCTGGTCACACCGCACCTCGGCCATCAAGGGCTTCTCAATTTTTCAATAAAGGAGTGCTCCTGTCTCACTCAGACATGTCCGCCAAATTTACTGATCTTTCCATACCTTTTTTCAAATACCTCCAGATCAGACACTCTCTGCACAACGCCCAACCAATTTCCCGATGGTGTAGGGACTTTACCCCCTTTGAAAGTATATGTTTTGAGTCTGCACCCCAAAGCCATCTGATCTCAACGATCACTGCTCTCTTACTCAACAAATTATCCTCCCACGATAAAATTCATAGGCGGTAGGAAACAGACTTGGCAATAGAGCTGTCCGCAGAAGACTGGGAACAGGTTCATGAGCATACACATAAGGGTTCCATAAACGTTTCTACGCAAGAAAATAGGTACAAACTGTACTCTAGATGGTACCGCACACCAGACAAGATTCATAAATTTTACCCGAGTGTATCCCAGGACTACTGGCGTTGCAACTCTGCCCTGGGTTCCCTGATCCACATCTGGTGGGACTGTCCTCTGATTCAAACATTCTGGAGAGAGGTACATGTCTTGATCACTCAAATTACCACCTATGCACCGGACTTTACTCCCGCGCAATATTTACTCCACCACACGACCCTTCCGAGATCAACCTACCGGAAATCCCTTACTTTGCATCTCATCAACGCAGCTACCCAATGCATTCCGGTCCATTGGAGGAGTGCTGTCCTCCCCACCATCTCTGAATGGCACACCCGGGTAGACAGAATAGCGGACATGGAAAGACTTGTTCACCAAGCAAATGACAATACAGCCAAATTTAGAGACACGTGGGCATGCTGGACCCACTATAGAGATCCCACACGGACAGGGGGCCCTTCCAACACACCTTCGCCCCGCATAGGGGTACACTAAGTTGCTCTGAATCTGAACACATGAGACTTCCGTCCCCCCCCCTTCTTACCACCCCCTACTCCTCATCTTCTTAAGTACCATTGGATTACATACCCCAACACCATAGGAATACATATGAAATACCCTATTCCTTTTTCTATGCATGACAGGTGTTCTGTGCTGTATGCACAGTCAGATCTCACCCTCCAGGCCCACGTTTGATAGAGATTACCAATTTTTTTTTTTAGGGATAAGTAATGCTACTTTAGGGTTGACCCAGTCCTGTTCAAGCTCTTACTGGCCTTATCATGAGTCCCCTCTCGCTCACAGCATGAACCCTTTGGGGTGAGCGGGTAGAGGTTGACTCACCTGGGTTCATCCCTCTTACCATCTCAACATACCCTGGTTTCACATACTACATACGGATCTGTTAACTCTTAAGGCCTCTTAGGCATCAAATGCCCCGTCAATTATGCCGCATTCTAGTGCTGGAAGCCGTAACTCCTTATATGCTGATATATTTACAATTGTTTAAGCGACTTGTTCAACGTTGCCTATGATATTCCTTGATTGTAAGACGTTTCTCGATTCTTTGTGCGTTGCTGTTCATTGAGTACCTTATCCTCGATATTTACTCTGTACTTGTAAAACTTTTAATAAAATGTTCTTGAAAAAAAAAAAGATTGATATCTGTTTAATCAGACAGGATATGCAGCAACTGAGGGACAGAGTTGGGGAATATGAACAGCGCCTGAACTGTGCAGAGGATGTCATCCCTCCATTTCAGGAGTCCTCTGACCAGGCCAACCGCCTCACTGCCCAACTCCAACAGAAGCAAGACGATCTCGAGAATCACATGCGGAGGAACAACCTGCGATTCGTCGGTCTCCCTGAAGGCACGGAGGGCAACAATCCAGCCACCTTCCTAGAAGAGCTGTTAATTACGGCCTATGGTCGTGAGGCCTTCTCACAATCGTTTGTTGAGGAACATGCACACCAGATGCCCGCCAAGTAGCCACCTCAGGGAACACCCCCTCAAGTCTTCATCGCCAAATTCCTTAACTATAAGGACTGGGATGCCATCCTCTGTTTATCCAGAGAGAAGGGCAACATACCCTTGCACAACCATCAGATCATGGCCTTTCCTGACTTCTCTGCAGAGGTACAGCGTCAACGCAGCCAATTCACAGACGTCAAGCGGCGCCCGCGAGTCTGCCTCCTGAAGTACGCCTTGCTGTTCCCTGCCCCCCTCGGGTTGTTGGAGAAGACTGGGTCCATTTCTTTGAGGAACCCAGGGCTGCCAGCTACTGGCTCGATCAGCTCCACCCCGCTTAAGCCGTGAGTTCCACCTGGAATATCCCCTTTCACGCATTATCCCGCTTTGATTGTGGCCTGGGCCCCTGACATACTTAGGGGGAAAGCACTTATGTTCTGACTGTTCCCTTTTTGGCTTGAGTTACGTTTAAGTTCCCCTGTTAGTTCACACCCCTTCAATAACACTGACTTTGCAAATGCCCAGGCTAGATCATTGCCTTTATTCACTATGGGACTATCTCTTGTTATAGTACCGCCTGCGGACTCGGAGCTATACCGCGGTTAATTTTTCCATCTTTATTGCTGCACACAACCGGTGAGCCACTGGGGTCTCGCTGCAGGTAGTAATATCCAGAGGATTTTCGTTCCCCCCCCTTGGGAGATCGTTGAAGGAAGCACCCCCCCAAATGACTATACTTCCCTTGTCCTTAAGTAAGCTACCCCAGCCAGTGTCCTGCTGTATGTGGGCGCTAAGCTGGTTTCCACCATGATTCTTCTGCAATTTGGGTACTTTGTTTGGGGCTTATGCTCGCACGGTTGGGGTGTGTTCAGAGCCGGGAGGGTTAGGGTTTTGTTATTACTGATATTTAAGTTCCTGGTGTCTATTACGCATGTTGTTTGCACGAATATTACCATTGCTATGCTTCTGTTTAATGTTGCATTGACTTATGGATGAACTTGCATGGGCATACTACCCATTTTATACAGAAAAGAGGTGTGTGGGCTTATCCGGTCTAATCATTACATCATGACATGTTTATGGATAGGCTAAAGTTCCTTACATGGAATGTCCGTGGGTTAGGTGATAAACTGAAATGCACTGCAGGGTTTTCTTTCCTTAAAAGCCAAAGAGCAGATGTAATTGTCCTGGTAGAGACCCACGTACATGGATATCTGCAGCGGGTGCTGAGGCGCCCCTGGATTGGTTGGGCTTATCATGCTACCCACACCTCATACTCCAGGGGCGTCTCGGTACTGGTAGCCAAGTCGGTGCCCTTTGAACTTCAATCTGTGAAGCTGGATCCCCAGGGCAGATATGTATTTCTATATGCCAAAATAGCAGGTACCCCCTTATTGATACTTGCCTGGTACACCCCCCCTTTAATTCCACCGTTCTTAGTGAGGGGTTCTCGCTCATGGTCAAACACCCTGCTGTATCGGCAATATGGTCCTTCCCTTGACCGCCTGGGACAGGGCTCACAACCACCATCGCCAGATCATGAGGTTCAGCCGCCTAATGACAAGCTTTGACTTAGTTGATACCTGGCGACACCTCTATCCCCAACGCCGAGCGTACTCCTGGTTCTCTAGTTCTCATTCTACTATGTCACAAATAGACCATGTGTGGATATCTGGCACTTTACTCCCCAGACTGCATAATTCTGGTTTTGACCCCAGACTACTGTCTGACCATTCCTCATACTGGGTAGAACTGATGTCCTAGAACACCTATTTGGTACCCTTACACTCCCTGAATTAACTGCAGAGCAAGTTGAGATACTTGAGGCCCCACTGTCCTCAGAGGATATTAAGCTTGCTCATCCCTAGACTTCTCACCTTATACCAAGCCATATTTAAGGCCAATGCTCTCCCTGAGTCCATGCGTGAAGCCATCATAGTTCTAATCCCTAAACCAGGCAAGGATCCTCAAGTCATATAGGCCCATCTCGATTTTACAAACAGACATCAAAATACTAGCAAAAGTCTTACGTCTAAATAAGGTTATCCTGTCCCTTATACATCTTGACCAAACAGACTTTATGAAGACGTCTCTTCATGAATGTCCAGGCGTCTCACCAACATGTAGGATCTAGAGTAGTTGTCTTCCTTGACGCAGCCAAGGCATTTGACTCTGTTGAATGGAATTACCTGTGGCATTGCCTACGCAGTTTCGGGTTCGGTCCTAACTTTGTTAAATGGCTCAGTATCCTATATGATGCTCCTCAGGCCAGAGTGGCATCATATAGGATGGACCTCTGCTGCCTTCCAACTTTCATGGGGGACGCGGCAGGGATGCCCCATCTCACCCCTGCTGTATGCACTGGCAGTGGAACCCCTGGCAGTAGCACTTAGGGAACACCTGGATATCCAGGGGTTGGCATCCAGCTTGGTGGAGGAGAGGGTGGGGCTCTACGCTGACGATATGCTACTATATCTCTCAGGACTCAGGCCCCTTCCTTCAGAAAGCCCTACAAATTATCGAGAAATTTGGTCGTTTCTGAGGACTCAAAATAAATTGGGCCAAGTCCCAGATCCTTCCCATTGATGTATTCCCCCCCCGTCCCCCGTCGAGAGAGCAGGCTAGTCTACCCCTGGTTAGAGTAAGTACTTTTAAACACTTGGGCATACAGATCTCTAGGTCATTAGCGGACTTCATCCCCTTAAATGTGGAACCCCTGATTCCATTCATTAAGTCTAAAATTCAAACGTGGGCAAGATTACTGGTGGGGGTAATGGGACGTATAGGCCTAAACAAAATTATACTTTTGCCTAAAATCCTATATGTGATTTGGCATTCCCCAATATACATCCCTTTCAAGTATTTTCAAATTATGGACACGCTTCTACAATCCTTTGTATAGGGACCGAGCAGGCACAAACTCTCATGGAAGGCACTACAGTGCCCGACGGCATTGAGGGGTCTTGCAGTCTCAGATGTTGGGACCTATTACCTAGCTGCACAACTTTCCCATCTGTATCACATAGACAAGTCAGATAGACACAGATATTTGGCCCTGGTATCCGGCACAATGGACTCGTGGTTCCCACACCCCTTTTGTGATATACTGAGAGGGCTAAGGGGCTCGATGATACTTCTTCATCGCTTTCATTTCAACATAAGAGGATTTGGAACCTGGTGACTTCCAGGAAGGGCTACCCTGTATTTCACGATAACACCCCACTGTGGTATAATAAGCTCCTTCCGGAGCTCCTCCAGGTACCTGACCCCTCCATCTGGATATCTCGGGGAATATACCTACTGTCACATGTACTCCATAATGGAGATATTTAAACTTTTGACCAGTTGAAAATGGAATTTAATCTCCCAAATCATATGCTCTTTCGCTTTTTTCAGGTACGCCATACCCTCCATACTCCGTTTACAGCCGCGTATCCCACCCTACCCTCCCTAGACATACTTGAAGTGACCCGTCGAGACAACCCGCGTCAGCTCATATCCCTTTTCTACAACAGATGGGGCAGGTGAAATGGAAGACGAGGACTGGGGCGACATACTAGAAACCCCTAAGCTAGTATACCCCAAACTATCTGACAGACTCATACAAACTTACATAATCCACAGGGCATATCTGACGCCACAACGCCTAGCTAAATTCTGTTCATCCCGTAGCGATAAGTGCCCCAGGTGCCTGATTTCTGTTGGTACCTTTGATCACCTCCTCTGGCAGTGCCCTCGGATCCAGGGATACTGGTCTCAGATAGTCCAATTTTTGCACGACCAAATGGGTTCGCCGGTATCCCTGGACCCCAAACAATGTCTGTTGGGCCTATTCCCTGAAGAGGAAATTGATAAATTTACACACCACTCCTTACATGAAACGCTGTTTATAGCAAGAAAGATTATAGCCTGCAACTGGATTCAGGCGGTGACCCCTATGTTGTCTGCCTGGATTGCCAAAATCAATAATACACTACTGTACAAAAAAGTGGTCTACATGAATAGAGGGTACCTAGCCAAATATAACAAAATATGGGATAGATGGCTGAAATTCCCCACAACATGCACCTCCTAACTTTGTTCGCTATATTTTAATGCTTATGCAATCAAACCCTTTGACTCTGTATTGTCAATATGCGAGTGCACAATATGCATGGTCTTCACCGTTTATGGAAATAACTGATGCCAGCAATACCGGTTGAACTCATGTTGTTTGTTTAATAATCTTGTAATTTTA
Source organism: Rana muscosa (assembly GCA_029206835.1). Lineage (NCBI taxonomy): Eukaryota > Metazoa > Chordata > Amphibia > Anura > Ranidae > Rana > Rana muscosa. Next base: position 1,160,307,382 of record CM055116.1, on the reverse strand, counting down.
TATGTAGTTTATTGAGCTGTAAGATTCATTACATTCATTACTGTGTACAATTTCTCTAAACGACCTTTTTTTTGGAAAAAGCAACAACTCAATAAACTTTTGTTTCTAATAATAAAAAAAAAATGTTATCAATGCTTAGATAGACCCCCCCCCCCCCCTAAAAAAAAAACAAATAGCATTTTTATTATAGGCCAGTCTTTCTCAACCAGGGCTCCAAAGGTTGCTAGAGGCTAGCGGTGAGCAGTAGTGTAATAATTTCCTGTCAGACAGTGCCTGCATATTTCCAGTACCGATGTCACTCAATGCTAATCACCAAGATAAAGGAGCATCTCTCTCATTGACCACCAATTTAAAGTGGTTGTAAACCCACTTTGACAACATGCACCTACAGGTAAGCCTAGATTAAGGCTTACCTGAAGGTGCATGAAATATCTCCTTAACCTACACGGTTAAGGAGATATTTGCAGATAACACTGCACCGATGTCTACGACGCATGCGCACCGTAGACAACAGCGCAGGCGCACTAGCGGGCCGGCTTCTTGATGGTTTACTGAATGGGATCTTGCAAGTTGCCGGCTCAAGCACGCATGCATGTGACATCATCGCCGCTCTGGCTAATCTCAGCGCCGGAGCGGAGATAACAGGATGGGACATCGAGGCAAGATGGCGGCGGCGGAGGAGATGAACAAGGAGCAGTTTGGGGGCTTCGATCTCAGGTAAGTCATTCATAATGAGCTAGTATGCTATGCATACTAGCTCATTATGCCTTTCTTTTACAGGGTCTTTAAAAAAAATTAAAATCAAGGGTTTACTTTCTCTTTAAGTGGACACTTCTCTCATTGGCCACCAATGTAAGGTGTTACTCCAATTTCTAACCTTCAGTGTAATGGAGAACATTTATACTGTCCACCAATGTAAAGGGTCACTTTTTACTTGACCACCAATGTAAATGGGCACTCCACTGAAGACTAATGAAAGAGCAATTTTCTTCACTGAACACCAGCGTAAAGGAACACATACACTTTGATTGTTTGCATTTATTTTCTCACTATAACTACTATATGTTTCATTTTGAGATAATTACTGAAGGTAAGTTTATTGTGCAGAAAATAGTGGTGTTCAGAACTTAATACATTTTCGGTCTTGCTGCAGCACACCGCGGTGTTCCCCTACTCTGGCCTTGACATTGGACCTTTTCCTGGCTTCAATACTCTGTCCCTGCCAGACAGGGTACTTCTCCCTAGACTAACCACTTGCAAAATACACACCAATCCTGGTAGGGCACTACTATTTATTAGCACTGCCCTTAACCAAGATGGCTAAAGAAGGTCACTGGAAGTGCAGCATCCAATCAGTCAGCTGGCTATCCTGTACCACCTATGTAGGCTGCAGAGAAACATCTTCACTCTAGGTCTCCACTCCATTCCTAAACAGCAAGGTGCCACCTGCTGGGTGGAAAAGTGTTGCATCTGCCAACTAAGACTCTGTGCACTGCTTTCCCTCTCCTCAAAATATAAATCAGCACTTTTTTGGGGCCTCTTTACTTCTTTTTTAAACTTAAACTTAAAGCTAAGGTTTTTTTTTTAACCACTCTAATACCAGGCACTTATACACCTTCCTGCCCAAGCAAATTTTCAGCTTTCAGCGCTGTCCTAATTTGAATGACAATTGCGCGGTCATGCTACAATGTACCCAAACAATTTTTTTATCATTTTGTTCCCACAAATAGAGCTTTCTTTCGGTTGTATTTTATCACCTCTCCGATTTTTTTTTTTTTGCACAACAAATAAAAAAAGAGCGAAAATTTAGAAAAAAACTATGTTTTTCTTTGTTTCTGTAATTTTTTGGGTAAATAAGTATGTTTTCTTCTTCAATGACGGGCACTGATATGGCTTCACTGATGGGCACTGATAAGGCGGCACTGATGGGCACCGATGAGGTGGCACCAATGAGGTGGCACTGATGGGCACTAATGATGGGCACTTATAGACAGCACTTATGGGCACTGATAGGTGGCACTGGTATGCGGCACTGATGGGCACTCATAGGTGGCACTGATGGGCACTCATAGACAGCACTGAAGGGGCACTCATATGCGGCACTGATGGGTACTTATGGGTGGCACTGATGGGTACTTATGGGTGGCACTAACAGGTGGCACGGAAGGGCACTGATAGGTGGGCATGGATAGGCACGGATGGGCACTGATAGGTGGCACTGATGGACACTGGTGGGTGCCACTGATGACTCTGGTGGGTGGCATTGCTGGGCATCACAAAAAAAATTGTGCCAAGATGGTGCCAGTCAGTGCCTATTTGAGGGCACTGATTGGCATAAGTTAGGCATGTTTTTATACATGTGGATGGCCATGGGGGACTTACCTGGCCATCCACATGTTAGGTGCTTCCCTGGTGGTCCTGGGCAGCATCCTGGTGGTCTAGTGTGGGCATCCGAGGGGGGGCTGCGCTGATAAACAATCAGTGTGAACCCCCCCTGTCAGGAGAGCCGTCGATCGGCTCTCCTCTACTCGTGTCTGTCAGTGAGGAAGAGCCGATCAACGGCTCTTCTTGTTTACATTGTGATCAGCCGTGATTGGACACGGCAGATCACGTGGTAAAAAGCCTCCGCCGGAGGCTCTTTACCAAGATCAGTGTAGCGGTGGGTCAGACTGACACACAGCTCCACCGATCGCCACGATGCGCGCCCCCCCGGGCGCGCGGCGGCTGTTATCCTGCAGGACGTCAATAGACGTCCAGTCTGGATAACACAACCACTTCCCGGATGTCAATCTCCTATTGACCGGGCGGGAAGTGGTTATATAACAAACATGTCGTACTTACCTCCACTGTGCAGCTCGTTTTGCACAGAGTGGCCCCGATCCTTGACTTCCGGCGGCTCTCACGGGTCCTCCCCACATGAGATAATCCCCTCGGAGAAGCTCTCTCCCGGGGGGTTACCTTGCGGGCGCACTCCAGAGTCCAGCATTTACGTCAATAGACATGAATGCCGGACTCGGCCCCTCCCCCGGCACCCGTGTCATTGGATTTGATTGACAGCAGTGGGAGCCAATGGCTGCACTGCTATCAATCTATCCAATCAAGAGCCCGAGAACCCCTGGGCAGAGGAAGAGCGCATCTCCGCTGGGTGAAGTTCCAGGGCTCAGGTAAGTTAAACGGGGGGGCTGGGGGGCCGGTGACAGCCAGAAGTTTTATCACCTTGATGCACAGGATGCATTAAGGTGAAAAAACACGAGGGTTTACAACCCCTTTAATGCTTTGCCCCACTCACCTCCACCAGTCTTACCTAGGCGAGAATGACATGTCCCTGCTTCCTCAGCCTCCTGGTGTTCCATGTCATATTTCCCAGGAGGCTGGAGGAGCAGGTATTTACAGCATTTGGTTATGGTTGTCATAGAAGCTAGGCTGCCTGAAGCCAGGAGAGGCAGCTTGTTTCTGATGACTGAGGAGGACCAAGGTTGTGGTGCAATATCTAAATTGCGGCACCTAATGATCAAATGACTGAAGGACAAAGCTGGATCTGCTGAGCAGGTGACTATCTAAATCCAGGGCAATGCTTCATAACAGGTAAGTAGGGATAAAAAAAAAAATCAGAGGAGTTACTAAAGTAATGCCTCGTACACACGACCGGTTTTCCCGTCAGAAAAACTGCGATGAGAGCTTTTGGCCGGGAATCCCGGCCGCGTGTATGCTCCATCTGAGTTTTTCCGACGGGAAAACTGCCAGAAAAAAAAGAGAGCAGGATCTCTTTTTTCCCATCACGAAAAAATCCTAGCGGGAAAACCGTTCGTCTGCGCGCTTTTCTGATGGGAAAAAACGCGCATGCTAGGAAACAATTTGACGCATGCTCGGAAGCATAGAGCTTCATTTTTTTGGCTCATCTTAGTCTTTTACGTCACCGCATTTTTGGCAGTCAAAAGTTCACCAGACTTTTGTGTGACCGTGTGTATGCAAGGCAGGCTTGAGAGGAATTCCGTCGGGAAAACCATAGTTTTTTTTCTGACAGGAAAACCGGTCGTGTGTACGAGGCATTAGATAAGTATAGGTAATGACACCAGAAATTGTTAACTCTGGGTATATCTGATGGCCTTTCCCAATGAAGCAAATTTTACCATGCTTAATAGGCTTTTTTTGCCTTCCTCTGGATCAGCTGTGGTTTTAGGGTTCTCTATAATATTTTTTTTCTAATGGTTGAACTAGTTGGATTTGTGTCTATTTTCAATCTTACTATGTAACAATGTAACAAGAGTGCTGGCTTCAGTGTTTGTCACAGGAGGTTGGATTGCCCAGATAAGTGCTGACTGCAGTCCTGTGTTCAGCTTCTGTAGATGACAGTCATGGAAGGGGTTTTAAATTCATACACTGTGGTCTAGCACACAAGCCTGTTGGAATTTGACTACCCCCTCCCCACCCCTTGCTGACAATGTTGTTATCACATCTAGAGACAGAGGAACAGAACACTTCTATCCCTTGTCCTCAGTACAATACTACAAGTGGAACACAAAAGTGTAAACATATAATTGCCGATCAAACAGTCAATAAATTATCAACTCAACAACAGCTCAACGAGTTTTGTATAAACACAAATTTACATGCAAATTTTCTGGGAGCTTATTTATTTTAGGTTTAATAAACAACATACATTTTCCTAGTGACCATGAAAACTTTTTTTTTCTGTGAATTAGAAGCTCCCCTGTTGGTTTATTTTTCGCTGTCGTGCTGGGGAGATTTACCTTCCTGTTTGCCACAACAGGAGGTGATGGACATATCCAACAAAGATAGGGAATTTCCCTTGCCAGACAGATGACACAGTTGGGACGGGGTTTGCATTCACAGTTTGTGCAAACTTTGGATGCTTGCAGTTCGGTGAACAGGAGAACTAAATAGGGTGTTCGCCCACCAGCCAAAGTGAACCTCTGGCTGCAACCATTCATTTATTGCCAGTATTACTATCACCACTAAATGACAACTTCCTGCCCTGTGCGCCGCAAGCATTTTTGTTGCTAGGATGCAAGTGGCCACCTGTCTCTTGGCCAATGTCCTAGCAACTGATAATGTCATTGGTTGTTAGAATTCTGGAGGCCTCATGATCCCTGGTTGCCATGGTGAACTATAACAACCAATGAACATAGGGCTCCCCCCAAAATTCACAGCACATCCTTATTCTAGAGAACAATTTGGTGGGGATTTTAAGGGAAAACCCCATGCAAAAAAAGTGTGTGGTCACCCCAAAATCCAAAACAGGCCATGACCTGAGCATGCAGCCTGGTTGGCTAGGAAATGGAGGGGGGAGGGAATGAGCATGCGCCAGCACCCCAAAACCATACCAGGCCACATGCCCTCAACATGGGTAGGATACTATGCCAGGGGAGACCTCCCTGGCAAATCACCTTCTCTCCAAGGACTCTTACCAACATCCGTAGACTGTTGGATATGGGGTACTGGAAATCTGGAAACTGCAAACATTTTTCAGTTGAGTTAAATTATATTCCTGAGACAGATGATACAGATTGTCATTGCTTTGAAAATATTCATTCTTTGATTTTGTTTAGGATGCCCATGGGCCCATTAAACATTATGATGTGAAGAGCAGGAGAGTGTTCAGGTTCCCAGAGTGACCATTTAGAGATAATCTTTTCCTGGCATCACATAGTTTGCATCACTTTCCTATACTTTGTCCCAGGAGAGAGGGGGGATGGCAGGTTAACCACTTCAGCTCCAGAAGGTTCACCCCCCTTCATGACCAGGCAATTTTTTTGCTATACGGCACTACGTTATTTTAACTGACAATTGCGCAGTTGTGCAATGCTGTACCCAAATAAAATGTCCCTTTTCCCCCACAAATAGAGGGGGGAATTTGATCATCTCTGCGGTTTTTAGTTTTTGCGCTATAAACAAAAAAAGACAGACAATTGTGAAAAAAAACAATATTTTTTACTTTCTGCTATGAAACACACCCAATAATAAAATGTAAAAAAAATCGAATTTCTGCAATAATTTAGGCCAATATGTATTCTGCTAAATGTTTTTGGTAAAAAATCCCAATAAGCGTATATTGATTGGTTTGCGCAAAAGTTATAGCGTCTACAAACTATAGGATATTTTTCACTAGTAATGGCGGTGATAAGCGACTTATAGCGGGACTGCGACATTGCGGCGGACATATCAGACACTAAGTGATGCTTTTTTGGGGACCAGTGACACCAATACCAATCGGTGCTAAAAAAATATGCACTGTAACTGTACTAATGACACTGGCAGGGAAGGGGTTAACACTAGCAGGGAAGGGGTTAACATCTGATCATCTTTTACCAGATTCCCTGACAGAGATCCTGTCCTTTTGATTGGTTTCTACTTGAGTGCAATTAATCTTAAAAAAGCGATACTAAACCCTCCTCTTTTTTAACATTTAGGTATTTATATCCAACATGGAAATGTGTACCATCCCTTTTTTTTTCTTCTTTTTCGATCATCACCTATCCCTCAATTTTCCATTTGGAGAGCATACACAGTTGAATTTGCACAAATGTCACATGATTTCCCACAGAATGATTTAAATTGAAAAACTACACATTTTATATTTCTGTTTTCAATAATTTTAATGCTACCATATGCAATACATGCAATCACCAATGATGAGTGGCCAGGGCTGTTTTGAGCCACTGCCAATCAATCCTCTTGGAGAAGGAGCATGGAAATGGCTTGAATTCTTGTGCTTCTGAGCAGCCTCTGCATTTTGGATCATAAAGCATTGTAACATGGGGCTGTAGTCCTAGTTGGGAATGCACTCATAAGGGTAGATACAGTAGGATTTCACTATTTCCTGTAAGCCAGTGCACCCACCCTAAAAACAGGAATAACATGGATTGTTGATTCCCCTTCATGAGCATACCGGGCCCTTCGGTCTGGTATGGATTTTAAGGGGAACCCCTGCACGCCGAAAAAACGGCGTGAGGGTCCCTCCAAAATCCATACCAGACCCTTATCGGAGCACGCAGCCAGGCAGGTCAGGAAAGGGGGTGGGGACAAGCGAGCGCCCCCCTCCTGAATCGTACCAGGCCGCATGCCCTCAACATGGTGGGGTCTTCTGCTCTTTTGCCTGCTCTTTTGCTAGCTCTTGCCCGGTCTTCTCCATTTTCTTCTTCCCTCTTCTCTTCTTCCGATGTTGACACAACGCTTTCTCCCGCTCTAATACCCGCTGCGCGGTGCGCAACAAATTATATGGGCATGGGGCGGGGTAACCGGGTGATGTCATCTGGTGACCCCGCCCCTTATGATGTCACTGCCCGGGCATGATGGGGCGGTGACTTCATAAGGGGGTGGGGTCACCGGATGACATCACCTGGTGACCCCGCCCCATGCCCATATAAGTCGTTGCGCACCGCGCACCGGGCATTAGAGTGGGAGAGAGCATCACGTCAACATCGGAAGAAGAGAAGAGGGAAGAAAACTGGAAAGACCGGGCAAGAGCTAGAAAAGAGCGGGCAAAAGAGCAGAAGACCACGGCAGAAGACGACTGGACAGCGGGAGGAGAACCGGAGAGTGCGGAAAAGAGGCCGGAGAGAGCGGAGAAGAAGGAAGAGACCCCCGAAATCAGAAGAGACCCCCGGAGCTGCCTAATAAATTACTTTAAAAACCTGTGTAGTGTGTTTTATTTTTGACACTTTTTATTCCAGGTAAATGGGTAGGGGTACGATGTACCCCATACTCATTCACATAGGGTGGGGGGCCGGGATCTGGGGGCCCCCATATTAAAGGGATCTCCCAGATTCCGATAAGCCCCCCGCCCGCAGACCCCGACAACCAACAGCCAGGGTTGTCGGGAAGGGGCCCTTGTCCTCATCAACATGGGGGCAAGGTGCTTTGGGGTGGGGGGGCGCAGGGCCCCCCTGCCCCAAAGCACCCACCCCCATGTTGAGGGCATGCGGCCTGGTATGGTTCAGGATGGGGTGGCGCTCGCTCGTCCCCACCCCCTTTCCTGACCTGCCGGGCTGCGTGCTTGTATAAGGGCCTGGTATGGATTTTGGGAGGACCCCACGCCGTTTTTTTTGACGTGGGGGGTTCCCCTTAAAATCCATACCAGACCGAAGGGCCCAGTATGCTCATGAAGGGGGAAGCCATGCCTTTTTTTTTTTTTTATTTGCCGTGGAGTTCCCCTTCATGCACAAGTCACATGCCAAAGACGGATCCGTTAATACGGGATCCGACATTGATCCGACTTCAGAAAAAAAGTAGTGCAGGAACTACTTTGAAGTCGGCACGACTTAAAGTCGTGCCAATATGAATGGTAGTCATTGAAAATCATGGAGAATGACTTGTCATGGGATTTTGCTGTCCAAAATCGTGGGACAAGTCATATAAGTGTGAAAGGGGCCTTAGTGAGCACTTCTCCTTTGCCGAGATAATCCATCCACCTCACAGGTGTGGCATATCAAGATACTGTTAAAATAGCATGATTATTGCACAGGTTTTCCTTAGACCCCATACACACTATTAGATTTTCTGCAGATTTTTGTCTTCAGATTTACCAAAACCATATAATATGAGGTCAAACCTTAAGAGTTTCAATTTTTATGCAATCAGGTAGACCCTTGCACTACATGGTTTTGGTAAATCTGAAGACAAAAATCTGCAAAAAATCTAATAGTGTGTATGGGGCTTTAGGCTGGCCCCAATAAAAGGCCACTCTAAAATGTGCAGTTTTACTGTATGGGGGGGCCCGAACACCAGTCAATATCTAGTGTGACCACCATTTGCCTCACGCAGTGCAGCACATCTCCTTCGCATTGAGTTGATTAGGTTGTTGATTGTGGCCCGTGGAATGTTGGTCCATTCCTCTTCCATGGCTGTGTGAAGTTGCTGGATATTGGCAGGAACTGGAACACGCTGTCATATACCCCAATCCAGAGCATCCCAAACATGCTCTATGGGTGACATGTCCGGTGAGTATGCTGGCCATGCAAGAACTGGGATGTTTTCAGCTTCCAGGAATTGTGAACAGATCCTTGCAACATGGGGCCGTGCATTATCATGCTGCCACATGAGGTGATGATCGTGGAAGAATGGCACAACAATGGGCCTCAGGATCTCATCACGGTATCTCTGTGCATTCAAAATGCCATCCATAAAATGCACATTGCATAAATGTTCATTGTCCATAGCATACGCCTGCCCATGCCATAACCCCACCACCACCATGGGCCACTCCTTTCAGAACATTGACATCAGCAAACCGCTCACCCACACAACGCTATACACGCTGTCTGCCATCTGCCCTGTACAGTGAAAACCGGGATTCATCCATGAAGAGAACACCTCTCCAAAGTGCCAGACGCCATTGAATGTGAGTATTTGCCCATTCAAGTCGGTTACGATGACGTACTGCAGTCAGGTCGAGCCCCTGATGAGGATGACGAGCATGCAGATGAGCTTCCCTGAGACGGTTTCTGACAGTTTGTGCAGAAATTCTTTGGTTATGCAAACCGATTGTTGCAGCAGCTGTCCGGGTGGCTGGTCTCAGACGATCTCGGAGGTGAAGATGCTGGATCTGGAGGTCCTGGGCTGGTGTGGTTACACGTGGTCTGCGGTTGTGAGGCCGGATGGATGTACTGCCAAATTCTCTGAAACGCCTTTTGAGACGGCTTATGGTGGAGAAATGAACATTCAATTCAAAAGCAACAGCTCTAGTGACATTCCTGCAGTCAGCATGCCAATTGCATGTTCCCTCAAAACTTGCAACATCTGTGGCATTGTGCTGTGTGATAAAACTTCACGTTTTAGAGTGGCCTTTTATTGTGGCCAGTCAAAAGCCTCGTACACACGACCAGTTTTCTCGTCAAGAAACGACAAGAAAATTGTTGGGAGAGCTTTCTTGCCGAGAAAACCGTTCGTGCGTATGGTTTCTCGTCGAGAAAACTGCCGGGAATCTCAACGAGAAAAATAGAGAACCTGCTTTCTATTTTCTCGTCAGGATTCTCGTTTTTCTCGTCCGGATTCTCGTCGACCTGTTTCCCGATGAGAAAAACGGTCGTGTGTATGTTTTTCCGAGTCTTAAAAAATCGCGCATGCTCAGAATCAAGTATAAGACGGGAGCGCTTCTTCTGGTAATGGAGATAGCACATTCATCATGCTAAAACAAACTGTAAGCATGAAGACTGAAAAGCGCAAATCGTCTCTCCCTAAACTTTTAATAACACGCAGTAACACGAGAACAACAAAAGCAGCCCAAGGGGTGGCGCCATTGGAATCGAATTTCCCCTTTATACTGCCATCGTACGTGTTGTACGTGACCGCTCTTTACAACGACAAAATTTGGAATTGACAGTGTGTATGCAAGGAAAGCTTGACAAGAATCTCGTCAAGCTTGACAAGAATCTCGTCAAGCTTGACAAGAATCTCGTCGAGAAAAACTACGGGTTTTTTTACGACGAGATTCTCGGTCGTGTGTACGAGGCTTAAGGCCGGGTTCACAATGGTGCGACAAACGCTCCGACATTGGGAGCTCATGTCGCATGACGTGTGAAAACCAATGTTTCCCTATGGGAGCCGTCTTAACTGGTCCGACATAAGTCGGTCCGACTTTAAAAAATGCTGGTATGGTAGGGCCTGGTATGCTCCTGGAGGGGGACCCCAATGTCGTTTTTTTATTAAAAATTTGGCGTGGAGTTCCCCCTCAAGATTCATACCAAACACAGTGCCTGGTATTGGCGGGGATCCAAGTCGGATCCCCGTTCATTGAAAGTCGGACGTATGTCGGCTTCAAGTCGCAGGGCAAAGTCGGATCCAAAGTAGGACGGCTGTCGTGTCTCACTAGTGTGAACCCAGCCTAAGGCACACCTGAACAATTATCATGCTGTCTAATCAGCATCTTGATATGCCACACCTGTGAGGTGGATGTATTATCTCCGTAAAGGAGAAGAGCTCACTAACACAGATTTAGACAGGTTTGCGAAAAAAGTCGTAGATCTTTAAGTTCAGCTCATGATAAATAGGGGCAAACACAAAAGTGTTGCGTTTATAATTTTGCTCAGTGTAGTTGTAAAGTGTACTGCTGTAGATTGTCTTTATGCTTTCAATCATTTTAAATTGTATTAGTGATGAAGCATGTTGAAAGTGATTGAACTGAATCTTAAGTTTATGACCAACAAAACTCAAACTCCATGCACATTAGTTTTTTTAAGCTCCTAGAACCTGTTATTAGCATTTTTTTTCTGCTCCTAGAAGCCAAATAGTGTTATCATATATATCCATGCACACTACATTAGGCTATTAATGTTTCTTTAGCTTTAGCTTCTAGGAGCAGAAAAAAAAATTGCAGCGTTTTTCCAGCAGAATAAAAACGCTGAATGCTTCCAATTGCTTCTAAACGCTACTAACATTTTCTTCATGTACTGTAAAATGCTAATAAAATGCTAATGCTCCTAAAAGCTTCTAAAAGCTACTAAAATGCTACTAGAAGCTGACACAAAAAAGCTATAATAAGCATCTTTAAGGGCCAGTTCAAACCAGATGCAGTTCCGTACAGTTTTGTGCGCATTTTTTCTGCACTAAAAATGCATGCACAGTGTTTTGCAGAAACTGACCGGAAACTGACTGCATGGTGTGAACTGGAAAACACTGTGCATGCATTTTGTGCAAAAAAAAGCACATGGAACTGAACGGAACTGCGTCTGGTGTGAACTGGCCCTCAATCCAACGTTTGTTTTTTTTTCTAGCATTTTTTGAGCTTATAAAAAACGCTAGGGTGCATGGAGCCTAAAGCAAATGCAAGAATAAACATCAACCTCAGATGTTATGCCATGGCTTGATAAGTTGATCCAGAATACCCAAATCCCTCCTAACAGTTCTTTACAAGGTATGAAAACCCTAAGAATGTACAATTTTTATTGCCCACTTTTAAAGTACAAATAAAACCAATAAAAGTGTTTTCATAAATCTGTTCAATAAGTGCAAAAGTATACTTGTCGATCCTGTCAAAAATCTTGTAATTATTTCCCATGTTCTGCCTGTGCTGCACTTTGATGATCTCCGAGTTCTCTCTGTGGATTACATAACATCTCTCTACCAGTGGTGGCTAGTGGTAATTTATTTGGGGGGGAGCGGCAAACAGTGCACCCACAGCCACCCCACCATTCGTTTGGGTAACCCGCAATACCACCCAACAGGGGGGGCCAGTCAGGTCCAGAGCAATTACCCCATCTATGGCGGGCAGGGCTTCACCCGGGCAACAGGCAGCGGACATCACGGGCGGCTTATCCTTCCTCTGCTCTCCTCCGCGGGCATCACAGTGACTTACGTCTCCTCTCTCTTCCTCGGCAACCAATTGGTCTTAGACCCGCTCTATGATTGGCCAGTAGGAGAATCAGTGTGAAAAAAGCGAATATTCATTCGCTATTGTCACACAACTGGGTGAGCTTGGTTTGCAGTTCTCTGTGCCCCGAGCCCACCCTTTTTTGAAGCCTATTAGAGCATCTGGCTCTAATCACGTGCTTCAAACCCCCCCATTGGAATTCCTGCATGGGAGCTGGACGCATGGATGGGGGGGCGGCACCTGTTTGCTCCTAATGGACGGGCCGCCCCTGCTCTCTACTATAGTATGGCCTAGGGGAGAGATGGAGTTATTCTGTATTTATATCCTATGGTGACAACAATGCTTCTTTGTAGATACAGTACAAGTAAAGGCCGGGACACACATACCGAAATTAAGCACATTCAGTAGGAACCGGACAAATTTTGGTACGTGTGTGTGGCTGTTTGTTCAACAGAAGCCGGTCTTTACGGTTGCCTTCTGTGGAATAGTCATGTTGGAAAACCAGCATTCAATCAGTGCTCTCAGCCAATGGATGCAAGCGCTGATCTGTGTAATCTGATCTGCTGTCAGAATACAGTAGAACATCGGGAGAAATCCCTGCATCAACGTCCCTTGTGCTGATATGGGGATCTGTCAGGTTTTTTTCCCTTCAACCTGCTGGTAGAAGGAAAAAAAAAACTGGACATGTATACTCAGCTTTAGCCTTGTCACCTTAGGATAAGAAGTGTGCTACTGGCAGGATAATCAGGGAAAAGTAAAGGGAAAAAAAGCCAAAAAAAAAAAAAAAGAAAAAATGTTGCAGCCCCAACATGTAAGGACTGGTAAGCTGCAATGTAATATGTTCTCCATAATATACATAAACTGAGTAAATTGTGAGTTGAAATGTAGCAGAGTAGAAGGTTACATTGTGATCTTGTGGAAGGGGCAAATATACAAACTATTACTGGCAGATCTCACAACTGGTGTCCCTAAGAAATACAAGATGTTGGCAGGGAATAACAAACACAACTACCATTCTTACCCAAAAGCAAGTCGAGTTAACCTTTAAATAAGTTTACTTATACTTATCATAAGCCACGCATAACTGCCACATTTACAGCCCTGTGTGTGGCCACTGGCCAGCCAGACAGGCTGTACACTATCTGTGAAGTTTATCAGTGAGATTGTACAGTCCTGATACCTTTTCCATGTCAATTTCCTCTCAGGAAACCTTAACTTAATTGATAGTAACTACATATACTTAGCATATGTTTTAGTCTATCATTTATTAACACAATCTACCAAATAAAACTTTTAGTGCAGTTGCTCCAGAGCTTAGTAAATGAGATAAAGCTTTACTTTGCAAAAAATACCCAGACACGTGCAAGCAAAATAAATAAAAACAAACAGCTTGTTTACTTGCACATGATTGGATGGAAGTCTGCAGAACTTCTGCTCATTTACTGGAACCTCTGGAACAACTGCTCTTGCCGAGGGCAACTGCAGTCTATTTGCCTTTAGTAAAACAACCCCACGAAGTTAGCATCCCAAATGTCTACATACATATGGGTTGAGTTACTACATCTGGAGAGTGCAAAATCTGGTGCAGCTGTGCATGGTAGCCAATCAATTCTAACTTCAGTTTGTTCAATTAAGTTTTGACAAAAGGAAGCTGATTGGTTTCTATGCAGAGCTGCATCAGATTTTGCACTCTCCAGTTTTAGTAAATCAACCTCATAGTGTCATACTGGATATTGAACACAGGCTAATACGCTATCACTAAATGGTCCACTCCTATACATTTAGTCATCCTTGCTGGTCCATCAATATGTTATTTTTTTTAGCTTTAGGAAGCAATCAGATCTCTTGAAGACCTTACCCTTGCTGCATACAGATAAACTTTGGTACACCTGTATTCCACAAGGAGGGCCGTATCTGCCATAATAACATGTTTGGGCCAGTGCAGGGTTAGGGCACCAAGCTTTAAATTATTTTGCTTTCTTTTTTTTTGTCTACATTTAGATATCTGTGGCTAAATCATTAAAAGAACTGCAACATAAAGGGGTTGCAGAGGATGTTGAGATAAGTCAGGGGACTTTTTACAGTTCACAAACATGAAACCATCTCTCCTTTCTCTTGTTTGGTGGTCTATATCTGGAAAAATCCCCACATTCAAGTAAGCTTATTAATTCACATAACAAAAGGGTATGCTTTTAAAAAAAAAATGGTATCATTATTTAGGCATAATTAGGGCAACATGATGCCTGAATCCCAGGATGAAGTCAAGATGACGAAACACGTTATCTTCCCCATGTGATTGCATACACCCGTCTATACCGAGTGGAGAAGATCTGTTCATGGATTTAACCCTTTATGGGTAACTGCGCTGCTGCCAAACACGTGAGTGTAAGGCAACTTCTCTTGGTGAGTTCAATACTGAACTGGTACTTGTGACACGCATGGTGTGGTTTGTAGACTTTATCACTCTTTGGAAGATTGCTCACACGTTTATGAACATTTTTTCTAATATCATTGATTGTGTATGGACTTTTATTCACAGAATTTCCATGTATTCACTTTCCTGTGTTTGCATCTCTATATGTGGTTTATTTTAGCACTGCTGATCACTGGGTGACTTTTATATGATGCCTAAATCAACCCTGCCACCAAGTGCAGCCAACCTGGATTACCAACACGGATTGGATTATTTTACAGTAAAATCAGAGAACACCTTTTAATTTCAAAAGAAGATAAATATTTTAGCAGAAGAAGAACGGGAACCATGTGGGTCAAACACTACAAACTCTACCATTTTATGGTAGAAACAGATTCCTGGGGGCTATAGAAAGTGCACCACATAAAGTGTACCTCATTGATTGGTGGGAATGGTTAAAGATGGAATTTTCTAGAAGACATGGTTTATTGACACTTTTTTTTACATTTTCGATCATCCCCTTTCTTTGTGACTCCCAGGAATAATTCAAATGAGATTTTGGAGTTTTAAAGTAGTTAGTGTTGGAAGAATTCCCTATGCCAGATGCTATAATTTAGATCCGAACAGGGAGAAGGTAGCTATATAACTCACTGTGGGTCCTGCTCTGATTAATGTTTGAATGGTGATGGTAACTCCACTGAGGGCCACCAGCCTAGCAGTTTTTATTAGTATAGGCCTGGGGAGCAAATGCCCTCCCTTCCCCTCAACCCAGTCTCACCCACTTTGCTCTTAATTTAATAAAAACATATAATGTAAACATGTATAAATCCCCCAGAGCATTAATCTAAAGCACTACCATGAGAAATCTGCCTTTTTTATACAAACTACACTTCAGAAATATGCATATTATAACGTCTCAACTCTGCTCCACTTAATACTACCAAAATATTAGCAGCCACAGTTGGAAGGTTACAAGTTCACGGTATTGATTCAAGCCAATGCAGAGTAACATTCCTGAGCTATGTTTCATTTGCAGACTTCTCACCATCCATTGATTTTGAAGGGAGATTGTGCCGGCTGTGAAAAACTGTGATGTTTTAGCACTGTAATACTCAGCAGGCAAATAATATAGAAAAGAAGAACTTTCAAAGTCTTAATTGTCCTTCAGTGTTAGCTTCAAAGATAGACAAGGGTTTCATTGGCTTTCTCTTTTACAAGCTCTGTAGCATGTTTTTTTTTTTTTTTGTGTCTATTTAATTTAAAGTGTTTTAACACATTTGAAAGCAATCATTTATATTCTGCCGACCTTAATGTATGTAAATATGTGTGAAGTACTCAAAAAAAGTACACTGGCTGTTTTTACAGATATGTAACTGATTCACAGCTGCAGCTTGGGGCGGTGTAAATAATAATGGCCACATGAAAGGATAGCCCCATTAACAGCTGATCAACAGCTGATTGTTCTGGCTGGGAAAGACGGCATTGCATGCTTTGCTATTAGCACTATTTGTTGATTCAGACTGGTAAGGAAAAGGAATTCCTCTCCAGACAGACTCGAGCTATTGATGGACAAGCCTGCTGCTGATAAAATGACAGTTACTGGGTTTCATTGAGCTGTCTAAAGTTTTCTTCTAGTATATGTCTTATCTGATGGTACATGTGAAATATTGTGTGTGTGTACTGTATGTATGCACTGTAAAGATAATAAAGAGGGACACCTTATAACGCAAGGTATTTAAGCCATGGCGTTATTTATGCATAGTAAGAAGAGTTAAAGTGGAACTCCAGATTCCCTACACTCTTGCCACCATCATCCTCCCATTTATGAAACTCCCAACCTGGTATTTTTTAAAACCCCTATACATACCTTTTTTTGCAGGTCTTGTCTTTTGCAGGTCTTGTTATACCATGCCTGGCTCTTCTTTATTTTGTACCAGCAGTGATGGTGGGGGGGGCATTTTTTCAGGTCTTATGAATAGCACTCATATATTGACAAGTGAGCATCACTCAATCCTGAAGTACTGGGAGCTCAGTCTGTGTGATGATTTCCCCCCTAGAGGGGTGTGTAAATGACAGGCTGGGCTCACAGGAAAAAGGCAGACTAACAAATAGGAATGCCCGGCCGGAACAAAGAGAAAGGAGTTGGAGGCAATGCTGGTGAGGGTAAGTGAGGGTTGGCACTATTAGGCCTCCTGCACATGGGTGCAGGAGACAAAACGATTGACCGCACTATAAGGATAAGGTAAATTGCTTTATTGGTATAAAAACATCCAACATGAAAAACCATTGAGGTTCCAGCATCATGACAGCACAGAGAGGAGCATGGTTGACACGTTTTACAAATTTCTTTGCTTAGTCATAACCCCTGCACATGGGTGTATGCTAAAAATAGGCCACTATGTATGCTTGTTTATGCATACATGCCATTGAGCGTAATCTATTGGGCAGTATATGAATTTATATTTATTGGAATACATTTACTCGCATAAGAATGTGTTCAATTATGCTCGTAAACTCGTTTCAGAACACACCTTATGTGTAGGCTAACATACAGGTGCATTTGCAGGAGCAGGAGGAAACAAATGCTGTGCAACCAGCATTTTTTAAGCCCCATGTGCATGAGCCCTGGAGGGACTATTGATAATATTGGGGGGACTAATAAATGAAAAAAAATCCCACAATTACACTTTAACCCCTTCATGCCTAAGCCTTTTTCTGACACTTGTATATATATATTTTTTTAGCAGAGACCCTAGAGAATAAAATGGAGATCGTTGCAATATTTTATGTCACACTGTATTTACGCAGTGGTCTTTCAAATGCATTTTTTTTTTTTTTTAAAGAAATACACTTTCGTGAATAAAAACAAACAAACAGAAAAGTTAGCCCAATTTTTTGTACAATGTGAAAGATGATGTTACGCTGAGTAAATAGATACCTAGCATGTTATGCTTTAAAATTGCGCACACTTGTGGAATGGCGACAAACTACGTTACTTAAAAATTGCCATAGGTGATGATTTAAAATGTTTTACAGGTTACCAGTTTAGAGTTACAGAGGAGGTCTTGTGCTATAATTATTGCTCTCGCTCTAACGATCAAGGCGATACCTAACATGTGTAGTTTGAACACTGTATACATTTGCAAGCATATGTGTTCGGTTCTGCATGCGAGCACGGAGGGGTGGAGCGCTTACATTTTTTCCTATTTATTTATTTATTTTTTCACACTGTCCCTTTGATTTTTTTTTCTGATCACTTTTATTGCTGTCACAAGGAATGTAAACATCCGTAGAATCAGTAATAGGTAGTGACAGGTACTCTTTATCTTGAGATCTGGGGTCTATAAGACCCCAAATCCCTCCTTTGCACTTAAAAGCATTCAAAGCGCCAAGTTTGGTTGTTTTGATTACTGTATTTTTTTTTAATTTGGCACCTTTAAGTCTTCAGTAAACCGGAACTGATGTAATTACATCGCTTCCGGGTTACTAGAACTGAGACCCGATCAAAGTCGATTCTGGCTTTGTTCGGGTCTCTGGCCACCCAGGGGATGTGCCGGCTGTTCGCTTGGGAATCCCGGTGGGACGGGAGAGCCCGAGCGAGCTGCGGAAGGTGCTTGGTATAACAGCTGAGTGGCTGCTTAGCCACATGGGTTGTTATCACAAGAAAGCCGACCATCGGCTCTAAAAAAAGGTACTGGAGTGATGTCTGCAGCATCACTTCGGTACAACCCCTTCAAGCCGAAGGCCGCATATTTGCATTACGTCAGCATGAAGGGGTTAAGATGGAAAAAAGTTGCTTTTTTAGTCATCACTTTATTTTATACTTTACACTTTATATACCTTTATATATTTTAGATTGTAAGCTCTAACAAGAAGGGCTCTCTGATACCTCTTGTATTAAAATGTATTGTAACTGTACCCTGTCCCTCCATTTTGCAATGTTCTGCACAAACTGTTGGTGTTTTATAAATTCTGTAAATAAATAAATAATAATAATATAATACTGGCTTTTCACAAAAATTAAAAAAATTATTTAGAGTTTGGATAAAAGGTTTAGTGTATCAAAACACTTTTGACATTCAAATAGTATATTTCTTTTAGTGAACAATTCACCAGACTGAAAAAAAGGCAGCGGAAGAAGAAAGAAGGGCTTGGTTGCAAAACAGGAACAGTTCCAAATGATGGACAATTGGGAGCTATCTACTGTATATATATATATATATATATATATAATTGTATAAGTTCTAGTCTTTTTTTGTCTTTTATTGTACAAACACTATGGGAATGATTTGTTAAAATTGGAGAGTGCAAAATTTGTTGCAGCTCTGCATGGTAGCCAATAACCTTCTAACTTCAGCTTATTCAATTAAACTTTGACAAAAAACAACAACCTGGAAGCTGATTGGTTTCTATGCACAGCTGCACCAGATTTTGCACTCTCCAGTTTTAGTAAATCAACCCCTTGTTTTTTATTTTTTATCCAGAGATCTTTTTCTCTTGAAATACTGCCTTTTCTCTGACTTGAAGTTTTATACTAATAATGACAGGAAACGTAGGATGTTCCAAAGGAAAAAGGGAATCCTAACGATGTCTACAGACTCTGGATGATGAATGGCCATGGTGACATGATTCAGCCATCAAATGACTGCGTTCAAATATGTTTACACTGGGCAAGTATTTGTATTTGTGTCCGAGGAGCAGGAAGTGGGTAATCTTCAGGTGCCACCTTGCCTTGGAGAAAAAACAATAATGATTGGCCACAAAAACCACAATCACATTCATAACATCTGGGAAGGCATGCTGATATGCAGTTGTCAAAGATGGGTTAGAAGTGGCCTTTAGGTAAGGTATAGCTTAGGTCCCTCTAACTCTTCAACTGCCATTGATAAGGATTGACATAAGCACAGTGAAGCTGCACCCCCCCCCCCCCCATTATAAAAAAACACTCTGAGCCAGTCAGGGCTCTGTTGTTTCCCACACATCTGCCTGATCATGCTTACAGGATTGGAAAGCAAAGGGGTGGCCTTATCAGTTTCCTGCTGCTCTTTTGTAGTCTATTCAGCAATCTGCTGTATATCCTGATCCAAGCTGTACAGTCAAACTGCAGTAGAGAAATATGAGGCTATTCTTTCTAAAAGGGCTGTCTGGATCCGAAGATTGGCTACACAGTAAATCCTTTGGCATGTAAAACAATTCAGATACATGAATTTTAGTTTCTTTCTTTTTTTTTTTTTTACTAAGCTGTTTTAGGCTTTAAAGAGGAAAAACACCCTGTTGCCAGTGCCTGGGGTTTGTGCTATATGCAAGTTTTCACAACATATTTATATCCTATGGCAGAATTGCAGGTCAAAGGAACTCCACCAGCACTAAGAAAGCTGAAATGTCGCTTATTATTCCATCACGACAGCTGACATGTTAGCCTGGACTTTTTATGGGTTAGGCATCCTTGGCCATTGTGATTGGCCGGCCCATGAAGATGTAAGCCCTGCATATGCACACAGTAGGTAATTCATCCTGGCATCTTGCAGATGTTGGGTTTGTACATTGAGCTACACATGTTTTTGTTTCTTTTTGTACTTAGCCAAAAGGACTTATGCTCACCCCATAATTGACAGGCAGGTGATCAGGCAGACCTACCTGGATACACATAAACTACAAATCATGTAAGGTAGCAGATATAAGGGTCAAGCCCTATAATGATGTCACTGCATAGACGAAAAACAGAAGTTACATAGTGACATAGTTTGTCTAGTTGAAAAAAGACACACGTCCATCTAGTTCAATCAAGTTCTAGGACTCCCTCTTTGAATAGTAATGTGTTGTGTTTTTATCTTTGTGTTTGTATTCTTAAAGGCTTATACCAGCCAGACATGGAGGGAATTGATCATTCTAAAAATGAGTGGTTAGACCCTTGAATGATCCATCCCTCATATAATATACACATTTCCAAGCATGTTAAGAAATCTTCTTATGAAGGAGAAATAGGGAATGCTGCATTATCTCTTTTCACCATTGATTTATCATCAGAGATTAATTGAATGTCGAAAATTTGAAATCCAACAGGCCCCTTGCAATGCTATCAAGAGTTTTCCAAGGTTTATAAAGAGATTGGTTGCATGGCAGTGCCAAAAACTGTTGCGTTATGTAATCTTCTAAGGCCTTGGTGGAAATTATTTGCAATCAAAACTCAATTTAGCTTTTCAACTAACTGCTGCCATTGTAATATGCAGGAATGATCAGACTTTGCTATCACTGGGTAGGGTAATGTCACAGCTGGAACATCTGAATTCAGAATAAATGTAATTTCTGAAATCTCAACCTAATAATCATAAGGGTTCACTTTTTGTTTAACATGTCTGTAAGTTAAGCCTCGTACACAAAACCGAGTATCTCGTCCAAAACCGGCAAGAAAAGTGCCGCAAGAGCTTTTTTCTCGAGAAAACCGTTCGTGTGTATGGTTTTACGATGAGAAAACTGCCGTGAATCTCGACGAGAAAATAGAGAACCTGCTCTCTATTTTCTCGTCAGGATTCAAGATTTCCTCGTCGTGTTTCTCGTCGGCCTGTTTTGTGACGCGAAAATGGTTCGTGTGTATGCTTTTACGACTCTTCCAAAAGCGCGCATGCTCAGAAGCAAGTATGAGACGGGAGCGCATCTTCTGCTAAATCAAGCCTTCGTAATGGAGATAGCACATTCGTCACGCTCTAAATTATTGCATCGTTTAAATTTTGTGCATTGAAATCTTCTTTAGAATGTTACATTAATCAAAACGAATGAACTTCTTTTGCTGCTGATATGCACACAGAGTTATGACTATCTTTTTTAACCTTTTTCATGCTGCTTTTCTGAAGATATATGTGTATTATATTGTGCAAGATCTTCTGAATATTTTACTGTTTTATATTTTTCAAACAGATGTTAATAGTAATTTGCCAATGTTTTGATAGTGATCTCCCATTGAATATTTTAATTTATTTTTGGTAAATTTTACACCCTCTATTTTCAAAAATATATTTTAATTGTTTTTTTGGGGGTTGTTATCTGTCCCTTTTTTTGGCTGTCAAATGTATCTGCTTACTCCAAAGCTAAATTAATTTTTTTTTTAAATAAACATAGTCAAGTATGAACTTAAACAAAAATAACATTTATTCATGTATGAAACAAAATAAAGAGAAGGCAGCGCTGGAGAACCTGCTGCCATTTGTGCATCCCAGGGACCCCAGACCACACATCAACCCTGTGTGGACACTAAAATTGGGAGCTTGAGAAGGCCAACAGTTCTGAGCACAATCTGATCCTGGCCTCCCAGAGGTCAGGAACAGCAGCAGGTGATATATATGTCCCAAGTGTGTGGTACTACAACAGGCTGCCTTCTGTCCGACCACAATGAAGCAAGGCCATCACTTCCTTGTCTTCTTGGCAGCCTTCCCTGCAGCCTTCCCTTCAGCCTTCCTTCTTCGTGTGGCTGGAGGCTGGGCCACTGGAGGGGTACTCCTGTCAGGAGGAGGAGGAGGTGGAGGAGAAGGGGGTGGCGCAGAAGAAGAAGGTGGAGGAGGAGGTGGAGTAGAAGGGGGTGGGGTAGAAGAACAAGGTGGAGGTGGAGGAGGAGGTGGAGGAGAAGGGGGTGGGGCAGAAGAACAAGGTGGAGGAGAAGGGGGTGGGGCAGAAGAACGAGGTGGAGGTGGAGGAGGAGGTTGAGGTTGTGAGAGTTGTGCCACCTCACAAATTGCGTATTGGGGGTAATTTTCTCCATCACCCCCTTGTTCAGCAAGGTGATGAGCCGGGGCTCGCATAGGAGGCATTGCTCCATGCTCATCACCTTGAACTTTGCCTCCACTAGGCCGGCAATGGCCTCTTCAGGGGATGTGGGCTCCTTGAGGGTGGCATGGGCCTCTCGAATAAGGGCCATTGCTGCCTCACTGGTGGTCCTGTCCCTCCTGCTTCTTTTGGGAAGTCGGATGGGAGGCACCTGTGATGTTGTGCTTCTCCTTTGGCCGGCCACCTCCTGCCTGCCACTGGGCCCTGCCACCTCCTGGCTGCCACTGGGCCCTGCCACCTCCTGGCTGCCACTGGGTCCTGCCTCCTCCTGCCTGACAGTTTCCTGACCCTCCTCCTGGCTGATTTCATCATGTGTATGAAAAAGGGACATAGTTTAATTTTTTGTTTTATTGTTTTCATCCAACTTTTATCTCATGTTTGAAGCAATTAGAATTTAAATCCTTAAATTTTTTTTTACAATTTACAACTACATCAGATTGACTATTTTGCACCCAATTTAGGCCAGACTAATGTCTAGAGATCTTGATTTTACGTGTGTAACACAAAATAGTTTATGTTTGTCATCTTGACATATTTGTCAAACATTAGGTTTATCACAATACATTTTCTATAAATACTATACCTGGCTCCAGATGGCCAAATCAGGTTCATCCAGGATGGCTGCCTCCTCTTGCTCCAGAGAAGGCTCAGGTTGGCTGCAGGGAAGTCTGGGGGGAAGAGTGGATAGTGATGGCCTTGCCTCAATGTGGTCATCCAGAAAGGACATCCTGCTGTAGTACCACAAAATCGGGACATAAACATCATCTGCTGCTGCTCCTGACCTCTGAGAAGCCAGGACCTTAGAGCGTTCAGTCCTGTATGTGCCTCTCAAGCTCCCAATTTTAGTGTCCACCGGTTTTGCTGTGGCTGTGGGCACCTTGGTCTGCACAAATGGGAGCAGGCTCTCCAGCGCTGCTTTTCTCACCCCTTTTTTATTATGGATGGGGTTTTTGGTCTCCCACAGAGCGGGCAGCTCCCTTACCCGGTCTATAAATTCCGCAAGGAATTCCTTGTCACTTATAAAGACATTCATTTTGGGTCTGCAAGTCAAAAAAAATTAACTAATGTGAGGCACACAGTCTAACCTCCTTAAAATCTTATTCATTATATATATCCTCCAACATTCTCAAGACAGTATAGGCCAACAATTGTTCAAAGTCACAAAATCACATACCTTCGTTCGCACGTCCGTCACTTGAACTCCTCTCTCCGCACACCGAACGTAGTATAGTCACATGTGTGTTTGCTATATATACACCACGCATGCGTGTAACTACGCACACGTCACTCCGCACACGTCGCCCGCCCATGACGTTCTAACTAACATCTTTTCCACGCCCCTTCTCTTTCGGCGCGCAGACAGATATGGCGGATTTACAGCAGGTGTCTGATAATTCCTCAAATAACGAGGAGGAGACAAGCCCGGAGACTGAGGAAACGTCACGATCAAGGAGGAGATTCAAGGCATCTAATATGTCTTATGCGGAGATGGCGGAGATGGTGGACACATTGCTAAAGTCGGATTATGACGCAAAGCATGGGCCGTATAGCAAACCAAATAGAAGGAAGGCCAAAATCATGAAGAAAGTCGTGAAGAGTCTGAAGAAGAATTTTGGGGTGAAACGCTCAAATGAGCAGCTCAGAAAGAGGTGGTCAGACCTCAAACTGAGGGAGCTGGAGCAGTTAAGAAGCATAAAGAGAATGCTAGCAAAAAGTACCGTATATACTCGAGTATAAGCCAAGTTTTTCAGCCCTTTTTTTGGGGCTGAAAATGCCCCCCTCGGCTTATACTCGAGTCATGCTGCTTGTCATGTCACTTACTTGTGAGTCCGGTGTGTGTGGGGTCTCCGTATCTCGGCCCGCAGCTAGCACTCGCCCGCCCGCCCGTCCGTGTATTATTCGCGCTCCTGCGCTTGTTTGAAATCTTGCTAGCAGAGGCGCTGCCGTTACTCCCGCCCATGACGCTGACGCCGTGCGCTACGATTGGCTGCTGGGACTGCCATGTCCTAGCAGCCTCCAGGTGTCCGGCCGAGAAATGTCCCCCCCTCAACAGAGCTTTGAATTACTGGTTCCCGCCCGCTGTATGTATTACAGATCCTCCTGCAGTGGGCGGGAGCCAGGACTGGATGAAAGAGAGCGGAAGGCAAGGAAATGCAACAGTAATACACAAATGATGTTTGCACACTGATGGGGACACTCTTATTTTTCACTGATGGGGACACTCTTATTTTTCACTGATGGGGACACTCTTATTTTTCACTGATGGGGACACTCTTATTTTTCACTGAGTGTCCCCATCAGTGAAAAATCAGAGTGTCCCCATCAGTGAAAAATCAGAGTGTCCCCATCAGTGAAAAATAAGAGTGTCCCCATCAGTGTTTTATCAGAGTGTCCCCATCAGTGTTTTATCAGAGTGTCCCCATCAGTGTTTTATCAGAGTGTCCCCATCAGTGTTTTATCAGAGTGTCCCCATCAGTGAAAAATCAGAGTGTCCCCATCAGTGAAAAATCAGCGTGTCCCCATCAGTGAAAAAATCAGAGTGTCCCCATCAGTGAAAAAATCAGAGTGTCCCCATCAGTGAAAAAATCAGAGTGTCCCCATCAGTGAAAGATCAGCGTGTCCCCATCAGTGAAAAAATCAGCGTGTCCCCATCAGTGAAAAAATCAGTGTGTCCCCATCAGTGAAAAAATCAGCGTGTCCCCATCAGTGAAAAATCTGATTTTTCACTGATGGGGACACTCTGATAAGACACTGATGGGGACACTCTGATAAAACACTGATGGGGACACTCTGATAAAACACTGATGGGGACACTCTGATAAAACACTGATGGGGACACTCTGATAAAACACTCATGGGGGACACTCTGATAAAACACTGATGGGGACACTCTGATAAAACACTGATGGGGACACTCTGATAAAACACTGATGGGGACACTCTGATAAAACACTGATGGGGACACTCTGATAAAACACTGATGGGGACACTCTGATAAAACACTGATGGGGACACTCTGATAAAACACTGATGGGGACACTCTGATAAAACACTGATGGGGACACTCTGATAAAACACTGATGGGGACACACTGATAAAACACTGATTGGGGACACTCTGATAAAACACTGATTGGGGCACTCTGATAAAACACTGATGGGGACACGCTGATAAAACACTGATGGGGACACGCTGATAAAACACTGATGGGGACACGCTGATAAGACACTGATGGGGACACGCTGATAAGACACTGATGGGGACACGCTGATAAGACACTGATGGGGACACGCTGATAAGACACTGATGGGGAGATTGTGGGAGAGTGTGCAAAGGCTCTGATGGGGACAAATACTTTTTTTTTATCCTGTTAGACATGGATTCCAATGCCGGTACTTCTAGTCCTGGACCAAAACAAAAACGGAGGTCATATGAAGCTGGTTTCAAACTTAAGGTTGTGTCAAGAGCAGAAGAAAGCAATAACAGTATTGCAAGTAGGGAATTTTGTGTTGACGAAAAACAAGTGAGGGAGTGGCGGAAAATGAAAGCCGACTTGGAAAAGATTCCAAAGGCAAAAAAAGCTTGACGTGGTTTGACGACTTCATATGAAGCTCTAGAGACTAAATTGCATGAATGGGTTATGGAGTGTCGTCAAAATGGTTACTGCGTAACACGCATGGGTATTCGCTTACGCGCCCTTCAAATGGCTAAAGATGACAAATTCAAAGCACCAGGCATTGAAAATTTTGTTGCGTCAGCAGGATGGTGTACCCGCTTTATGAATAGGTTTGCCTTATGTTTGCGGCAAAGAACAAAGATTTTGCAGAAGTTGCCAAAAGACCTTGATGAAAAAGTGATGTCATTCCATTCATTCATCATAAAACAAAGAAGGATCCATAACTATGACCTGGGAGATATTGGGAATATGGATGAAACACCTATGACCTTTGATCTTCCAAGCAACAGAACCGTGGCAAGTTTGGGAGAAAAAACTATTTTTCTCAGAACCACAGGAAATGAAAAAAAACATTTCACAGTCGTTCTGTCATGTTTGGCTAATGGAACTAAGCTGCGGCCTGTCATTATTTTTAAAAGAAAGACCTTGCCTAAAAAGGTCAAATTCCCACCGCGAATTACAGTGCGCGCACATATTAAGGGCTGGATGGATGAAGACGGAACAAAAAAATGGCTGGAAGAAATTTGGAACGGACGACCAGGAACAGCCTTAAAGGAGTAGTAAAGTTACATGTTTTTTCACTTTAATGCATCCTATGCACTAAGGTGAAAAAACATTCGACAATACCGCCCCCCCCCCGAGCCCCCGTTTTACTTACCTGGCCCCTCGAAAGTCCCACGCTCGTCCCCGTCATCCTCTTCGTTTTTCAGCCTGGCCGCCGATTGGCTACACTGGATGGATTGAAAGCAGCGCAGCCATTGGCTGGCGCTGCTGTCAATCACATCCAATGACGCGGCGCACGGGGGGCGGGGCTGAGTGATACAGTCGGCGGCTATGGCCGCCGCTGTATCACGGGAGCGCGCCCGCAATCACTCCACACCATGCGAGCTCACTCGCATTATGGTGTGGAGTCCTTGTGGGGAGGAGCCAAGACAGCCGCCGAGGGACCCCAGAAGACCAGGATCAGGGCCACTGTGTGCAAAACGAGCTGCACAGTGGAGGTAAGTATAAAATGTTTGTTATTTTTGGGCAAAAAAAAGGGAAGCTTTAGTGCTCCTTTAAAGAAAAAAACATCATTGCTAGTTTGGGATATGTTCAGAGCCCACACATCTGATGCCATAAAAAAATTGGCAAAGTCTTCTCAAGTTACTTTGGCCGTTATTCCAGGTGGGCTTACATCTGTATTGCAGCCCCTAGATGTGTGTTTAAATAAACCTTTCAAAGACCGTGTGCGAAAGATGTGGCATGAATGGATGTCATCTGGCCAAGCCCGACTGACAAAAGTTGGAAATCTGGTGAAGCCCGACATAGAATTGATAGCGAAGTGGGTTCGTGATGCATGGGAAGAGATTCCAGAGGACATGGTGCAACGCGCCTTCAAGAAATGTGGCATTAGTAATGCTATGGATAGCAGTGAAGACAAGGTTTTGTATGAGAACGACAGCAGTGATGGTGATGACTGTGAACTCAGTGATGATGACAATGTCTACGCTGATAACCTCACACATGCTAACGCTGAAGCTCTCTTTGGACATACAGATGATGAGGAATCCAGTTTTGAAGGATTTTAACTTGTGTTTTAGCTTTTAGCTTGGTTGCTGATTGAGCTACCATATTGTTTTATTGTTTTTTGTTGACCCTCTTTTGCACTTACAGAGCTAGTTTACTGTTTGTCTTTGAAATAAATATTTCAGAAACATTTAATCTACTGATGCCTCAATTATCGTAATTTTATTGGTAACTATTTTTAGTTTTGAAATTTACCGTACCAGTAGCTGCTGCATTTCCCCCCCCCCCCCCAGGCTTATACTCGAGTCAATAAGTTTTCCCAGTTTTTTTGTGGTAAAATTAGTTGCCTCGGCTTATACTCGGGTCGGCTTATACTCGAGTATATACGGTAAGTACATTTTTCACTTTTATGCTATTAATTTATTTCTCAACTTCCATGTTGCTCCATTTTTTTTATTTCCTATTGTACTCCCTTCCAAAATGTCATAGTTTGAACTTGGTTTGGCACAGTAATCGTTCGTTACAGACACATCGTTCGGCCACTCTCCTCTTTTTTGGGTTATTTTTCACCCTCAAATGTAATTAGACATCTGCCGGATTTCTTTAAATTGTTGGCTAGATGATGTGTTTGTAAAGAGAATGAAATGCAAACTTTAATCAGTGTAAAGGAGAGGACACTCAGCAGCTGCTTCCACATCTGTACTTTGGAGCACTATAGTGTGGGCCACAAAAACCGCCGTGCATCAGTGAATTTTTGTGCTGCCTCCATGTCTGAAAATTGACAGCCAAAGGTGAATACTAAACCGATTCTTGGACATATATAATGCATTCATGTTTAAATTCCGCACAAACACACACTTGTACCCCACTTTCAAGCAATTTAACCTGTTTTCATTTTTCATAGAGAATTTCTGTGTGATAACTAGACCTTTGGTTTGCTTCTCATAGGGGAGAGAAGACTGGGAGGAGAACACTCCAGGGAGCACATGAAACCCATAGCTTCGAAACAACCCCAAACTCCCAAAGACCCACAACCTGAGGGTGTTGAGGAAGTTGAAGAGGTGGAGGAAGGAGAAGTGCAGGAAGGAGAGGTGGATGACGTGGTGGAACTGGTCACCACAACAGGTCAGTATCTGTCACCACAGCTTCAGGTAAGAGATGTAGGCCTGCAGAGTTATAATACCTTTTTTATTTTGTTTTTAGGGGATGTAAATGTTGTGGTGAAGGATAGTACACATTTCTCTGCTGACAGTGCCCTCCGAATAATACAGCAAGTGATGGAATGTAGCACAGAACTGGACAGAATTAAACAAAGAATTCATGTGATGGATCAAACATTTAAAGACATTCTCGATGTTTTGGGGAGAATTGAATAAGGCATCAAAACCCCCAAATTTTGTTTAATGATTGTTCTTCCCCCTTTTTATTACCTTTTTGACAATAAAACCAGCCAAAAATTGAATATGCACACAGTGTGTCAACATGTGCCATCTGCCATCAGGGGATATCCATGTACGGCTTTTGTGGGTGCAACCCCTTCCTCGTATCTCAAGTAGGTGAACTGAAGAAGGGGTTGCACCCACAAAACACGTCCATTGATCACCCCCGATGGCAGATGGCACATGTTGACAATAGGGATCAGGAGTCTCAAATCCCTATTGGAAATGACTTCAAAATGTGTGCATATTCAATTTTTGGCTCGGCAAGGGGTGGCAAGACCCCATATTAGGACGGGCACATAGAGACATAGTTTGTGTACGTGAATGCCTCATATTGCTCAGAGGTATCCAATGTTGTACTTTTTGCAATGCAACTGATGGTTTTATATTTTCATATTAAAAAAATTGCCGGTTTGTGGGCAGCCAAAATGCAAAAAAAATAAATATTACCATGTGTGTGAATGTGCACAGAGTAAAATGTTTGAACACAAACAACGTGTAGCTTCTTTTTCAAATACGCTTTAACCTTTTTTTTTTTTTTTGTGGGGTTACATAGTGAAATGGTTGGTATTTACTAAAGGAAAATACACTTGGCACTACAAATGCACTAAGACAAACTAGGAGACATGAAAAAACAAAAGTTAAAAGATTATATCAGATTTTTATTGAGTTCGTTCTCCATGCATATTTACACATGGCCTGGCATAGGAATTGCCCCCCTACCCGTGAAATATTCCAGATACTTCTCACGAACCTCACGGGCATTTTTGGGGGGGCAAGCCAGGACGGGCAGATTCGAGGCCCGGCAGCCGATTGCCAGAGGAAAGTCCTGCCTCCGGCAAAACTGAGGCCATATAAGAAGTTGATTTTCTGCTGAGAAAGTTATGGAGCACACAGCAGCATAAAACTACATAGTTTATTTTGTAGTCTGCCAAGTGGATGGGAGTCATAAAAAGGCGGAACCGGCTGGCCAGCCGGTAGTTGAACACCCTCTTCTCTGGGGTCAGGGTCCTCTGTGGAAATGGCTTCATGAGGTGCGGTCCAAGTCTGAAGGCTTCATCAGCCAAAAAAACAAAGGGGAGTCCTTAAACATTCCCTGCATCCGGTGGCAATGCAAGGTCGTCACTCTGGAGACAGAGGGCAAACTCCGTCTGGATGAAGGATCCCCCATCGGACATCCGGCCATTCTTCCCTACATCAACATAGAGGAATTCATACCGCGCTGACACCACCGCCATCAGCACAATGCTATGAAACCCCTTGTAGTTGAAGTAGTAGGACCCAATACGGGGGTGGCGGCATGATGCGGACGTGCTTCCTGTCTATGGCACCACCGCAGTTGGGGAAGTCCCACCGCGTGGCAAACTCCGATGCCACAGTCTGCCATTCCTGTGGCGTGGAAGGAAGCTGGGGAGTCAAACAAGATGACAAAAAATTAGAATTTAAAAATAGAACATTACAAGCAGATTATAAGAAAATACATTAGAGGCCAACATCAATAAAAATCTCAGTTTAAGGTGTTTTTAAGAAGTATAATGGAAGGCTCATGTTTCATATTCATCACCCCCTCTGATGGTCCATTCTTAAAATATTTTGGGGGGGGTAGATGTGTTTGGCCACAGGATAGCATTGCAGTGTCAGAGCGTCCAGAGTGGGCGCTGGAGCACTGCCCCCTCTATCCTGCGCCCATCACTCAGAACAATACATAGGTTCATGCGTTGCAGTAACCTATGTATTGTCAATGCCGCACAATATTCAGGTGGGTGGCCCCCTGTTAAGCGACCGACATATGAAGAACTGCGGCATTTATGGGGTGAAAATTGCATATCAGAAACAGGGGGGCAAATAGGCTTGCAAAATCCAGCCTGAGGGATGTAATTAGCTTGATAAAAGTAAAATTGGGGACGCAGGGGTGGGGGACATTCCTTGGGTAAACACTGACAGGCTGCTCTGCCAATCATGTTCACCAAGTCTGTTTTACGGTTACATGATTGGCTGATGCAACATCGAGGGCAGGAAAAGACATCAAGGACAGAAGAAGGATGGCGCTGACCAGAAGAAGGTAAGTGCAGGGCTGGGGGGGAAATGGCTGCATTGGAGGGGGCAAACTGGCTGCATTGGAGGGGGCTAACTGGCTGCATTGGAGGGGACAAAATGGCTGTATTGGAGGGGACAAAATGGCTGCATTGGAGGGGACAAAATGGCTGTATTGGAGGGGACAAAATGGCTGCATTGTAAGGGGCAACTGGTGGCGTTTAATAGGCACAGTCGCTAAAAAGGAGGAAGTTTAGTTCCTAAAATTGGGGTTGGACCCCCAAACATTTGGAGCAACAGACGCCCCTGCTGGAAAGCTTAGTGAAGGGAAATATGCATGGAGGAGAAAAAAGGGGCATTTAAAAACTTCCAACATGCATGAGGACAAAGGGGACATTCTCAGCATATTACAATCATGGTAATTAGGGAAGGATGAAAGAAATACAATACATTAGCATACATGAAATACATAAAATGTGATGTTAATGGAGAAAACGTACCCTAATATAGTCCTCCTTCAGGACTTGTATAATGGCAGAACATGTGTCTGGGAATATGAGGCCCAGAGCCTGGGGGGAGATGCCTGTCGTGAACTTCAAGTCCTGAAGACTTCTCTCTGTCGCCAGGTAACGTAAGGTGGCGATGAGCCTCTGCTCAGCACTGATGGCTTCCCGCATAACGGTGTCCTGCCTGGTAATATAGGGGGACACCAAAGCCAACAGTTCCTGAAAAACGGGGTCAGACATCCGCAGAAAATTCCTGTAGTCCTCAGGATTATTCTCGACGATCTTCCGCAGCAGAGGCATATGGCAGAATTGGTCCCGCTGGAGCAACCAATTCTTGGTCCATGAACTCCTCCTCACCCCGTTCATGGACTGGTCTTGGTCCAAAACAAGCAGACCAACACCAAGCGCACGCACAGCACGAACTCGACGACGAGAACGTCCAGGCGACATGGCTAGGAAACGATCGTCTGATCAGAACATACAGAACAGAACGCACTTTAGAACAGCAAGGCCTATGAATAACGAACTGAAAATCAGAAACGAACGGGCAAGAACGCACTGTAAAACAGATACGACCTGCCTAGACGCCCTGAAAGACAAGATACGAACCCACAAGCACAAACTGAACCTCAGAAAACGAACTGAAAAGCACAAAGCCTGAAAAGCGCGAATCGTCTCTTCCCAAACTTTTACTTCACACGCGGTAACACGAGATCAGCAAAAGCAGCCCAAGGGGTGGAGCCAGGGAAATCGATCTTCCCCTTTATAGTGCCGTCGTACGTGCTGGACGTGACCGCGGAGAACAACGAGGAAATTGGGAAATGTCAGTGTGTACGCATGGGAAGCTTGACGAAAAAATCGTCAAGGTTAACAAGAATCTCGTCGAAAAAAACGATGTGTTTCTAACGACGAGAAAATCGGCCGTGTGTACGAGGCTTCAGACTCCAAAAGGGACACTGTACCAAAAAAATTGTATTTCAATATTTGTTAGATGTTAGGAAGTTATTTCAAGCTCAACCAAAATCAAACATTCCCCTCCACCAGCAGCTTCTGTATGAGATCAGAATGCAGAGGCAGCCATTTAGTACCCCCCCCCCTCATATGAAACCCCTCTTGCTAGAATCACAGCCATTAAAAGCATAATTTAAAGGGGTTGCTCCGCCGGAAAAAAAAATATTAAAAGCCAGCAGCTACAGCTACAGCAGCTGCTGGCTTTTAATATTTGGACACTTACCTGTCCTGGAGTCCAGCGACGTCCGCAGCAGAGGACGAGCGACCGTTCGTCGCTCTGCTGCTCCCTCCGCCATCCTCGCTGAGGGAACCAGGAAGTGAAGCCCTGCGGCTTCATGCCCGGTTCCCTACGGCGCATGCGCGAGTCGCGCTGCGCCGTTCTGATTGGTGCTCCTGTGTTCTGGGAGCCGAGTGTCTCCCAGAACACCAAGGGAAGTCTGCGGGAAGTGACGTAACTCCCGCAGATTCCCGGAGACAGGACTCCCGGATGTGGGTGAAAATACCTGTCTTAGACAGGTATCTTCACCCCCCTCCCCCCTGAAAGGTGTCAATTGTGA
This sequence comes from Rana muscosa, assembly GCA_029206835.1. Taxonomy (NCBI): domain Eukaryota; kingdom Metazoa; phylum Chordata; class Amphibia; order Anura; family Ranidae; genus Rana; species Rana muscosa. The sequence continues at coordinate 1,160,274,091 of CM055116.1, read as the reverse complement.
CACCGGAGGGGGGGAGGGTTCCAAATAGCAAAAGTTGCTATTTAGGGTGGAGCTCCACTTTAAGCACTACCTTTTGGTTTTTATGTAAGACGGGAAGAGAAAGTCTGACATGGGTTTAGGTCAGCTGTTGGCTTTTAATATATGGACACTTATCTGTCCTGGGCACCCGCAATGTCGGCACCCGAAGCCGATCTTTCCCTTGGCTCTCGGGTGGAGGCACCGCCATCTTAGATAAGGGAATCAGGAAGCGAAGACCTGTGTGCCTTCCAGGAGACAGCGGGGGGATGGAGGAGGTGCTGGACGTGGCGTAGGTCGCCACGGCGACCTATGCCCGGAAGTGGAAGCAAATACCTGGATTACACAGGTATCTGCTCCCTCCTCCCCCTTGAAAGGTGCCAAATGTGACACCGGAGGGACGGAGGAATCCGAAAAGCGGAAGTTCAATTTTTGGGTGGAACTGGCTTTAATGCTTTATTAGATCTCCTGGAGACTCCAACTATGAGTTTTCTGTATTTGAGTTTCCAAGTCTTCACACAGGCTGGAACTAATATGGAGGTTTTTCACTCTCCTGTTTTAATTTTCTATTTTCTATTATGTTGGTTGGTATTTTATATTTAGTTTGTATATGCTAAATTAGGGAGGAACTTCTCAAAATGCAAGCTTGGCAGGAACAGAACTAAGAATTATGGTAGGAAAACGCAACACTAAAGTCAGCAAGACACATACTGTACCAGGTGGGTATCGCTGATTGTGGGACGTTTTCATGACCTGTTTATGTGCTTATTAGGGATGAGCCGAACACCCCCCCCCCCGGTTCGGTTCGCATCCAGAACATGCAAACAGACCAAAAGTTCACGCAAACATTCGAACACCGTTAAAGTCTATGGGACTCGAATGTGAGAAATCAAAAGTGATATTTTTAAAGGCTAATATGCAAGTTATTGTCCTAAAAAGTGTTTGGGGACCCGGGTCCTGCCCCAGGGGACATGTGTCAATGCAAAAAAAAAAGTTTCAAAAACTTACGTTTTTTCTGGAGCAGTGATTTTAATAATGCTTAAAGTGAAACAATAAAAGTGAAATATTCCTTTAAATTTCGTACCTGGGGGGTGTATAGTATGCCTGTAAAGTGGCGCGTGTTTCCCGTGCTTAGAACTGTCCCTGCACAAAATGTCATTTTTGAAGGAAAAAAAGTAATTTAAAACAACTCGTGGCTATTAATGAATTGTCGGGTCCCGGCAATACAGATAAAAGTCATTGAAAAAAATGTCAGGGATTCCCCCCCAGTCCATTACCAGGCCCTTTGGGTCTGGTATGAATATTAAGGGGAACCCCTGCCGTTTTTTTCAATGACTTTTATCTGTATTGCCGGGACCCGACAATTCATTAATAGCCGCGAGTAGTTTTAAATGACTTTTTTTCCTTCAAAAGGACATTTTGTGCAGGGAACCAAAATTGAAAATAAAAATGCTTGGGGGTCCCCCCAAAATTCTATTACCAGGCCCTTCAGGTCTGGTATGGATATTAAGAGGAACCCTGCACCAAATTTTAAAAAACAATGGCGTGGGGGTCTCCCAAAAATCCATACCAGAACCTTATCCGAGCACGCAACCTAGCAGGCTGTAGGAAAAGAGGGTGGATGAGAGAGCGCCCCCCCTCCTGAACCGTACCAGGCCACATGCCCTTAACATGGGGAGGATGCTTTGGGGGTCTGTGACCCCCAAAGCACCTTGTCCCTATGTTGAAGGGGGACAAGGGCCTCATCCCCACAACCCTTGCCCGGTGGTTGTGGGAGACTGCGGGCGGGGGGGCTTATCGGAATCTGGAAGCCCTCTTTAACAAAGGGGACCCCCAGATCCCGCCCCCCTATGTGAATTAATAATGGGTACATTGTACCCCTACCATTTCACAAAAAAAAGAGTCAAATTGTTAAAAACCACACAGACAGCTTGGGACAAGTCCTTTATTAAAAATAAAAAATAAGATTCCAGAGATGTAATCCACTCTCGATCTCAACTCCAGCGATGTAATCCATTCTCGGTATCCAGCGATTGATGATCTCCACTCTCCAGCGATGATATCCAGCGAGGAACACGCACATGAACCTGACTCCACCGGAGACACGCCTGGAATGACGCGGCTCTAACCTGACAGCTCTTATGTAGCTGAGGGCGGGGCCACCCGTCACGTGACCCCGTCCCCCTCTGACGCAAGGGGAAACGCCGGGCTTTCCCAGTGATGTGGATGGGTGACCCCGCCCCCCTCTGATGCAACGGGAAACCCGGGGTTACCCAATGATGTGACGGGTGACCCCACCCCCCTCTGATGCAATGGGTGGGGTTTCCCTCTGATGCGCGGGTTTCCTGTTGCATCAGAGGGGGCGGGGTCACCCATCACGTCATTGGTGGGGTTCCTCCGGTGGAGCCAGCATGGTGTGTGTGTATCATCGCTGGACATATCATCGCTTGAGAGTGGAGATCATCCATCGCTGGATACCGAGAATGGATTACAACGCTGGAGATCGAGTGGATTACATCGCTGCCGCTGGAATCTTTTTAGAATTTAGAATTTTTTTATTTTTAATAACGGACTTATCCCAATTGTGTCTGTGTGGTTTTTATCATTTTTGATTTTTTTTGGTGAAATGGTAGGGGTACGGTTCAGGAGGGGGGTTCTGCTCTCTCGTTCCCCCCTCTTTTCCTGCGGCCTGCCAGGTTGCGTGCTCGGATAAGGGTCTGGTATGGATTTTGAGGGGGACCCCTACGCCATTTTTTTTTATTTGGTGCAGGGTTCCCCTTATTATCCATACCAGACCTGAAGGGCCTGGTAATGTAATTTTGGGGGGACCCCCCCCCTTTTATTTTTTTTATATTTGTTCCCAGCACAAAATGTCATTTTTAAATGAAAAAAGTAATTTAAAACTACTCGCGGCTATTAATGAATTGTCGGGTCCTGGCAATACAGATAAAAGTCATTGAAAAAAACGGCAGGGGTTCCCCTTAATATTCATACCAGACCCAAAGGGCCTAGTAATGGACTGGGGGGGGGAACCCCTGGCATTTTTTTCAATGACTTTGATCTGTATTGCTGACACTGACAATTCATTAATAGCCGCGAGTAGTTTTAATTGACTCTTTTCCTTTAGAAATTACATTTTGTGCAGGGACAGTTCTAAACACAGGAAACACGCACCACTTTACAAGCATACTATACACACCCCCAGGTACGAAATTTAAAGGAATATTTGACTTTTATTGTTTCACTTTAAGCATTATTAAAATCACTGCTCCCGAAAAAACGTCAGTTTTTAAACCTTTTTTTTGCATTGATACATGTTCCCGGGGGCAGGACCCAGGTCCCCAAACACTTTTCATGACAATAACTTGCATATTAACCTTTTAAATGAACACTTTTGATTTCTCCCATAGACTTTTAAAGGGTGTTCCGTGGCTTTTCGATTTTGCCGCGAACACCCCAAATTGTTCGCTGTTCACCAAACGGGCGAACAGCCAATGTTCGAGTCGAACTCATGTTCGACTCGAACATAAAACTCATCCCTAGTGCTTATAGACAATCATACAGGTCCTTCTCAAAAAATTAGCATATTGTGATAAAGTTCATTATTTTCTGTAATGTACTGATAAACATTAGACTTTAATATATTTTAGATTCATTACACACAACTGAAGTAGTTCAAGCCTTTTCTTGTTTTAATATTGATGATTTTGGCATACAGCTCATGAAAACCCAAAAATCCTATCTCAAAAAATTAGCATATTTCATCCGACCAATAAAAGAAAAGTGTTTTTAATACAAAAAAAGTCAACCTTCAAATAATTATGTTCAGTTATGCACTCAATACTTGGTCGGGAATCCTTTTGCAGAAATGACTGCTTCAATGCGGCGTGGCATGGAGGCAACCAGCCTGTGGCACTGCTGAGGTGTTATGGAGGCCCAGGATGCTTCGATAGCGGCCTTAAGCTCATCCAGAGTGTTGGGTCTTGCGTCTCTCAACTTTCTCTTCCCAATATCCCACAGATTCTCTATGCGGTTCAGGTCAGGAGAGTTGGCAGGCCAATTGAGCACAGTAATACCATGGTCAGTAAACCATTTACCAGTGGTTTTGGCACTGTGAGCAGGTGCCAGGTCGTGCTGAAAAATGAAATCTTCATCTCCATAAAGCTTTTCAGCAGATGGAAGCATGAAGTGCTCCAAAATCTCCTGATAGCTAGCTGCATTGACCCTGCCCTTGATAAAACACAGTGGACCAACACCAGCAGCTGACATGGCACCCCAGACCATCACTGACTGTGGGTACTTGACACTGGACTTCAGGCATTTTGGCATTTCCCTCTCCCCAGTCTTCCTCCAGACTCTGGCACCTTGATTTCCGAATGACATGCAAAATTTGCTTTCATCCGAAAAAAGTACTTTGGACCACTGAGCAACAGTCCAGTGCTTCTTCTCTGTAGCCCAGGTCAGGCTCTTCTGCCGCTGTTTCTGGTTCAAAAGTGGTTTGACCTGGGGAATGCAGCACCTGTAGCCCATTTCCTGCACACGCCTGTTCACGGTGGCTCTGGATGTTTCTACTCCAGACTCAGTCCACTGCTTCCGCAGGTCCTCCAAGGTCTGGAATCGGTCCTTCTCCACAATCTTCTTCAGGGTCCGGTCACCTCTTCTCGTTGTGCAGCGTTTTCTGCCACACTTTTTCCTTCCCACAGACTTCCCACTGAGGTGCCTTGATACAGCACTCTGGGAACAGCCTATTCGTTCAGAAATTTCTTTCTGTGTCTTACCCTCTTGCTTGAGGGTGTCAATGATGGCCTTCTGGACAGCAGTCAGTTCGGCAGTCTTACCCATGATTGCGGTTTTGAGTAATGAACCAGGCTGGGAGTTTTTAAAAGCCTCAGGAATCTTTTGCAGGTGTTTAGAGTTAATTAGTTGATTCAGATGATTAGGTTAATAGCTCGTTTAGAGAACCTTTTCATGATATGCTAATTTTTTGAGATAGGAATTTTGGGTTGTCATGAGCTGTATGCCAAAATCATCAATATTAAAACAAGAAAAGGCTTGAACTACTTCAGTTGTGTGTAATGAATCTAAAATATATGAAAGTCTAATGTTTATCAGTACATTACAGAAAATAATGAACTTTATCACAATATGCTAATTTTTTGAGAAGGACCTGTATATGAACATTTAGGGCTTATTCACACAATACCTGCATGAAAATAGATGGGAAAACTGCACAGATTTCACTTGTAGAGACATCAGTTTACATCAGTTTTTATGTGCGGTTCAGTCAGTTTTTATGCACATTGACATCAGTTTGCATGCATGTCAGTTATGTGCCCTATTCACACCAATATTTATGTCATGTCAGTTTTTTTTCCTGTAACATTGCAGATTCTTGCGCAGAAAAAAATCTGCACGTTGTGGTGTGAACAGGGCACATAGAGAACCATTGTTTTGTTGAGCCCTTGCAGAACGCGTGCAGAAAAACTGATGTCTCTGAACCCTAGTGTGAACAAGGCCATATAGGTTGATTTACTAAAGACAAATCGACCGTGAACTTTGTAAGTGCAGTTGCTCCCAAGCTTAGTAAATGAGGGGAAGCTCCCCTGACTTCCATCATCCAATCTTGTGCAAGCAAAAATGCTGTTTACTCCTTGTATGTAATTGGGTATTCTTTTCAAAGTAAAGTTTCACTTAATTTAATAAGCTCTGGAGCAAATGCCTTTGTAGAGTGCAACTGCACTTGCAAAGTGCACAGTCAATGTGTCTTTAGTAAATCAGCTCCTTAGTGTCCAGAATACAATTTCACAGGAGCAATAGAAACAGGTGTGCAGTGAATAACCAGGTCCTTCTCAAAAAATTAGCATATTGTGATAAAGTTCATTATTTTCTGTAATGTACTGATAAACATTAGACTTTCATATATTTTAGATTCATTACACACAACTGAAGTAGTTCAAGGCTTTTCTTGTTTTAATATAGATGATTTTGGCATACAGCTCATGACAACCCAAAAATCCTATCTCAAAAAATAAGCATATCATGAAAAGGTTCTCTAAACGAGCTATTAACCTAATCATCTGAATCAACTAATTAACTCTAAACACCTGCAAAAGATTCCTGAGGCTTTTAAAAACTCCCAGCCTGGTTCATTACTCAAAACTGCAATCATGGGTAAGACTGCCGACCTGACTGCTGTCCAGAAGGCCATCATTGACACCCTCAAGCAAGAGGGTAAGACACAGAAAGAAATTTCTGAATGAATAGGCTGTTCCCAGAGTGCTGTATCAAGGCACCTCAGTGGGAAGTCTGTGGGAAGGAAAAAGTGTGGCAGAAAACGCTGCACAACGAGAAGAGGTGACCGGACCCTGAAGAAGATTGTGGAGAAGGACCGATTCCAGACCTTGGAGGACCTGCGGAAGCAGTGGACTGAGTCTGGAGTAGAAACATCCAGAGCCACCGTGAACAGGCGTGTGCAGGAAATGGGCTACAGGTGCCGCATTCCCCAGGTCAAGCCACTTTTGAACCAGAAACAGCGGCAGAAGCGCCTGACCTGGGCTACAGAGAAGCAGCACTGGACTGTTGCTCAGTGGTCCAAAGTACTTTTTTCGGATGAAAGCAAATTTTGCATGTCATTCGGAAATCAAGGTGCCAGAGTCTGGAGGAAGACTGGGGAGAGGGAAATGCCAAAATGCCTGAAGTCCAGTGTCAAGTACCCACAGTTAGTGATGGTCTGGGGTGCCATGTCAGCTCCTGGTGTTGGTCCACTGTGTTTTATCAAGGGCAGGGTCAATGCAGATAGCTATCAGGAGATTTTGGAGCACTTCATGCTTCCATCTGCTGAAAAGCTTTATGGAGATGAAGATTTCATTTTTCAGCACGACCTGGCACCTGCTCACAGTGCCAAAACCACTGGTAAATGGTTTACTGACCATGGTATTACTGTGCTCAATTGGCCTGCCAACTCTCCTGACCTGAACCCCATAGAGAATCTGTGGGATATTGGGAAGAGAAAGTTGAGAGACGCAAGACCCAACACTCTGGATGAGCTTAAGGCCGCTATTGAAGCATCCTGGGCCTCCATAACACCTCAGCAGTGCCACAGGCTGGTTGCCTCCATGCCACGCCGCATTGAAGCAGTCATTTCTGCAAAAGGATTCCCGACCAAGTATTGAGTGCATAACTGAACATAATTATTTGAAGGTTGACTTTTTTTGTATTAAAAACACTTTTCTTTTATTGGTCGGATGAAATATGCTAATTTTTTGAGATAGGATTTTTGGGTTGTCATGAGCTGTATGCCAAAATCATCAATATTAAAACAAGAAAAGCCTTGAACTACTTCAGTTGTGTGTAATGAATCTAAAATATATGAAAGTCTAATGTTTATCAGTACATTACAGAAAATAATGAACTTTATCACAATATGCTAATTTTTTGAGAAGGACCTGTACAGTACACAATGCCAAATGCAGCCATTATAAGGTGGGATTTAAAGTGGTTGTAAACCCTTTTATCTTTTTTTTTATTTTTTACTAACCTGCAAGACAAAGCTATAATGAGCTAGTATGACTAGCATACTAGCTCATTATGTACCACTTACCTTCGATCGGGGCCCCCGAAGTCGTCCGTGTCCCTCCTCTAGCCGCATCCATCGCTGCGGCGATAGCCGGAATGTTACTTCCGGGTATCGCCGCTGCAGCCAATCACAGCGCCGCTCCGGCGCTGTGATTGGCCGGAGCGGCGAAGACGTGACTCCGCGCATGCGCGCGTGAGCTGTCGAATTCGGCTACGTCGTCGAATGTTGCGACCTAGCCGAATTTGTGAATGGGGTGACGTCAGCGTCGCCGCATTTACATACAAATATCTCCTTAACCGTGTAGGTTAAGGAGATATTTCATGCACCTACAGGTTAGCCTTAATCTAGGCTTACCTGTAGGTCTTTGTTTAAAAAGTGGGTTTACAACCACTTTAAGAACTAGTAAGCAAGGCATTATATCAGTACATAAGTGAATGCATTGAATCTTTTTTGAATCACATATACTTTATACAAAAGAACAAACTGAATCTCCTTCCTGCCACTGTGATATTAACCACTTAAGAACTGGAAAGATTTACCCCCTTAATGACCAGGCCATTTTTTTTGCGATCCAGCACTGCGTCACTTTAACTGACGTGGTCGTGTAACATTGTACCCAAACAAAATGTATGTCCTTTTTTTCCCCATAAATAGAGATTTCTTTTGGTGGTATTTGATCACCTCTGCATTTTTTTTTTGCGCTATAAACAAAAAAAAAGAGCGACAATTTTGATTAAAAAAAAAAAAAAATGCAATATTTTTTTTGCTATAATAAATATCCCCCCCCCCCAAAAAAAAAAAAAATTAAGAGAAATGTCTTCCTCAGTTTATGCCAATATATATTCTTCTACATATTTTTGGTAAAAAAAATCGCAATAAGCATATGATTAGTTTGTGCAAAAGTTAAAGCGTCTACAAAATAGGGGATGGATATATGGCATTTTTACTGGTAATGGCGGTGATCAGCGATTTTTAGTGGGACTGCAACATTGCTGCGGGCAGATCGGACACTTTTGACACTTTTTTGGGTCCAGCGACATTTATACAGAGATCAGTTCTATAAAAATGCACTGATTACTGTATAAATGACACTGGCAGGGAAGGGGTTAACACTAGGGGGCAATCAATGGGTTAAATGTGTTCCCTGGGAGGTGTTTCTAACTGTGGGGGGAGGGGACTTACAGAGAGTAGAGAGAGATCGCTGTTCCTGCTCACTAGGAACAGCAGGTCTCTCTCTACTCCCCTGTCAGAATAGGGATCTGTTTGATTACATTGACAGATCCCCGTTCTGTCTCTCTGTGGAGCGGACATAGGTGGCCGGCGGACATCGCGGCCGCCGGTCACGTGCATCCACTGTATCTATTGCACAAACCAACGTACAACTACATGCAATAGAGCCAACCTGCCACAGTATAGTGACGGTGGCTAGTCGGCAGGTGGTTAATTTGTATATTATTTTGTTGGAAAAAGTAAGCTTTGCATATGACAAGATTTCATCCTGAAAAATCTCGGTCTTACTAGTCCTAAAATTGAACATACATAGACATATTGTTCCACAAGTTGGCTGTACGGACAACAAACTGTAGCATCAACACTGTAAATAAGGCAAGCTGGATTTTTTTGTATTTTTCCGTTTAACATCTCCTGGCAAGGCAGATATGTACAAAAATAGCTTGCTACTCTTTATTACTGCTTTATAGGTTGTAGAGGTGAATTTACTTGAATTAGCTAATTCAAGCACAAACTTTTATTCTGTGGTCTAATCATTTAGTTCCCTAGTTTAGCCAGTTTGTCTTATGGTCAAATTCTATATTTACTGATGATTCATATGCAGCATTTTTGAACATGGATACAGTAGCAGAGCAATAGTCCTCTATCTTCTTTGCTTGCTGGCCATAATGAAATCCCCCGTAATCTAAGGAATAACCAATGACTGCTATGTAGTCATCATTCATTGGGTTGGAGACAACATATTTTAAATAAAAGTATGAAATGAGTAAGAACAGTGCATTATATGGGCAGATGTCCAAGCCTCCTTCCTACATTTCACTGACAAGTTGGCTGATTCTACCATGAAAGAAAAACAATAAGAATTCCAAATGATTAACATACAGTTGGGTCATAAAGGATACAATGTATTTCAGGATTGCAACAGAAATTCCAAATATAACCATTGTTGTTTTCAAACATTACTAAAGTGCTAATTTGACCACTTTGCAATGTATACTTTTTAGGCCCCTTTCACACGGACGGATAGAATGGTGCTTTTAGCTGCAGCTTTTCTATTTTTCTACCGCAGCTAAAAGCACACAATGCTTTCCTATGGCCCCATTCACACACAGCGTTTAGCTGCGATTTCGTTACATGCGGTTCCGTGCGAATAGAAAAAATAGAATTGAATGCGTCCAGGTGCGATGTAGCGCAGCTATCTGCAAACAACCACATGTAATCGCAGTCATTTGAGTCAGCTGCGGATAGCAGCGTGAGAAAAAAAAAATCACCCGGAAGCGCATCATAACCAGTAGGTGTACCTGGGAAATGACACAGAAAGTTCAGAGGGATATTGGAAAGAGGAGAAGGCAGCATGGCGGCGCGAGATATATCACATGAGGCCATAATATCCCTTGTGCATTCCCGACCAGAGTTATGGGACTCAGAATGCCCAGGATATGCCGATCGAGTGTTGAAGAGATCCAAGTGGGAGGAAGTATACAAATTTGTCACACCAAACTGGGACAATATGTCTGCCACTGAGCAGGATAACCGAGGTGAGTTCAATGTTTGTTGTGTCTATGAAGCAGGGTACACATGCATCATAGCTGTTTCCCATAATAACCACAAACAGAAGATTTACCCCCTAAATGACCAGGCCATTTTTTAGCGGTCCAGCACTGCGTCACTGACAATTGTGCAATGCTGCAAACAAACCTAATTGGAAAATGGGAAATCAAATGGTTGGTGTCCTCCCTTAAGTTTTTTCTTGGGTGGGGGGGGGGGTGAGCAGATCTCTCTCAACTTTTTTGCCTAACATGCATTATGTTTGATATATATATTGCAGGAAAAGAGGTTTATACACGTTGGAGGTCCCTACGTGACCGGTACAAGAAAGAAGTTAATGAAGAGAAGTCTGCGGAGAGAAGCGGAGCACCCTCAACTCATCGCAGGGCTAACCCCCATGCAGAGGCTTTGTCTTTTTTGAGGCGCACCACCGAGATGCGCTCGTAAGTATATATATTATATATTTTACTTTTAACAAATTTGTGGGCAGTATAGCCGCACTGTCCTAATGATTTGAGTGGGCTGGAGAGGTGTAGGAGCGGTATACACACCGCTCCTTCACCACTCCAAGGATGCTGCTATCAGGATTTTTCGTTGCGTCACCGCTCCAGTGTGAAAGGTGTCTAAACCCACCCTGCTCTATATAGAGGGCTATTCTGTAGTGTACACATGACAGTATTCATGTTATTTTTAAACTTGTAATTTTGTTATTATTAGAACTGTGTCAAGTGTTCCTGAGAGAGCAAGCGCAAGACGTGAAAGTTCGTCACCAGATGACGCAGACACCAGTCAAGAAACCAATTCAGAGTCACTTTCATCCCAAGAATATCAACCATCCACTCAAGAACCTGTGGTATGTACTTTCAAAATGTCACATTGATGGTTTTAAAAAAAAAATTTTTTACAATGCTTTCATTTTTTAATGGGGGGGGGGGGGGGGGGGACAGTGTCGGTGTGTGTTTTCTTTTAGTTTTTGTATTTTTATACAATAAATTTTAATTTTATTCTTTTTTTTATCAGCCCTCTCTTTGGTGAGATATCAGGGGTCTTAACAGACCTCTGACATCTCCCATTTGAGACAGGGAAAGGGACTAGGGACACATATTCCCCAGTCCCTTTCTCAGCAGCCTCCGCTGCGCTGAAAATGAATGGAGAGAAGACAGCGACTTCTCTTCATTCATTAACTGAAACATTGTAAAAACAGTTGAGCATTTGCCCGACTAGAAGTACTCAGGTAAATGCTCGTTATCGGTACCGATACTAGTATTGGGACAACCCTAGTCACAATCTCTGTCCACAAAATACGTATTACTTACATATTGTAATGGCAGCTGGTGTTGGTACATAGATGTTCTTAAGGAGAAACAACAACGGCTTACTTTTTGGGCAAAGTACCACTTCAGTACTTCTGGTTTTGGAGGTCTGGCTGCTAATACAGTGACAACAGGTTTTCGGGGCTAAAACAAGTGCCTGTGTCTGATCTATTGAAAACAGGTGTTGCAAGCTCGGACACGACTTTAATAATTGTGCAAGCATCATGTTTATTATTATGTAAGTGTGATCTCAACATCAGAAGCATAATCTATATATTTGATCTATTTGCAGGCAAATGTAGGTAGGAGAGGACAGTCTCCTTCCACCAGCCGTCAAAAACGTACTCAACAAGAGACACCTTTTGAGGAATATTTTAACCGTATTATAGCAGAAATGAGAAACCAATCGCAAAACCAGGCCAAAGATGATGAATTTCTCAATATCTCAGACCCAGATGTTATGTTTTTGAGAATGTTGCTTTGTGTAGTCAGGGAGATTCCTCCTGATAAGCGCACTGAGGTCAGGGGTGATATACATGCCTATTTAACGTATATTGTATCTGCTTGCAAAGAGCAACGCCCATATCCAAAATTTCAGCCATGGGCTATGGGTTTTAATTCACCCAGTGGCTCTTTGAGTCGACCAATGGCCAATCAGCAGTTCCATGACACAACACCTGCCATTAATCCTTATGCAGGACCCCCACCGATGTATACACCTTACCCACCTAATCCTGGTTATCAAAGGATGCACGTGCAGCCACACCCAGTTACTTCACCCTCATCTTCCCAATCAGGATCAGGATCACCCATAGATGTTGGCACTGAACCAAGCCACTCTTCCCTGCGTCCCCCTTATCCGGTGTATGAAAACTTGTAGTTTTGACCCTTTAATTTGTTATATTACTGTTTAATTTTTTTATGTTTTGTTACTTGAATTTTATTGATACCTACCTCAATATCCGCTGAACTGTACGTATGTAAGAAACTGTACTGTACTGTTCCAAGCTTCCATATCTTGCTACTCCGCCACGCTGGCTCTCACAGTACCAAAGCATTGTTTAGGTTGAGAGTCAGCATGGCCGACTAGAAAGATACTGAAGCTTGGCCCAGTGGGAGATCCCCCAATCTACACAGTGCAGCATACATGGCAAAATCAAAATGAAGGAGATGAAGGTTAGGGTTTTGACACTTTCTCTATGGGGCCATGCCTCAGCAGACTGGCCATACACCTATAGGTTATCTTCTGTTTTTCTATGTTCAGATGGAAAAAGTGGAACAGATTCCTCCATCTCCGCTAAACTGTGCTGATGTAAGAATCTCCCATTGTTCCAAGCTTCCATATCTTGCTACTCGGACGACTAGAAAGATACTGAAGCTTGGCCCAGTGGGAGATCCCCTCCCCCCCCATCTACACAGTGCAGTGTACATGGACAAATATTATTCCATCTAATCATAGACATTATGCAGATAATCTATAGGTGTATGGTCAGCTTTAAGCACTAAAAAACCTTTTTAAATTCTTTGCTTACATTTGGACATTGTTATCAAACAGCCGCTACACAACAGTTCGTAAAGTTGTGAAAAAATGTTTCAAAGCTGTTTACTGCACTCACAGTGTCCACATATAGTCAAACATATGGTTAACAGCACTTTAGAAATACTCAATATTTTAGGGGGGGGGGGGGTACAGAGTCAATTTATACTTGAAAATAGAAGAAAATTCTCTATATTCCTAAGGAATTGAAAACATAGTTTTCTATACATGCAAGCATTCAATGTTTTGTAAGGTTTGTCTATTTTTTCTACCTTTTTGTTATTTAACATGGCAAAGATATAAAAATAAAAACAATTTAATTGTAAAAAATTGTCAACTACTTTATTTCAAGAACAAATTTAAACTGTAATATAAGGTTGATATAACATGGGTAACAAAGATCTCTTTACAAATGGTCATATTGCCATGGGAGCTGTCCATCCTCTGTCAAAAAAAAATCTGTGAAATCCTCACGCACTTGTAGAGCTTGATTCGTGGGACGAGTGGCAGTAACACGACCTCTGTGTTCTGCGGAAACAGGTAACGCTAACGGGGATTCGGTGGGCACGATCTCCTTACCCCTCAAATAGTTGTGGAGAACACAACATGCCAAAACAACATTGACCGCATGATCCACTTCTAGGTGCATGGCTGTCATCAAAACACGCCATTTGGCAGTGCAAATGCCAAATGCGCACTCCACCATTCTCCGGGCTCTACTGAGACGGTAATTAAAAATGCGCCTCCTGTCAGTGAGACCATGCCTCGTATAGGGCCTGAGAAGGTGGGTGGATAAGGCAAATGCCTCATCTCCCAGCACAACAAAAGGAAGGTCCGGCACAGCAGTACCAGGAAGAGGCCTTGACTGTGGCACATTGAATTCACTATTTTCCAATCGCTGGCCCATCATAGAATTACGGAAAATTCTGGAATCTCCAGAACTCCCGTAAGCTCCCACATCCACAGCAATGAACCGCATGTTGGCATCACTGAGCCCCAGGAGGACAATGGAGAAATATTTTTTATAGTTGAAATAACGGGAACCAGAGTTTGGTGGCTTGATGAGACGGATATGTTTCCCGTCTAAAGCCCCAATGCAATTTGGGAAGTTGGTCTTCTCCCAAAACTCCTCAGATATTTCCTCCCACAGACTGGGTGTTGGTTCCGGCATGACACTGCTTTTCAGCTCTGCCCATATAACTTGACATGTATCATGGACTATTGTCGATACAGTAGAAATTCCCATTAGGAACTGATGATGAAGGGAGGTGAAGCTGGCACCAGTGGCAAGGTATCTGCAATACAAAAAAGACACATATATATATATCTATATATTATGCAAGAACATACATACACACTATTGTCAATAATATTGGTACACCTGCATGTACATGAATTTTAAGCATCTGTTCAAGATATGGAAAACCTACCTTAAAGTAAGTAGCAGCCGCCCTTCTGCACTAATGCTTCTTCTCATGTTGGTCCTGGTTCTGCTCAGGCGTGTTCTACAGAGTTCCAACAGCTCATCGAAGCTTGCCACGGACATCCGAGTATAATTGTAGAACTTGTCCCCATGGGTCCGCAGCTCACCGAACATGAGGGCAAAGTAGCCAATTGATAGACGCTGTGAGGTTAGGGGATGGACCCAGTAACGGCGGAGACGTCGCCTAGACTGGATCTGTCTTCTCCTCTTCATCCTCATCATCAGCAACATGAGCATCGCCAGCAAACTCATCATATTTGCATTCATTTTTGCAAATCTTAGGCACAACACACTGATCACTCCTCTCACCTCTAAACTCCAACACACACTCAGCAAGTGAACAAAGAAACAGGAAATAGATGGCAGAGGATCGAAATGCATCATGGTTAGATCCAAGGGACAAAAAAATAAAATAAACAGGTTGCTATGGGAATAACTAACCGCAGCTAAACGCAACCGCAAATAAACGCACGTAAACGCAGGTAATCGCAATGTACAAATGCAGCTAATCGCATTGCCTGAAGCCTTGAATTTCACAGAACAAAAAACATGCCCACTGGCGTTTTTACAGCTGCGTTTTTTGCAGCTTAAAAACGCCTGTCCATGTTATTGTAAATATTTTTATTTTTATTTTTATTTTTTTTGAAAAAAAAAAACAAAAAAAAAACGTTGGAGCTAAAAACGCGACCGCGCGTTAGTGCGCGTTTTTGCGCGTTTTTTTACGCTCGCGTTTTTTTCTGCCTAATTCTGACGCTGAGGAACGCACTGGTCCTGGGTTTTTTTTACAGCTTAAAAACGTCTATGCTATTTGCAGCTCAAAAACGTCTAGGTGGGCATGAAGCTATAGACTAACATGGACAGGCGTTTTTAAGCTGTAAAAAACGCTCAAAAACGCGGCTGTAAAAATGTCCGTGGGTATGAGGCCTAAAAGAGAAGCTTGGGATTAAAAAACAAACAAACAAACATTTATTCTCGCAGAGAGGCTGAGCCAGGTGTCGGCCCAGATATTTGGGTGGATCCTGACCATATGGTCGGTATCTTTCCCAAGTGGCCTAGTGATGTCAGCCGCCATCAGACTTTAGCCCACTGTTGGCTGAAAATGGATCACAGGAGTGCAGAACAAACTGCACTCCTGGGATCCATAGAAGAAGTGGGGCCAAAAAAAAGCTTTTGCCATACTTCTACTTTAACAATGATATATAGGGTTTAGATATACTTTAACCTCCCTGGCGTTATGATTCTGTCAGATTTTAGGTGCTGAAAGCGGGTACCATTATTCTGCATGGAAATTTGGCGTTTTATATTGCAGGCCTGTAATTCTTAGGAATAACTCACTTAAATCTGTCCAAACCAGAGTCTAGTAGACATCCCGGGTATGATAAAGTTCAAAAAACAAAATTATACATTATAATAAAATAAATAACTATAAAATAATTATAACAAATAATATAATAATAATAATAAAAGTGTTTTTCAGTGTTTGATGACGAATTTCTCCACAAATCGCTATCGCTTAATTCTGTGAGTGATTCTAATTTATTATCGCTGTTTTTTAGCTGGTCTAAAACCACTTTTGACATAAAGGGGCACTTTTTGGTTGCTATGGACAATCTCCAGTTTCTAGGCAGAAAGAAAAGTTTTTATTATATAAAAGTGCATGCAGGACACTGGGCAGACCACTAGGGACAAAGGGGGTGTGTAATTATTACATACAGTACTGTAATCTGTAAGATTACAGTGTACTGTATGTATACTGTGTTTTAACTTTTTTGAATTTGGCGCCGATCTCCGTCCCCGTGCGTCGTAACGTCGCAGGGAACGGAGCTCAGCGGCACTCGGAAGTGTGTGAATCGAGCGAGGAGACAGCTCGATCACACAGCGGAGAGGTATCGCAGGATCCAGGGGACAAGGTAAGTAACTCTGCCTGGATCACTGCGATGCAGCCCGAGTCTGGCTCGGGGTTACCGCTTATGGTGCTGAAATTTAACCCCGAGCCAGACTCGGGAATACTGCTAGGAAGGTTAAAATGTAAACATGACATTCTAAACTGCTTTGCCTATATTTACTCTTCTTGGCCTTTTCCATTTTATACTGTTAAAAATGAGAACAAATTGGATGGGAACTGAATATTTAGCATTTGATTTAAAGCGGAGGTCCTGTGTGTGTCCCTGAAGACAGCGGGGGGGACGGAGAAGGCGCAGGAAGTGGCGTAGATACCCGCGGGTGGCTCGGGTATCTATGCCCGGAAGTTGGAGCAGAATACCTGTATTAGACGGGTATCTACTCCCCCTCCCCCATGAAAGGTGCCAAATATGACACCAGAGGGGTTAGGAACTGGAAAAGCGGAAGTTCAATTTTTGGGTGTAACTCCACTTTAAATACAATTTAAGAAAAAACTTGCTGTGTGCTTTGTTGCTGATTGCCAATTTTCAAGTCTTGAGCCCAATGCAAAGATTGGGCTGAGGTTTGAATTTGTACCTTGGCTTTTCTAAGTCATTTAGCTTCTTGGTTCCAGTGTTGCATCAGCTGTGTGTTTAAAGCATGGGGGTTGATTTACTAAAACTGGAGAGTTTAAAATCTGGTGCAGCTGTGCATGGTAACCAACCAGCTTCTAACTTCAGTTTGTTCTATTAAAGTGGTTGTAAACCCACTTTGACAACATGCACCTACAGGTAAGCCTATATTAAGGCTTACCTGTAGGTGCATGAAATATCTCCTTAACCTACACGGTTAAGGAGATATTTGCTGTAAAACACAGCACCAATGACATCACACGCATACGCACACGCGGGCTGGCATCATTGCCGGTTTTATGAATGGGATCTTGCCAGCCCGAGCGCGCATGCGTGTGACGTCATCGCTGCTCTGGCCAATCACAGTGCCGGAGCGGCGATACACTGACGGCAGTGACGGGACATCGAGGCAAGATGGCGGCGGAGGTGACCGAGGACCGCTGCGGGGGCTTCGATCTCAGGTAAGTCATTCATAATAAGCTAGTACGCTATGCCTACTAGCTCATTATGACTTTCTTTTGCAGGGTTTTAAAAAAAAGACAGAAAAAAAGGCTTTACTTTCTCTTTAAGCTTTGGCAAAAAAAAATAGATTTATTTATTATTTATAGATTGGTTTCTTTGCAGAGCTGCACCTGATTTAACAACTCCAGTTTTAAAAAAATATCCCCATTGTTGTGCTGGAAGGTAAATCTTTGGCACAGTCTCAGGTCTATCACAGACCAAAATAAGTTTTTATCTAGAATTTCCCTGAATTTGGCTCCATCCATCTTTCTCCCAGTCCTAACCAGATAAGTTCCTGCTGATGAAAAGGATTCCCACATCACGATGATACCAGTACTATGCTACATTGTGGGAATGTGGTGATGTGTTCTCAGTGAGATGAGCAGTGTTGTTTTGAGCTGAGGCCAGAAAGTTCATTGTACTTTTCATCAGAGCAGAGAACCTTTGTGTTTTCCTTACCAAATGCAGTCTGGAAAATTCCAAATGAGAACTGATATGATATTTTTTTGTAATGACTTCACTTTCATAAAGACCATCTTTGTAGAATTATCAGGTAGTTGAACAATTTCTTCCACCTCAGCTGTTGATCCTTGGACCTCATTCAGAATTGCTATTGGCTTGATTAGTTCCAGGGTTTGGTTACTGAAAAATTTAGCAAATTTTGGTTGCAGTTCATCAATATTGTGGCAAACCCAATTAAAGTCTATAAGGCATTAATCTGTTTATTCAAATATTGCCATTTGTAGGGCTCATAGGTAAAAAGGCATTTGACCTAAGTACATGGGAGACAGGTACCAAAGTCAAAATTTAAAACAGTTTTGCACAGTATCGGACCCTATGCAGAATTTCCAACTCTCCCTAACAGAAACATACTCTGGCAACAGTGGCGGTACGTCCATAGTGGGCGCAGGAGCGCTGCCCCCTCTCGCTCCTGCGCCCACTCACAATAACAATACATAGGTTCATGCATTGCATGAACCTATGTATTGTCGCCGCCATTGCCGCCCACTATTCAGATGGCCGGCCCCCTGTTGAGCGCCGGCCATCTGAATAACAGCGGCTGGTTGGTTTTTGGAAGTGCCTACCTGAGGGCTGTAATCGGCTTCCAAATAGTTAACCAGAGGATGCACGGGGGTGCATTCCCTGGTTAACACTGACAGGCGTTTCAGCCAATCAGGTTCACTGGGTCTGGTTACCGGTAACCTGATTGGCTGAAGCGACATCGAGGGTGGGAGAAGACATCGACGATGGAAGAAGGACGGCGCTGACCCGAGGAAGGTAGGTGCAGGGCTGGGGGACAAACTGGCTGTATTTTGGGGGGACAAACTGGCTGTATTTGGGGGAACAAACTGGCTGTATTTGGGGACAAACTGGCTGTATTTGGGGGGGACAAACTGGCTGTATTTGGGGACAAACTGGCTGCATTTGGGGGGAAACTGGCTGTATTTGGGGACAAACTGGCTGTATTTGGGGGGAAACTGGCTGTATTTTGGGGACAAACTGGCTGCATTTGAGGGGGCAAACTGGTGGCATTTGGGGACAAACTGGCTGTATTTTGGAGACAAACTGGCTGCATTTGAGGGGGAAAACTGGTGGCGTTTGGGCACAGTGGCTGCGTTTAATGGGCACAGTGGCGGCAATTGATGATTTTTTTTTCAGTTTGCTTGCGCCCCCCAAAAAATTTTGAGCACCAGCCGCCACTGTCTGGCAATATGGCTGCTGTGCACCCATCCTTTTATATTGAGAGGGCTGGTTTATCCATTCTTTCAGATATTTTCCTCTTGTGACGCAGACCAGGGATATTGGCTATGCACTGCATTATGGGTTGTTCCTTATTTCCTTATTTCTGGTGGTGAGCCAATCAAAACTTTTTGAACCTCATACTCAGTGAACCCCAGGGATGTGCAACAAACTCAAACCTCATCCCTAATTACTATTTACCTACCTTACCCTGGCCACTGAGTTTTGATAGATGCCCTTCATTGTGCAGACTTGCAGACATTCCTTTCCATCATAGAAATTAATTTGCAGTCAAGTTGGCTATACAGTATGTCTAAATACCCTGATTGGTACTTCCTCAGAACTTTGTCACAGAATTAGTCAAGCTGTTTGTTTAGATGGTTCCTAACAAACTTTGAACCTTTCCATAAAAGGTGTATTCATTTTATAATCATCACTTTAATTTTACAGAGGTAGATTCAGTTTAATTATTTGATTTCTGAAGGCAATTACTGGCACACAGTTTATTGAGAGAATTCCCAGAAAAAGGGCGAGTTGGAACTTTGTCTGTCACAAAAAGACAGGACACATTCCGAGGCTGCTGCCGGAGAGGTATCTGCACTTTTTGCGATTCGGCACTGCGTCACTTTAACTGACAATTGCGCGGTCGTGCGACGTGGCTCCCAAAGGAAATTGGCGTTAATTTTTTCGCACAAATAGAGCTTTCTTTTGGTGGTATTTGATCACCTCTGCGGTTTTAATTTTTTGCGCTATAAACAAAAATAGAGCGACAATTTTGAAAAAAAATCTATATTTTTTACTTTTTGCTATAATAAATGTCCCCAAAAAATATTTTAAAAACGTTTTTTTTCTCTCAGTTTAGGCCGATACGTATTCTTCTACATATTTTTGGTAAAAAAAATCGCAATAAGCGTTTATTGATTTGTTTGCGCAAAAGTTATAGTGTCTACAAAATAGGGGATTGTTTTATGGCAATTTTATTAATATTTTTTTTTTACTAGTAATGGCGGAGATCAGCAATTTTTATCATAACTGCGACATTATGGCAGACACATTGGACACTTTTGACACTATTTTGAGACCATTGTCATTTTTACAGTGATCAGTGCTATAAAAATGCACTGATTACTGTGAAAATGACACTGGCAGTGAATGGGGTTAACCTGTAGGGGGCGCTGAAGGTGTTAAGTGTGTCCTAATATGTGATTCTTACTGTGTGGGGGCGTGGCTTTGCGTGTGAAGTCACTGATCGTCGTTCCCTATGACAGGGAACAGACGATCAGTAACAGTCCCACTAGGAAGCACGGGAGAGGTTTGTTTACACTCACCTCTCCCCGTTCTTCAGCTCTGTGACCCGATCGTGGGACACCGGCGGCGATCGGGTCCGTGGATCCCACGGGCACGGTCACAGAGCTCAAGACCGGGTTGCGAGTGCGCTGCGCGCACGACCCACGGCTGGGCACCTTAAAGAGGACGTACCTGTACGTGCTTGTGCCCAGCCGTGCCATTCTGCTGACGTATATGTACAGGCGGTGGTCCTTAAGTGGTTAAAGAGTAACTCCACTTTTGTTGAGAAAAAGACAGTTCCCTCTAGGTGATCAATGTACATTGCAAGTATTTATAACAAACTTTGTTGCAGATTCCTACCTTTTGATAGTCTAAAGAAATCTCTGTGTGTTCCTCTGTGCCCAGGTCCTGAGTGAATCTAATGGGAGTGGTTTTACAATTACCAACCAGCTGCTGCACCTATAGGGTTCTAATGAGGAAAATTGCAAGATCTGCATGCCTTTAGACGTGATTTCCTATTCGGAGTCCCGCACCAAAAATTACATTTTTGTTGCAGGGGATTCCAAAAATCTGTCTTGTATCTTAGTGCACGAAAATCAGCGAGCCAATCACACAAGTAGGAAATCATGTTTCTTGGGGAATTCTGGGCACATTCTGTGTACAGAACATCTCCAGGTAGCAATATTGCATTGTGTTTTACAGAAAATGACAGAATTGCAGATTGAAAAGGAAAGGTCATTTTTAATAACATCCAATTACAATATGACTTGTGTCGTAATTGTATATGCTATATTATTATTATTTTTTTGCTATTTTTTTCCCATGAAAGTGGAGTTGCCCCTTAAGTGCAGGGGTAATTTTAGACCAGCTATACACAGGTTAAAATTTCATAGTCTTTTGAAAACATTAAGTCTTTATTATGCTGCATTTATCAATTTTTTTGTACCCAGAATTTGATAAATCACATCCAAAATTTCTAATGAAAATTATGGGTGAAATATTACTAAATGACAATATAATATATGCTTAAAAAAAAAACAAGTAATTAGCAGTTAGTTGACTCATTACATTTTCCATTGAAAGGGGAGCTAAGAACACATCCATACATTGACCATTAGAGAAAGGCCACATTGGATTTTAACAATGTAGTAGTCTGAGCACTGGAAGATATCTCGCTGTCAGTTATTCTTGGTGTATCTAGCCATGTTTGGTAGATCCAACGTGTGTAGAGACCTAGTTTGTAGAAAAAAAGCAGTCTGCCAATTGTTTACATTAAACGTTTGTTAGTGTCTTGCACTGTCTGTAAGGATTAGGGACTGCCCGGCTAAATCTCCTACTGTGCCATATGTGTTACACCAGACTAGAAAACAATACGTGTGACAACTACTAATTGCATAATGATCTCCTGATCACAATGAGGCTGACTGACAATAGTAGCAATTGAGAAGAGTCAACAATACATTAGGAAACAAAACTGAACAGTGTTTCTGCTTGCTCTGATTCTTAGGTGTAAAATCTCCAGCAATGTTTGTGGTCTACAGCAGAGAAATGCCTTGAATTTGTCACTAGTAATCTAACCATGGAGTTGGCCATAAAACTGGCCATTTATAAGGGATCTTATTCATGGTGAGTTTCTGGAATAATGTGCTCCTCAACTACTGTACATATTAAAAGATCCTTAAGGTTTTTTTGTTATTCTCCCTAAGGAGTTCCCTGTTTGGCTTGTCATATTTGTGATTGTGGATTCCCCCAATCAAGTTGGAGTTCACAGGAGATATGGAAGGTGAGAGGTTACGTGTTGGATCTTGCTGGAGAGAGGATGAATGAGTTGTCACCTTGTATTCAGTATCCAGGTTCCCTCAAACCATGGGAATATGGCACCGTTGGCTATAATTTCTCCAGCGATTGTTGAGTATGTCTCCTCTGTGAAGATAAGGCAAGGAGGGAGCGTCAATGGTCCCCTAAGAAACCTGTAGAAACTTAGATCATTATTAGGGATGAGCCAAACACCCCCCAGTTCGGTTCGCACCAGAACTTGCGAACAGGCAATAAATTTGTTTGAACATCCGAACACCGTTAAAGTCTATGGGACTCGAACATGAAAAATCTAAAGTGCTAATTTTAAAGGCCGTTTTTTCGGGAGCAGTGATTTCAATAATGCTTAAAGTGAAACAATAAAAGTGAAATATTCCTTTAAATTTCGTACCTAGGGGGTGTGTATAGTATGCCTGTAAAGCAGCGCTTGTTTCCCGTGCTTAGAACTGTCCCTGCACAAAGTGTCATTTCTGAAGGAAAAAAAGTAATTTAAAAGCACTCGTGGCTATAATGAATTGGAACTCCACGCCATTCTTTTTTTAATTTGGGGTGGAGTTCTCCTTAAAATCCATACCAGACCTGAAGGGTCTAGTATGGATATTTGGGGGGAACCCCACGGAATTTTTTTTTAAATTTGACGCAGGGTTCCCCTTAATATCCATTCCAGACCTGAAGGGCCTGGTAATTGAATTTGGGGGGACCCCCACGCATATTTTTTTTTTTTATCAATGACTTTTCTCTGTATTGCTGGGAGCCGACAATTCATTATAGCCGGGAGTGCTTTTAAATTACTTTTTTTCCTTCAGAAATTACACTTTGTGCAGGGACAGTTCTAAGCACGGGAAACAAGCACTGCTTTACAGCCATACTATACACACCCCCTAGGTATGAAATTTAAAGGAATATTTCACTTTTATTGTTTCACTTTGAACATTATTAAAATCACTGCTCCCGAAAAAACTGCAGTTTTTAAAACTTTTTTTTGCATTGATACATGTCCCCTGGGGCAGGACCCGGGTCCCCAAACAATTTTTATGACAATAACTTGCATATAAGCCTTTAAAATTAGCACTTTAGATTTCTCCCATAGACTTTTACAGGGTGTTCCGCGGCTTTTCGAATTTGCTGCGAACACCCCAAATTGTTCGCTGTTCGGTGAACGGGCGAACAGGCAATGTTTGAGTCGAACACGAGTTCGACTCGAACTTGAAGCTCATCCCTAATCATTATGTGACACTGATATTTGAAATTAAAGAGAAGAAGTGTTGGTGCTATTAATTTTGGACAGAATACAAAAATGTTCCAGTAAAGAAGTTTCAAAAGTAACTACAGTTTTGTGGACAGTGGTCACCCTTTACACACCACGACCTTGTTCACACTTGCAGCCAGGGAGCAGTAAAAATAGGTGGATGAGCCACAGTTTTGTTGCCCCAACTACCCACCTTATGCTACAATGGCTGCTGTACACATGCCTCATGGCCGCTACATAAATGATACCTCAAATCTTTTTCAGTGGGCAGATCTGCCACTAAACATGAATGGGGCTGCACTGCAACTTCCCTGCAACTGTGTCTAATGGTGTTATCTTTTCAAGGTAAAACAGGCAATGAGAAGGTGACTTATCACCTCCTAGCCACCTGTTATCCATACTCTGAAAAGCAATGTGCAGCTTTTAAGCGAGGCAGTAAGGGCTGCCCCAAGTTTAAATGAGCCCCAAAAGAACACCTTGGGGTTGATTTACTAAAGGCAAAAAGGCTGTGCACTTTTCAATGTGCAGTTACATTCTGCAAGAGCATTTTCTCCAGAAACTAATAAATGAGCAGAAGCTCTGCTGACTTCCATAACCCAATCATGTGCAAGCAAAAATGCTGTTTTTTTATTTTCCTTGCATGTGATTGAATAGTCTTTGCAAAGTGAAGCCTTACCTCATTTACTAAGCTCTGGAGCAACTGCACATACAGAGGGCAACTGCAAAGTTCAAAGTGCACGGTCTATTTGCCTTTAGTAAATCAACCCCTTGTCTGAATGTAAAGTAGTTACTTGAGGAAGGGAAAGGTGAAGGCCACTGAGAGGTTTAGAGTGTAGTGCATGGTAAATACCACCAGAGAAGAATTTGAGAATAGAAAATCTGGATCTAATCAGCAACCTGGGACCTTCATGTAAGGAAATTGGAATTTTCTCCAGGGAAACCCTGAAAGAGAGATAGTATTTCTTCTGTATGTGTGGGAAAGGCACTAGTGGAATGCGCTAGTTATATCCTGTCCATCCCAATCTGGAGAAGCTCTAGGAAAGAGTTGAGGCTTATTGGGATTCCATCAATGGTGAGGGGACATAGAGTGAGGCACACCAAAAGGCAATGTGGACCAAGAGTTAGGCAGGCCATACATGATTGAATTCCGAAAGAATTTTCTTTTGAAAATCTGAAAATTTGTGCATTTTGTGATCCGATGGGGCCACCATTGATTTCGAAATTCGGCCAACCAAGCCTTCAATTTCACCTCATGTTGCTACAGAAAAGAATTTTCGTGGCTGGGAATCTTCTTTTTTTTTTCGGGAATTTTCTTTTCTTTCACATGCACATTTTGTTTTTGATTACATTTCTCGCACGATTCTCCTATCATTAATTAGAAAATCGTTTGTTTTTCAAAAAATTTCCAACATGTCCGATTATTAAAATTCAATGGCCGCACAAAAATCTGATGTTGCTGTAGCCCACTAATGGTGCGAAATATGAGTGAAAATTCTTAGATAAGATTTTCTAAAGAAAATTCTTTTGAAATTCGACCCATGTATGGCCTGCCTTAGTGAAAGCCATCTGCAATGTCCCTGGGAAGTATTTAGGGAAGAATTCCTAGAGAAGGATTTCCCCTCCCAACTCTCAATGAATAATAGACAATATGTACCATTAAATAAACACTGCCTATTCAATGCATGTTGGATGATCTCACCATTACTGCAGGATTGCTCAGCAGAAGTTCCCTGATTTATCAATACAAATAAAGAGAACATAAATGATGTTCTGAGTAACCAAGCAATCAGTGGGTAGGGGGTCTTCATTGCAAAGACACCATTTTGCCCTGAATGGGTAAAGTGTTTCTTTAAAATTACCAGTTTTTCTTTTGACATGAGTTTACAATATTAGCTTGACTCACTGGCAAGAATGTTCAGTAAAATTCAAACCAACCAAAAGTAACAACATCCTCGATTAGAGACATATACATTTTGCATTGTCATAATCACCCTGAGTGGGGTGAAACCTTCAAGAGAAAGTTACTATTATGATGGATTAGTAGGTGCACATTTCAAATATTTGAAGTGATGCTGTCAAGCGCCTGCTTGCTAAAGCATTTAAGGGATATGACTCATTCAAGCAGGGTACACAACCATCTGTAATCATATATGAGCTTTTGTGCACCATGACAAGTCATTTCTTAAAGCCACATGGTGTCAGCCACTGATTAATGTTACCCTGGCTGCTTGCCAAGAAAAAGGATTCATTTCACACTCCTGTGTCCGAAGATGGTCATGTGCGCCCCTGCCCACTATGCCAACGTGCTGCTAAAAAAAACAACATTAGAGTTTAATGAATCCCAGTTCATTAGGGGAAAATATATGCTTATTTATATTTAAAAAGGCATATTTATATTGCATAAAGCATATCTACTGCAGCTATAATGTAAGATTGCTTTATTTATGAGACGCGTACAACAATGTGCAATTAGGTTCCCCTTGCCACCTACATTGATTATAATGTGTTAGAATATGATAGCATATGTTTGTATAGCTCATAACACAATATGATATCATCACAGTATAATTAGCTTAATTAACTATAGGTGTCAGGGGAGGCTGGCATAGCTCAAAACTGGAAATTCTGTCCAAGGCTGTGAGCATAATAGTGTACAGCAATGTAGGGTGCAGAGACGGTGCAACTCACGACTTCTTATGACCACACACACACTGGTTATATAGGGCCAGTGTAGGACTCCTTAACCCATTTCTCAGCCTTGCATGTCACCACTCTGCTCTTGTTGTCGCCCTCATTGGAAACCTCACTCTATGGTTGTAGTTGGGCTCCTAGGACATACATAAATATATATATATATATATATATATATATATATATATATATATATATATATACAGTGGGTACGGAAAGTATTCAGACCCCCTTAAATGTTTCACTCTTTGGTATATTGCAGCCATTTGCTAAAATCATTTAAGTTCATTGTTTTCCTCATTAATGTACACACAGCACCCCATATTGACAGAAAAACACAGAATTGTTGACATTTTTGCAGATTTATTAAAAAAGAAAAACTGAAATATCATATGGTCCTAAGTATTCAGACCCTTTGCTGTGACACTCATATATTTAACTCAGGTGTTGTCCATTTATTCTGATTATCCTTGAGATGGTTCTACACCTTCATTTGAGTCCAGCTGTGTTTGATTATACTGATTGGACTTGATTAGGAAAGCCACACACCTGTCTATATAAGACCTTACAGCTCACAGTGCATGTCAGAGCAAATGAGAATCATGAGGTCAAAGGAACTGCCTGAAGAGCTCAGAGACAGAATTGTGGCAAGGCACAGATCTGGCCAAGGTTACAAAAAAATTTCTGCTGCACTTAAGGTTTCTAAGAGCACAGTGGCCTCCATAATCCTTAAATGGACGACGTTTAGGACGACCAGAACCCTTCCTTCTGGCCAAACTGAGCTATTGGGGGAGAAGAGCCTTGGTGAGAGAGGTAAAGAAGAACCCAAAGATCACTGTGGCTGAGCTCCAGAGATGCAGTCGGGAGATGGGAGAAAGTTGTAGAAAGTCTACCATCACTGCAGCCCTCCACCAGTCGGGGCTTTATGGCAGAGTGGCCCGACGGAGCCTCTCCTCAGTGCAAGACACATGAAAAGCTCGCATGGAGTTTGCTAAAAAACACCTGAAGGACTCCAAGATGGTGAGAAATAAGATTCTCTGGTCTGATGAGACCAAGATAGAACTTTTTGGCCTTAATTCTAAGCGGTATGTGTTGAGAAAACCAGGCACTGCTCATCACCTGTCCAAAACAGTCCCAACAGTGAAGCATGGTGGTGGCAGCATCATGCTCTGAGGGTGTTTTTCAGCTGCAGGGACAGGATGACTGGTAGCAATCGAGGGAAAGATGAATGCGGCCAAGTACAGGGATATCCTGGACGAAAACCTTCTCCAGAGTGCTCAGGACCTCAGACTGGGCCAAAGGTTTACCTTCCAACAAGACAATGACCCTAAGCACACAGCTAAAATAACGAAGGAGTGGCTTCATGACAACTCCGTGACTATTCTTGAATGGCCCAGCCAGAGCCCTGACTTAAACCCAATTGAGCATCTCTGGAGAGACCTAAAAATGGCTGTCCACCAACGTTTACCATCCAACCTGACAGAACTGGAGAGGATCTGCAAGGAGGAATGGCAGAGGATCCCCAAATCCAGGTGTGAAAAACTTGTTGCATCTTTCCCAAAAGACTCATGGCTTTATTAGATCAAAGGGTGCTTCTACTAAATACTGAGCAAAGGGTCTGAATACTTAGGACCATGTGATATTTCACTTTTTCTTTTTTAATAAATCTGCAAAAATTTCAACAATTCTGTGTTTTTCTGTCAATATGGGGTGCTGTGTGTACATTAATGAGGAAAAAAAATAACAAATGATTTTAGCAAATGGCTGCAATATAACAAAGTGTGAAAAATTTAAGGGGGTCTGAATACTTTCCGTACCCACTGTATATCTATATATCTATATATCTATTAGGAGGGTGTGAAAAAAATCTGTAAATTAAGAATGCTTTCAAAAATAGAAGTGTTAATAGTTTATTTTTATCAATTACCGTATTTTCCGCACTATAAGGCGCACCTAAGAGCCTTACATTTTCTCAAAAATCAGCCATGCGCCTTATAATCCGGTGCGCCTTATGTGTGCACTGAGTTCCAAAATCTGTAAAAATTTTGTTGTGCGACTTTGGTAAGCGCTCCGCTTGGTTGACTGTCCATTTCCCGCTGACACAGGGACGTAATACGTACACTACGTACGTTGGCAGCGATAAACCAGTCAGAGAACATTACGTAATATGTACAGTACGTTAGTAAGGTATCTGCTTTAACTGTTGTCGGAGCTTTCCCGAAAGCCGGCATCATTGCTGAACAGCCACCTGTCAACGAGACTGAAAAATAATGTGAGTGTATTGTTAAATCGTAGATTAAAGTTCAACTAAACTCACTGTTTTGCTTTCGTTACCTTTTTTTTGTAGACAGTATGTTTTAGCATGCGCCTTATAATACAATGCGCCTTATGTATGGGTTAAGTACAGAAATAGACCCCGTAATTGAGACTGCGCCTTATATTTCAGTGCACCTTATAGTGCGGAAAATACAGTAACAAAATTTGTAAAAAAAAAAAAAAAAAGTAAATGAACAGAAGAGAAATACAAATCAAATCAATATTTGCTGTGACCACACTTTGCCTTCAAAACAGTAGACATGTGCACTGCCCATAAATTCTTTTTTGTTTTAGTTTCTTTCGTTTTTTTCCTTTTTCCGGAAATTCGGGAAATTTGAAAAATTAGTTTTTTCCGTTTTCGGAATTTCCGAATTTAAAAAAAACAAATAAAATGAAAATGAAAAAAACACATTTTTTCGAATTTCCGAAAAAAGCAAAAAAAACGAAAAAAAAGAATTTCCGAGTTTCGGAATTTCGGAAGTTCTAAAAATGTGGAATTCCGAAATTCAACTTTCCAAATTTCCCATTTTCGAATTTTAGATTTTCGAATTTTGCAATTTCTAATTTTCGAATCTCGAATTTTCGAAATTTCGAATTTTCGAATTTTCGAAATTCCGAATTTCCAATTTCCGAATTTTAGAAATTCCGAATTTCCGAAAATTCGGAAATTCGGAAATTCGGAATTTCGAAAATCCGAAAATTCGGAAATTGAAAGATTCGGAAATCCGAAAATTCGAGATTTCGGAAATCCGAAAATTCAGAAATCCGAAAATTCGTAAATTGAAAAATTCGTAAATTCAGAAATTCTAAATTTCGAAAATTCAAAAATTCAAGTATTTTCGGAATTAACAAATTTCTCTAAATTCGTGAAAAACGAATTACTGTAGAAACTAAACTAATTGCACATGTCTACAAAAGAGCATCAATTCTTCTAGGTACACTTGCACACAATTTTTGAAGGAACTTAGCAGGTAGGTTATTCCAAACATCTTGGAGAACTAACTACAGATCTTCTGTGCATGTAGGCTGCCTCATATCCTTCTGTCTCTTCATGTAATCCCAGACAGACTCAATGAGATCATGGCTCTGTGGGGGCCAAACCATTACTTTCAGGACTCCTTGTTCTTTTTTATGCCAAAGATAGTTCTCACTGCCTCTCTCATCATCATGTAGAATTGAGAATCAGTGGACACTGCCGGTCCCACATTGTGCATGGTGAAATATGAGTGTCTGTCCAATTTTAAGGCTTGAGAGTGAAAGGAAGGAGTGATAGTGGTAATGCAGTATGGTAAGCAATCCTCTTGAACACAATAGAATAAACATTCCCCAGTAAACTATTTGGTAAAATTCTTACCCTAACACTTATAATTTACAACTTTTCAATGCTACTGGCTCCTGCTCTATGGAAAGATAAAGAAGATACGTAGTAAGTGATTCTATCAAAGTCCTTAAAAACAGAGAGTTTGAAGGCCTTTAAATAAAAATAATAAAAGCACATATTTTTACAAGTAAAAAAAAAAATAGGCATTTATTATTAATTTAAACACAAGTCTGCAAAGTATTGCACCCACAATCAGTGGGTTGCGTGTGCAATGTCAGGCTCCTGCACACTCTCCCTCCAGCTTTCTGCCCATACCACTGTAGGGGCTATCAGTTAGAAAGCTGGAGAAAGAGTGACTGGACTATGAGAGCGCTGGTCCATTGAGAACTACAAGCCATTTGCCATGGTGGCAGACTCGACTTGTAGTTTATTCATTCACAGATCCCAAACGCGCAACTGTTAAATGTGATAGCTATTGCAGGGGAAAAGAAACCCTGCATGCTGTCATGGGGGGGGGGGGTCAGGGGCGGGTGCAGGAACATGCTACATGTTACTTCCTAAATACAGATTCTTAATAGTTTGATTATTGCCCAAAGTTTTGCTTTTCATTAAAAAAGAATGCAGCGTTAAATAATTGATGACAATATAGGTGATACAATTGGAGTACTTAAAAAAAGTCCTTAAAACTCTAAGTACAAAAAAATATTTTGTTCCAAAAAAAGAAAAAAAAAGAAAACTAAAGCAGAGTCCTGTTCAAGTTCCAATTAAAAAAAGGAAGTCCGTGAAAAATAGATTCCCAGAATAAACCAAAGTAAAGCCAGAGAGTGATAAGTGACACCAATCTTCACATAAACAGCGTGATTTTCAGATGAAACACCCAAGTGTATGGTATCCTCCTTACCAGAAAGCTGTGACTGTAATTCACAGTAGACATGGGAGCTGTCAAAAAATTTGTTTTGTTTCGTTCTGTTCCATTTCGTATTTAAAAAAAATCGTAATTCGTAATTCGTGTAGGAATTTAATTCGGATTTATAAAAAATAGCGCTAACGCCTATGCGTTAAAAACTATTTTTACCGCAATCGCGGTAAAATCACGGTAAAATCGCGGTAAAAAATGTCATTATTTTTTAGCGTCTTTTCAACGCCTCAGTGTGAAAGGGGCCTAACAGATGATACACTCGCACACTACAAGAGATATAAACTAAAATGAACAACGAAAATCAAAGGATTGCAAAGATATTCTCTCAGATGCACAGACAAACAATTGTGTGATCTGCTCCACTACACTAACTAACCCACAAAGGGAAGTCACATGATCGGGCCTGCCCTGTAGGCCTCAGCATCAGAAAAAAAACCTCTGATTGGTCAACCAACAGTCACATGTTTCTGTAGTAAAGAAATTTGGACCGAAAACGAATTTGTTATTATTCGTAGAGTGTCGATATTCGTTATACTGAATCTCGATTTCATTCGAATCATTCGTTATATCCGCTATAATTTCTTTCATATTAGTTGAAATTCCTTATTTGGTAGTTTGGATTTGGATAATTTGGAGCCGAAATTCGTAAACGAAATTTCGTATTTCGTACAGAATTCGTATTCGTAAATATTCGTAATTCGGATTCGTAAAAAAGTACGAATTTCGAAAAATTTGTACGAATTTCCGATTCGTACGAAACTGATCGCACATGTCTAATTCACAGTCTCACCTAGCCCAGGGAATAAGGTCTTCCCAAAACCTATAGGCGTCCGGAGTGATAGCGCTGCATTCTTTTTTTATTTTCACTTTGTTATACGTTTTTTGTACTAAACTTAAGTGCTAGCTGCTTTTTTACACTTTACATCACAATTTTTTTGATTTTTTTTTATATACCGTATTTATCGGCGTATAACATGCGCCAGCGTATAACACGCACCCCAAGTTTAGGAGGGAATTTTAAGGAAAAAAACTTTTAGGAGGGAAGTTCAAGGAAAAAAACTTACATTTAAATGCAGCCTTGTCCATCATTGCAGCCTTTCCCAGTGTCCATCTGCAGCCTTGCCCAGTGTCCATCATTGCAGCCTTGCCCAGTGTCCATCATTGCAGCCTTGCCCAGTGTCCATCTGCAGCCTTGCCCAGTGTCCATCTGCAGCCTTGCCCAGTGCCTTTGCAGCCATGCCCAGTGCCTTTGCAGCCTTGCCTTGCCCAGTGCCTTTGCAGCCTTGCCAGTCTCTGCAATATTTAAATTTGGCGCCCATTTCCGCTGTGGAGAGGAGCGAGCGGAGCCGAGTGTACTTCAGCTAGACTCGGCTCCTCTCGCAGTCCCGCCCATCTCCACTGATTGCGCCGCTGACTTACAGAAAGCCGAGTGTACTTCGGCTAGACTCGGCTCTGCTCACAGTCAGGGGCGGGACTGCGAGAGGAGCTGAGACTAGCCGAAGTACACTTGGCTTTCTGTATGTCAGCGGCGCAATCAGTGGAGGTGGGCGGGACTGCTAGAGGAGCCGAGTAAAGCCGAGTGTACTTCGGCTTTGTGTATCTCGGCTCCTCTCGCTCGGCAGGGGATCGGCGGGGGATCGGCGTATAACACGCACCCACGATTTCCCCCTGATTTTAAGGGGAAAAAAAGTGTGTGTTATACGCCGATAAATACGGTAATAATTTTTTATTTTATTTAACACATAATTATTGACATACATAACATCATACATTAACATCACATTAATTTTGATCTAGTATCCCGCCATCCCAAAAGCAAAACAAAAAAAATTTCCAAAATGTTTTCCTTCTTTCCACTCATTTTTTGATTTATCATAATCTAGCACAGCGTTAGCCCCAGGGCTTTCTTTTTCCACTTTTCTTTTCATTAGCCTGGTAAGCATATAAATATATGAAATAAATAAATAAATACAATTCTGTATGCAATCTTTTAAATTTGTTTATTTTTAAACAAAATAATGCTATTTTAAGTCTTTCATTTTTTTATTATATATATATATATATATATATATATATATATATATTTTTTTTTTTTTTAACATTTACAGCTTAAACATATTTTGTTTGGCCAGTTTTTGATCTACTAGTGACCATCTCCACATTGTTGACACCCACCCTAAGTTCTTTAAAGTTTATGAATAGCCAAAACCTTTTTTTTTGTGTAGATTAAGGGATAGGTTAAGCCCCCTGTAAGTTTATTTTGTTGTCTGTGCCCCTTCGGGGAAATCTCCCTTTACTTCATGTACCAGAAACACAAGAGGAAGTGGGAAATCTCTACAAAGTCCAGTGAATTATTTTTTAAGCAAGTTAGAATGACCAGGTCATCTTTTGCGATACGGCACTGCGTTGCTTTAACTGACAATTGCGCGGTCATGCAACGTTGTACACAAACAAAATGTATGTCCTTTTTTCCCCACAAATAGAGCTTTATTTTGGTGGTATTTGTTCACCTCTGCAGTTTTTATTTTTTGCGCTATAAACAAAAAAATAGCGACAATTTTGAAAACTAAATTTTGAAAACTAAATTTTTTTTACTTTTTGCTATAATAAATATCCCTAAAAAAACATATTTCTTCATCAGTTTAGACCATACATATTTTTAGTAAAAAGAATCGCAATAAGTGTATATTGATTGGTTTGTGCAAAAGTTATAGCTTCTACAAAATACAGGATGAATTTATGGCATGTATGGCATTATTATAATTTTTTTTTTATTACTAGTAACGGTGGTGATTTTAGTGGGACTGTGACATTGCGGTGGACAGATCAGACACTTTTGACACTTTTTTGGGACCATTGATATTTATAAATAGCGATCAGAGCTAAAAATAGCCACTGATTACTGTATAAATGACACTAACAGGGATGGGGTTAACACTAGGGGGTGATAAAGGGGTTAAGTGTTCCCTAGGGAGGTGTTTTTAACTTTGGGGGGATGTACTAACAGGGAGTAGAGAGGGATCGCTGTTCCGGATCACTAGGAACAGTAGATCTCTCTCTACCTCCCTGACAGAACAGGGATCTGTCTGTTTACATTGACAAATCCCTGTTCTGGCTCTCTGAGGAGCGTGAATGCGGGACATCGCGACCGCCGGTAACGTGCATCGGCATCGACATCGCACCGTGAGCACAAGCATGCACGAGCACGCACGTGCGCCTTATAGCTCTTAAAGCGACCGACGTACACCTACGGCGATTCAAGCAGCCGTGCCAACCTGCCGCAGTATAATGACAGTGGCTGGTCGGCAAACAGTTAAACCAAAGAGTTGTTTAATGCAGTTGGCTGGGGTAGTGCTTTAATTGACAATCTCGTCACACCAGAATATGTATTTATCAGTAGGGTTCTGTTAAGTGTCAGACAGTGCCAATGGCTGAGTGTTAAACATGGAGTCACACTCTGAACCTGAGAGATAGTTGTGCTCCTTCTAACAGTGCTAGTTTGTGACATGGAGATACACTGGGCTTTATATTACTTTAGACAACTATAAAAATAGCCCCATTGTCTGCTACAGATACAGTACAAATGCACGGGGCAGTACATATGATGGAATAAAAGGCTTTCCGGCAGGCTATTACTGATGGTGTTTGAACTGTGTCTGGTACAGTGGTAGTCACATCCCATCAACGTAATCACCGAAAGTGAAATAGATGATCATTTCCAAGAATCTTGTATGAATACTGATAGATACGCTGGCTATTGAAAGCCATAAAAATAAGAAACCAATTTTATCAATTTTGCCTTGCTTTCAGTGGTTTCATTTCCTTGACGCTAGTCCACACTCTAATTCAGAAAACACATGGATGTAGACATAAAATTGGTTTGCAAATGTAATAGGTGTTAAAGAGTTACAAAAATTACAGCAGTTTAAAAAAAAAAACTCTTACAAACTATAAAATCTGGATATGGAAAGTTTTTCTTTGTATTTGCCTTGCATTTCTCCCTAGGGCCACTAAACATAAACAATATGATTTTTATAAACAGGTTTATGTTATAAAGTCTTGTGCATAATGTGATAGAAGATTATTAGAAGACAAGTGAGTAAATTTACTACAAGTACACATTCCTGACTTATTAAAATACACATCAACAGTAAAATAATAATAATATATATATATATATATATATATATATATATATATATATATATATATATATATATATATATATATATAGTTATTGGAAAAAAATCAGTCCTTGTTCTCCAGGAAATGTTGTCAGTTTCCTCTTCTGCAGTGAACAGACTCCAACCCTATAGCTTTGTAGCAAGTCAAACATATGTTTTTTTTATTTTTTTAAGGACAAACAAGGCTTTCTTGTTGTAATATTGTCTTGCACCTTATGCATTCTTTGGACAAAAAAATAAACAAAGCTAAAAAAAACAGCAATGATAAAAAAACTCATCTCGTTCAGCCCTAGGCTCTTAATCCAGCAGGAATGACTGGCCAGTGCTATGGCTGAGGCTCCTGCAAGCCCTGAGACAATCCAACAAGGAAACAAAATCCGGCACCCAACAGGGTCTTAAAATCAATACATGGCTTTATTGATATATAAGGTATATAAGGATATATAAGGTAAAACATCAGGGTAGCCTACGCTTACGCATTTCAGCCTACATGGCCCTAATCTTTGCTGGCTACACAAGAATACAATCAAACTACAAAAACACATTTTTTTTTGACCAATGTTCATGTAAAAATAATGTTACAAATAGTGATAGAACAAAAGTATACATTTTATTTCTTAATCTGACCTGTCTAAAATGACACTAAACGTTTGAGTCTAGTACAAAGCATTGCAAAGTTATTTACAAATGAAACAAAAAAAACAAACAAACAAACAAAACAAAAAAATGAATTTTAATGGTTAATAAAAAATAAATGTAAAAGATAAATAAAAAAAAAGACAGAGAAATAATTGAAGGGAGACGGGGAAGAAGGAGTTAACCAATGCGGATTAGGGTAAACTAAAGGGTTAATAAGGAATTAAATAGATCAATTTGAAACTTTTTATTACTTGTCAGGTTACCTTTAGTGCCGGTTCCCACAGGGTGGGCTTCAAAGTCGTCCAATTCTGAATCCGCCCCGCACAGCGCGACCTCAGCTGGGCTTGCAAACGACTTATTTAATAGAAGTCAATTCAAGCCGCTCCGAAGTCTCCCCAAAGTAGTGCAGGAACCTTTTTCTAAGTCGGAGCGACTTGAGTCGGTCCTATTAGAACGTTCCATTGCACTGCATGTCGCCTGACAGGTCGGCCCTGTGTGAGTTCTTTTTTCAGAAAAAAAAGTAGAACATTCTGCATTTTTCCTGCACTGGACTGTACTGGAACATGGGAACACGCAAAAAAAATGCACAGGAATGCACTGTAACGCATCAAAAATGCAAAAAAAAAAAAAACACGCACAGGGCCCCAGTACAGTGGAAAAAAGAAGTAGAAAAAAAAGCATCTGAAAAGATATGGAAACACATCAAAAACGCATCAAAACGCGTCAAAACCGTGCATGCAGAAAAGCATCCGTAACGCATCCAGACTGTGTTTCTATGGTGTGAAGTAGCCCTTAAGCCACTTTGTTCTCTGGTCCCTTCCTTATTCCCCCTTCTGTGTTGCACTCTATCCCTGTCTTCCTAGTCTGTGGCTAGTGAATAGGGCCACCGGCATGACCAATCTGCATCCTGTCTCCTCCCTTCACCCGTGGCAATACAATCATTGTCTGCAGCAAGCGAGGCAAGCTGTGGGGTGCCCACCATGACTTGACAGACAACACAATATATCTACTTCACTGATATCCAAAGCAACTTTGTCAGCTCTGTCCAATTCTCCCCTGCTAGACTACAGAGCACCATTCTGCTTGGGATTTCAGTGTAGCAGAGACAGTATTGTCTGATTACTACAGGAAGTTAAGAGCTCACTGGATTTCTGTCAGGATAAGCTTTATTTTTGAGAAACCAAACTTGGGGAAATATGCATGTACCGAGGAGATGTCTCAAAAATTTATTCATTTTTTTGGCACAGAAATACAGTATCTCACAAAAGTGAGTACACCCCTCACATTTTTGTAAATATTTTATTATATCTTTTCATGTGACAACACTGAAGAAATGACACTTTGCTACAATGTAAAGTAGTGAGTGTACAGCTTGTATAACAGTGTAAATTTGCTGTCCCCTCAAAATAACTCAACACACAGCCATTAATGTCTAAACCACTGGCAACAAAAATGAGTACACCCCTAAGTGAAAATTTCCAAATTAGGCCCAATTAGGCCTTTTCCCTCCCCGGGAGTCATGTGACTCATTAGTGTTACAAGGTCTCAGGTGTAAATGGGGAGTAGGCGTGTTAAATTTGGTAAAAAAGTAACAACTAGAATGGTGGGACTTTAAATGACGCAAACACTGCTGAGTTAAATGCATCAATCAATAAAACATGGTTTATTGGATACAAGGAATACATACATCATGAGATAGCAGAAACCATTATACTGAATAGTAGCAACATAATCATATAGTTAATAATGTGTAATTATTAAACAGTAGCAATGCAATGATTATCTCAACATAATAAATACTGCACATGAGGTAGGCAGACCAAAATTGTAATGATAATAACATATAAACCATGATAGATAGGTGAAAATTGGTAAACTATATAGGTAAAAATGTTAAAACATGATCACTGTGACATCACATCGTAACAAGCTCTACGCGTTTTGTGGTTGTTTTTACCACTCGTCAGGAGCTGATGCTGGATGTATCTATAAACAAACAAAATGGTCAATTTGGTAAATTGGTAGAAATTATATATATATATAGATATAAGCAATGGTATATAAAGGAGAGGGGAGGGAAACCCTTCCAAACACTCTCACCTCATAATGGTACGCTGGTATAATCTTGATAATAATAACGATTAAAGTGGGGGGTTCTTTGTTTAGCATAGATAATGTTGCTAAACAAAGAACCCCCCACTTTAATCGTTATTATTATCAAGATTATACCAGCGTACCATTATGAGGTGAGAGTGTTTGGAAGGGTTTCCCTCCCCTCTCCTTTATATACCATTGCTTATATCTATATATATATATATAATTTCTACCAATTTACCAAATTGACCATTTTGTTTGTTTATAGATACATCCAGCATCAGCTCCTGACGAGTGGTAAAAACAACCACGAAATGCGTAGAGCTTGTTACGATGCGATGTCACAGTGATCATGTTTTAACATTTTTACCTATATAGTTTACCAATTTGCACCTATCTATCATGGTTTATATGTTATTATCATTACAATTTTGGTCTGCCTACCTCATGTGCAGTATTTATTATGTTGAGATAATCATTGCATTGCTACTGTTTAATAATTACACATTATTAACTATATGATTATGTTGCTACTATTCAGTATAATGGTTTCTGCTATCTCATGATGTATGTATTCCTTGTATCCATTAAACCATGTTTTATTGATTGATGCATTTAACTCAGCAGTGTTTGCGTCATTTAAAGTCCCACCATTCTAGTTGTTACTTTTTTCCAAAATATCAGGGATCGAGGCTAATCCCAGGGATTGCCTCACTTAAAGTCCCACCTTAGTTAGTGTTAAATTTGGTGTTATGACTCTCACTCTCTCATACTGGTCACTGGAAGTTCAACATGGCACCTCATGGCAAAGAAATCTTTGAGGATCTGAAAACAAGAATTGTTGCTCTACATAAAGATGGCTTATGCTATAAGAAGATTGCCAAGACCCTGAAACTGAGCTGCAG
The DNA here is from genome assembly GCA_029206835.1 of Rana muscosa. NCBI lineage: Eukaryota > Metazoa > Chordata > Amphibia > Anura > Ranidae > Rana > Rana muscosa. The sequence continues at coordinate 1,160,235,215 of CM055116.1, read as the reverse complement.
CACGGTGGCCAAGACAATACAGTGGTTTAACAGGACCTGTTCCACTCAGAACAGGCCTCGCCATGGTCGACCAAAGAATTTGAGTGCACGTGCTCAGCGTTATAGAGGTTGTCTATGGGAAATAGACATATGAGTGCTTTCAGCATTGCTGCAGAGGCTGAAGGGGTGGGGGGGTCAGCCTGTCAGTGCTCAGACCATACGCCACACACTGCATCAAATTGGTCTGCATGGCTTTCATCCCAGAAGGAAGCCTCTTCTAAAGATTATGCATAAGAAATTTTGCTGAAGACAAGCAGACTAAGGACATGGAAGAACCATGTCCTGTGGTCTGATGAAACCAAGATAAACTTATTTGGTTCAGATGGTGTCAAGTGTGTGTGGCAGCAACCAGATAAGGAGTACAAAGACAAGTGTGTCTTGCCTACAGTCAAGCATGGTGGTGGGAGTGTCATGGTCTGGGGCTGCATGAGTGCTGCCGGCACTGGGGAGCTACAGTTCATTGAGGGAACCATGAATGCCAACATGTACTGTGACATACTGAAGCCTAGCATGATCCCCTCCCTTCAGGGACTGGGCCACAGGGCAGTTTTCCAACATGATAATGACCCCAAACACACCTCCAAGACGACCACTGCTTTGCTAAAGAAGCTGAGGGTAAAGGTGATGGACTGGCCAAGCATGTCTCCAAACCTAAACCCTATTGAGCATCTGTGGGGCATTTACAAACGGAAGGTGGAGGAGTGCAAGGTCTCTAACATCTACCAGCTCTGTGATGTCGTCATGGAGGAGTGGAAGAGGACTCCAGTGGCAACCTGTGAAGCTCAGGTGAACTCCATGCCCAAGAGGGTTAAGGCAGTGCTGGAAAATAATGGTGGCCACACAAAATATTGACACTTTGGACCCAATTTGGACATTTTCTCTTAGGGGTGTACTCACTTTTGTTGCCAGCAGTTTAGATATGAATGGCTGTGGGTTGAGTTATTTTGAGGGGACAGAACATTTACACTGTTAAACAAGCTGTGCACTCACTACTTTACATTGTAGCAAAGTAACATTTCTTCAGTGTTGTCACATGAAAAGATATAATAAAATATTTACAAAAATGTGAGGGGTGTACTTACTTTTGTGAGATACTTTACAAGTTTCTTTGTCGAAAGCTGGTTAAAAGTGGTTTAAATTACCAGAAAATTCCATGTATGTGGTAAGCAGAAGGTAGAAAATTTGAACAAAAAGCACATTTCAGGTATAGCAAATAACTTGTAGTGCAAGTAAAAATTATATTTGGGATTGGTAATATACTGTACTTACTCGCTGTGTTCTGTTAGATGAAGCATTTCTTCTGCCGACGACCCAGCAGGTGCACTTTGTTAAATGACAATGACAAACAAAAATGTACAAAAGGGCACATAAAAACGACTGCACTGCCAGGGAACTTTAATACAGTCCCTTCAGCAAACAGGCACATGCTTGCTCTTCATTACCTTACTAAAGGTCAATAGTGGCTGAAGAAATGTGTTAAAAAAAGAAGCAGAGTATATGTGGATTTAGTGATTTTTTTAACTGTTCATTTTCCTTTTCTTTATCATTATTTGGGATGAGGCTTGGGTTCACCCCTACCTTAGATTCCAGGCCAATCCTATGGGTTCAAGATTCGTGGCCCCACCAAAATGAAGTTCAGTGCTTCTGAGCATGCGTCGACTTGATTCTGAGCATGCGTGGGGTTTTTCTCCGTTCCACACAGACGATCGGAATTTCCTATCATTTTTTTTTCCATCTGAAAATTTAAAACATGTTCTATTTTTTTACACCGATGGAAAAAGGTCCGATGGGGCCCACACATGATCGGAAAAACCGATCGTGTGTATAGGGCATTAGTGTTAGTATACTGGAAGCTGTGATAGAGAATGGAAAAGAAAAGATGACAAACTGCATCAAGTCATTTAGAAAACTGTACTTTAATTCTGATTGAAAGCTCTTTGGCCAATGAACCCCTTCTCTGTTTTTTGTTCTTATTATTCAAGGCTTTTTTACCTTTAGTTTTAGTTTTTTGGTTGATTTGAGGTCAACTATTATATTTAGCTGATGTTCTATCCATAAGAAACTTTTTTTTCTGCCAGGCTTTAATATAAATTACCAATTGTTTTGGGGAGGGGGGAGAACGGGTGCAGATTTTGGGGTTTTCATTTATTTTGGGGTATAATGGTTTTTAATGTATGTTAATAGAGACTTTATTTTAAACAGTTTTCTTTTTTTAGTGGGGGGGCATTTATTTTGGGGTACAATGGTTTTTAATGTATATTGATAAAGCCTTTATTTTAAAAATGTTTTTTTTGTTCTTTGCTGCAAATCTTTTCTTTAAATAATGGGCCTTTGTTTCAGGCGTGTTTTTTTTTTCTTTCTCTTTATTGGAAAAAGTTTTCAAATACAAAACTCACCTAAATTGGTGTAAACATTCAAACATTCATATTTCAATTTTTCCCCCTTCCCCCCCCCCCTCTATTACCTATTTCCCATTACCCTTTTCCCCCCCGACCCTGATCTACCCATCTCTCTGCCTCTTTTATCTTATCATCTGTCTAATTCCGTCATTCCCTGTGCATATTTATCTAACAGTTTGAAGACTCTCCATTTCTCCCATTTTTTTCTATATCCTTCATCTCCTCCCTGTTGTCCACGGCCTAGATATTCCATTTCGGCTACGTGGTCAACTCGTTGTATCCACTCTTTTATAGTTGGTTTTGTTGTTTCTAACAATTTTTTCGGAATTAGTCCCTTTGCCGCGTTAAGCAGCACCAGGATCAATGTTCTTACATACAGTTTTCTTTTTATGTTTGTTCCGTGAAACAAACATATCCAGGGGTCTTGTGGGATCTTCTCGCCTGTTATATCTTCTATATACTCTATAATTTCCTCCCAGTACTCTTTTATTTTTGGGCACTCCCACCATATATGCTTTGTTGTTCCCTTTTGTTTACAGTTCCTCCAGCATAGCGGGGAGTTATTTGGGTGGATTTTGTTCATCTTCTCTGGGGTCAAATGCCATCGTAGCATACACTTATAATTTGCTTTGATCGTCGTTATGTCGGTTGCGCTATTGAATACAGCCCTAATCATTTGTGATTCCTCAAGCTTTTTGCCCATGTCCTGTCCCCATTTTTCTATACATGCTAGTGTTCCCTGTGTTTCTAATTCTGTTAAAATTTCATAAAGTTGTGATATACCATGTTTTAAGGGCCTATTCATATTACAGAGTTTTTCCATGGAGTTTAGTGTCTTTTCATCTCTGATTGGTTGTGGAAGAGTGCTTACTAGATGTGTTAATTGAAAATATTCCCATTCGCTAAGCTGCTGATCACCGTGTAACATTTTTATCTCTTGTCTTGTCTTTATTTTGCCCCGTGTCATTATATCCTTTAATTGTGTGGATCCCAGTTGCTTCCCTAACCGTGTCTCGTTTCCCGGTGAATCGTATCCCATACTTTAAGTACATTTTTAGTTATACTATGTGTTTCTGTATCTAGTGTTCTTAATTTTGGCGGTATCCAGATGTTTTTATGTAGGAGTGTCATACTTAATATATCCTCCATTTGTACCTACTTCTTTTTGGTGTATAGATTTGCCCATTCTGCTAGTCTAGCTATTATGACCACTTTATAATATCTCTGCACATCTGGAAGTGCCAATCCCCCATTTTTTTTTTCCGACTTAAAAGTGAGTAGTTTACCCTGGCCCTTTTTCCCTGCCAAATATATTTCGAAATTATAGTTTTAATCACCTTAAAAAAACTTTGTGGTATTTCTATTGGGAGCATTTGGAATTTATAGGTTATTTTTGGTAGAATCATCATTTTTAGGGCGTTGACCCTCCCTATCCAAGATATAGGTCTCCTCTCTATGTTTTTCATTTCTAGTTTAATCTCATTTATTAAAGGGATGAAATGAACTGAGTATAGTTTATCTAATGTTGGTGTTATTTTTATCCCTAGATATGTTAGTGCTTTTGTCTCCCAGGTAAATGGGAATTCTTTCTGTAGTACTTTTTCCTCTGTTTTATCTACTCCTAGGTTTAAGATTACGGTTTTTATGGGGTTAATTTTAAAGTTTGAAAGCTCTCCGTATTTTTTTATTTCTCTAATTACATTAGGCAGTGATATCCTAGGCTTAGTTAGGTATAGGAGTATGTCGTCTGCATACGCAGCAACCTTATGCTCTTCCTTGCCCACTCTAACCCCCCCTATATCCGGGTTGTTCCGTATTTTTGCAAGTAACGGTTCTAATGAAATTACATATAGGAGAGGTGAGAGCGGACATCCCTGTCTTGTTCCATTGAACATCTCGAACACAGGTGACACTCTCCCATTGACCTTAACCCTGGCTGCAGGATGGTTGTAAAGGTTATTTACCCATCTCATAAATCTAGGCCCCAAACCTATATTTCGGAGTGTATCCATCATAAACCCCCAGTCGACTCGGTCAAATGCCTTTTCAGCATCAATTGACATGACTACGACTAAGGGTTTTCTATCTTTGCCTTTACGCATCAACAGTACCGTCCTTATGCTATTATCTCTTCCCTCTCTTCCTGATACAAAACCCGCTTGGTCCACATTTATCAGATCCGGCATTAGGTTTTTTAATCTCGTTGCCAATATTTTTGCATATAGTTTTATGTCTGCGTTTAGCAGAGCTATCGGTCGATAATTGGAACAAATAGTCCCATCCTTTCCTGCTTTTGGTATTACTGAAATATTGGCAAGGAGTGACTCTTTTCTTATTTCTTCTTCTTCTCCTATTTTATTTAAATAATTGCATAACTCCGGGACTAAGATTTCTTTAAATCTCTTATAATATTTAATCGGGAATCCATCCGCCCCTGAGCTTTTTCCCCCTGGCGTTTCTCGGAGAGCTTTATTTATTTCTTCCTGGGTAATTGGATCCTCTAGAGACTCAGCACTATCTAGGGGGATCTTTGGAAGGTTAGCTTCCTGTAGATATTCTTGTATTTTAATTTTTCTACTTTCCTCTTCCTGTCTTGTCTCGTTAGTTCTAATAGAATATAGCATACTATAATATGTCTTAAAGACGGTAGCGATTTCGGAAGTTTTACATTTCATCTCTCCTCTCTGGTTCTTTATCTTTTCTATGTAGTTAGAGTTTTTTTTTACTTTCGATAGTCTTGCCAGATATTTCCCCGGCTTGTTTCCCCATTTATATCTCTCTTTTGCTACGTTGTTAAATATTTTCCTTGTTTCCTGTTCCATCAGGTCTCTAAGTTGGCCTCTCTTGATTACTATCTTTTGGTGCGTTTCTCTTTCTTGATATGTTTTGTGTTTTTGTTCCAGATCTTGTAATTCCTTTATTATATTTTTCATCTGCAATTCTCTTTCTTTCTTTTTTCCTGCCCCAATGGAGATCAATTTACCCCTGATGTAAGCCTTATGGGCTTCCCATATTGTAGCTGAGCTCACATCTGGTGTATTGTTTGTCTTGAAATATTGTTCGATTTCACTCGTTATTATTTTACCTACTTCTAGGTCTTCTATCAGGTCTTCGTTTAAGTTCCATGTCCCCATTTTTTGTTCTATTTCTTTAAATCGTATTTTAACTATTACTGGGGCATGGTCTGAGATTGATGTTATGCCAATTGAGGTTTCAACTACGTATTCCAGGACTCCATGATCTACCAGCATGTAATCGAGGCTTGAATACGTGTTGTGCACCGCTGAGTGGTAGATGTAATCCTTTGTACCTGGGTGTGTTATTCTCCATGGATCAACCAGTTGCTGGTTATATAATTTTTTCTTAACCAATTTTAATTGCTTTGTGTCTCGCATTGGTGCACTAGACGTATTATCGAGCTCGTATTCCATTGAGAAATTAAAGTCTCCGGCCAGTATCACATAGCCATGTTTAAAATCCATTAGGGCATTCAGGATTCTCTTTAAATATTTTTTAGGATGTCTGTTTGGACAGTATACATTTGCTAGGGTGTATTTTTTCCCCTGAAGTATCCCTTTCAAGAACAGGTACCGACCTTCTGGATCTATTCTCCTGTCTTCCACAGTGAAACTAATATTTTTCCCCACCCCAATGGCTACTCCCTTTGCTCTTTTGTTTGGGGAGTCTCCATAATACCAGGTTGGGATCGCCCGTGAATATAATTTTGTGTTAGAATCCAACGCTATGTGAGTCTCCTGTAAAAAAATTATTTCTCCTGAATACCTTTCCATCTCCCTTAATACCATATGTCTTTTTTCTGGAGAGTTGAGTCCTCTGACATTGTATGAAATAAAATTTACGTCAGTCATATGATTTATTTTTCCTTGTTCTCCCACTTCTTACTCCTACTGATGTTTTTTTTTGTTCTGAAATGTGTAGATCATGCTCCCCTTCTCTTTTCCCCCCTCCCGTCTTTACTTCCCCCTCCTCCCCCTCCCCCCCTCCGTCGTGCCCTTTCTTCTCAATTTTCAAATCGCACAATGATATCTCTAGGGTTTTCTTGCAACATTTCTTTTGATCTTCTTATTCTGTGTGCTCTCTCGATTTTCATTGGGGATGTTATTTCTCTATCTAGTAATGGGTTACAGATTTTCATTATTATTTCTGATAGGTTCTCTGACTGAGATGTCTCGGGTACTCCTCGAATTCTTATGTTCTTCCTTCTGTCTCTGTTCTCTTGATCTTATAGTTTGTATGCTTGTTCCTGTTGTTCTTTTTTAATAATTTTTATTTCTCCTTCCAACTTTTTTATGGTGATTTCGTTATAGTCTGCTTTTTTTTCCACTTCCTCTACTCTTTCACGCATGTACCCCATATTTTCCTGTATTACTTCCATTTGCGCTTTCATCACTTTTTCCAAGGCTGCAAACATTCCCTCTATTTCCTTTTTTGTTGGAAGTTGTCCCTTGTTTTGTTGTTCCTCCTTTTTTCTCTGCTCAAGCTCTGTTTCGGCTTCTTGTTCTATTGTAGACTCTGATAATGTATCTGTTTCTGCTGTATTTTTGTTCTGGGCTCTTTTCTTTTCCTTTTTCTTCTCCTTGCTGTCGATCTGGTTACTTTTGGCTCCTTGTTGTTTTTCAGACGCCTGTTTGTCTCCATTTCCTCCGTGGGTTACATATTTATTCATGGGACCCGGGCTAGGGATTAAACTTAACCGTGGTGACTTTGGAGTTACCCCCCCTCTTGTCCCCTTTCCTCTCGCACTCATATTACTCATTTTGTTTCTTCTGTTTCTTCTACTGGGGAGTCTAGGCGCTCTTAGATAACAAGTCTGATGTGCGTTTTCCCCCGCCTTTCCCCTCCCTCTTTCCCTTTTCTCCTTCCTTCCCCCTTCCCTTTCTCTTCCCCCTCTAATGCTATTTGCCACTTATACCAAGTTCCCCATCAAACCAGGGGGTATGCATGGATAAGCAGTTCCTAGGTTTTTATGGCAAGTTCTACTAATGGACAGTTCCACTCCAGGGGCTTTTTTGGTACTCCTTTCGGCCCCGAGCTCTAATTCAAGACTTCAGTGGGGGAACAAAGCTTTAACAATTTTATATATTTGTTACCAGTTTTCTATCTTTTATGGTGTTCCTGGCAGCTAAAAAGCTGCGATGCCTAGCAACAAATAATGCAACATTCCATAGTCCTCTATTGATCACTTGAAAGGAGGGGAAAGAAAAAAAAAACAAAAAAAAACAAAAAAAAAAACACAACTTAATCCGTTCACAAACATACTTGTTTCTAGCTTCTTGTAGCCATGCGTCCAATTTTAAGGAGAAAATATTTAATTCCCTGGTTACTTTCGTCCCAGAGGGTATAGTCCTCATTAAACTGTTTTTCTGTATTTTTTATTGTGTTCTATTGCGTTTTATTTTGTTCACACCTCCCAGATTTAGGGGACGTTTCTGGGGTTCACTTCATAAAGCCCATTTATCTTTGGTACCGTTCAAGGTTGTATTTAAAACAAGCAGTAATCATCAGATTTCTTCCTCTGCTCCCTGCCATATACGGTTCCACTTTGACTCAGTTTGAGGTGCTTATGGTAAGGGGGGGAGAGAGGAGAAAACACACTTTCTCTGACCTTTTAATTATTCTTGCTGTCCTTTTAACATTCTTGGCCCGGGACATTCTTAGTGAGGGTTAAAAAAAAAAAAAAAGTCCCGGCCTCCATGGAGGGGGGGGGGGTTCCTCCTCCTACCCCCCTGAGATCTGAGATTTACAACCAGCACACCCCTCTAGAACAGTTAATCTCCGGACGCTATAGTCTCTTTACAATCCGTTTTTCAAGTCCACATGTATTAATATCACCATGAAAGGGCAGTTGTATATCTATCATACCTCTGTGTCTCTCCTCTCTTCTTCTTTACTTTACTCACCACTACCCCTTCTCTGGCAAATGGCAGGGAGATCCATGCAGCGGCTTGCTGAAGACAGCAGGGGTCTCCGGAGTAAAGATCAAACGCAGCGTCAGTGGGGGGTGGTGGAGAGCCCGTCGCTCTCTCTTGTTGTGCTTAGTTGACAAGCTTCAGGCTTCTGGTGACAGCTCTACCCAATCCCCGCATGTTCCTCATATATCTCCTATGGCATCTCTGCTCCACGTGATCTGTTCGGCTGCGGGTTTTGCCGGGATCCCATCCCTACAGCCTCACGCAGGGCAGGGGACTGAAGGCACAGGAGACGTGCAGATAGGTCTGTGCGGTGCGGGCCAGCAGCGGCACTCAGGCGGCGCTGTGCATGCTCTTAGAGCGGAGAGAGGGCTGGAGACCTGTTGTCTCACCTACATGCTCCGGCGCGATACCGGCGCCATTATGAGACTCCTCCCTCTATCTGTAACTCCTGGGTGTACTCTCGTGGCGTGGTTAATCCTTAATAGAGAATGACTCTATGTGAACTTATTGGAAGTCTCTGATCTGGCCAGCTGTGGTGGGAGTGCTGTCAGGTGCAGTAGGTGGGGCAGGGAACTGTTCGGTTGCTGCGGGCACTGTAAATGAATTCTCCGCGGGGGTGCTGGGAGAAGTGGAGTGGGTGCCCTCTAGTGGTTGTAGGGTGGCAGTGCAGGTTGTGCTGGCTCACTCAACTGGCGCCTGCCCCCCCCATGTTGCTTGGCCCCCAGCAGGCCACAGACTAGCACCGGTTCATGACCCAAGGGTTGAGGACCTCTGATTTAGAGTGCACCATTATCATTGAAGTTGGAAGTAAAGGAAAATTCCAATTGTTTGGCTGTCCCCAGACCATGAATAGAGGGAAAATCTTTCAATGGGGAATTCCCCTAATTTGCAGGGATCTCCTCTGACTTCCTATTTTGGCTATGGGATAGTAAGTGAAGGCAAATCTCTCCAATAGGTCATAGATGGCAATAAAATAAAAGGGCAGGGATTATACCCTCCCTTACTCTATCCAAAATGAAAAAAGTTATGCCTATAATTCTATTTCAATTTGGGGTGCTTGAATCAAAGCTTTCACTTCACACTTGTTACTAACCCTGGAGCTACCTTTTGTTGACAGCATGCCACTGCATTATTTGCACATTATATGCACCTAAACCACCTAATGTTATATCACTCACAATCAATGCACCCCCTATCAAGTATTTACATATTCTCCCTCACCTCCCACCCCTCACCCAGAGCTACTGTGCTGTGTTTACATTAGGGATTAGAAGTTTGGAAGTCCACAGACTTACTACTGGTAGCAGTGGGGGTTGAGCTGGTTTTGAGAATGACTTGCACAACATCAGTTCTTCTGTTGAAAATAATAAGAATGAGTTTCTCCACAATGCCTGCAGCTACAGAGGTATGTGAGTGTTTGTTCTTAAGCTATAAGTACATAAATGCCTATAGCCTGGCCACGGGTTCACTTTGGTTATACACAAGCACTAGTGTTTCTGGGGATTTTTTCACCTACGCAATTATAACAGCTATGGACATTTGGCACCCATATTGTGCTGGAGACAATAGATGCAAGCGCAGAAGAGCTGCATACAAAAGCCAGTGTGGCCCTGCAACAATCATTACGGGCAAACTGCCCAACTATGGCTATCATCAAATCTTTGTTCTGTAAAATGAAGCCTCAAGTAGCAATATTTCATTTGTGATCTAGGAAGGTATGGGAATCCATGATAAATGTCTCATAATTGTTACATGGGGAAAATAGATATTGAATAAATAGCTCTGTCTCTCGTGATTCTCAGGCAGATCATGAAATGTCTCACTGTGTAGGCAATGAAGACAAGCAATTATCTCCAGAGGAAACTTGATGAGCATTTATTTCTCACTGCTTATCTTGTCTTCACATTGTTCCCAAGCCCAACCATCTGCTCTATTTATGTCTTCTCATCTCTGTCACTTCTACAAAAAAAAAAATAGCCAATCTGCTCTCCCCCAATCAAATTTTTAGCCCCGTTAAAGATTTGCCTTGGCAAAGTTTATCATGGAAAACATATTTCATTTTTTTTTTAAATAACATACAGACTGCCTAATATGTTACACAAGTTGACTACTCATTAAAGTGTATGTTCACCTTTTCAGAAAAAAATAAACTGGTGGCTTAACACCGTACACCTTCCCTAGATCCCCCAGTCCCCACTGTACTTACCACCATTGGTGATGAGGTGTCAGTGCCCATGCAGCCGATGTAGCAATCCAGGGATTCAAAATCCCTGCTTTTCTTCTTCTTCTTTCTGCAGTGATTCTGGGGTGGAGCAGGGTGATTCTGATTGGTCAGTGTCAGCAGAGAGAATCACTCTGATCTGTTCCAGAAGTCTTCAAGAAAAGAAGGGGAAGAAGAGTAGGGATTTCAAATCTCTGGAACACTGCAGCGGCTTCATGGGTACTGACAGCTCATTGCCCATGGAGGTAAATACATGGAGGCAAAAAACTTTCTATGTGCAGCGGCCCCCCCAGCCCCCCTAATACTCACCTGAGCCCCCTCTCAATCCAGTGATGTGCACGAGAGCTGAGTTTCTCCCAGGTCTCTCATTGGCTGAGACAGTTGTGGGAGCCATTGGGTCCTGATACTGTCAATCACAGCCAGTGAGCCGATGAGGAGAGTTTTGTGGCGGGGCCAAGCCATGGCTCTGTGTGTCTTATGGACGCATAGAGCGGGGCTCGGGAGCGAGCACGCACCAGAGCATCCAGAACAAGCAGCTTGCTATTGGGGGCACTGGCTGAAGAGGATAAGCCAGAAGCACTGGTGGGGGACCCAAAAAGTGGAGGCTCGGGGGTTGCTCTGTGCAAAACCACTAGACAGAGCAGGTAAGTATGACATGTTTGTTATTTAAAAAAAAATTAAAGCGGCATTCCACCCAAAAATGGAACTTCCACTTTTCGGAACCCTCCCCCCCTCTGGTGTCACATTTGGCACCTTTCAGGAGGGAGGCGGTGCAGATACCTGTATAATACAGGTATTTGCACCCATTTCCAGGCATAGATAGTCGCAGAATCTGTGGGTATCTACGCCATTTCCCGCCCCCCACCCCTGCTGTTTTCTGGGAGACACACGGGTCCCAGAAGACAGCAGGGACCATTCGGATCGTGCAGTGTGAGTCGCGCATGTACAGTAGGGAACCAGGAAGTGACGCCGCAAGGCGTCACTTCCTGATTTCCTTACTGAAGATGGCGGCGGCAGCATCCGAGGACTGAGGGACGAGTCGGCCTCGTGTGTCAACATCGTGGGCACCCTGGACAGGTAAGTGTCCTTATTTTAAAAGTCAGAAGCTGCAGTATTTATAGCTGCTGACTTTAAAAAAAAAATGTGGCGGACTCCGCTCTAAACCTTTAATTTCACTTTCATTTTCAATATTTTTATTTTTTTATTGAGAAAACCCTTCCTCCACGCCTCTAGAAGAAAGAAAATAAAATGCCCATGAGGCTCTTGCGATGTATGACATCATTAAGGTCTAGGTCAGAAACCAGCAAGCAACTGAAGAAATGTATAAAAAATATATACGGTATATATGATAAATTCCTATCTATTTACTATGATTTTATTGCATGCAATTGTTTTTATTCTCCGACCTATTACCTTTGTCCTTTTCTTATAAACTTCACATCTGTTAGAATTTATACTTCTCAACTGAATGAAGTGACAAGAGAGTAAAAAAAAAAGACTTAATACCAGTTAAATAAAGTTTATTCTCTTCACCTCTAATTGGCATTGTATCTTAGTGGCTTGAGCACCCCCGCAGCACTTGCTACTCAGAGAGAAACAGAAAGTAGTAATTTAATAACTCCCTGACCTTCCCAACGCCCACTGCATTAACACAGTGAGAGAGAGAAAGGGGGTTATACAGTCTGAGAATCAGAAGTACATTTCTGACAGCTTCTGAACCATCAGATATCATGTGCACATTTTTATATTACAGGAGGAAAGCAGCAGGCTTTGAGCACACAAAAATGGCCAGTCTGTACGCCAACTGTTCCTTCACCTACTTTGACAGTTTGAGGAATACGGGGGTCTTTAAAGCTTCAGCCATTGAAATGTTATAAAATATTTGCATTTCCTATTTAAGACATTCCTATCATACAAGAAGTTCTAGAAAATATAGCAGAGGATATATTTTAAAAGACAATAGTATAAAGGAGAGGAAAATTGTCCTAAACACAGCTCACTTCTTCTGGTTGTAGAGCAAATGCAACCCGATAGACCTCCAATTGTGCCGTCATTTAGAATGATCATGATGGAGTGATGAAAATTGGCAGTGCCAATACCATATTTACATATTGAGGTTGTCAAGCACATGAACACATGCAATAAAAGTAAGTAGACAAAAAATGAAAATTAAAAAATCACATTTATTGCAAAAATATAACCATTTTAAACAATTAAGAGGTTTACGATACCCCAGATAGGAAAAACGAATTCTTGACTTTGTTCCATATACATACTGTGTTACCCCGAAAATAAGCCTGGGTTATTTTGGCAAGAAAAGACACAGTGGGGCTTTTTTTTGGGGTAGGTCTTAACATGTAATGTGCTGTTTTCTCTCCCCCTCTCTCCCCCTGCCTGACAGGAATCCCCAGTGTGAACTGAGCTAAAATGCCTGTAAAATCCTATAATTTACTATATTACAGTAGTAGATAATGTAGTATATAATGTACAATGTGTGTGTTTCTGTAATATAATTGTGCCAAATACCTTCATTATAGCACCGCTCTGTGATTCTGTGACCCCCGGAGCTCTCTTCCCCGAAATTATATTACAGAAACACACACATTGTACATTATATACTACTGTAATAGAGTGGATTATAGGATGTTACAAACATTTTAAACTAGGGCTTATTTTCGGGTAGAGCTTATGTTGCAGCCCTCCTGGAAAATAATGCTAGGTCTTATTTTCGGGGTAGATCTTATTTTCGGGAAAACACGGTACCTACCAACATTTGCACCTGTACATTAGATACACTATAGTATTACATGATGTAACATATACATCAAAAAGTGACTACAAACTATAAGGTACATACATTTTTCAAGGAATCCCATACGTCTAGTTATTTCTCAGGTATCGCCTGCATATTCAGAACAAGAGAAGCCAACATGCTATTTCATAGAAATAATCCTTATATCCATATTAAATCAGTGCAAAAGTATCTGAGAATCATTCTAATTAAAACATGCAACCTTTTTGGTCACAAATTTTCACCGTCTACAATTCAATTTATAATACATCTTTACAGCCCTTCTGTCTATACTCTCGGGCTCGATGTCTTCTCAAAAAATAAGTTTGCTTCGCTTCTTTCTTTCAGCAGCTAGACAATTGTTCCCTCTGTTTTGGAAGTCAGATGTGCCTCCTTCTTTGGCCTTGTCGGTTTCTACGGTCAATGATATTATGCGGATGGAGGAGTTGCTGGCAATGAACAACGACTCCTTCGAGAAGTTTAAAATCTTATGATATGTTTGGATTGATTTCTCCACTTCTGATGCCCTTAAAGCTTTGCTATAAGTCTTATTTTTAATCCAGTCTCTTATTTGTGAATACATACCTACATGGACAAATAGAATGCTCAAGATTTCTTTCTCTCCATCTCTATTTCTTCTCCCTGACCCCTTCGGGTCTACTTATTTTCTCCCTTTTCTTCTCCCTCCTTTTCTTTCTGTTTCCTCTTACTTTTTGATTTTCATTTTTTTTGTTCCTAACCTTTATAATTGACACATCTCCATACTGAGATGCTATGGACTGTTGGAATATATATTTTTCAGTGCAAACTCAGCTGTTCTGGCTCTAGCCTGTTTTAGGCCAACTTGTCTGTGTCATAACTTTGAACTTTGGGTATATCCCTAATACTGTTTATTTTTATGTAAAACAATAAAGATGTATTTACCTCTATTTAAAAAATGGCCTCACACCACAAAGTGCACATATACATCCACCGGTCAAAATATTGGGGCTACCTGTCCCACTTGAGAGAAAGCTTCTGATGTGCCCTCTATGGGGCTAATCCCTCAGTGGAAAGGATTTTTGCTTTTACTAGCTGGGATAGTGTAAACCATATATTTTAAAACTGATATTTTTGTAAAAAGTGTGATTTGATTTTTTATATTTTGTTGTACTTACCTTTATTGCATGTGTTTATGTGCTTGCTAACTTCAATGTGTTGTGATAGTTCAAGGCCCTGCCACAGTATGGCTTTAGTAAATTGGTATAGAGATGACAGAGGATTCTCAAAGGTACAGTTTGAGAAGCTCCAGCATGTGGATTATAAGCAGAGAAAACACTGTTTTATGTTTTCTCTGGTTTTTGATAATCCCGGATCGGGGCCTGGAATTTGAAGGTTCCAAAGTGTCTTGGGTGGGAAGGAACCTTCAATCCTATGTCTGGATTTTGCAAGTCACCTGGAGCCTGTGTGAGTACACAGTTTGCAGGGTTGATATAAGCATGATCAGAGCTACTGCAGTTGCTGCTGTTCAGAAGCACAGGCAAAGTGTGAGGATAGAAGTGTGCTTTAGCCAGGAGACTTGACCTACTGGGGAGACATGACTCCATGTTGGAGAGATTCCCTTGCCTGCAGGACCAGGAAAGTTGTGACAGCTAAGCGGGTCAGTAGGGGACCGAGTGAGCTGAAGCAACTAAAGAGTTCAGGAGGGGGATCTGTAAGTCTTGAGTGGGAGAACCTGGGGTGCTGGGAGACCCTATCCAGAGTCCAGGAGTGGGCCAATACAGCAAGGTGCTGTGAGTAAAGGCTAATTGAGCTTGAAGATCCCGTGGTCTGGATGACCATTGTAAAGAGCAGAGGTACTGCTGAAGTGAGAGCCAGGGGACTCTGTATTATCTGTTACTTGTTCTGATGTGTGAAACAGAAACCCCTGCGTGGGAAAGTTTGTGTTAAGACTTTCTTTTCCTTTTTATTAAAAGTGGGCTGCCGTGCCCTTAAACTGCAAGTTTGAACTGACATGAACTCACTTAAAAAACATTCACCACATTAACCTCCCTGGCGGTATGATTCTGTCAGATTTTAGGTGCTGAAAGCGGTACAATTATTTTGCATGGAAATTTGGCGTTTTATGTTGTAGGCTTGAAATTCTTAGGAATAACTCATTTAAATCTGTCCAACCCAGAGTCTAGTAGACATCCCGGGTATGATAAAGTTTGAAACACAAAATCATAAATTATAATATAATAACTAGAAAAGCTACAATTTCTGGGGAAATTGTGTGAAGTGTTCTTGCCTCCACCAATACTTCCGACTGGAGACAGTGCCCCTGGAGATGTAAATGTGATCCAACAGTGTGTCGATCCATTTTGATCCATTGCCACATCAAAAACTGCCCCATCAAAAACTTCCCCATCAAAACTGCACCATAAAAATTGCCCCCATCAAAATTGTCCCCATCAAAACTGCCCCATCAAAAACTGCCCCCAATTAAAAACTGTCACATCAAAACTGCCCCATCAAAATTGCCCCATCAAAAACCGCCCCCATAAAACTGCCCCATCAAATTGCCCTATCAAAAACTGCCCCATCACAACTGCCCCATCAAAACTGCCCTATCAAAAACTGCCCCATCAAAAACTGTCCCATCAATTTGCCCCATCAAAACTGCCCCATCAACAGCTGCCCCCATCAAAAACTGCCCCATCAAAAACTGCACCATCAAAATTGCCCTCATCCTCAGAGCTTTGTGGGAGGAGCTACAATTCCCCTCAGCATTGTGTGAGAGGGGCTATAATTCCCCTCAGAGCTGTGTGGGAGGAGCTACAATTCCTTTCAGAGCTGTGTGGGAGGAGCTATCATTCCCCTCAGCGTTGCCAGGAAACCAATGTTTGTTTATGCAGGCTCTAAGCACAGGTCTTTTGCCTCTCCTGAATACTTTTAATTCTTCAAATGGTCGTATTTCAACTAAAAATCCTACAGTGAAGAGCTTTATATTGTGAGAATCACAAGACCCAGACCTACATTTTGATGCATAGTATGTCTCTGGAATATTAAAAATGAAGGCACAGTCGCAGTTTAGATATTGCCCTTCAAATTTTAGGTGGCTATAGTGGAGTTTCAATGAATTTTAATGGATGGCGTGAGTTGCAAACAAATGGTCATATTGTAAAAACTATCAGGACTATGGCTTAGCCGTGGACATGTATAGTGGCAGCAGGATAGCTGAACGTTTTGATATAAGATTTGTGTAGGTGGGCTTGAAAATGAGGGAGTGGTGGCAGTTTAGAAATCATGTCCTGATTTTTCAGCTTTTGTCAGCCCACACTCTAGTTTCGCCATTCATTCCTATAGGACAAATTTTGCCGCAAAAATTACGATATTTAGTGAACCATTTGGCAAAACGTCCTACAAAATAATAGCACACCAATCGGGAACAATCGGTATATTACTTGTCTATGTAGTGTAAAATCTGTGGGAGGAGTTAAGGTGGTAAATTTGGCTATAATAAGAATAATATATATGTGAGATAACAACTAGAAAATGCATTTCCTGCAGAAAATGCGTGGGGATGCTGAATAGCTGAATTGCTAAGCCCACACCAAAGCCATTCACCATAACCACTACACTATCTTTAGGACATACAAGTGTTCCTTCAGTACTTATAAAGCCTCTCTTTGATCATTAATCCCCACACCTAATGAGTGAGAGAACCCTTCAAACAAGCCTTAATAAGACTTCACCGTTAGAGACACACGGCCTTTGTGAACGTATCGGTATAAAATTTATGTTGATAAACTTAAAAATGTGGGCATGTCAGCGATTTAAAAAAGAAGTTTGCTGTGCGTTGGAAAATGTGAAGAATTTTATACAGGGTAGTCAATGGAAGAAAGTGTAGAACTCTTGTCATTTGGAAGCTCAACCAGCCAAAAGTAAAAGACGTAGCACATTGCCTGAAACTAGACAAAAATACCTACGTTTTGATGTATAAATTGTGTATGACAAGTAGATCTTGTGGGCGTGAGAGCAATTTATAAAGAAGGAACTAAGATAATTTTTATAAGGCTCTCTGCTGTAGCGATGACATCACCCACTCTAATCAGCCCCATAGACACACTGTAAAATCGATAACATTTCCTGAAATAATGACTAAACTTAAACAGCTTTTTCACAAAAAACGTAAAAGATATCAAACTGAAAAGATATAGCCGGATAGCTGAATATTTTGCGAACATTTTAAAGTGAAAGTATGAAGGAGCTGAAACTTTTGGGAGCGGATGAAGATTTTAAGGATTTGAAGCATGCTCTCATTGACTTCAATGTTAAAAAAAGTGATAAAAAGCTTAATAATTTAAAAAGTATAAATAGTACAAAATTTTTTTAAGAAGTCACATCATTAGCTGAAAGAGCTGAACATTTTAAAAGTTGAATGGTTTGAATAGCTGAAAGTATGCAGAAGTTACGCAGAGCCAAAAAACGTACGGAATAATAAAATTAAAATTAAGAATAATAAAAATCCGAATAATAATACTGGGAATGCTTGAAGAGCATTCCCACTAATAAGAATAATAAAAATCAGAATAACAATACTGGGAATGCTTGGAGAGCATTCCCACTAATAAGTGATCTTGCTATGCAAGAACACTTAAATAACTATAAATAATTATAACAAATAATAATATAATAATAACAAAAAATGTTCAATAATGTAATCAAATCAAAAACACTGAAATTTGCTCAGTTGCAGAATTGTTGCTGTCATTAGATTTAGTGTTTGATGACGAATTTCCCCACAAATCGCTATCGCTCAGTTCTGCAAGTGATTCTAATTTATTATCGCTGTTTTCTAGCTGGTCTAAAACCACTTTTGATGTAAAGGGACACTTTTTGGTTGCTATGGACAATCTCCAGTTTCCAGGCAGAAAGAACAGTTTTTATAATATAAAAGTGCATGCAGGGCACTGGACAGACCACTAGGGACAAAGGGGATGTGTTATTATTTGATACAGTACTGTAATCTGTAAAATTACAGTTTACTGTATGTATACTGTGTGTTTCACTTTTTGAATTTGGCGCCGAACTCCGTCCCCGTGTGTCGCAATGCTCAAGAACGGAGCTCGGCACTCGGCAGTGTGAATTGAGCGAGGAGACAGCTCGCACACACAGCGGGGAGACATCGCAGGATCCAGGGAACAAGGTAAGTAACTTCCCCTGTATCCTGCAATGCGATCCTGAGTCTGGCACGGGGTTACCGCTTTAGGTACTGAAATCTTACCCCGAGCCAGACTCGGGAATACCGCCAGGTGGGTTAAAGAGGAAGTAAAGTCTTCCTCTTTAATTGTACCTACAGGTAAGTCTATAATAAGGCTTACCCGTAGGCACTGTAAATAGCTCCTAAACTTGCACAGTTTAGGAGATACTTACTATATACGCTGCTGCTGCCAATGTCATTGGCGCATGCGCACTAAAGGAACGGACCGCTCGTGCCGTTTCTTCAGGACCCATGCCATGACCGGCGGCACCCGCGCGAATACGTGGGAGTGATGTCATTGCGGCTTCGGCCAATCACAGCGCCGGAGCCCACTAACCTGCAAGTTACTCTGGGAAAGATGTCGGCTGTGGGAGCGGAGTGCAGGCGGCACTGCAGGGCATCATTCTAAGGTAAGTATTTCATAATGAGCTAGTATGTGATGCATACTAGCTCATATGCTTTTGTCTTCCATTTTTTTTTTTTTTTTTTTTTAGAGGTTTACAACCTCTTTAAGTCTCGGTTCACACTGATGCAATGTGGAAACCAGTGTGATGTGCACAACAATGTGATGTGAATCACATGTGGTGTCTGGAATCCCATTAGCCTGAACCCAGCCTGAGTATAATCACCCCATATCACAGTGTATACAGGATATTGGATATGACTCGTTGGAGGTGATCAACACAGCAATATAAAAGGAAAGTAAATATCATCACCTAGAATATATTTGGAGATGCGTTTTGAAAACTGACGACCCTAAATAAACCCAAAAACTCTCCTTCACAAAAAAAACAGGAGTAGATCACATTTTTTTCATGCAAATTTCACCTAAGGAGCAAGTTTAATTTCTCTTTAAAAATCTATTTTGCCAAAATCACTCAACTCATCCATAATTATAAGCAACTATTTAAGGTAATTTTCATTTTTTTATGTAGTGCCCCTGTAAATCCTTATGTGCCATTGCAGAGACAAGCAGAAAAGTTGGGTCTTGTGCTCTCCTGCTGTGTAGTTCAGGTTTCAGAGTTGTGCTCTTTGCCGAGTCTTGGCATGTAAGGGAACTGTTGAAATGTTTCGCTGTTTCACCCTCAGGTATCTCTCCTTCTGTCTTGTTTGTTGTGGTCTCGTACTTTGTTCTTACACTCAAGCCTCTTTGTGGCAGACATAATAAAGATTACAGATTTATAGTAGAGGAAAAGCATGAAAGGGTCTTCAAACAAGAAAAATGAGATGTTGATATTTAGTTATTGAACAATCTTCACATGACCATAATATTGATGATATTAAATATAAGCTTTTTTCAGAGAGTTTAATCTTTATTTATGTTTGTCATGAGGATGAGCTAATATTTGCAGGGATAAAAAGAAAAGTTAGAATGTAGTACATGAGAGATAAGTTATATCCAAACTTCTGGAAAGGTACACGTGACCAGGGTCAGGAAACTGCTTTCACTCTATAGAGCTGAACTACATGCAGATATAAAAGACAAAAATGAATGTAGCCTGTATTTATTAATACATCATTAAATAAATATATATATATATATATATATATTCCTACTTACAAAGCATGTAGAGGTCTGTAATTTTTATCATAGGTACTCTTCAACTGTGAGAGACAGAATCT
The DNA here is from genome assembly GCA_029206835.1 of Rana muscosa. Taxonomy (NCBI): domain Eukaryota; kingdom Metazoa; phylum Chordata; class Amphibia; order Anura; family Ranidae; genus Rana; species Rana muscosa. The sequence goes on along the minus strand of CM055116.1, from coordinate 1,160,214,985 downwards.
AAAACAAGAATCCAGAAAATCACATTGTATGATTTTTAAATAATTAATTAGCATTTTATTGCATGACATAAGTATTTGATCACCTACCAACCAGTAGGAATTCCGGCTCTCACCTGTTATTTTTTCTTTAACCACCTGCCTACCGAGCACGAAAACCCCCTTCCTGCCCAAGCCATTTTTCAGCTTTCAATGCTGTCACACTTTGAATGACAATTGCGCGGTCGTGCGTCAAGGCTCCCCAACAAAATTTGCGTCCTTTTTTTCCCCACAAATAGGGCTTTCTTTTGGTGGTATTTGATCACCTCTGCGGTTTTTATTTTTTGCGCTATAAACAAAAGAAGAGCATCAAGTTTGAAAAAAAAACACAATATTTTTTTCATTTTTCTATAATAAATATCCATTTAAAAAAAAAATGTTTTAAATTTTCCTTAGTTTAGGCCAATACGTATTCTTCTACATTTTGGTAAAAAAAAAATCGCAATACGCGTATATTGATTGGTTAGTGCAAAAGTTTTAGCAGATACAAAAAAGGGGATAGATTTATAGCATTTTTTTTTTTACTAGTAATGGCGGCGATCTGCGAATTTTATCATGACTGCAATATTGCGGTGGACACATCGGACACTTTTGACACATTTTTGGGACCATTCACATTTATACAGCGATCCCTGCTATAAAAATGCATTGATTACTGTATAAATGTGACTGGCAGGGAAGGGGTTAACACTAGGGGACAAGGAAGGGGTTAAATGTGTTTCCTAGATGTGTTCTAACTGTGGGGGGGGGAGGGGACTGACTGGGGGAGGTGACCGATGGTTGTCCCTATGTACAAGGGACACACCATCGGTCCCCTCTCCCTGACAGGACGTGGATCTGTGTATTTACACACACAGATCCACGGTCCTGCTCGGTTACTGGGCAATCGCAGGTGCCCGGCGGCCACTGGGTATGCGCATCGGGTGCCCAGTGACGCGGCGGCACGCGCGCGCCCCCTAGTGTACTGTAAAGGCGCAACGTCATATGACGTCCGCCCAGGATACCAGTGTCTTCCTGCCGCTGTCAATTGACGGCGGCCGGTTGACAACTGGTTATGAAGCCCTCCTGTTCTCCACTCATTTTCTGTATTAACTGCACCTGTTTGAACTCGTTACCTGTATAAAAGACACCTGTCCACACAATCAATCAGACTCCACAATGGCCAAGACCAAAGAGCTGTGTAAGGACATTGGGATTAAATTGTAGACCTGCACAAGGCTGGGATGGGCTACAGGACAATAGGCAAGCAGCTTGGTGAGAAGGCAACAACTGTTGGCCCAATTATTAGAAAATGGAAGAAGTTCAAGATAACGCTCAATCTTCCTCAGTCTGGGGCTCCATGCAAGATCTCACCTTGTGGGGCATCAATGATCACGAGGAAGGTGAGGGATCAGCCCAGAACTACAAGGCAGGACCTGACCAGTGACCTGAAGAGAGCTGGGACCACAGTCTCAAAGAAAACCATTAGTAACACACTACACCGTCATGGATTAAAATCCTGCAGTGCACGCAAGGTCCCCCTGCTCAAGCCAGCGCATGTCCAGGCCCGCCTGAAGTTTGCCAATAACCATCTGGATGATCCAGAGGAGGAATGGGAGATGGTCATGTGTTCTGATGAGACAAAAATAGAGCTCCACTCGCCGTGTTTGGAGGAAGAAGAAGGATGAGTGCAACCCCAATAACACCATCCCAACTGTGAAGCATGGAGGTGGAAACATCATTCTTTGGAGATGCTTTTTTTGCAAAGGGGACAGGATGACTGCACAGTATTGAGGGGAGTATGGATGGGGCCATGTATCGCAAAATCTTGGCCAACAACCTCCTTCCCTCAGTAAGAGCATTGAAGATGGGTCGTGGCTGGGTCTCCAGCATGACAACGACCCGAAACACAAAGCCAGGGCAACTAAGGAGTGGCTCCGTAAGAAGCATCTCAAGGTCCTGGAGTGGCCTAGCCAGTCTCCAGACCTGAACCCAATAGTAAATCTTTGGAGGGAACTGAAAGTCCGTATTGCTCAGCGACAGCACCGAAACCTGAAGGATCTAAAGAGGCTCTGTATGGAGTAGTGGGCCAAAATCCCTGCTGCAGTGTGTGCAAACCTGGTCAAGAACTACAGGAAACGTATGATCTCTGTAATTACAAACAAAGGTTTCTGTACCAAATATTAAGTTCTGCTTTTCTGATGTATCAAATACTTATGTCATGCAATAAAATGCAAATTAATTACTTAAAAATCATACAATGTGTTTTTCTGGATTTTAGTTTTAGATTCCATCTCTCACAGTTGAAGGGTGCCTATGATAAAAATTACAGACCTCAACATACCTTGTAGGTAAAAATACCTGCAAAATCAGCAGTGTATCAAATACTTGTTCTCCCCACTGTATATATATATATATATATATATGGCTTTTTTTTTAGAGGGAATGTGGGACGCAGTTCCGTGACTCCAGCACTGAATGTATGTAATGGCAAGGGGTGGTGGGGTGTGCTACAGGATCTATTGATGCTGGCTGCTGTGGGAACTTTTGTAACTGGAGTGGATCTATTTTTGCCAGAGGGGAGGTCTATTGTTGCTGGAGGTGGGTCTTCTGTTGCTGGTGGTGGGTCTTCTGTTGCTGTATGGTCAATTGTTGCTGGGAGGGATCTACTGTTGAAGGAAGGGGTCTATTGATGCTGGTTGCAGGGGTATCTGTTTCTGCTGGGGGGTATTTTTGTTGCAGGTGGTCCATTGTTGCTGGGGAAATCTATAGTTGCTGGGGTGGTCTCTTGTTGCTGGCTGCAGGGGATTTATTTTTACTGCTTTTCTTGTTATCATTAACAAATTCCATACAAATTACTTACAACCACAAATGTTACTTGGTTCTGTATTCTCTAAAAAGGGCAGTACTGGGAAGTGGGTAGGGGGGTGGAACCAAGGAACGGTGCTCGGTGGTTGGTAGTGGCAGGGAGAAGGGGAGACTAGGAAAAATTACAGAAGTTCCTGCACCTATTTTCTGAGAAAAAAGTACTATATATATATATATATATATATATATATAAATATATATTATATAATAGAGTGTTGGTCACAACATACATGTCAGGGGGAAGTTGCCTGGGCGCACTGCTGAGCAACATTTAATAAAAGAGAAAAGCACTCATGGATCTCGGAATGTGGAGCATACTCAAAAACTTTAATATATCAACATTTCGATGCAACGCATTTCATCTTTATGAAGACTGTGAAGAGACTTCATGAAGACTTTATGAAGACTTTATGAATACTAAAACTGGTGCACTCAGAATCTAGTGCGGCTGTGCATGGTAGCCAATCAGCTTTTAACCTCAGCTTGTTCAATTAAGCTTTGGCAATAAAACCTGTAAGTTGATTGGCTTCTATGCAGAAGTGAGCCTGATTTTCCACTCATCAGCTTTAGTTAAAGTGGTTGTAAACCCACTCTGACAACTTGCACCTACAGGTAAGCCTAGATTAAGGCTTACCTGTAGGTGCAAGAAATATCTCCTTAACCTACACGGTTAAGGAGATATTTGCAGAAAACACTGCACCGATGGCGTAGACAACGGCGCAGGCGCACTGAGTGTGCCGTTTTTCTGAATAAGATAATGCCGGAACCGTGCCCATGCGTGGGGACCTGACGGTCTTGCACGCATGCGTGGGAGTGACGTCATCGCCGCTCCGGCCAGTCACCGGAGCAGCGATACATGGAAGACGCTCGGAGGGAACACGGCGGAGGGGAATGAGGAGCGCTTCGGGGGCTTCGATCTCAGGTAAGTGCCACATAATGAGCTAGTATGCTATGCTTTATATATATATATATATATATATATATATATATATATATATATATACAGTATATATACATATATATATATTTTTTACCAAATACTTGTATTTGACTTAGTATTAGCCCCTGGCAGTCCCTGGACAGCAGAGCTCAGACTGGGAGGGTAACAAAAGAAAAAAGAAAGAGAAAGAGCACAAGGAGTAAGTCAGTTATGCTGCAGTACTCATGCTTACAGTAAGAGAGAGCAGAGTGACAGAGAGTTGATATGATTAGCCTGCTTCTTCTCTTTTAACTTGCAAGTTATAGGGGTTAATTTACTAAAGGACAAATAGACTGTTCACTTTGCAAAGTGCAGTTGCACTCTGCAAGTGCAGTTGCTCCAAAGCTTAGTAAATGAGGCAAAGCTTTACTTTGCAATAAATACCCAATAATGTACAAGGAAAATTAACATAATTTTTGCTTGCACATGATTGGATGATGAAAGTCTGCAAAGCTTCTGCTCATTTGCTAAGATCTGGAGCAACTGCTCTTTGCAAATTGCACAGTCTATTTGCCTTTAGTAAATCAACCCCTCAGGCTGGGGGTGGAGCGGATACCAGTAAGTATTCATGAACTAAATTTTAAGATGGTATGGACAGAAATATATATCCTTTGGTAAGTAGGACAGTTCCCATACACATATTGGGATAAAATAATGATTCAAAAATTCACAGGACAGATAGAAATGTAAAATTTGTAATCAAGGTTCACAAAATTTCTGTCCAACTTCTGAGACTGTAGAGGGATGCAAAGGACAAGGGGCTTAAGCTAGAATAAGGAAGGAAGAACCCCCTGGAATTGCATTTCATTCTGGAATTTCTATAGAGGAAGCAGTTCTAAAGATACTAAAGGATTTGTCAACATAGTGAATGATTTATTAAAGGCAAATAGGATGTTCTCTGTGCAAGGGAAGATGCATTTTAAAAGAGAATTTTCTGCAGAGCTTAGTGAATATGGTGAAGATTCATTTTGCAAAAAAATACCCAATCACGTTAATGGAAAATATAAATAAAAGAGCATTTTTGCTTGCATGTGATTGGATGCTGGAAGTCAACCAAGCTTTACCTCACTCATTAAGCTCTGGAGCAAATTCCCTTTAGTGCAACTTTTCTTGCAACATGAACAGCCTATTTGCCTTTAGTAAATCAACTCCATTGCATCCAAAACAGAGCTCCAACAAATTTATGTATAAGAAGCCAAAGGGGTTACTCAACCCACTAGAACCCACCTATTAACTATATAATAATAGCTATATTAGAACTAATAAACATTCTCCTTTGAGACTTGAGAGGAGAGGACTGACCTTTAAGCTGGCCATACATGGACCAAATTCATCCGGTTCAGCAGGGAACAGACGAGATTCAATTCATGTACGGGCAAGCTGGTTGTGCCCAAGTCGATCAATGGATCAACTTTAGTACAACTAGCCCGTCAGATTTTTTACATGCAATAAATTCTGGCAGCTATAGCTACTAGCAATAATTATTGTGTTCTGCTGGCTGGGAAGACTCCCCATGCCCCCCCCCCCCTTCAGCAGAACACAATAGCACTGTGGGAAGCATTTCCCCATCAGCACTGACTGTGTTGATGGGCAGGGCCAACTTAATAGTACTATGGGCCCCTGGGCAAAGTAATGCCCCTACCAGCCTGCCCCAATATGAGCACTTACTCTCAAGAATGAATGTATATATCATTGATAGAATTAAACATATGTTTTTTAGTACCTTCCACATAATCGATATAATGCTATATTAAACCATGCCATAAAGCAAAGACTAATCCACACGAAAGGGAACAGTACAGGGGGGAGGCAGAAGGGCACAGTACGGGGGGGGGGTATCAGGAGGCCAAGATACTGGGATCGGGAGGGCACAGTACAGGTCCTAGGACGCAGCCCAGGACATGGCCTTCCTAGAAAAGCTTAGTAAAAAGCGTGACTATCCCTGCAAATCTGGGACGGCTGTCAAGTATGATGTAATGCAAGATTATCATGGGGCCCCCATGCACCTGGGACCCTGGGCAGTGCCCAGAGGTGCCCATGCATTAAGTCAGCTATGTGGATGGGGGAATCAAGCAATTTTCTTTCCTTCCACCCAAAGTGGAAGGAAAGAAAAGAAAATCATATATGGGCTGCTTAATACTCCCTAAATTGGTTCTAATTCCATGATAGACCACATCTCTTCAGCAGAACACACACTGACACACCTGCACCTAAACTTGCACTGTTTCCATCAGTCAAACAATGTCAGTTTTCAACAATGGATTGCTCCTTGTGACAGGTAATAGTCATCATTAGGGATGAGCTTTGTGTTCGAGTCGAACATACGTTCGACTCGAACATCGGCTTTTCGATCGTTCGACGAAGATCGAACGATTTGGGCCGTTCGCGCCAAATTCGAGTGACGCGAACGGCCCACAATGCACTACGCCATCGCAGTGTCATCCAGGCGCTGTGATTGGCCAAGCATGCACTGTGACCCCGCATGCTTGGCCAATCACAGCGCCGGCAGCGAGGAGAGCAATGATTGGCCACAGGAAGGATGCCTGTGGCCAATTATTGCTGAGGGTGTTTAGTACACGCCCCACACTATAAAAGGCCGCCAGCACGGCGGCCTAGTGTAGTGTGTTCCGGAGCAGGGAAAGAGAAGCATAGGCAGGGACAGTGACATTTATTTTTTTCTTGCTTAACCTGGATTCCTTTAGTTTAGGGAAAGAGAAGGATAGGTAGGGAGAGTGTCAGTGTGTTTTACTGTGCGAATCCTTGTTTCTAGGGACAGGGAAGGACAGTGAGGGAATTCTCCTTGTGCTATAGTGTGCTTTAAAAAAACATTTTTTCTAGGGACAGAAAACTATAGGTAGGGAGAGTGTCAGTGTGTTTTACTGTGCGAATCCTTGTTTCTAGGGACAGGGAAGGACAGTGAGGGAATTCTCCTTGTGCAATAGTGTGCTTTAAAAAAACATTTTTTCTAGGGACAGAAAACTATAGGTAGGGAGAGTGTCAGTGTGTTTTACTGTGCGAATCCTTGTTTCTAGGGACAGGGAAGGACAGTGAGGGAATTCTCCTTGTGCTATAGTGTGATTTAAAAAAACATTTTTTCTAGGGACAGAAAACTATAGGTAGGAAGAGTGTCAGTTTCTTTCACTGTGATAATCCTTGTTTCTAGGGACAAAGAAGGAAAGTGAGGGAAATTCTCCTTGTGCTATAGTGTGCTTTAAAAAAACATTTTTTCTAGGGACAGAAAACTATAGGTAGGGAGAGTGTCAGTGTGTTTTACTGTGCGAATCCTTGTTTCTAGGGACAGGGAAGGACAGTGAGGGAATTCTCCTTGTGCTATAGTGTGCTTTAAAAAAAAAAAATTCTAGGGACAGAAAACTATAGGTAGGGAGAGTGTCAGTGTGTTTTACTGTGCGAATCCTTGTTTCTAGGGACAGGGAAGGACAGTGAGGAAAATTCTCCTTGTGCTATAGTGTGCTTTAAAAAAACATTTTTTCTAGGGACAGAAAACTATAGGTAGGAAGAGTGTCAGTTTCTTTCACTGTGATAATCCTTGTTTCTAGGGACAAAGAAGGAAAGTGAGGGAAATTCTCCTTGTGCTATAGTGTGCTTTAAAAAAACATTTTTTCTAGGGACAGAAAACTATAGGTAGGGAGAGTGTCAGTGTCTTTTACTGTGCGAATCCTTGTTTCTAGGGACAGGGAAGGACAGTGAGGGAATTCTCCTTGTGCTATAGTGTGCTTTAAAAAAAACATTTTTTCTAGGGACAGAAAACTATAGGTAGGAAGAGTGTCAGTTTCTTTCACTGTGATAATCCTTGTTTCTAGGGACAAAGAAGGAAAGTGAGGGAAATTCTCCTTGTGCTATAGTGTGCTTTAAAAAAACATTTTTTCTAGGGACAGAAAACTATAGGTAGGGAGAGTGTCAGTGTCTTTTACTGTGCGAATCCTTGTTTCTAGGGACAGGGAAGGACAGTGAGGGAATTCTCCTTGTGCTATAGTGTGCTTTAAAAAAAACATTTTTTCTAGGGACAGAAAACTATAGGAAGGAAGAGTGTCAGTTTCTTTCACTGTGATAATCCTTGTTTCTAGGGACAAAGAAGGAAAGTGAGGGAAATTCTCCTTGTGCTATAGTGTGCTTTAAAAAAACATTTTTTCTAGGGACAGAAAACTATAGGTAGGAAGAGTGTCAGTTTCTTTCACTGTGATAATCCTTGTTTCTAGGGACAAAGAAGGAAAGTGAGGGAAATTATCCTTGTGCTATAGTGTGCTTTAAAAAAACATTTTTTCTAGGGACAGAAAACTATAGGTAGGGAGAGTGTCAGTGTCTTTTACTGTGCGAATCCTTGTTTCTAAGGACAGGGAAGGACAGTGAGGGAATTCTCCTTGTGCTATAGTGTGCTTTAAAAAAACATTTTTTCTAGGGACATAAAACTATAGGAAGGAAGAGTGTCAGTTTCTTTCACTGTGATAATCCTTGTTTCTAGGGACAAAGAAGGAAAGTGAGGGAAATTCTCCTTGTGCTATAGTGTGCTTTAAAAAAACATTTTTTCTAGGGACAGAAAACTATAGGTAGGGAGAGTGTCAGTGTCTTTTACTGTGCGAATCCTTGTTTCTAGGGACAGGGAAGGACAGTGAGGGAATTCTCCTTGTGCTATAGTGTGCTTTAAAAAAACATTTTTTCTAGGGACAGAAAACTATAGGTAGGAAGAGTGTCAGTTTCTTTCACTGTGATAATCCTTGTTTCTAGGGACAAAGAAGGAAAGTGAGGGAAATTCTCCTTGTGCTATAGTGTGCTTTAAAAAACATTTTTTCTAGGGACAGAAAACTATAGGTAGGGAGAGTGTCAGTGTCTTTTACTGTGCGAATCCTTGTTTCTAGGGACAGGGAAGGACAGTGAGGGAATTCTCCTTGTGCTATAGTGTGCTTTAAAAAAACTTTTTTTCTAGGGACAGAAAACTATAGGAAGGAAGAGTGTCAGTTTCTTTCACTGTGATAATCCTTGTTTCTAGGGACAAAGAAGGAAAGTGAGGGAAATTCTCCTTGTGCTATAGTGTGCTTTAAAAAAAAAAAAATTCTAGGGACAGAAAACTATAGGTAGGAAGAGTGTCAGTTTCTTTCACTGTGATAATCCTTGTTTCTAGGGACAAAGAAGGAAAGTGAGGGAAATTCTCCTTGTGCTATAGTGTGCTTTAAAAAAACATTTTTTCTAGGGACAGAAAACTATAGGTAGGGAGAGTGTCAGTGTCTTTTACTGTGCGAATCCTTGTTTCTAGGGACAGGGAAGGACAGTGAGGGAATTCTCCTTGTGCTATAGTGTGCTTTAAAAAAACATTTTTTCTAGGGACAGAAAACTATAGGAAGGAAGAGTGTCAGTTTCTTTCACTGTGATAATCCTTGTTTCTAGTGACAAAGAAGGAAAGTGAGGGAAATTCTCCTTGTGCTATAGTGTGCTTTAAAAAAACATTTTTTCTAGGGACAGAAAACTATAGGTAGGGAGAGTGTCAGTGTGTTTTACTGTGCGAATCCTTGTTTCTAGGGACAGGGAAGGACAGTGAGGGAATTCTCCTTGTGCTATAGTGTGCTTTAAAAAAACATTTTTTCTAGGGGCAGAAAACTATAGGTAGGGAGAGTGTCAGTGTGTTTTACTGTGCGAATCCTTGTTTCTAGGGACAGGGAAGGACAGTGAGGGAATTCTCCTTGTGCTATAGTGTGCTTTAAAAAAACATTTTTTCAAGGGACAGAAAACTATAGGTAGGGAGAGTGTCAGTGTGTTTTACTGTGCGAATCCTTGTTTCTAGGGACAGGGAAGGACAGTGAGGGAATTCTCCTTGTGCTATAGTGTGCTTTAAAAAAACATTTTTTCTAGGGACAGAAAACTATAGGTAGGAAGAGTGTCAGTTTCTTTCACTGTGATAATCCTTGTTTCTAGGGACAAAGAAGGAAAGTGAGGGAAATTCTCCTTGTGCTATAGTGTGCTTTAAAAAAACATTTTTTCTAGGGACAGAAAACTATAGGTAGGAAGAGTGTCAGTTTCTTTCACTGTGATAATCCTTGTTTCAAGGGACAGGGAAGGACAGTGAGGAAAATTCTCCTTGTGCTATAGTGTGCTTTAAAAAAACATTTTTTCTAGGGACAGAAAACTATAGGTAGGGAGAGTGTCAGTGTGTTTTACTGTGCAAATCCTTGTTTCTAGGGACAGGGAAGGACAGTGAGGGAATTCTCCTTGTGCTATAGTGTGCTTTAAAAAAACATTTTTTTCTAGGGACAGAAAACTATAGGTAGGAAGAGTGTCAGTGTGTTTTACTGTGCGAATCCTTGTTTCTAGGGACAGGGAAGGACAGTGAGGGAATTCTCCTTGTGCTATAGTGTGCTTTAAAAAAACATTTTTTCTAGGGACAGAAAACTATAGGTAGGGAGAGTGTCAGTGGCTTTTACTGTGCGAATCCTTGTTTCTAGGGACAGGGAAGGACAGTGAGGGAATTCTCCTTGTGCTATAGTGTGCTTTAAAAAAAACATTTTTTTCTAGGGACAGAAAACTATAGGTAGGGAGAGTGTCAGTGTGTTTTACTGTGCGAATCCTTGTTTCTAGGGACAGGGAAGGACAGTGAGGGAATTCTCCTTGTGCTATAGTGTCCTTTAAAAAAACATTTTTTCTAGGGACAGAAAACTATAGGTAGGGAGAGTGTCAGTGTCTTTTACTGTGCGAATCCTTGTTTCTAGGGACAGGGAAGGACAGTGAGGGAATTCTCCTTGTGCTATAGTGTGCTTTAAAAAAACATTTTTTCTAGGGACAGAAAACTATAGGTAGGAAGAGTGTCAGTTTCTTTCACTGTGATAATCCTTGTTTCTAGGGACAAAAAAGGAAAGTGAGGGAAATTCTCCTTGTGCTATAGTGTGCTTTAAAAAAACATTTTTTCTAGGGACAGAAAACTATAGGTAGGGAGAGTGTCAGTGTGTTTTACTGTGCGAATCCTTGTTTCTAGGGACAGGGAAGGACAGTGAGGGAATTCTCCTTGTGCTATAGTGTGCTTTAAAAAAACATTTTTTCTAGGGACAGAAAACTATAGGTAGGAAGAGTGTCAGTGTGTTTTACTGTGCGAATCCTTGTTTCTAGGGACAGGGAAGGACAGTGAGGGAATTCTCCTTGTGCTATAGTGTGCTTTAAAAAAACATTTTTTCTAGGGACAGAAAACTATAGGTAGGGAGATTGTCAGTGTCTTTTACTGTGCGAATCCTTGTTTCTAGGGACAGGGAAGGACAGTGAGGGAATTCTCCTTGTGCTATAGTGTGCTTTAAAAAAACATTTTTTCTAGGGACAGAAAACTATAGGTAGGAAGAGTGTCAGTTTCTTTCACTGTGATAATCCTTGTTTCTAGGGACAAAGAAGGAAAGTGAGGGAAATTCTCCTTGTGCTATAGTGTGCTTTAAAAAAACTTTTTTTCTAGGGACAGAAAACTATAGGTAGGGAGAGTGTCAGTGTGTTTTACTGTGCGAATCCTTGTTTCTAGGGACAGGGAAGGACAGTGAGGGAATTCTCCTTGTGCTATAGTGTGCTTTAAAAAAAACATTTTTTCTAGGGACAGAAAACTATAGGTAGTGTGACAGCAGGAAGGTAAAGTCACCTGGTTGCATCCAGGGGGGTAGATATATTTCGCCCAGATTCAGGCTTTACGCCGACTTATACAACTAGGTGGAGAGTTGTATAAGCCCAGCTGAGGATAGTGGGCTCATGGATGACTCATACCTCTAGGGAGAGTGTGGGGCGTCGTGCAGACAGGGAGTTGATGAGACCAGCTGAAGCTTGTCAGCTCATTTAGGCCTCTATAAGAACTCCCAGCTTCATTAGGGGTTAGCTCATGCCTGGAAGCAGACCTGTGTGGACTTCCTGGAGAGAGTGAACCCTTGTGCGGTGAGACAAAGCCTGTGTGGCTATTTGCTTGGACATTTAAAACCAGGGACTTAGGGACTAGGACAGCACTAGGCTGATCCCAGTTGTTAGTTAGGAAACCTGTATGTTTAGTCAGAGGTCAAATTGACCAGGATTTTTTTTTTGTTTCTTTTGCTTTGCTGTGTTTTTGTCACTGTAAATAGAAAATAAACCGCACCTTTTTGATTTTGAAAACCACAACCTCCGTCTGCTGGGCCTGTTTTTGTGTGGGGAGCCCATCCCGGGGATCACACACACCCGCTGCCGAGCTAACCCCCTCACAGTAGGGAGAGTGTCAGTGTGTTTTACTGTGCGAATCCTTGTTTCTAGGGACAGGGAAGGACAGTGAGGGAATTCTCCTTGTGCTATAGTGTGCTTTAAAAAAACATTTTTTTCTAGGGACAGAAAACTATAGGTAGGAAGAGTGTCAGTTTCTTTCACTGTGATAATCCTTGTTTCTAGGGACAGGGAAGGACAGTGAGGGAATTCTCCTTGTGCTATAGTGTGCTTTAAAAAAACATTTTTTCTAGGGACAGAAAACTATAGGTAGGAAGAGTGTCAGTTTCTTTCACTGTGATAATCCTTGTTTCTAGGGACAGGGAAGGACAGTGAGGGAAATTCTCCTTGTGCTATAGTGTGCTAAAGCATTCCTCATCAACCATCTTTGAAATCCTTGTTTTTTTGGACAGTCAGGGAAATAGTCGTTGTGCTATTCTGTGCAAAAGCAATCATCCTCAACCATATTTAGAAATCCTTAAGTAATGGGACAGAGAAGGACACCTGAAGGTAGCCCTTATTGCTTTTTTCCCATCTCCCTGCAGGCCATCTATTAGAATGTCTGGAAGGCAAACAAGGAGAGGCAGACAGTCAGGAGGCAATAAAAGAGGGCAAGCAGGCTCTGTGTCTGGGGGCAACAGTGCTGGTCATGGACGCGGTGCATTGTCATCAGCACATGGCCATGGGACACGCTTGTCCTTCTTTTCGGCAGCTGGACATGTTGAGCCACATCATGCCGAAGACTTGGTAGAGTGGATGACCAAGCCCTCCTCCTCCTCCTCATCCTCTCTCACCCAGGCTCAGGGTACTGGAAAAGCAGCTGCCAAAGCGTCCTCTTCCCTGGTATCAATGTCAGACTCATCATCAGTCACTCCTTCCCTAGACCCACCATGTCCTCCTCCTGAGGAGTCCCCCGAACTGTTTGAGCACAGTGTTGGGTACATGCTCCAGGAGGATGCCCAGCGTTTCGAAGGGTCTGATGATGAAACCCAGCTAGAGGAAGGCAGTAGCGTGAGAGCAGACAGAGGGGATGCTCAAGAAGGACACCAATCTGGCAGTCATGTTCCAGCAGCTGCAGCATACTGCCAGATTGGCTCCAGTGATGAGGAGGGAGGGGATGATGAGGTCACTGACTCCACGTGGGTGCCTAATAGGAGAGAGGAGGAGGAGGAGGATGAGGAGGAGGCACATCTCCAAAGAGGCAGGATGCCCTTTGGTGGCCAGCGTAAGGGCAGTACACCGACGGAATCACACCGCAGAGCTCCGCCTGTGCAGGGCGCTGCCTCTGCCCGTCATTCAAAAAGTTCTTTGGTGTGGGCCTTTTTTGAGGCTAGTGCATCAGATCGCACAGCTGCTGTTTGCAACATATGTCTCAAGCGTATATCGCGTGGCCAAAACATCAGCCGCTTGGGTACCACATGCCTGACCAGACATATGTTGACCTGCCATGCAGCTCGTTGGCAAGCCTACCTCAAAGACCCACACCAAAGAACAAAGCGGACCTCTCCTTGCACCGCATCAGCTGGGATCTCCAACCCCACTATAACTTCAGTCCTCTCTGAAACATGCACTGAGAGGAATGAAGGTGTAGAATTAGGTGTGTCACAGCCAAGTACTTGCGGCCACTCTGCTAGCAGTACACCGACGTCCGATTCTAGCAGGCAAATTTCCCTGCCCCAGCTGCTGGACCGTCGAAAGAAGTTCACTCCCAGCCATCCACATGCCCAGCGGTTGAATGCTAGCTTGGCTAAATTGCTAGCGCTTCAACTGCTGCCTTTTCAGTTGGTAGACTCGGCCCCCTTCCGTGAGTTTGTGCAATGTGCGGTTCCTCAGTGGCAGGTTCCCAAACGCCACTTTTTCTCACGGAAGGCTATTCCGGCTCTCTACCGGCATGTGGAAGGCAATGTCTTGGCCTCGCTGGACAGGGCGGTCAGCGGTAAGGTGCATATTACCGCTGACTCATGGTCCAGCAGGCATGGACAGGGACGTTACCTTTCTTTCACGGCCCATTGGGTCACTCTTTTGGCAGCTGGGAAGGATGCAGGACAAGGTGCAGTAGTGTTGGAGGTTGTTCCACTGCCACGCCTCCAAAATGCTACTACTGGTTGTGACACACCTCTCTCCTCCACCCCCTCCTCTTCTTCTTCCTCCATGGCCTCTTCCTGTGGTTTGTCCTCGGAACCAGCGGTGCTCCGTAGGCGTTCAAGGGGCTACGCAAGTACGCAGGCAAAAAGATGCCATGCCGTGCTTGCGCTGGTGTGTTTGGGGGACAGAAGCCACACTGGGGCAGAGGTCCTGTCTGCTCTGCAGGGCCAGGCCGAGAGGTGGTTGACGCCACGCCAGCTTAAGCCAGGAATGGTGGTTTGCGACAATGGCACCAACCTCCTCTCCGCCCTCCGACAGGGACAACTGACCCATGTGCCCTGTGTGGCTCACGTCCTTAACCTGGTGGTGCAGCGGTTCTTGGGCAGGTACCCGGGCTTACAGGATGTCCTGAGGCAGGCCAGGAAAGTCTGTGTGCATTTCCGCAGATCTTATAATGCCAGTGCTCGCCTGGCTGAGCTGCAAAAGGAGTTGAACCTGCCCAAGAACCGCCTTATATGTGACATGCCCACCAGGTGGAACTCAACGTTGGCCATGCTGCAGCGGCTGCACACGCAGCAGAGGGCCATCAATGAGTACCTGTGCGACTACGGCACCAGGACAGGGTCAGGGGAGCTTGTTTTTTTTTCTCCACGCCAGTGGGGCATGATCAGGGATGCATGCACTGTCCTGGCACCATTTGAGGAGGCCACGAGGATGGTGAGCAGTGACAGTGCATGCATCAGTGACACTGTACCTCTTGTCCACCTGTTGGAGCACACGCTGCGTGGAATAATGGACAGGGCACTTGAGGCAGAACAGAGGCAGGAAGAGGAGGACTTCCTTGCCTCTCAAGGCCCCCTTTACCCAGACAGTGTTCCTTCTGTCCCACCCATAGCACAGGAAGAGGAGGAGGATTGTGTCAGCATGGAGGTGGAGGCTGGCACTCAGCATCATCAGCAGCAGTCTTTTAGGGATGATTTACAGTCCCAAGAAACCAGTGGACTTGTACGTGGCTGGGAGGAGGTGGCTGCGGATCATGTCGTCCTTAGTGACCCAGAGGACTCCGGAGCGAATGCCTCAGCAAACCTACGCTGCATGGCCTCCCTGATCCTGCAAAGTCTGCGGAAGGATCCTCGTATTCTTCGGATCAAGGAGAGGGACCATTACTGGCTGGCCACTCTCCTTGATCCACGGTACAAGGGTAAGGTTGCGGACCTTATGTTACCGTCGCAGAGGGAGCAGAGGATGAGACAACTCCGGGAGGCCTTGCAGAAAGGTCTGTGCAATGCGTTCCCAGAGACTGGGAGGTTACAAACTCCTGGTCCTGGACAACGAGTTGCTGAGGCTTCGGCCAGTCAAGGAAGGAGCGGTGGGGAAGGTGGCCGTCTGACCGATGCGTTCAGACAATTCTTTAGTCCGCAGCCCCAAAGTATGATCGGTTCCAGCAACCATCGCCAGCGTCTGATAAACATGGTGCAGGAATATCTAGGGGCAAGGTCAGACTTGGACACCTTCCCCACCGAAAATCCTCTGGCTTACTGGGTCTTGAGGATGGATCACTGGCCAGAGCTTGCACAGTATGCAATTGAGCTACTGGCCTGTCCTGCATCCAGCGTTCTTTCGGAACGCACATTCAGTGCTGCTGGAGGATTTGTCACGGATCACAGGGTGCGCCTGTCCACCGACTCGGTTGATCGACTGACTTTCATCAAGATGAACCAGTCTTGGATCACCACCAGCTACCACACACCTGATGCTGATATAACAGACTAATTGATTTTAACATGTCACATCCCTTCAAGACTGATGCTGATGCTGAGTGCCTGTGCTGTTATGTTGACTGGCTATCCTCCTCCTCCGAGTCCTCAATGATACGATTGATGATGATAGCTTGGAAGATCATTTTTGTTTATGGGTGCCGCCACCAGTGGCTAAGGCCCAATTTTTCAGCCCCTGTTTTACAGGGGCGTGTAATTACAGTTTTTTTAGCAATAATTTGCCATAGGGCTCATTGCTGTGCTCCAAGTACAGTATCTGTGAGGGGTTGGAGTGTTGTGGCACCAGTGCCTAAGGCCCAATTTTTCAGCCCCTGTTTAACAGGGGCGTGTCATTACAATTTTTGAAGCAATACTTTGCAACAGGGCTCATTGCTGTGCTCCAAGTACAGTATCTGTGAGGGGTTGTAGTGTTGTGCCACCAGTGCCTAAGGCCCAATTTTTCAGCCCCTGTTCAACGGGGGCATGCAATTACAATTCTTGATCTAATAATTCACAGCAGGGCCCATTGCTGCACCCACCAAGAGTAACTCTGAGGGCTTACAGTGTTGTGGCAACGCCACCACCACCACCACCACGAAAGGCCCAATTTTTCAGCCCCTGTTCAAAAGGGGCATGTATTTACAATTCTTGATCTAATAATTCACAGCAGGGCCCATTGCTGCACCCACCAAGAGTAACTCTGAGGGCTTACAGTGTTGTGGCAACACCACCACCACCACCACGAAAGGCCCAATTTTTCAGCCCCTGTTCAACAGGGGCATGCAATTACAATTCTTGATCTAATAATTCACAGCAGGGCCCATTGCTGCACCCACCAAGAGTAACTCTGCGGGCTTACAGTGTTGTGGCAACACCACCACCACCACCACCACCACGAAAGGCCCAATTTTTCAGCCCCTGTTCAACAGGGGCATGCAATTACAATTCTTGATCTAATAATTCACAGCAGGGCCCATTGCTGCACCCACCAAGAGTAACTCTGAGGGCTTACAGTGTTGTGGCAACGCCACCACCACCACCACCACGAAAGGCCCAATTTTTCAGCCCCTGTTCAAAAGGGGCATGTAATTACAATTCTTGATCTAATAATTCACAGCAGGGCCCATTGCTGCACCCACCAAGAGTAACTCTGAGGGCTTACAGTGTTGTGGCAACACCACCACCACCACCACCACCACGAAAGGCCCAATTTTTCAGCCCCTGTTCAACAGGGGCATGCAATTACAATTCTTGATCTAATAATTCACAGCAGGGCCCATTGCTGCACCCACCAAGAGTAACTCTGAGGGCTTACAGTGTTGTGGCAACGCCACCACCACGAAAGGCCCAATTTTTCAGCCCCTGTTCAAAAGGGGCATGTAATTACAATTCTTGATCTAATAATTCACAGCAGGGCCCATTCCTGCACCCACCAAGAGTAACTCTGAGGGCTTACAGTGTTGTGGCAACACCACCACCACCACCACCACCACGAAAGGCCCAATTTTTCAGCCCCTGTTCAACAGGGGCATGCAATTACAATTCTTGATCTAATAATTCACAGCAGGGCCCATTGCTGCACCCACCAAGAGTAACTGTCAGGGCTTATAGTGTTGTGGCACCAGCACCACCATCAAAGGCCCAATTTTTACTACCACTGTTCAACAATTATATGTAATTAAAATTCCTGATATAATAGTTGACAGCAGGGCGTTCCAGCACCAACCAAGAGTAACTGTGAGTGCTTACAGTGTTGTGCCAACACCAACAACTAAGGGGCCTATTTCTGCAGAGTATATACGGCAGGTCCCTACTTTCAAACATCCAACTTACAAACGACTCCTACTTGCAAACGCAAGAAGACAACAGGAAGTGAGAGGAAATCTACCACTAGGAAGGAAAATTCTCTCCTGTAAGAATAAATATGGGAGAAAGGTGTCTCCTCTGTACTGATGCTTTATCAGCAATCCTTGTTTCAAGAAAAACACCACATTTCAAAAACAGTTGTCATTGGGACGGAAAGTGAGGTGAAATGTTCTGAACAGGGGCACAGACAGCAAAACAAATGTTACAGGGGTGATAACCCTTACCTATGTTTTCCAAAAAGTTTAAAAATAGATTTTTGGGCTGGAGCTACACTTCAACAATGTACCTGTTCAAAATTACAAACATATTCTACATAAGAACAAACCTACAGTCCCTGTCTTGTATGCACCGCCTGTATACGGCTGTTCAGAGTATATAGGGCCTTTTTTATTTTATGTGCGGGGTTCCCCTTAATATCCATACAAGACCCAAAGGGGCTGGTAATGGGCTGGGGTAGGGGGGGGGGGGTCATGGGGTAGCTATGCCATTTTTCTTAAAGATTTTCATCCATATTACCGGGACCAGACATTACATTAAAGCCGCAAGCAGTTTTAAATGGCTTTTTTTTCCTTTAGAAGTGTCATTTTGTGCAGGGACAGTTCTAAACACGGGAAACACGTGGCACTTCACAGGCATACTTTAGACACCCCCCAGGTACGATATTTAAAGGAATATTTGACTTTTTTTTTTTCACTTTATGCATCATTAAAATGACTGCTCCCGAAAAACGACCGTTTTTAAAACTTCTTTTTGCATTGATACATGTCCCCTGGTGCACAACCCGGGTTCCCAAACCCTTTTTAGGACAATAACATGCATAATAGTTGTTATAATTAGCACTTTAGAATTCGAACGTTCGCATCCATTGTATTTAATAGGGTTCTAATGTTCGTACGAACTTTCGGTCCGTTCGCGGGTTCTGGTGCGAACCGAACCCGGGGGTGTTCGGCTCATCACTAGTCATCATGACAGATCCCTTTAAAATGTTCATATGTGTAGGGCCCTCTACGGATAAAGGAACACTATCTGAAACAATTTTGGAGAAACTCTCAAGGACAAGTACTCCCTCATTAATTTCTGCATATTTTGTAAACATCTAATTAACAAACATCCTCTACATGTAGGCACAACAGTCCCTCCTCTAATTAGAGAATACAACATCTCCCTCTGGGACGGTTCTCCCCATATTGTTTTAACTGCCCATGAAGCATAACATGTCATTGGGATTACTAATGTATATCGTTGTTGCTACATGTCTGTTATGGGGCTAACAACTGGCTGCTGGCTTGTTTGTGTTTAGCAGCAGGTGAGGTTGGTCTAAACTCCATGGGAAACAAAGCTATTGTTAGTTCAGGCTTACAATAATGATAAACCTATTGTATGGATTCATTTGTTTTTTATTTATACAGCTTAACAAATTCTTAAGTGTATTAGAAATTAGATGGACAGGGAATTTTTTACTGGTATTTTAGGATGATTGAGAGGCCTTTGCTCCTCTCTTGCGGCTAATTAAAAAATTTAAATTTATTGAGCCCCAATATGGTTTGTAAGTATTAACCTCCCTGGCGGTATGATTCTGTCAGATTTTAGGTGCTGAAAGCGGTACCATTATTTTTCATGGAAATTTAGCGTTTTATAATGTAGGCCTGTAATTCTTATGAATAACTCACTTAAATATGTCCAAACCAGAGTCTAGTAGACATCCCGGGTATGATAAAGTTTGAAACACAAAATCATTAATTATAATATCATAAATAACTATAAATAATTATAACAAATAATAATATAATAATAATAAAAATTATTGAATAATGTAATCAAAACAAAAACACTGAAATTTGCTCAGTTGCAGAATTGTTGCTGTCATTTGATTTAGTGTTTGATGACGAATTTCCCCACAAATCGATATCGCTCAATTCTGCAAGTGATTCTAATTTATTATCCCTGTTTTCTAGCTGCCTAAAACCCCTTTTGATGTAAAGGGACACTTTTTGGTTGCTATGGACAATTTCCAGTTTCCAGGTAGAAAGAACAGTTTTTATTATATAAAAGTGCATGTAGGACACTGGACAGACCACTAGGGACAAAGGGGATGTGCTATTATTTGATACAGTACTGTAATCTGTAAGATTACAGTATACTTTATGTATACTGTGTGTTTCACTTTTTGAATTTGGCGCCAAATTCCGCCCCCGTGCGCCGCAACGTCGCAGGGAACTGAGCTCGGCGGCACTCGGCAGTGTGGATCGAGCGAGATGACGGCTCGCTCACACAGCGGGGACACATCACAGGATTCAGGGACAAGGTAAGTAACTTCCCCTGTATCCTCCCCTGTATCCTGCGATGCGATCTCGAGTCTGGCTCTGGGTTACCGCTTTAGGTACTGAAATTTTACCCCAAGCCAGACTCGGGAATACCGCCAGGGAGGTTAAAGAGTATGTAATGGCTAACAATGAGCTTCTCTTGT
Source organism: Rana muscosa (assembly GCA_029206835.1). NCBI lineage: Eukaryota > Metazoa > Chordata > Amphibia > Anura > Ranidae > Rana > Rana muscosa. The sequence goes on along the minus strand of CM055116.1, from coordinate 1,160,194,749 downwards.
TTGTTCTTTTTTGGTCTGTTAATTAATATACTCTGTGATTGAAAGTGTTTTGTTATATTGGTTTATTAGGTGATCCACATATAATGTCAGCTAAAAACATTCGAAGTGCAAAAAAGAAAAGCAGTTGATCCACAATTCTTGTCAAATGTTAACTTTCTGTGCTTTCAACCTGTGCTGCAGTCAGGGGAGGGCTGGCAGCCTTAGGCCTGGGGGGCAAGTCCAGTCAAGTGGCCCTTTGAACCACCGAATAAGCTCACCATCCCCAGTGCCCATCAGTGCAACCTCACCAGTGCCCATCAGCGCAGCCTCACCATTGCCCATCAGCACAGTCTGTTCAATGCATGGGGATTAGAGAGGAGAGCAGTCGGATTACACAGAGCGGAGATCTCCCACTTGCCCAGCGTGACCGCTCCCATGATGGAAGTCATCAGTGTGCTGTCTATCATAAGAGCCAGTCCAGGAGGCGGGACTTTGTATGACAGTGGCCGCCAGGTAAGTGGGAGATCCCCGCTCTGTGAAATCTGGTGGCGCTCCCCCTCCGAGGCAGCCCAATGGGCACAGACCCTGGGTGCCCTCCCACTGCCCCATCTCGCGGTGCACCCGCTCCCAATTGGCCAGACTTGGTCCAGGGACAGTGTCCTCAGTCCAGGGATGTCTGGTCACCCTAGGCTAGTGGCCAGCAGGACCCACAGGTCAGTGGCCAGAAGGACCCACAGGTCAGTGGCCAGAAGGACCCACAGGTTCGTGGCCAGCTCCCAGCAGGACCCACACATGTGGGTCCTGCTGGGAGCTGCCTGTGCACCTGGGAGTCCTGCTGGCCATGGACCTGTGGGTCCTGCTGGCCATGGCCTGTGGGTCCTGCTGGCCATGGCCAGCTCCCAGCAGGACCCACAGTGTTGAGGGCAATTTTTAGGTTACTGGGTGGGCACTTGCCTGGGGCAGGGTAAATAGGGTGTATGGGGGGGTAGATGGGATGTGGGGTTCAGCTGCGGGTGTCAGGGTCCCTCACCTCAGTGATGGCAGCTGCCCTTGCCAGTACCAGCTCAGCAGGTCCTTGCATGGCCTCCTCCGATCCTGGGGGTGTGAAGTGATGCTCCTGTCCTGGGGTCAAGTAAACTTGCAGCCCAAGCCAGTCATGTGGATCCCAACTCCCTGGCGCGCCTTGCTGCCCAGGGGTGGACTGACAACACCCAGGGCCCCCAGACCAAATAAAGCAAGGGCCCCCTGTCAGGCCCTGCCCATGACCCATTCCTGGCCCTATCATGACCCACCCCTGGCCCCGCCCCTTCAATTTGTACAAAGAACTACCTTAAAAAAAAAAAAAAACACTGTTTAACAACAGAGTCTAATGGGACCCGGAGGGGGTCTTTTTCTAACAGTGTCCCATGGACAGTCTGTTAGAAAGTGTCCCCTCCAGGCCCCATTAGGGACTACAACAGAGTCTAATGGGACCCCCTCTTTGTGCCATGACTCTAACCCCTGCCCCAACCTCTCACAAAGTAGAAATAAAATTGTAGCACTACTCTTACCTTAACTATGGGTGTTGTAGCTGTGGCTGGCTCCCGCATCCTCTGAGGCTGGTTCCTGTGGGTGGCTAGCTGGCACCTGTTGGTGGCTGGCCGGCACCCTGCTGTGGCTGGCTGGATCCCTGGTGTGGGTGGGTAACCGTGGGTGGCTGGCTGGCATCCTGCTGTGGATAGTCACCATGGCTGGTTTGCTTCTGTGGGTGGCTGGCTGGCTCCCTGCTGTGGGTGGGTCACCGTGGCTGGCTGGCTCCTCTGGGTGGTTGGCTGGTTTCCTGGTGTGGGTGGGTCACCGTGGGTGGCTGGCTGGCACCCTGGCCCTGCTGTGGATGAGTCACCATGGGTGGCTGGCACCCTGGCCCTGCTCTGGGTGGGTCACCGTGGGTGGCTGGCTTCTGTGGGTGGCTGCCTGGCACCCTGCTGTTGGTGGCTGGCCTGGCTCTCTGCCGTGGGTCAGTGGGTGGGTCAGTGGCTGGCTGGCACGGTGCAGCATGCTGTGGGTGACTGGCCTGGCTCCCTGCTGTGGGTCAGTGGGTGGGTGGGTGGCTGGCTGGCATGGTGCAGCATGCTGTGGGTGACTGGCCTGGCTCCCTGATGTGGGTCAGTGGGTGGGTCAGTGGCTGGCTTGCATGGTGCACCCTGCTGTGGGTGGCTGGCCTGGCTCCCTGCTGTGGGTCAGTGGGTGGCTTGCACTGTGCACCCTGCTGTGGGTGACTGGCCTGGCTCCCTGCTGTGGGTCAGTGGGTGGGTGGGTGGCTTGCTGGCACAGTGTACTCTGCTGTTGGTGGCTGGCCTGGCTCCCTGCTGTGGGTCAGTGGCTGGCTTGCACGGTGCACCTTGCTGTGGGTGGGTGGCTGGCCTGGCTCCCTGCTGTGGGTCAGTGGGTGGGTGGCTGGCTGGCTGGCACAGTGCACCCTGCTGCAGGTGGCTGGCCTGGCTCCCTGCTGTGGCTGACAGAGAGGGGGTGGGATGACAGAGGGGGGAGTGAGCTGACAGAGGGGGGTGGACTGACAGGGGGGTGGGCTGACAGAGGGGAGCTGATAGAGGAGGGATGGGCTGAGAGGGGGGGTGGGCTGACAGAGGTGGGTGGGCTGACAGGAGGGGTGGGCTGAGAGTGGGGGTGGGCTGACAGAGCAGGGCTGATGGGGGTGGGCTGAGATGGGGGTGGGCTGACAGAGGGGGGAGTGAGATGACAGAGGGGGGGGGTGGGCTGACAGAGGGGAGCTGATAGAGGAGGGGTGGGCTGAGAGGGGGGGTGGGCTGACAGAGGGGGGTGGGCTGACAGGAGGGGTGGGCTGAGAGTGGGGGTGGGCTGACAGAGCAGGGCTGACGGTGGTGGGCTGAGATGGGGGTGGGCTGACAGAGGGGGAGTGAGCTGACAGAGGGGGGGTGGACTGACAGAGAGGGGGGTGGGTTGATAGAGGGGAGCTGATAGAGGAGGGGTGGGCTGAAAGGGGGGGTGGGCTGACAGAGGGGGGTGGGCTGAGAGTGGGGGTGGGCTGGCAGAGCAGGGCTGATGGGGTGGGCTGAGATGGGGGGTGGGCTGACAGAGGAGGGGTGGGCTGACAGAGAGGAGGTGGGTTGATAAAGGGAGGGTGGGCTGACAAAGGGGGGATGGGCTGACAGAGAGGAGGTGTGTTGACAGAGAGGGGGCTAGGGGAGGGGCGCTGACAGAGAGGGGGGTATATGAGACTTAGAGACCTCAGAAACACGCAGAGGCAGGACTCCAGCAAGTGGTCACGACCAGCCCCGCTTGGCCGCATCCACATGTGACCAGCTCCGCCGATCCATTTGCAGGGCGCGCGCAACACAAATGCCCTGTGATTGACCGAACAGGGTCATGAGCGGCCGCACGCTGTGGAGTTCTGGGACTTGTAGTCATGATGCGAGTCTCGCATCATGACTTATGATGCGAGTCTCGCATCATGACTACAAGTCCCAGAATTCCACAGCGTGCTGCCGCACATGACCCTGTTCGGCCAATCACAGGACGTTTGTGTAGCCTGCCGCCTACAAGTCCCAGAATGCCACAGCATGCGGCCGTGCATCTGTCCGACTTCATAAAAAAAAAATGGCAGCGAGGGCCACGGCCGTTTTGGATATAAGTCAGAACGGCCTGGGGGGAAATCTCCACCTTGCATCCCGGCCCAGCCCGCCCCTGGCTGCAGTGTTAAGCCGGCCATAAACGGGACGAAAGTTGGCTGGTTTCTGCTGATCCGTGTATAGAGAGGCTGGGTGTGCTGAAGTCGATCCATCGATCAACTTCAGTACAACCAGCCTGTTGTTTTATTATCACCAGATCACTGCCAGCAGCTATATCAGCGAGCAGTGATCATTGCAATCTGCCAGTGGGAAGGCTCTCCACGCTCCCCGCTGGCAGAATACAATTGCGCTGCTGGAGGGAATCAATCAATTTCCTTTCCTTCAGCTGTGTGTGAAGGAAAGAAAATTGCATAATCTATGGCCTGCCTTACTAAGTACATTGCTCCTATCTATCTCTGAGGACTAATGAACCCTCCGGACATAGCTATGAAGAAGAGAATGCGTGTAGGTATTTTGTAATTTTGTCCTAGGTGACAGCAAAGCTTTTCCATAGATACAGTACAGTGAGTGTCGATGCTTTAAGAAAGGAAGTATGATACTGGCAGGATCATCAAGTTAAAATAAGGGTTAAAAAAAGGGCTTGAAAAAACTAATGCAGTTACCACATCAGACAAGACAGGTAAACTGCAATATATTATGTTTTTGTTCATGGGTTTAGATACAGATTACAGTACTTTTCATATCCAATTTTTTCAACTGACTAGTTCTGAAAATACTGCCCTGTGGCCCAGTCTCCGAAGGGAGGGGATCATGCTCTGCTTTAGTATGTCACAGTACATGTTGGTATTCATGGCTCCCTCAATGAACTGTAGCTCCCCAGTGCCAGCTGCACTCAGACAATGACACTCCCACCACCATGCTTAACTGTAGGCAAGACACACTTATCTTGTACTCCTCACCTGGTTGCCGCCACACACGCTTGACACCATCTGAACCAATATGTTTATCTTGGTCTCATCAGACCACAGGACATGGTTTAAGGGGTTTCTTGTGCATCAACTTTAGAAGAGGCTTACTTCTGGGACGACAGCCACGCAGACCAATTTGATGCAGTGTGCGGCATATGGTCTGAGCACTGAAATGCTGACCCCCCTACCCATTTCAACCTCTGCAGCAATGCTGGCAGCACTAATGTGTCTATTTCCCAAAGGCAACCTCTGGATATGAGGCTGAGCACATGCACTCAACTTCTTTGGTCGACCATGACGAGGCCTGTTCTGAGTGGAACCTGTCCTGTTAAACTGCTGTATGCTCTTGGCCACCATGCTGCAGCTCAGTTTCAGGGTCTTGGAAATCTTCTTATAGCCTAGGCCATCTTTATGTAGAGCAACAATTATTTTTTTCAGATCCTCAGAGAGTACTTTGCCATGAGGTGCCATGTTGAACTTTCAGTGATCAACATGAGAGAGTGAGAGCGATAACATTGAATTTAACACACCCACTCCCCATTCACACCTGGAACCTTGTAACACTAACGAGTCACATGACACCAGGGAGGGAAAATGGCTAAATGGGCCCAATTTGGGCAGTTTCACTTAGGGGTGTACTCACTTTTGTTGCCAGTGGTGTAGACATTAATAGCTGTGTGCTAAATTGTGTAATTTCACATGAAGATATATAATAACATTTTTACAAAAATGTGAGGGGTGTACTCACTTTTGTCAGATTATATATATATATATATAAATCATATTTTTATGCAATTTTTGCTGCATTTAGAAGAACTAACGCAACCCCTTTTGAACCATGTTAAATTATTCCCACTCCCCCTGTTTTTTTTTTTTTTTGTTTCACAAGTTTTTATTGAGTGAAATATGATAACATAAGATATCGTTTTACATGAATGAACATCAAAAATTCTTAACATAGGAAAATAGGATAAATCATATCTTGCAAAAATATATGGTTCACATACATTTATATCTAGAGGTATCCATGAGTGCTAGTAGTCAACATAATACACCATTTGATTTTCCTGTTTTGTTCTAGAAGAATATTCTAGTCAATAAGGCACATTTTACTTGTCTGTAATATAATTATCTTTCCTTTTTCCTTTCTCTTTTTCTCTGGGGGGGGGGCAGAGAAGGAAGGAAAAAAAAAAAAGGGGGGTAAAGATAGCTGATCAGTGAGTTAGGATTTCTCCAGTATAGGATTTTTCCCTAAAGACATATATGAGTTAAGCTCCTCAAGAAAGAATACAGTTTCTATTCCATTACTTGTTTGTATGCCTGAGAGTGTTTGAAAGCAATCCAATCGTGCCAGATTGTCGAGAATTTAATAATATTTTCTTGAGAGATACTTATGAGTTCTTCAATTTGTTCTATATTGTTCATTCTCCTAAACCATTCTATTTTCGTCGGGATCTTGTTGGAGCGCCAGTGACAGGGGATACAGTGACGTGCAGCATTTATCATAAACATAGGTAATGACTTCAGGTATGCTTTTCTGGGAATGGAATTGAAATGCAACAGATATTGCGCAGGGCCAAATAATAGGTGCTCTGATGTGATTGAGATAATGGTATCATGTACCAATTTCCAGAAGCATTGAATTAAGGGGCAGGACCACCAAATATGGAGCATCGAGCCCTCTTCTTGTTTGCATCTCCAACACTTGTTAGAGCTTTGGGGATAGAATTTGTGTATGATATTGGGAGTTCTGTACCACCTGGTGAGAATTTTAAAACCACTCTCCTGGGTGGCTACATTTAGCGAACCTTTATGTGCGTACATGAATATTTTTTCCCAGTTTTCTTTCGTCAATGTGATATCTAGATCACTTTCCCATTTTTGACACGACACACTGGAGAAGTCTGTCAATCCCTCAAAGAGCGAGTTATAAATGGTTGAAATGATATGTCTGTGGGAGGATTTTTTTGTACAAAGGTCTTCTAATGTTGTAAGGGGTCTTGTCCAGAATTGAGTCATGTCTCGTTTAGTCAGGAAGTGTCTTATTTGGTTGTATGTCCATTGTGTGATTGAAAATGGTTTGATGATTTTATTTAGATATTCCCTGGATAGAATTTTTCCATCTTTTAAGAAATGTTTGATCAATATTTCTTTGTGAGGCCAACAGTGTGATAAAAAGTTTTTTTCTAGACCAGGGGGAAAGTCTGGATTGTTTCTTAGTGGCGTGAGTGGGCTCAGCCACGGTGATGGATTCACCGTTTTAAAAGTGTTATGGAATGTCCCAAGTGTGGGGCCTATGAGAGGATGTGATTCTGTGTGTTTTGAGTGAAATTTGGGGTGGATCCAAGGTAGGGACTTTAATTCTTGTGGGAACTGGATGTGTTCTAGAGTTACCCAATCTTTAACTTTTTGGTGTATGTTCCAATCCACTATTCGTGTTAGAAGTGTTGCTTGATGGTACTTTTTAAGATCGTGTAGAGCTATTCCCCCCCTGTTTTTGGGTAGATTTAATCTAGTGAATTTTATTCTGGGAGGTTTGCCCCTCCAAACAAAGAGGGAGCATGCTTTGCGAAAGGATGAGAAGAAAGATGAAGGTAATTGAATGGGAATTGTTTGCATGACGTACAGGAATTTGGGTAGAATTGTCATCTTTATCAGTGATGCCCTCCCAAACCAGGATATGTTTAAACAGTTCCACCTCTTCAGGTCTGCAAGTGCTTCTTTTAGGAGGTGGAACACACACAGGCGGGCAGGAAGACACAAAAACTCCCAGTTAAACAGGAGCAAATGATGGCAAGGCAATCTCACTACTGGTGTATCAACTCCATGTAAGAGCCAAGGGGCTGACTCAGGCCACAAAATATTACTTTTGGATGAACTGACCCTTTGGGGTGTATTTACCAAAGGCAAATAGACTGGTCACCTTGCAAGGGGAGTTGCACTTTGCAAGGGAATTTTTCCCAGAATTTATTGAATGAAGATTTAATTAGAGGTTACAGAGCAGCTCTAGAACCTGGCTGCCTGAGCCCAGGGGAGACCAGCCTGTGACCATAATTGGTGAGGGCAGGTAAGATAAAGACCACCTCTCTTTCTCACCCACCTTTCTCTCTCACCCCCCTCTCTATTGCCTCCCCTCTCTCACCTCCCCTCTCTCTCACCCGCCCTCTCATTCCCCTCTCTGTCTCCTCCTCCTCTTTCTCACCCCTCTCTCTCTCTTACCCCCCCTCTCATACCCCTCTCTCACTCCCCCCTGCTCTCTCACCTCCCCTCTCTCTCACACCACTCTCTCTCACGCCCTCTCTCTCACCTCCCCTCTCTCTCACCTCACCTCTCATTCCCCTCTCTGTCTCATCCCCCTCTTTCTCGCCCCCTCTCTCTCACCCCCCTCTCTTTCTCACCCCCTCTCTCTCTCACCCCCTCCCCCACTTTCCCTCATTGCAGTTAGTGTGTATGTGTAAATATATATAGTTAAATATGTATTTTATATTATGGATTTTATTAGGAGCTTTCAAAACAATACAAATATTTAAGGCATAAACACAATATTTTCAGGGGTATGTATATATCTATAAATATAAATATAGATATATATATATATTTATATATACTCACACACCCAGGTGTGTTTAAACTTTGGGTTGCACACCCTAATGCAATAGGGTGAGCACACCTATGTTAATCAGCTTTATTAATGTAACCATGTAAAGCTTAGCAAATTTGATCATCATTTGTGAGGATCGGACACTGATTGGGTCTTGTAGGTTTCAGCAGATGTTCTTAATGAATGCTTCTAAGTGCCCATATACAACATATCCAACTGTCAGTTGACTCAGGGCGAGACTGCAGCACATTCTAGCACCTCAATGTACAAGTACAGTCTTCAGCCAAGCTATGTCCAATTTCAATCCACTGGCTCAGTGTTGCTAGTCACCAATTATGATAAACATTTCTGCATTAGAGAAACTGAAAATATAATATTCATTTTACAGTGGATGATTGTTGCTGAATCTTGTAGACACTTGCACAAAATGAAAACTCAGACATATATTGGATATCGACATGCATATTTATGTACTGTAATTATTTCTGAAGAAGAAAGTAAATAAATATCCAATATCCAACTGCCTATTAGGCCCGGTTCACATTGGGGCGACTCGTCAGGCGACTCGGTCGCCTGACGAGTCGTGTCCCGCTCTGTTGAATGGAACCATTCTAATAGGAGCGACTCAGGTCGCTCCGACTTAGAAAAAGGTTCCTGTACTACTTTTGGGGGCGACTCGGGACGACTTGCATTGACTTCTATACAGAAGTCATTATGCAAATCGCCTGAACCGGGCCTCTCAAGTCGTCTTGAGATCGCGTCGCCAAGTCGCCCCCAAAGTCGTGCCGCCCCTGTGTGAACCGGGCCTAAAAAAGTATTTTTTTATAAAGCCCCACAGAATATCAGTTTGTGCTTCACATATAAAAAGGGATTACACATACTACTCTACATACACACAAACATATACTTGCAAGTGTGTATATACAGTATACTGTATATATAATTTTTTCCTCCTTTATTCAAAATCAGCAACAGACCCTAAAACTTCTTTAATGCAATCAGCAGTTGTGAATCATTTTGTCATTGAAGTTTCCTCAGCATGTCACAATGATTAATGTTTCCTTGCTCTACGCTAAATCCGTAAGAAAAAAACAAGGACAAGTTAAAAGTGTTGGTTGCAGGAGGTCACACATTTGAAAATGACATACTTTATCCTCAGGTATCTTATACCTCCTGAAATTATCAAGGAATTTCCAAGGTTCAAAAGACAATGAGCTTGGCTTGGCTAAATTTACAGCCTGGGTGTTGGATGACATAGTGACTTTTTTTTTCCTTCTAAGGTTCACTCAAAAGTCTTCAGTTGTCTGTCATCGGCCCAAAGTAAGATGCCGAAAATGCAAAGCTGTTTGGAATGTGTTGATGAAGAGGACACTCTAGAAGTTACAATATACTTGTCTACAAAGTGAGTGTGAAAAAGGGAGCTGAGAGGTTGCAGAAATATTAATTCTACTTGAAGAAGGTTTAGAACACTCTTGCCATTCACTTGAAGGGAATCTTGGTGCTGAAAGTGTGCTCTTCAACCTTTCACTGTGTACCACAGGCCCGGTTTGTTAAATCAGCCTTCGCTTGGATAAGTTAAAATTCATAATAAGTGGAATTTAAGCCTCTGATGTTATCCTTAACCTCATAATTACTTAGTCTCCATTGAGGATCTACTTGGGATTCCAGAAGGTGTTGATTTCTTACCAAGAATAAGCCTGTAAAAGACAACAGATAAGAGGAAAGTGTGAGCTTTTTTTTTAGAAAAAAAAAACAATACTTATATATTTGGCTAGTTTGTTCATTTACAGTATATTCAACACATTCTACAGGAGGTTATAGAGAACAATAGCTCAATCCTTGTTCCTATGGACTTAAAATATCATGCTCCAGCTATAGTTTTTTGATACAGACTCACACCATGGTCAGTTTAGCCAAATACAATTCTCTGGTATAAAATGTGGTATACAACTGAGCTGCCAGTAATGCCGTGTACACACGATCGGAAATTTCCGACAAGAAAAGTCCAATGTGAACATTTGGTCGGAAACTCTGACCGTGTGTAGGCTCCATTGAAATTTTTCTGTCGGAATGTCCGCCAAGAAAGATTTGAGATGAGAGCTGGTTCTCAAATTTTCAGACAAGAAAAACTCTTAAAAGAAATTCCGATTGTCTGCAATTCCGACGCACCAAAGACCACGCATGCTCGGAATCAAGTCGACCCATGCTCGGAAGCATTGAACTTAATTTTTCTGGGCTCGTCGAAGTGTTGTACGTCACTGCGTTCCTGACGGTCGGAATTTGGTGTGACCGTGTGTATGCAAGACAAGTTTGAGCCAAGATTCCGTCGGAAAAAAAAACACGGTTTTCTTGTCGGATTTTTCGATCGTGTGTACGCGGAATAAGAAATCCATGCATGCAGACAGAAAACATGCAAGCATTATGTGGTATCTTATTATTAAAAAACCAACACCATTTATAAATTGGAATAAAGTACATTTTAGACAGTGACATTGAAAAAAGAAGTAGGTATGGGACTCTCCATGTGATCTGAACAACTGTATTTAAAATCTCGGTCTATGTTGCTGTAACATATTGAAAACAATATCAACTGTGTGTGTGTGTGTGTTGGAGGTTACATATGTGATGGTCTACCCTGTGTATAATAACTGAGAACATTGATTTGAAGTACTTCCTCTTGTCATTAGTGACTCACTAGGGATGTAGGCACAGGAGCTCTAGAGGAAATGGACCTGTGTGGCATGGTTTCCTCCAATGTACATGGATAGTGGTAATTAGTCACATTCAATTAAAAGCATGTTGAAGGTATTTTACAACTCATGCAAATTACTTGCTCAGTTTAAATGTATTTGAGCTGTAGAAGTCACTTTGAAGAAAAGTCTTCAGCAAGTGGAACAAGTCCAGATGAAACAAGGTACCTGAATCTCCCCTAACCCTCCATCCCTATCATTGACATTTCTTTTAATAAACAATTGAAAAGAGACTGATAGATGTGTTGGTGCTGACATCTGTGAAAACTCTTCAATGGAACCCCTATGATGGATACGGTGGAACAGACAGGTAACGGCAAGACCCAAAAATATAACCAGCAGCTCCTACGGGGGTAGTGCTACATAAGAATTTTCTAATGACCTCTTTCTCTACTCCCCCTTTCCCACTTCGTCCCTTCCTCTCTTTTTCCCCCTCTCTTTAGCTCCTTCCTCCTGGCTGTAAAACCCACAATTCTAACTGACTTAACTACTCTTCAAGTTGAAGTTAAACATTCCTGTCTAACTACAAACCCCATGAGTTATGATCCATGAACGTTTGCGGGTATACCACACAACTTAACCTGTACCAGGCAGAAGGACCCTCAAATATTTGCTTCTTTGCAAACCACAGGACGACTCCTCCTGGAAGCCCCAGCAAATAACCATGGTCCTAAAGAACCAATTTGGTTCCCGGACTCCACCTGAACATAGCCCCCTGCACGTTCTTTAGCTGACCCACATTTTATGGTCCTCATTTGTTTTATTTTGCTATACTGTTATATTTCCACATGTATTGTTACAAAAGGGCTGCATCCCTAACTCATAATTGTGTCGCTACACTATTATTACCTCCCCATATCCAGGGAGAAGATGTCTTTCTGATATGTTTTGTTGTGATTTCTTGTTTTTAACTTCAATAAAAAAATTTTAACAAGACTTTTTTTTTTTCTAAAGGCCCATACACACATTTGACAATAAATGTCCGACGGACCTGTTTTAGCGGCCAATCCGACCGTGTGTACGCTCAATCGGACAAATTTTCGCTGTGAGAACAGACAAACTTTCCGGCAACAAATGTCCTACGTCTGCTAATCCTATCGTGTGTACACAAGTCCATCGGACTAAAGTCCAAAGTACAAACACACATGCTCAGAACCAATGCTAAAAATCAGACAACAATAGCAGAAGTTGCCCACGGGGTGGCGGTAAAGAGCTGAAAAACCATGTGATTTTGTGAAAGTTGGCTGAAAAAGTCCTCCTGTGTGTATACATACCAAGTTCACGGCCAACGCCCTTCGGACAAAAATCCACGGAAAAGTCTGATGGAAGTCCGATCGTGTGTATGAGGCTTAATGAATGTTAAGTTGGCCATAGATGGTTACTTCATCCACACAAATGAGGTTGATAGAGAGATCCCCTCCCCTTTTTTATTTTGAATAGTGCAAGGAATGGTTATAACCCCTGTCCGACTTTTTTTTTTTGCCATCTGTGTCCCAATGGGGAGATTTCCCTTCACTTCCTGTCCCATAGCAAAAACAGTAAGTGAGAGCAAAGGGAATCCCTTGGGGCCCCCAGGTTACTAGAACTCCTCATTTGAAGATTAATTTTCTGGGGGCAACCCAAAATTTGGGATTTTCATTTACTTTCACTGATAATGATAACAAAGGACAAATAGAGAGAATGAATCTCCATAATGGGGACACAGACAGCAATACAAACCTGACAGGTGTTCTAATCCCTCCCTCTTTTGCCTTTAGTTTTTTTTTAACAATGATCATTGACATGGAAAAGGTTCATCACACAAAAATAATGTGGAAAAGGAAAGGAGAAAGGAGAAAAAGGAGGAAGAAACAGTAAAACGATTTTGAAGAGAGGGACAAAGAAGGGGAGAGAAAGAGAATTGCTCTCTGGGTCTTGACTCCCCTCTTTGGCCCTGGATTTAGATACAGTGATTGAAAATATTTTATGCAGGGGTACCAAAATTGGCTGCAGTTCAATGCGTATGGCAAGCTTTCGTATGAATAAGAACATTCATATGAAAAAAGTATTGCCAGCATTACTCTTTATAGTTGGATCACAGACCAATATAGACCAATATAAAAACATAACAAATTATGAATCTTCCCCACAATGCAAAATCATTTTTTGGATATTAAACACAATGGTTATTTCAGGGTTTAAAAAAAAAAAAAAAACTACAGCACTCTATGATTACCGGTAAGTCATGTGTAGCTCCCATGAAAATCTTACAGGAAACTCTTATATATTGTATGCTAAGAAACTAAAGCTGTTCTCTTTCTGTTGTCCTATTCATACAAAATGTGTCAGTAGTGACTGGTAATGATCATAAAATAACCTAGCTGAAATATAGGTGACATTAAGAGAATCCCCTTCTGGTTGTGTACATCATATCAGTGCCGCAGTCACATCTGCCAGCACAGTTTTTTTAACAGCACCCTGGGCCACAGGATATAACCACCAGGCAAATGGATAATTAGACTGCTAATCAGTCAAGCAGCACAAAATTAGGTGTAGAAAATCATTGTCTGACAATACAAAAATGGAGCTGCATTTCCTGCATATCATGTTTGCCTGAATACTATGAACTGTTTATGTAACTATTCATTTTTAGATATTTAATGTCCTAAGCCACATTCCCTATATACACTACAATACAGCAAGCACCATAAACTTTAAACTGCCAATTTTAAACTACTTTGAGGTCTGACTTAATCGGACATGCCATCTGGCTCTATGGAGAAAGCTTGAAGTAGAATTCCAGGTATGGATATTTTATACATAGTTACATTGGTCTAGCTTGGCAGGGCAGTTTTAATGAGGAATATTAAGACAGGTGTGTGCCTGCATTTTATTTTCTCTATGGGAATAGGGGGGTGTGGTGATATGAATGTGAGTGATATCATGGGAGGAGGTTTAGGTGCACACTGTGGTGCTGGCCATAGATTCAATCCTGCTATGCTGAAGTCGAGACATCGATTGACTTCAGTACAACCAGCTTGTTGGATTTTTTTGCATGTGATCACTATCAGAGGCTATAACTGCTAGCAGAGGTCATTGTATTCTGTCATCAGGGAAGGTTTCCCCAGCGACACCGAATTAATCAACTTTCCTTCCTGCAATCCGTAGTTTTCCATAGTGCAGAAAAAGAATTGCCTCATTCATGGCTTGCATTAGTTTTACCTTTCTTTCAAATAATGCAGCATATACTGAGAACAAAAATCGGCTCCAAGAATTGAGGATGTCTTGGCTGTTTTATGAAGAAGGCCCTAACAGGCAATAAAAACGAATATACCTCTGATGTAAATTAAACCACAATATAAATGCTCCTAAATCTGGTGCCAAACAATAACAATACAAACAATAAGAACAAATTTTTTTGTGTCTGTGTACACACTCCCAGCTGTCAAATGGAAGCTTCCCAATCACATCCTCCCCCTGTATGACCTGTCATGCGTTCCAGGTTCCACGCTTCCATCAACAGACCTGGGAATAGCATGGCAGGTGCCACTGTTTAGAAGGGAGGTGGATTATCAAACAAATGTTTGCTTTCCTTACTATTAAAATGTATAAAACATCACTTCCAAGTTTTGTGATCTGGGCTATCTGGAGAAGAAGCTAATCGAGCATGGTCTGCAGGCCCTTAGCTTCAATAGAGGGCAGGTGAGACATCAGGGGCAAAAAATACCCCTGATGTCTCATTGAACAGAACTTGTCACCAAAAAGGCAACACAGAAGATACTTTTTGTCCCCTATGTGATGAAAAATAAAGTTTAGTGAAGAAAAAAGTTAAAAAAATGTAAGTTACACCCAAGCACATAAACTCCTCCACAAATTTTGAGTCCCCCCACCCACCCACACACGCAGGAGCATTCAAATTTAAATACAATTGTTTCGGGGCACTTATGCACAAAATTATTGATTGAAATTAGAGCAATGAGTTCAGGCACTATTCATTGTTAATTCTAAACTGATTACCGGTAGGGTCTTTTAAAGCGTTGTCTATGGAATATTTAAGGTACCAAAGTTTGTTCCCATTTAACAGGTGAACACAATTTTATGGTTTGACATATTTCAGCACGTCTCCAACTTACAAGCTGACCTCAATGCACTGTTTAGATTGGTAATTGCAGGCATACCCCACTTTTAGGTACACAATGGGGTTTATTTACTAAAGCTGGAAAGCGCAAAATCAGCCTCACTTCTGCATAAAAACCAATGAGCTCCCAGGTTTTATTACTAAAGCTTTTCGCACTTTCCAGCTTTAGTAAATAAACCCCATTGTGTACTTAAAAGTGGGGTATGCCTGTATGTGGCAAATGATGTTTAATGTTGATAAATGTAATGTAAAAAATATGCATGCATCATTCACACTAGGGTGAGTACAACTGGGGGAATCAGTGGTGGAGAAGGATCTGGGTGTTCTGGTAGATCATAAGCTTAATAATAGCATGCAATGCCAAGCTGTGGTTTCCAAATGGAATGTCCTTTCTTGTATTAATAGAGGTATGGACTCCAGAGAGAGAGATATCATTTTGCCCCTGTACAAATCATTAGTAAGACCTCATCTGGAATATGAAGTTCAAGATTTGGGCACCAGTTCTCAATAGGGATATCGGGGAACTGGAGAAAGTGCAGAGAAGGGCAACCAAACTAAGAAGAGGCATGGAGGAGCTCAGCTATGAGGAACAACTAGCTGAACTGAGTTTATTCTCTCTTGAGAAGAGGAAATTAAGGGTAGATAAGGTCAACATGTATAAATACATACGTGGTCCATATAGTGAACTTGGTGTAGAGTAAAGCCCCGTACACACGATCGGTTTAACTGATGAAAACCGTCCAATGGATGGTTTTCATCAGACCAACCGATCGTGTATGGTACCCATCGGTCTTTTTTCCATCCGATGGAAAAAATAGAACTTGTTTTAAAATTTTCCGATGGATAAAAAACCGATGGGAATTTCCGATCGTCTATGGGCAAGTCCATCGGTTAAAAAACCCACGCATGCTCAGACTGAATTAGGAGACGGGAGCGCTCGTTCTTGTAAAACTAGCGTTCCTAATGGAGAGAGCACATTCGTCATTCTGCAAGTTATTGCTTCGTTTAATGCAGCGCATGTTTTTTTGCTTTCGAACGGTCTTTAAAATGTCATTTTGGCAGCAGAACTTTCTCCTGAGTTCTGACAAATGTATGTCTTTCTTTTTTCTAGTGATCTTAGGAATAATTATTAAAATTCTTCAAGGCCGACCTCCCAAATTACACCTTTATTTTTTTGACTCTTAAAATTTGTTGTGCATTTTTTGGTGTGTCAATTTCTCAGAACAACATAATATTTAATTTTTGAAAAATCATGGAGGTTGGTGTCCCTTGTTCTTAATTACACATTGTATTTATGCAATCTTATTGCTACTTCTCAAAAAAACACATCAGGCATGTAGGTTGGCTGAAATCAAATTTCCCTTTATTTCGGAAAAAACAAATCAAAAACCGAAGGGCAACTATTCCCAAATTAGCAGAGAATATAAAGTCATTAGATACCAAATGCAGACCTGACTATGATCAATAATAAAATCAACAACAGCATGAAATCAGGAGCAGCAGTCAAAGACATACATCATCCCAAGCTGTGGTACTCCATCAACCTTCAATTCCTGGATGAGCAGCTCGAGGCCGGGGAATCACCTCCTGCTCTTCCTTGTAGCCTTCCTTCCACGCCTCTCTGCAGCGTTCTCTCCACGGCCCCGTCCACGCACCCTTGCAGGCTGGGCCACTGTGGGTGGTGATGTGGCAGGAGGAGGAGGAGAAGGAGGAGAGGGATTGGGTTGATGTGAGATATGGGTGGCCTCAGTCAGCTGTCCCCTCGCCCCCATGTGTACGGCCGTGTAGATAAGGTGCTCACAAAGGGCCCGTTGTCCCGCCTCCATTCTCAGCAGCTTATCTGAGAGATAGGTGCTAAACCCCTCCGTAGGTTTGAGGGGGGCCCTCATAATGGCAGCAGCCTCCTGAATCATCTTTAGTGTCTCCTCCTCCACTTGTGTCATCCGCCGTTGTTTTGGCGGTCTGACGTGGAGGGGAGCCACTTGGGAGACGGTGCTGCCACTAGGCCTGGGGACCTGCTGAGTCCCACTGGGCCCTGCCTCCTCCTGCCTGTCACACTCCTGACCCTCTTTCTCCTGGCTTGCCTCATCCTGTTTATAAAATAAAATGTAAATTTCTATTATTTGAGGAATCAATCACACACAATTTTGATCTCATTACTGGTTTATTTTGGAGGGGGGGGGGGGGTGGGATCATTTATGGCTAATCAAAACAGTTCAACTCCATATTACTTAGTGGACAATAATTATGATCAAAAATACTATACCGGGCTGAAGATGTGAAGATCTGGCTCTTCTAGCTCGGGAGGCTCCTCCTCCGCCTCTGCAGGGGTGGAGGGAAGGGTGGAAGGAACGCTGGAGGGAAGGGTGGAAGGAAGGGTTGAGGGAAGGCTGGAAATAGATTCCCTGGCCTCGATCTGGTCATCCAGAAATTGAAGATGTCTGTAGTTCCACAGCTTGGGCTTTACTACATCGTCGGCTGCTGCTCCTGATCTCTTGGACTGGCGCACTTCCTTGAATTTTTTTTTATAAGAATTGCGCAGGTTGTTGATTTTATTATTGATCATAGTGTAATCTGCATCTGGGATCCATGGCTTCATATCCTCGGCTAATTTGGTAATAGTTGCCCGTCGTACATCACTTTTGTGATACGCAGGGTGTTTGAGCTCCCACAGGTTGCGCTGTTCCTTATACTTTTCAATAAAAACAAGCATCACCTCCGGCTCTCTTAGTTTATGCATCTATTAGGATCAGCAAGTACAAAAAAAAAAGGATCAGAATTGATTCTCCTCAACTTATCACAATATTGCCCTTTACAATCATGACCCATTATTATGCCACTGCAGGCCCGAGTTCCCTTCTTACCTTAGTTCACTTCGTGGGTTCACTTCCGGTCGTCCTTACTCCGCGCATCCCTAATAACTTCTTTCCCCTTTTTATACCCTGCGCATGCGTGTAACTCCGCCCTCATCGCCCGCCCATGATGGACTTTTTCTGCATTTCCCCGCCCCTTAACGATCGACGCACAGTGTGAGACGGCGACATGTCGCAGACACAGGTGGCTTCTTTAGTTGAAATTACCGACGAGGAAAGCCCGGAGGCGGAAACGTCCCGATCCTGTAAAAAAAGATACAAGGCGACTAATATGTCTTTTTCTGAGATGGCGGAGATGGTGGACATTCTGCGGAGGAAGGATTACGACGGCAAGCATGGCCCATATGACACCCCTAATCTCCGGAAGTCACAAATTATGGAGAAAGTGGCGAAGACTCTCTATAAAAAATATGGGGTCAGGAGATCCAAGGAACAACTCCGTAAAAGGTGGTCAGACCTCAAGATCAGGGAGCCGGAGCAGTATAAGAAGCTTATAAAAAGCATAGAAAAAAGTAAGTATATTTTACTGTGTTCTTTCAGATTGTAATATGTATTCTTCCATGTTTTGCACCATGTGCTTGGCTTGACTGGGTTCACATTTTAAAATCTCATCTTTTAGGTTAAGTGGAGAGTCCACTTATTTGCCCAATGTTTTGAGCAATAACTTGCTGCTCTTCCCCCAAACATGTTTGGCACATATCCACGTAAACTACATGTGGGCATGCCTAATTTTACTTCAACAATGTTTATCTACACATTGTTGGCAAGATGATGTGTTGTAAGGAAATTTTGAATGTGACTGAAAGAATAAACTGTATTCTGGGTAAAGGAGATGACACTCCAGCAGTTGTGTACTTTTTTTTGTTCTTCATCAAGATACTATACTCTGGACCACATGACCAAATTTCTTAACGGTGTCACACACAGGTGGTCCAGTGGATAGCTTGGTGGTTATCCAAGTGTATTTGTGAATGTCCTCAAAAATAACATGTTGCTTTGTTGAGTTTGCAAGATCACATATGTTCATGTTGGAACTCAGGGCCAAATATCAATTGTACCCCACTTAAAAACATAGAGGATCCCTTTTCAGGCCTTAAAAAAGTCTGTGTGCTAAAGTATACATTTTGTTGTAAATTCCCATAGGGGAGAGGAGACTGGGAGGACACCATGCTCAGGAGACGAGTAACCCAACACCACAGAAACTCCCCGAAGCTCCCAAAGCAAACCATGATCAGCAGGTTCAGGAAGCGGAGGTGGAGGAAGCGGAGGTGGAGGAAGGGAAGGGGGAGGAAGGAGAGGTGGAGCTTATCAGCACAACAGGTCAGTGTCTGTCACCACAACTTCAAGGTAAATACAGATGTAGGACTGCCTAGTGTAAAACCTTTTTTTTTTGTTTTAGGGACTGAACGTGGGGGTGTGTCAGGAAGTCCAAATCCGCCATTCTCGAGTGCCAGCGCCAAAATAATCATTCAGGAAATCATGGAATGCAGTAGCGAAATGGACATTATGAGAAAGAGAATGATTGTGATTGAGCAAAAATATAAAAACATGATAGATATTTTGGGGAGAATAGTGTGAACCCCCCCCCCTTTTGTGTTTTTTGTTATGCGTCTGAAATTATCTCAGGGATTTCCAACATCCCAAATGTGAAGATGCACACACTGAAGACTCAACATGTGCTATCTGCCGTCACAGGATATCTATGTCCCTGTTTTGGGGGTGCAACCTCTTCCTCACTCCTCAAGTAGGTGAGAGGAAGGGTTTACATCCCCAAAGCACGACCATTGATCCCCCATGATGGCAGATAGCACATGTTTACCCTAGCCATGGGATCTTGTTGAAGATACCCATTTGAGCCCCAAAAGAAAGTGTGTTTGTTAACATTTGGGATGGATCAGGGGTACCATCACCCCATCTCCAGTTGGTATTTTTCACAGTGTTATTGTATTACTTTTTCAGACTAAAAAAAATGGCTTACGACCCATGCATGTTTCTGCAAAAAAAGCCACACATAAAAAAAAAAAAATGTATTTCTAAAAACCACAAAAAAATGCGGTGCAAACATTAAAAACATTTGGGAAGTCTAAAAAAGGTGTGCCTTGTTCTTTCTATGCTCAAGAGCAGTTCTGAAGATGCAAAAACCGTGTTTTTCGCTCTGAGTTTTGAGGCTATTTACTAAGGACAATTACACTTGGCACTATTAGAACCTGGGAGACACATAAACCCAAAATACAAGAATGACAACACAAGTTTGTAGGAATTCCATGTTTTTTTTATTTTTAAAAGGTTGGTCAGATGTGGTCTGGCATTGCGATGGCCCCCCTACCCGTGAAGTACTCTACGTATTTCTGGCGTACTTCACGGGCACTTTGGGGGGCCAAGCCAGTACGGGCAGTGCTGAGGCCGGTCAGATTAATCAGTTCAGATGGACCGGCCTCAGGCCCAAACGATGATACATAATTGGTTGCAAATTTGCGTAGAAAATTGTGCAATATGCAGCAGCAGTAGACGATGTGGTTCAGTTTATAATCCGCCAAATGTATCGCTGTCTGGAACAGGCGGAACCGGCTGGCCATTATCCCGAAGGCATTCTCCACAACTCTCCGGGCTCTGGCCAGCCGGTAATTAAAAACCCTCCTCTCCGGGGTGAGGGTGCGTTGGGGAAACGGCCGCCTCAGGTGTGGTCCTAGTCCAAAAGCCTCATCCGCAATGAAAACGGAGCCCTTCAACGTTCTCTGCATGTGGAGGCAGTGCAAGACCCCCAGCCTGCAGACGGTGAGCTAACTCCGTCTCCGTGAATGATCCGCCATCGGACATCCGGCCGTTCTTCCCCACATCCACATACAGGAACTCGTACCGTGCCGACACCACCGCCATTAACACTATGCTATTAAAACCTTTATAGTTGAAATAGTATAACCCCGAACGGGGTGGCGGCACTATGTGGACGTGCTTCCCATCAATTGCCCCTCCACAGTTGGGGAAATCCCACCGCTGGGCAAATTGGGAGGCCACAGTCAGCCATTCCTGTAGTGTGCTAGGGAACTGTGGAGTCAAACAAAAAGAAGACATTAGTACGGTTTAAGGTTACAGCGCAAGCAGATTACACACAAAAACATTGTTGAGTAACATTATTATTTAAGGGAGTTTTTCCGACCAATAAACAAAGGCCCACTTAGCAGATGCCTCACCCCCGCTGAGTGGACATTCTAAAATAATCTAAGGGGGGGGGCCTAAGGTGATTGTGGGGGATCCCAAAAAAGGCTCTACCACTCTGCTGAGCTTGATTGAGAACTACAAATTTTTTAACATCTTTAGGGGGGGGAGGGAGGGTTGTCAAACTACGAGGGCAATGACCCCCCAAAAATGAAAAGGAAAATAGAAGGCTAGCTGGGTTTGCGCCCACGATAGCATGCTGGAGAGGTTAGTGAAGGGAAATAGGCATGTAGGGCCCAAAAAGGGATTTACAGGTAAAAAAAGGCATGGGGAAAATGGGGACATTACCAGGATATTACAAACAGACATATTTGTGTTAGGAGGAAAAAAAAGAAAAAAGAGAATAAAAAAGATAATGTGAGGTTAAAGGAGCATAATTACCTTCATATAGTCCTTCTGCAGGACCTGAATGATGGCCGAACACGTCTCAGGGATAATGATCCCGAGAGCCTGGGGGGAGATGCCTGTTGAGAACTTGAGGTCCTGCAAGCTTCTCCCAGTCGCCAGGTATCTCAACGTGGCAATAAGCCTCTGCTCGGCAGTGATGGCCTGGCGCATCACAGTGTCCTGCCTCGTGATATAGGGGGACAGCAAATCCAACAGTCGGTGAAATACGGGGTCCGTCATCCTGAGATAATTCCTGAAATCATCAGGGTTATTCTCATGGATTTCCCGCAGCAGAGGCATATGAGAGAATTGGTCCCGCTGGAGCAACCAATTCTTAGTCCATGAACTCCTCCTCACCCTGTTCACAGACTGAACTCGGGTTACAGTGTTAATTGCAACACCAAGCCCAAAGCCAGCACGAGCTCGAGAATGAGAACGCACTTCAAACATGGTTTTAAACCGGTCGGCTGGTCAGAACGCACTCAAACAGAACGCACCGTGGAACAGCAAGGCCTGAAAAGAACGATCTGAAAAACAGTAAACGAACGGCCAAGTCGGCACTGCAAGGCAGTAACGACCTGACTGCACGCACTGAATCACAAATACAAACCCACAAGCACAAACTGAACAACAGGAAACGATCTGCAATGCACGGAGACTGAAAAGCGCAAATCGGCTCTCACCAAACTTTTACTAACACGCGGTAACACGAAATCAGCAAAAGCAGCCCAAGGGGTGGCGCCATTAGATTTGTTCGGCCCTTTTATAGCATGTCGTACGTTTTGAACGTGCCGTCGTTTTCTTGCCGTCAGTTTTTAGACTGATGGTGTGTGGCCAAGACTGATGAAAAACAGTTTCATCGGATTTCCGATGGACAAATCCATCGGACGAAAATCCATAGGTTATCCGATCGTGTGTACAGGGCTTTATTCACTTTATGGTCATCACAGAGAACAAGGGAGCACTCTTTATATCTGGAGGAAAAAAATATTTAATCTCCAAATACGGAAAGGCTTTTTCACAGTGAAAGCTGTGAAAATGTGGAATAGACTCCCTCAAGAGCTGTTTCTGGCCAACTAAGTAGATTGTTTTAAGAAAGGCCTAGATTGTTTCCTTAATGCACATGATATTCTCCCCCCGCTAGAGATAAATTGGATCTTGCTTTTTTTTGCCTTCCTCTGGATCAACTGTAGGTATTGGATAGTGCATACAGAGGTTTTCTACCTAACAACTGTACTTTTACTTTCTCCATCAGATCATCCCCCACAGCTAATACCTTTTGTATCACTTGGCCCTCCTGATTCCTCCTGTATTGAATAGTATTATAACTGTACTGTCTGCCCTCATGTTGTAAAGCGCTGTGCAAACTGTTGGCGCTATATAAATCTTGTATAATAATAATAATAATTATATATGCATTCCAGGTAAAGAAAAAAGGGGAAATCAAAATAAATTCAATATTATATATACCAGGCATGTAAAACTACTGTATTGTGGGCATTATGTGTTTATTTTTGCCACTCCTTAACAGCCCACAACCAGGTCAAGAGAACCATATAATTTTGTAATTTGGCCAGAAAATGTAAGCCCACCCTGCTGATTTGCCAACTTATTGTTAAAGTGTTACTAAACACAGGGCCAATCACCACTGTCCAGACAGAGGGCCAGGGTTCCTGCAGTAAGGGGGAGAAAGATCTCCTACAAGCTTTAACTAGACACTGATAGAAGTCACAAGACAGCTCTAACTGCTGATCAGAAAAGGTATTTAGCAGTTTATATTTACTAAAACTATTGCATTTCCATGGACTCCCTAAAGGATAATGTTGATTACCCCAATGCTGTCCCAAGAAGTGGGTCACCCAAAAGTACCAGGTATTTTCTTTTTGATAAAAAAATGTTTTTTTGTTTTTTTTTTTGTTTTTAGCACAACTACATTTATTGTTGTTTTATATGCTATATTTGCCAAAGGTTTAGATGTAAAGTTATACAATAAACATGGTTATACTGTATAATTAATTGAACCAGCTAGTGTTTTACTGTCATGTGTTAAATCTTACATAAAGAAATTTGATTTTGCTCTTTAATTTTCATTATTTTATAGGATGCAAACAGAAGGAAAAAATTCCAACATTCTCCCACAAAATAATGCATAGCATATGAGTCTGCATTTAATTTTCTTTTGGGCTTAATAGGTAGATAACCTTACTTTTACCTCAACCACAATTTTGTTGACAGGCAGCCAGAAGTGTAGTTTTATTCATAACCATAAGCCCCATCCTGGACCCAAGTTTATTCTAGGCTCTACCCAACCAAGATCACTAATCCTCCACTTTAAATCTACTACCTGAGCTGTGTAAGGGACTTGCTTGTTTTCATTCCAATAACATTGACATGACTGCAGAGGATGTAACAGGTATGTTGTAACTTGTATTTCTTTGGGAATTTAATGTTCTCCTTTGAAAGAAACACATATTAAAGGCAGAGACCAGAATTCAAACATGTTCTCCATCTATACAGGGTAACGGCGGGTATTTTATGGGCAAGGTATTATTGCAGTCATGTTAACCTTTCAATTGTTGTTAAAAAGAAAAAAGTACTTCTTGTAGCCCTCTGCTAGTTTAGGAATTTAAAGTGAATGAGACACAAAGCTGTTTTTTTTTTTAGTTCATTAAAGAGCACCTGTGCTGTACGAAATAAGTGCCTGTTTATAAAATACAATTTTTACAAATTTCACAAATTTTACTTATTTTTTATTTCAGTTTCATCCCCTGTGCTTATAAAAAAAAAACTGAAAGTATATAGACTGTAGAGGAGAATGGAGCTTAAAGTGATACTAAAAGTCTTGTTTTTGTTTTGTTTACAATTAACAAACATGTTATACTTACCTGCTCAGTGCAGTTAGTTTTGCACAGAGCAGCCCAGATCCTCCTCTTCTCAGGTCCCTTGCCGGCGATACAGTATAATAGTAATATGATGAAGGATGTGGTATATTTTGCATGATTCAAACCCAAAACAAATAATTTACAAATAATTTTTAACCCCTTTAAGTTTCACATATGCCGTCACAGAGCAGGTGGTCCTTAATGCCCAGTCGCTGCATGTGCATCGCTGTCTTGTTCTGGGGCGTGCCCCATCAGCAATCCCAGAGCTGTTACCGAGTTGCCACCAACAGCCTGTGGTCAGCTACTAATGTCTGAAAGCTGGAAAGCACAGCTCTTGATGATGTCAGCACTGTGCACCAAATCACATGGAGGCTAGATCGGGAGCCCTGCCTACCAGTTCTAGGAGTCATGACCCATTTAAAGTGCTTGCTCCAGATGGCATGAAGGGGTTAACACCCTTACTTTATATGGCAAATGTGTTTTTGATAATCATGAGGCAAAACAAGAAATGATACTAATCACCAGAAAATAAACACAGAAAGTGAAAAACGTAGCTCCTTTTTACATTGGTGGTCAGTGGGAAAAAGATGCCCTTTAGGTTGGTGGTCAGGGGAAAAAGGGGCCCCTTATAGGTTGGTAGTCAGTGAGAAAATAGCCCCTTGGTTTTGCGGTCAGTGGGAAAAAGGGTCTCTTTAGATTGGTAATCATTGGTTAAAAGGTCCCATTAGGTTGGTGGTCAGTGGGAAAAGGACACCCTTACAAGAGGTTAAAACTTTATTGGTGGCTCGGGCTATAAGTGAAGAAAGTAGTGGCTCCAACTGGTCTTATGCTGCTGGCTATGCTGAGTGATACTCTAGCCAGCTGGGAGATCAGTCTTCACTGCTCAAAGGATCAATTGAATTATGGCTGAGAAAGTCTGCTCTAGCCTCCTGGATCCTACCCTAATGCTGAAAACTGCAGTATGAGCCCAAAAAGACTACACTTACCTTTAGGGTTTGCAGTGGACAAAAGTTCTGATTCATGTAATAATGGGAGAATCTAACTTCTATCAAAACCACACAACTTAAATGTTTTTTTTTTACAATTGATTTTCACTGAAGCTTAGCATATAAGTAGTACAGTGTCCAAATGAGAAAGCGGCACTCATGGGTCTTGAGTAGGGATGAGCTTCGTGTTCGAGTCGAACATACGTTCGACTCGAACATCGGCTGTTCGATCGTTCGACGAAGATCGAACGATTTGGGCCGCTCGCGCCAAATTCGAGTGACGCGAATGGCCCACAATGCACTACGCCATCGCAGTGTCATCCAGGCGCTGTGATTGGCCAAGCATGCACTGTGACCCTGCATGCTTGGCCAATCACAGCGCCGGCAGCGAGGAGAGCAATGATTGGCCACAGGCAGGATGCCTGTGGCCAATTATTGCTGAGGGGGTTTAGTACACGCCCCACACTATAAAAGGCCGCCAGCGCGGCGGCCTTGTGTAGTGTGTTCCGGAGCAGGGAAAGAGAAGCATAGGCAGGGACAGTGTCATTTTTTTCCTTTACTAATCCTGGATTCCTTGTGTTTAGGGACAAATAAGGATAGGTAGGGAGAGTGTCAGTGACAGTGTGTTATTCTGTGCTAAACCATGTTTGTAGGGACAGAGAGGTACAGTGAGGGAAAGTGTCAGTGTGCTATTCTGTGCTAATCCTTGTTTGTAGGAACAGAGAGGTACAGTGAGGGAAAGTGTCAGTGTGCTATTCTGTGCTAAATCTTGTTTGTAGGGAGGGACAGAGTAGGACAGTGAGGGAAAGTGTCAGTGTGCTATTCTGTTCTAAACCAATTTTGCTGTTCCATATTTTCAATCCTTGAGTTTAGGGACAGAGAAGGACACTCGTGGAAATTATCAGTGTGCTATTCTGTGCTAAATCTTGTTTGTAGGGAGGGACAGAGTAGGACAGTGAGGGAAAGTGTCAGTGTGCTATTCTGTTCTAAACCAATTTTGCTGTTCCATATTTCAAATCCTTGAGTTTAGGGACAGAGAAGGACACTCGTGGAAATTATCAGTGTGCTATTCTGTGCTAAATCTTGTTTGTAGGGAGGGACAGAGTAGGACAGTGAGGGAAAGTGTCAGTGTGCTGTTCTGTTCTAAACCAATTTTGCTGAACCATATTTTCAATCCTTGAGTTTAGGGACAGAGAGGTACA
Organism: Rana muscosa; assembly: GCA_029206835.1. Lineage (NCBI taxonomy): Eukaryota > Metazoa > Chordata > Amphibia > Anura > Ranidae > Rana > Rana muscosa. Next base: position 1,160,168,201 of record CM055116.1, on the reverse strand, counting down.
GTGAGTGAAACTGACAGTGTGCTATTCTGTTCTAAACCAATTTTGCTGTTCCATATTTCAAATCCTTGAGTTTAGGGACAGAGAAGGACACTCGTGGAAATTATCAGTGTGCTATTCTGTGCTAAATCTTGTTTGTAGGGAGGGACAGAGTAGGACAGTGAGGGAAAGTTTCAGTGTGCTATTCTGTTCTAAACCAATTTTGCTGTTCCATATTTTCAATCCTTGAGTTTAGGGACAGAGAAGGACACTCGTGGAAATTATCAGTGTGCTATTCTGTGCTAAATCTTGTTTGTAGGGAGGGACAGAGTAGGACAGTGAGGGAAAGTGTCAGTGTGCTATTCTGTTCTAAACCAATTTTGCTGTTCCATATTTTCAATCCTTGAGTTTAGGGACAGAGAAGGACACTCGTGGAAATTATCAGTGTGCTATTCTGTGCTAAATCTTGTTTGTAGGGAGGGACAGAGTAGGACAGTGAGGGAAAGTGTCAGTGTGCTATTCTGTTCTAAACCAATTTTGCTGTTCCATATTTCAAATCCTTGAGTTTAGGGACAGAGAAGGACACTCGTGGAAATTATCAGTGTGCTATTCTGTGCTAAATCTTGTTTGTAGGGAGGGACAGAGTAGGACAGTGAGGGAAAGTTTCAGTGTGCTATTCTGTTCTAAACCAATTTTGCTGTTCCATATTTCAAATCCTTGAGTTTAGGGACAGAGAAGGACACTCGTGGAAATTATCAGTGTGCTATTCTGTGCTAAATCTTGTTTGTAGGGAGGGACAGAGTAGGACAGTGAGGGAAAGTGTTAGTGTGCTATTCTGTTCTAAACCAATTTTGCTGAACCATATTTTCAATCCTTGAGTTTAGGGACAGAGAAGGACACTCGTGGAAATTATCAGTGTGCTATTCTGTGCTAAATCTTGTTTGTAGGGAGGGACAGAGTAGGACAGTGAGGGAAAGTGTCAGTGTGCTATTCTGTTCTAAACCAATTTTGCTGTTCCATATTTTCAATCCTTGAGTTTAGGGACAGAGAAGGACACTCGTGGAAATTATCAGTGTGCTATTCTGTGCTAAATCTTGTTTGTAGGGAGGGACAGAGTAGGACAGTGAGGGAACCAATTTTGCTGTTCCATATTTTCAATCCTTGAGTTTAGGGACAGAGAGGTACAGTGAGTGAAACTGACAGTGTGCTATTCTGTTCTAAACCAATTTTGCTGTTCCATATTTCAAATCCTTGAGTTTAGGGACAGAGAAGGACACTCGTGGAAATTATCAGTGTGCTATTCTGTGCTAAATCTTGTTTGTAGGGAGGGACAGAGTAGGACAGTGAGGGAAAGTGTCAGTGTGCTATTCTGTTCTAAACCAATTTTGCTGAACCATATTTTCAATCCTTGAGTTTAGGGACAGAGAGGTACAGTGAGTGAAACTGACAGTGTGCTATTCTGTTCTAAACCAATTTTGCTGTTCCATATTTCAAATCCTTGAGTTTAGGGACAGAGAAGGACACTCGTGGAAATAATCAGTGTGCTATTCTGTGCTAAATCTTGTTTGTAGGGAGGGACAGAGTAGGACAGTGAGGGAAAGTGTCAGTGTGCTATTCTGTTCTAAACCAATTTTGCTGTTCCATATTTCAAATCCTTGAGTTTAGGGACAGAGAAGGACACTCGTGGAAATTATCAGTGTGCTATTCTGTGCTAAATCTTGTTTGTAGGGAGGGACAGAGTAGGACAGTGAGGGAAAGTGTCAGTGTGCTATTCTGTTCTAAACCAATTTTGCTGTTCCATATTTCAAATCCTTGAGTTTAGGGACAGAGAAGGACACTCGTGGAAATTATCAGTGTGCTATTCTGTGCTAAATCTTGTTTGTAGGGAGGGACAGAGTAGGACAGTGAGGGAAAGTGTCAGTGTGCTATTCTGTTCTAAACCAATTTTGCTGTTCCATATTTCAAATCCTTGAGTTTAGGGACAGAGAAGGACACTCGTGGAAATTATCAGTGTGCTATTCTGTGCTAAATCTTGTTTGTAGGGAGGGACAGAGTAGGACAGTGAGGGAACCAATTTTGCTGTTCCATATTTTCACACTGGGGCAGAGGTTCTGTCTGCTCTGCAGGGGCAGGCCGAGAGGTGGTTGAAGCCACGCCAGCTTAAGCCAGGAATGGTGGTTTGCGACAATGGCACCAACCTCCTCTCCGCCCTCCGACAGGGACAACTGACCCATGTGCCCTGTGTGGCTCACGTCCTTAACCTGGTGGTGCAGCGGTTCTTGGGCAGGTACCCGGGCTTACAGGATGTCCTGAGGCAGGCCAGGAAAGTCTGTGTGCATTTCCGCAGATCCTTTAATGCCAGTGCTCGCCTGGCTGAGCTGCAAAAGGAGTTGAACCTGCCCAAGAACCGCCTTATATGTGACATGCCCACCAGGTGGAACTCAACGTTGGCCATGCTGCAGCGGCTGCACACGCAGCAGAGGGCCATCAATGAGTACCTGTGCGACTACGGCACCTGGACAGGGTCAGGGGAGCTCGGGTTTTTTTCACCACGCCAGTGGGGCATGATCAGGGATGCATGCACTGTCCTGGCACCATTTGAGGAGGCCACGAGGATGGTGAGCAGTGACAGTGCATGCATCAGTGACACTGTACCTCTTGTCCACCTGTTGGAGCACACGCTGCGTGGAATAATGGACAGGGCACTTGAGGCAGAACAGAGGCAGGAAGAGGAGGACTTCCTTGCCTCTCAAGGCCCCCTTTACCCAGACAGTGTTCCTTCTGTCCCACCCATCGCACAGGAAGAGGAGGAGGAGGAGGATTGTGTCAGCATGGAGGTGGAGGCTGGCACTCAGCATCATCAGCAGCAGTCTTTTAGGGATGATTTACAGTCCCAAGAAACCAGTGGACTTGTACGTGGCTGGGAGGAGGTGGCTGCGGATCATGTCGTCCTTAGTGACCCAGAGGACTCCGGACTGAATGCCTCAGCTAACCTACGCTGCATGGCCTCCCTGATCCTGCAAAGTCTGCGGAAGGATCCTCGTATTCTTCGGATCAAGGAGAGGGACCATTACTGGCTGGCCACTCTCCTTGATCCACGGTACAAGGGTAAGGTTGCGGACCTTATCGTACCATCGCAGAGGGAGCAGAGGATGAGACAACTCCGGGAGGCCTTGCAGAAAGGTCTGTGTAACGCGTTCCCAGAGACTGGGAGGTTACAAACTCCTGGTCCTGGACAACGAGTTGCTGAGGCTTCGGGCAGTCAAAGAAGGAGCGGTGGGGAAGGTGGCCGTCTGACCGATGCGTTCAGACAATTCTTTAGTCCGCAGCCCCAAAGTATGATCGGTTCCAGCAACCATCGCCAGCGTCTGATATACATTGTCCAGGAATACCTAGGGGCAAGGTCAGACTTGGACACCTTCCCCACCGAAAATCCTCTGGCTTACTGGGTCTTGAGGATGGATCACTGGCCAGAGCTTGCATAGTATGCAATTGAGCTACTGGCCTGTCCTGCATCCAGCGTTCTTTCAGAACGCACATTCAGTGCTGCTGGAGGATTTGTCACGGATCACAGGGTGCGCCTGTCCACCGACTCGGTTGATCGTCTGACTTTCATCAAGATGAACCAGTCTTGGATCACCACCAGCTACCACACACCAGATGCTGATATAACAGACTAATTGATTTGAAAATGTCACATCCCTTCAAGACTGATGCTGATGCTGAGTGCCTGTGCTGTTATGTTGACTGGCTATCCTCCTCCTCCTCCTCAATGATACGATTAATGATGATAGCTTGGAAGATCATTTTGGTTTATGGGTGACGCCACCAGTGGCTAAGGCCCAATTTTTCAGCCCCTGTTTAACAGGGGCGTGTAATTAAAATTTTTGATGCAATACTTTGCAACAGGCCTCATTGCTGTGCTCCAAGTACAGTATCTGTGAGGGGTTGCAGTGTTGTGCCACCAGTGCCTAAGGCCCAATTTTTCAGCCCCTGTTCAACAGGGGCATGCAATTATAATTATTGATCTAATAATTCACAGCAGGGCCCATTGCTGCGCCCACCAAGAGTAACTGTCAGGCCTTACAGTGTTGTGGCACCAGCACCACCATCACCACCACCACCACCACCAAAGGCCCAATTTTTCAGCCCCTGTTCAACAGGGGCATGCAATTATAATTATTGATCTAATAATTCACAGCAGGGCCCATTGCTGCGCCCGCCAAGAGTAACTGTCAGGCCTTACAGTGTTGTGGCACCAGCACCACCATCACCACCACCACCACCACCAAAGGCCCAATTTTTCAGCCCCTGTTCAACAGGGGCATGCAATTATAATTATTGATCTAATAATTCACAGCAGGGCCCATTGCTGCGCCCACCAAGAGTAACTGTCAGGCCTTACAGTGTTGTGGCACCAGCACCACCATCACCACCACCACCACCACCAAAGGCCCAATTTTTCAGCCCCTGTTCAACAGGGGCATGCAATTATAATTATTGTTCGAATAATTCACAGCAGGGCCCATTGCTGCGCCCACCAAGAGTAACTGTCAGGCCTTACAGTGTTGTGGCACCAGCACCACCATCACCACCACCACCACCACCACCACCAAAGGCCCAATTTTTCAGCCCCTATTCAACAGGGGCATGCAATTATAATTATTGATCTAATAATTCACAGCAGGGCCCATTGCTGCGCCCACCAAGAGTAACTGTCAGGCCTTACAGTGTTGTGGCACCAGCACCACCATCAAAGGCCCAATTTTTACTTCCACTGATCAACAATTATATGTTATTACAATTCCTGATATAATAGTTGACAGCAGGGTGTTCCAGCACCCACCAAGAATAACTGTGAGTGCTTTCAGTGTTGTGCCAACACCAACACCTAAGGGGTCAATTTCTGCAGAGTATATACGGCAGGTCCCTACTTTCAAACATCCAACTTACAAACTACTACTACTTGCAAACGGAAGAAGACAACAGGAAGTGAGAGGAAATCTACCCCTTGGAAGGAAAATTCTCTCCTGTAAGAATTAATATGGGAGAAAGGTGTCTCCTCTCTACTGATGCTTTATCACCAATCCTTGTTTCAATAAAAACACCACATTTCAAAAACAGTTGTCATTGGGACGCAAAGTGAGGTGAAATGTTCTGAACAGGGGCACAGACAGCAAAAAAAATGTGACAGGGGTGATAACCGTTCCCTATGTTTTACAAAAAGCTAAAAAAAAGGCATTTGGCATGGAGCTCCACTTAAACAATGCAGCTGTTCAAAATTACTAACAGATTCTACATAAGAACAAACCTACAGTCCCTGTCTTGTATGCACCGCCTGTATACGGCTGTTCAGAGTATATAGGTCCTATTTTATTTTGTGTGCGGGGTTCCCCTTAATATCCATACAAGACCCAAAGGGGCTGGTAATGGGCTGGGGAAGGGGGGGGGGGTTGATGGGGTAGCTATGCCATTTTTCCTAAAGATTTTCATCCATATTACCGGGACCAGACATTGCATTAAAGCCGCAAGCAGTTTTAAATGGCTTTTTTTCCTTTAGAAATGTTATTTTGTGCAGGGACAGTTCTAAACACGGGAAACACGTGGCACTTCACAGGCATATTTTAGACACCCCCAGGTACAATATTTAAAGGAATATTTGACTTTTTTTTTCACTTTATGCATCATTAAAATGACTGCTCCCGGAAAACGTCCGTTTTTAAAACTTATTTTTGCATTGATACATGTCCCCTGGTGCAGAACCCGGGTTCCCAAACTCTGTTTCGGACAATAACATGGATAATAGTCGTTATAATTAGCACTTTAGAATCCGAACATTCGCATCCATTGTATTTAATAGGGTTCTAATGTTCGTGCGAACTTTCGGTCCGTTCGCGGGTTCTGGTGCGAACCGAACCCGGGGGTGTTCGGCTCATCACTAGTCTTGAGAAGTGAACGGCACAAACTTGTCTTCCTTGTTTTATCTTTATTCTGGTCTAAATTTGACAGCTACCTACACACAGATCTCTGTTAATCTGGTTCTGATTAAATCTACACATGGAGCAGTGGCGGCTGGTGCTCAAAATTTTTGGAGTGGCGCAAACAAACTGAAAAAGAAAAAAAAAAATCAATTGCCGCCACTGTGCCCATTAAACGCAGCCACTGTGCCCAAACGCCACCAGTTTGCCCCCTCAAATACAGCCAGTTTGTTTCCATATACAGCCAGTGTGCCCCCATATATATATATAACCAGTTTGCCCCCATATACACAGCCAGTATGCCCCCATATACAGCCAGTGTGCCCCCATATACAGCCAGTGTGCCCCCATATACAGCCAGTGTGCCCCCATATACAGCTAGTGTGCTCCCATATATAGCCAGTTTGTCCCCATATATATATCCAGTGTGCCCCCATATACAGCCAGTGTGTCCCCATATATATAGCCAGTGTGCCCCCATATACAGCCAGTTTGTCCCCATATATATAGCCAGTGTGCCCCCATATACAGCCAGTGTGTACCCATATATATAGCCAGTGTGCCCCCATATACAGCCAGTTTGTCCCCATATACAGCCAGTTCCCCCCAAATGCAGCCAGTTTGTCCCCCATATACAGCCAGTTCCCCCCAAATGCAGCCAGTTTGTCCCCCATATACAGCCAGTTTCCCCCAAATGCAGCCAGTTTGTCCCCATATACAGCCAGTTCCCCCCAAATGCAGCCAGTTTGTCCCCCATATACAGCCAGTTCCCCTCAAATGCAGCCAGCGTGTCCCCCATATACAGCCAGTTCCCCCCATATTCAGCCAGTTTGTCCCCCATATACAGCCAGTTTGTCCCATATTCAGCCAGTTTGTCCCCCATATTCAGCCAGTTTGTCCCCCATATTCAGCCAGTTCCCCCCATATTCAGCCAGTTTGTCCCCCATATTCAGCCAGTTCCCCCCATATTCAGCCAGTTTGTCCCCCATATTCAGCCAGTTCCCCCCATATTCAGCCAGTTTGTCCCCCATATACAGCCAGTTCCCCCCATATTCAGCCAGTTTGTCCCCCATATACAGCCAGTTCCCCCCAAATGCAGCCAGTTTGTCCCCCATATACAGCCAGTTCCCCCCAAATGCAGCCAGTGTGTCCCCCATATACAGCCAGTTCCCCCCATATTCAGCCAGTTTGTCCCCCATATTCAGCCAGTTCCCCCCATATTCAGCCAGTTTGTCCCCCATATACAGCCAGTTCCCCCCATATTCAGCCAGTTTGTCCCCCATATTCAGCCAGTTCCCCCCATATTCAGCCAGTTTGTCCCCCATATACAGCCAGTTCCCCCCATATTCAGCCAGTTTGTCCCCCATATACAGCCAGTTCCCCCCAAATGCAGCCAGTTTGTCCCCCATATACAGCCAGTTCCCCCCAAATGCAGCCAGCGTGTCCCCCATATACAGCCATTTCCCCCCATATTCAGCCAGTTTGTCCCCCATATTCAGCCAGTTTGTCCCCCATATTCAGCCAGTTTGTCCCCCATATTCAGCCAGTTTGTCCCCCATATTCAGCCAGTTTGTCCCCCATATACAGCCAGTTCCCCCCAAATGCAGCCAGTTTGTGCCCCATATTCAGCCAGTTTGTGCCCCATATTTAGCCAGTTTGTGCCCCATATTCAGCCAGTTTGTCCCCCAAATGCAGCCTGTCCCCCCCCCCCAGCCCTGCACTTACCTTCCTCGGTCCGCGCCATCCTCAATGTGTTCTCCCGTCCTCGATGTCGCTTCAGCCAATCAGGTTACCGGTAACCAGATCCGGTGAACCTGATTGGCTGAAGCCTCCACACAGTCTTCTTCCAGGAACGCACCCCCGTGCGTACCTGGGAGGAGTTTTTGGAAGCCGAATACAGCGTGAGAGCTGTATTTGGAAAGCCTATCAGAGCCGCTGGCTCTGATAGGAACTTCCAAGTTACACCCACCGCCGGCCGCCGCTCTAATTCATATGGCCGGCGCTCACCAGGAGGCCGGCCATATGAATAGTGGGCAGCGCGGCAGCGGTGACAATACACAGATTCATGCAATGCATGAATCTGTGTATTGTCTTTCAGTGGCGGTGCGGGAGCGAGAGGGGGCGGCGCTCCGGCACCCTCTATGGACGCACCGCCACTGACATGGAGATGCCCAAACTAAACAGCAGCATCAAGTACTCATGCCATGGTAGCTGCATAAACATGCAGTCCTCCCATTATGCAAGGTAAGAATTTGAAATGTGGCATAGTCAGTCACATAAAAAGATTGAATAAAGGAAGTAACTAAGTGAATAATAGTAATGGAAAATCTTACTGTGAAACATTAGAAAACTGAGCATGAGCTGTTTGAAGATGTCTTAGAGGTTATTTGATAAGTATCTTAAAATATATCCAAGGTCAGTATACAGACTTCAGAAATTAACTTTTTGATTTAAAGACTTTGCAAAGAACAATGGTAACTCAGCTTTTAGAGAAATAAGAATAACATACTAAGAGGCCGCTTTTTCAGTGAAAAGTGAAAAAATAAATGAGAAGCTTGATTTTTTTTTACATTTAGTTAAACCTGACCTCCTTTAATCACATCAAAGGGGAACTACTGTATATCTACTTTGTTCTCCCAGAGCTTTTGCCATAATGTGCCTCTATGCATTGTAAAGCGCTGCGTAAACTGTTGGCGCTATATAAATTGTGTATAATAATAGTAATGTGCACAGTATACTTGGGCAATATAGCAGAATTCCTTTTAGTGTTCCCTTCTCCAGCAATGCAAGATCCATGCTCCCCCTCAATGAATTATTGCCTCCATTGCCATCTTATATTGGTCTTCTGTCTTCAAACATTGGTTGGTCACGAATGTCATAACTCCCACATACATTGCTCTGTGCATACAGAGGTTTTATAAAGAATACAGAATACTTTATTAATCCCAAAGGAAAGTTGGGAAACTATTAATATTATGGCAACTCTAGGGCCTTCCCTTTCCAACACCAGGGTTGTCTGTGTCATCATTCAGGCTTCTTTATTGGCTCCACTATGTGCATATTTTATGACTACGCTTCTGAACAGTAATGTCAGAGGCTCGCTCTTCTGAGAAGTTCCTTATAATATTTGTTTCCAAGAGGTGGAGCTTGGAACAATGGAGCAACATTAATTGTCTTGTGAACAGATCGTAAAAAGTCAACAGGTGATTCAACCTGTTTAATCCAGTTGGTAAGCTGACCTTTTCATTTACACTCATTTTGCCTTTGGGACCATGTAAAGGTTTATTTTTTAATCTATCTTATCTAAGCACGGCATTTCTTTCATAAGCTTCCTCCATTACAGAATCAAGTATGGTCACCTCAGCTTAAATAATTTGTCACTGGAGCAACCTCTGCCCATTGTGAAAATGCAACACAGCAATAACAAGATAATTAGGGAAAGTCTCAGAGTCGCCTAAGTGCTCTTTAACTATGTTTGTGTTATCTAAATCCTTCACTAGCCAATCCCAACTCTGCGCATAGGACAATTATCTATTTGTTGACAGATAGCTTATTGGTTTCATTTAGCAACTCAGTTAGAAGGACTGATTGTGGTACAAATTAGAGAACACATGAAAATAATATCTGTTTCAACAAGAATGAAAAAAAAATGGATGGTGGAAATGATATAATTTCTCTAAAGAGTTGGTTTCATCACTTAGGGCAATAAGGTGACTTTGACAAACTGTTGCTTCCACTTCTATACATCTCCTTTAACTTTGTACCTAGAGATATGCTTAGACCAGTATTCAAGGATCTTCAGTCATGATGGTCACAAATATATGTTTCTTTGCCCGTTATCCTCTCAGGTGATTTTTTTCACTTAACTCATCGAAGCTTTATTAATCACAATCGTCTAATTATGTACAAAGGTAATTACTATTGCACATGACTGAGTGTTTAAAATAAAAACAAGTTAAATTGGCTTAGTGAAAAATATATCCTTTAAATCCCAGCTCAAGCTTTATTTTTTCAAATGAATGGAGTATTCCACTCTTTTATTAAGACGACTGCCCGCAATAAATATGATGGCGGCAGGGAACTGGCGAAGAACTGGTTTGAGTAAGCGCTAGACCTCTGGACAGATGAGTGTCCTTTTATTAAAAGTCAATAGCTGTTGACTTTTATTCTTTTTTAAACAGGGCAAAGAACCGCTTTAAAATGCACATCCATCTCAATTCACTTATGAAAACTATGAAGACTTATAAGCTTTAAAGCGGTTGTATAGTAATTTTTTTAACTTTTACCTACAGGTAAGCCTATAAAAAGGCTTACCTGTAGGTAAAAAGAATATCTCCTAAACCTGTACGGTTTAGGAGATATTCCCCTTGCAATGAGCCGCTGACTGCAGCGGCGCATGCGCACCGGGGATTCTCGGCTGAAAGCCCGGCAGACGCCGGACCTTGCAGGAAAGAAGTCTCTCGCACACATGCGCGGGAGTGACGGCATCGCGGCTCCAGCCACTCACAGCGCTGGAGCCGCGGAAGACACACCGAGGCAAAATTTCAGCTCCCTCGGCGTGGACCGGTTGAGATACCGATGCCTCGTTCTAAGGTAAGTATTTCATAATGAGCTAGTATGCCGTGCATACTAGCTCGTTATGCCTTTTGCCTTACAGGTGTAGAAAAAAAAAGTGTCAGCGGGTTTACTACTGCTTTAAATATGATGGGAATAGAGTATTTCAAGTCTTGTTTTTTTGCTTTTTGTGTCCTCACTGGGAAAGATCTTCTTTCAGGTCCTGTGACACCAGGACAAGACCAAAGGTGTCACCAGGACACTGGATAAACAAGAAAAGCCTATGCATTTGTGTAGTGTACCACATCCCTGATATACGCTAAATCAAAAACCAACCCAATGGGACTTTTAGGGTACAGCAACATTGCCAATATTTAAAGTATTATTAGAAATAATTAACTTATTTTCAATACAAAATGTATTTAAAAGAGACACATTAAGTGGGTGCACTATACATATAAAGCATAATAAATCTGTTAGGAAACCTCCATATTAGTTTCATCAACACATATCTTACGACAGCTAATGTGTTATTATATCTCTATAGTTGTTATACAGTCGCAGACATGTGTCAGGATTAGGGATGAGCTCGGTGTTCGAGTCGAACATAAGTTCGACTCGAACATCGGCTGTTCGACCGTTAAACATCGAACGATTTGGGCCGTTCGCGCCAAATTCGAGTGACGCGAACGGCCCACAATACACTGCGCCATCGCAGTGCAATCCCGGCGCTGTGATTGGCCAAGCATGCACTGTGACCCCGCATGCTTGGCCAATCACAGCGCCGGCAGCTAGGAGAGCCATAATTGGCCACAGGCAGGTTGCCTGTGGCCAATTATAGCTCAGGGGGTTTAGCACACGCCCCACACTATAAAAGGCCGCCAGCGCGGCGACCTTGTGTAGTGTGTTCCGGCGCAGGGAAAGAGAAGGATAGGCAGGGACAGTGTGATATTCTTTGTGCTATTCTTGTGTGCAGGGAGAGAGAAGGATAGACAGGGAGAGTGTCAGTGTCATATTCTTTGCTAAACCTTGTGTGCAGGGAGAGAGAAGGATAGGCAGGGGACAGTGTCAGTGTCACATTCTTTGCTAAACCTTGTGTGCAGGGAGAGAGAAGGATAGGCAGGGAGAGTGTCAGGGTCATATTCTTTGATAAACCTTGTGTGCAGGGAGAGAGAAGGATAGGCAGGGAACAGTGTCAGTGTCATATTCTTTGCTAAACCTTGTGTGCAGGGAGAGAGAAGAATAGGCAGGGAGAGTGTCAGTGTCATATTCTTTGATAAACCTTGTGTGTAGGGAGAGAGAAGGATAGGCAGGGGACAGTGTCAGTGTCATTGTTGCTAAGCCTCCTGCACATTATACACCTGAAGTTAGCCCGTATTGCTGTGTTTTCCTGGTGTGTTACACCAACAGGCATTTGCAGCACTTACAGCGGGCGGAGTGTGCCTCCTGCACATTATACACCTGAAGTTAGCCTGTATTGCTGTGTTTTCCTGGTGTGTTACACCAACAGGCATTTGCAGCACTTACAGCGGGCGGAGTGTGCCTCCTGATCATATTACACCTGAAGTTAGCCCGTATTGCTGTGTTTTCCTGGTGTGTTACACCAACAGGCATTTGCAGCACTTACAGCGGGCGGAGTGTGCCTCCTGCACATTATACACCTGAAGTTAGCCCGTATTGCTGTGTTTTCCTGGTGTGTTACACCAACAGGCATTTGCAGCACTTACAGCGGGCGGAGTGTGCCTCCTGCACATTATACACCTGAAGTTAGCTCGTATTGCTGTGTTTTCCTGGTGTGTTACACCAACAGGCATTTGCAGCACTTACAGCAGGCGTAGTGTGATTCCTGCAAAATATACTCCTGAAGCTAGGCCTTATTGCTGGTTTTCCCATCTCCCTGCAGGCCATCAGAATGTCTGGAAGGCAAACAAGGAGAGGCAGACAGTCAGGAGCCAATAAAAGAGGGCAAGCAGGCTCTGTGTCTAGAGACAACAGTGCTGGTCCTGGACGCGGTGCATCGCCATCAGCACGTGGCCATGGGACACGCTTGTCCTTCTTTTCGGCAGCTGGACGTGTTGAGCCGCATCATGCCGAAGACTTGGTAGAGTGGATGACCAAGCCCTCCTCATCCTCCTCATCCTCTCTCACCCAGGCTCAGGGTACTGGCAAAGCAGCTGCCAAAGCGTCCTCTTCCCTGGTATCAATGTCATCATCAGTCACTCCTTCCCTAGATCAACCATGTCCTCCTGAGGAGTCCCCCGAACTGTTTGAGCACAGTGTTGGGTACATGCTCCAGGAGGATGCCCAGCATTTCGAAGGGTCTGATGATGATACCCAGCTAGAGGAAGGCAGTAGCGTGAGAGCAGAGAGAGGGGATGCTCAAGAAGGACACCAATCTGGCAGTCATGTTCCAGCAGCTGCAGCATACTGCCAGATTGGCTCCAGTGATGAGGAGGGAGGGGATGATGAGGTCACTGACTCCACGTGGGTGCCTAATAGGAGAGAGGAGGAGGAGGATGAGGAGGAGGCACATCTCCAATGAGGCAGGATGCCCTCGGGGGGCAAGCGTAAGGGCAGCACACCGACGGAATCACACCGCAGAGCTCCGCCTGTGCAGGGCGCTGCCTCTGCCCGTTATTCAAAAAGTTCTTTGGTGTGGGCCTTTTTTGAGTCGAGTGCATCAGATCGCACAGCTGCTGTTTGCAACATATGTCTCAAGCGTATATCGCGTGGCCAAAACATCACCCGCTTGGGCACCACATGCTTGACCAGACATATGTTGACCTGCCATGCAGCTCGTTGGCAAGCCTACCTTAAAGACCCACACCAAAGAACAAAGCGGACCTCTCCTTGCACCGCATCAGCTGGGATCTCCAACCCCACTATACCTTCAGTCCTCTCTGAAACCTGCACTGAGAGGAATGAAGGTGTAGAATTAGGTGTGTCACAGCCAAGTACTTGCGGGCACTCTGCTAGCAGTACACCGACGTCCGATTCTAGCAGGCAAATTTCCCTGCCCCAGCTGCTGGACCGTCGAAAGAAGTTCACTCGCAGCCATCCACATGCCCAGCGGTTGAATGCTAGCTTGGCTAAATTGCTAGCGCTTCAACTGCTGCCTTTTCAGTTGGTAGACTCTGCCCCCTTCCGTGAGTTTGTGCAATGTGCGGTTCCTCAGTGGCAGGTTCCCAAACGCCACTTTTTCTCACGGAAGGCGATTCCGGCTCTCTACCGGCATGTGGAAGGCAATGTCTTGGCTTCGCTGGACTGGGCGGTCAGCGGTAAGGTGCATATTACCGCTGACTCATGGTCCAGCAGGCATGGACAGGGACGTTACCTTTCTTTCACGGCCCATTGGGTCACTCTTTTGGCAGCTGGGAAGGATGCAGGACAAGGTGCAGTAGTGTTGGAGGTTGTTCCACCGCCACGCCTCCAAAATGCTACTACTGGTTGTGACACACCTCTCTCCTCCACCCCCTCCTCTTCTTCCTCCATGGCCTCTTCCTGTGCTATGTCCTCGGAACTAGCGGTGCTCCGTAGGCGTTCAAGGGGCTACGCAAGTACGCAGGCAAAAAGATGCCATGCCGTGCTTGCGCTGGTGTGTTTGGGGGACAGGAGCCACACTGGGGCAGAGGTTCTGTCTGCTCTGCAGGGGCAGGCCGAGAGGTGGTTGAAGCCACACCAGCTTAAGCCAGGAATGGTGGTTTGCGACAATGGCACCAACCTCCTCTCCGCCCTCCGACAGGGACAACTGACCCATGTGCCCTGTGTGGCTCACGTCCTTAACCTGGTGGTGCAGCGGTTCTTGGGCAGGTACCCGGGCTTACAGGATGTCCTGAGGCAGGCCAGGAAAGTCTGTGTGCATTTCCGCAGATCTTATAATGCCAGTGCTCGCCTGGCTGAGCTGCAAAAGGAGTTGAACCTGCCCAAGAACCGCCTTATATGTGACATGCCCACCAGGTGGAACTCAACGTTGGCCATGCTGCAGCGGCTGCACACGCAGCAGAGGGCCATCAATGAGTACCTGTGCGACTACGGCACCAGGACAGGGTCAGGGGAGCTCGGGTTTTTTTCACCACGCCAGTGGGGCATGATCAGGGATGCATGCACTGTCCTGGCACCATTTGAGGAGGCCACGAGGATGGTGAGCAGTGACAGTGCATGCATCAGTGACACTGTACCTCTTGTCCACCTGTTGGAACATACGCTGCGTGGAATAATGGACAGGGCACTTGAGGCAGAACAGAGGCAGGAAGAGGAGGACTTCCTTGCCTCTCAAGGCCCCCTTTACCCAGACAGTGTTCCTTCTGTCCCACCCATCGCACAGGAAGAGGAGGAGGAGGAGGAGGATTGTGTCAGCATGGAGGTGGAGCCTGGCACTCAGCATCATCAGCAGCAGTCTTTTAGGGATGATTTACAGTCCCAAGAAACCAGTGGACTTGTACGTGGCTGGGAGGAGGTGGCTGCGGATCATGTCGTCCTTAGTGACCCAGAGGACTCCGGACCGAATGCCTCAGCTAACCTACGCTGCATGGCCTCCCTGATCCTGCAAAGTCTGCGGAAGGATCCTCGTATTCTTCGGATCAAGGAGAGGGACCATTACTGGCTGGCCACTCTCCTTGATCCACGGTACAAGGGTAAGGTTGCGGACCTTATCTTACCGTCGCAGAGGGAGCAGAGGATGAGACAACTCCGGGAGGCCTTGCAGAAAGGTCTGTGCAATGCGTTCCCAGAGACTGGGAGGTTACAAACTCCTGGTCCTGGACAACGAGTTGCTGAGGCTTCGGTCAGTCAAAGAAGGAGCGGTGGGGAAGGTGGCCGTCTGACCGATGCGTTCAGACAATTCTTTAGTCCGCAGCCCCAAGGTATGATCAGTTCCAGCAACCATCGCCAGCATCTGATATACATGGTGCAGGAATACCTAGGGGCAAGGTCAGACTTGGACACCTTCCACACCGAAAATCCTCTGGCTTACTGGGTCTTGAGGATGGATCACTGGCCAGAGCTTGCACAGTATGCAATTGAGCTACTGGCCTGTCCTGCATCCAGCGTTCTTTCAGAACGCACATTCAGTGCTGCTGGAGGATTTGTCACGGATCACAGGGTGCGCCTGTCCACCGACTCGGTTGATCGACTGACCTTCATAAAGATGAACCAGTCTTGGATCACCACCAGCTCCCAAACACCTGAAGCTGATATAACAGACTAATTTATTTTCAAATGTCACATCCCTTCAAGACTGATGCTGATGCTGAGAGACTGTCCTGTTATGTTGACTGACTATCCTCCTCCTCCTCAATGATCCGATTGATGATGATACTCTAGCTTGGAAGAACATTTTTGTTTCTGGTTGCCGCCACCAGTGGCTAAGGCCCAATTTTTCAGCCCCTGTTTAACAGGGGCATGTAATTACAATTTTGTATGCAATGCTTTGCAGCAGGGCTCATTCCTGCACTCCAACTAGAGTATCTGGGAGAGGTTGCAGTGTCGTGGCACCAGCACCAGTGGCTAAGGCCCAATTTTTCAGCCCCTGTTTAACAGGGGCGTGTAATTACAATTTTTGATGCAATACTTTGCAAAAGGGCTCATTGCTGTGCTCCAAGTACAGTATCTGTGAGGGGTTGCAGTGTTGTGGCACCAGTGCCTAAGGCCCAATTTTTCTGCCCCTGTTTAACAGGGGCATGTAATTACAATTCTTGATCTAATAATTCACAGCAGGGCCCATTCCTGCGCCCACCAAGAGTAACTGTGAGGCCTTACAGTGTTGTGTCAACACCACCACCACCACCACCACCAAAGGCCCAATTTTTCAGCCCCTGTTCAACAGGGGCATGCAATTACAATTCTTGATCTAATAATTCACAGCAGGGCCCATTCATGCGCCCACCAAGAGTAACTGTGAGGGCTCACAGTGTTGTGGCAACACCAACATGTAAGGGGCAAATTTCAGCTGAGTATATACGGCAGGCCCCTACTTTCAAACATCCAACTTACAAACGACTCCTCCTTGCAAACGGAAGGATACAACAGGAAGTGAGAGGAAATCTACCCCTAGGAAGGCAAATTCTCTCCTGTAAGAGTTAATATGGGAAAAAAGTGTCTCCTCTCCACTGATGCTTTATCACCAATTCTTGTTTCAATAAAAACCCCAAATTTTCTAAAAACATTTGTCATTAGGACGGAAAGTGAGGTGAACTGTTCTGAACAGGTGCACACTGCACAGACAGCAAAACAAATGTTACAGGGGTGATAACCCGTCCCTATGTTTTCCAAAAAGCTTAAAAATAGATTTTTTGTCTGGAGCTACACTTAAACAATGTACCTGTTCAAAATTACAAACAGATTCTACATAAGAACAAACCTGCAGTCCCTGTCTTGTATGCACCGCCTGTATACGGCTGTTCAGAGTATATAGGGCCTTTTTTATTTTGTGTGCGGGGTTCCCCTTAATATCCATACAAGACCCAAAGGGGCTGGTAATGGGCTGGGGTGGGGGGGTGTGATGGGGTAGCTATGCCATTTTTCTTAAAGATTTTCATCCATATTATCGGGACCAGACATTACATTAAAGCAGCAAGCAGTTTTAAATGGCTTTTTTTCCTTTAGAAATGTAATTTTGTGCAGAGACAGTTCTAAACATGGGAAACACGTGGCACTTCACAGGCATACTTTAGACATCCCCCAGGTACGATATTTAAAGGAATATTTGACTCTTGTTTTTCACTTTATGCATCATTAAAATGACTGCTCCCGAAAAACGGCCGTTTTTAAAACTTCTTTTTGCATTGATACATGTCCCCTGGTGCAGAACCCGGGTTCCCAAACCCTTTTTAGGACAATAACATGCATAATAGTCGTTATAATTAGCACTTTAGATTTTGAACGTTCGCATCCATTGTATTTAATAGGGTTCTAAAGTTCGTGCAAACTTTCGGTCCGTTTGCGGGTTCTGGTGCGAACCGAACCCGGGGGTGTTCGGCTCATCACTAGTCAGGATGTAAGGGGACCAGAACACTTTACACATTTTGTGGACAAATCTACTTCTTCAGGTATAAAATTGGGGAGGTATTCATTATGTATAGTATTTCATATTGATAACATCAAGAAAATATTGTCTCCGGGACAGAACATCACAAACAGAGATAAAATCAAACAGAGGTTCTAACCTTTCTCCATTTTAACATCAAAATATTATTGTTGATGTGTCACAAGTGGATATATTTTCCATCACTTCCCACCTCAATATCCAATCTATCCGAAAGAAAAAGAAATGGTTGGTGTTGGACTTCAATATTAATATTTACATAGCATCTATTAACTAAACTTTTTTTTTTAGTTATGGATAAGGAAGGGTTGGAAAACATCTATTTTTATTGCTGTTTGTGTTCCTACTAGGAAGATCCTATCTCTCTATTTGCATTGGTGACCATTGTCACCATGATAGAAAGTGTTGGGAAATCCAAAATTTGACAGTTATCACCAAGTGTCAAGCTGAGATGAAGGGGTTGATTTACTAAAGGGAAATGGACTGTGCAAAGTTGCTCTAGAGCTTAGTAAATGAGGTAAAGGTTCATTTTGCAAAAGAAAAAGAATACCCAATCATGTGCAAGGAAAAAAAAAAATGTTTGCTTGTACACGATTGGATGAAGAAAGTCAACAGAGCTTCTGCTCACTTACTAAGCTCTGGAGCATCTTTGCTTTTAGTAAATCAACCCCGAAGCCTTTACACTGTCTAATAGGGAACTTCCCCTTACTTTGAATAGCTTTCCTCTCTCTTCCTGTTGTGTCTCTGGGACAGGAAGCTAGATATATACTTCATAGATTTAGAAGCATGCCTCTTATTTTTTTTATGTTATTTTACTTTTCTTATGAAATTTTTTTATTTTTTATTTCTGCCCTTATATTCATTAGCAGATACAATACCATACAACATTATAATAAAGTTACAGTGCAATAAAAATCCACACAAGAATTCCACAAAGTATGAAGCAACACCTGTTTATCCGCAGGAAAACTGCACTTCCTTTTACCAAGGAAATGGCTGATTTTTAATGTCCCTAAATTATGTTCCTAAATTGCAGCCATGTAAGGAGATCGTCTGAAGGCCAAAATGGCAGACAGAAATCTTAAAATTATTAATACTTAAATGTTTTTTAAGGTTCACATCTTGTTAAATAAAAAAAATATATAAAAAAAAAAACAGTGTGAAGTGAAACATAAATAACTGGACGTGAAGCATTCCAGACAGCCGAGGTTTCCAAACTGTGATAGCAAAGCAAATCATAAGTGAAAAAGTCTGTTGAGGTATTTTAAAAAGGGACAGGATTTACAGTCATAATTTAAACACTGGTGCAGCGAGCTGCATAGTTGAAGTAAATGTATCTATTATTACAGGCTGGGATTTACTGCAAAATAGACAAGTAGATAAAGGCTTGTGGTGAGCAAACAATAACAACAACCAAAAAGAGAGCACAGATAAAAAGTTGTTCTCTTATTGGGCTCAGTTCATTAAAGCAAAAAGTATTTCCATTACTTGGGTTGATTTACTAAAAGAACTATAGATAGAGTTGAGCGGGTAGCTGGATATTCGGGTCCGGCGGGTTCGGCCGAACTTCGGAAAAAAGTTCGGATTCGGGACCGAACTTTAGCCCGAACCCGGACCCGGACCCCATTGAAGTCAATGGGGACCCGGACTTCTGACGACTAAAAAGGCTCTAAAAAAGTAATGGAAAGGGCTAGAGGGCTGCAAATGGCAGCAAAATGTTGTTAAGAACATGGCAAGTGCTCTGCAAACAAATGTGGATAGTAAATAACTTAAAAGAACATAAAAAAATTAAAAAATAAAAAAATATGCTGGAGGCCCCCTTTTCAGCAGAAGAGGTACAGGAAGTCATTAAGAACCTCAGAAACTCAACGGCACGATGCCACACATATGGTGGGAATGCCCCAGAATACGCCCTTTATGGAATAAATTATTTAATTTAATGGATAAGCTAGTGGGAAAATAAAATACTTTGAAATAAAAATGTAGCGGGGTGCTAAATTTAAGGAAAGTGTTTGAGTGGTAAATAGGCTCAAATACCCTAATTCTGTAGGATTCATGGACCATTTTGTCCTCGGGGGACAGTATTGGTGTGCAGTTCCCTGCGGCCTACAGGTGGCGCCTTTTGTGTCCCCTCTTGGCAGTAGTACAGCGGGGCGGGGAACCTGCTGTGCATGCCGGGAGAGCATATAAAAGGGGCAGACCTTTGGCCTGGGGGCTGATGTCCAGTGGGGTCCGCGCCCAGGTGCCTTCGGCCTGGGTGCATGTGTTCCTGTTCCATCTCGGGCACCTTTAGCCCGGGGTGAGGTACTATCCTGGAGTTCTTGCTGCCCTGGGTATGGAGGCCTAGGGGCGGGAGTAAAGCCTGGAGTCCAGAGCCGCCTCGTGTAGGGGACCCTGTTCCAGGGAAGGGAGGATCATTCTGATGGACCGATGCGGGAGTCACGGTGAAGGAATGGTCTGTTGACTCCCTGGAGAGATGTCTTTCCCTTGATATGGGCTAGGTTCGTAGAAGGAGAAGCTCAAGGTCACCTTGACTGTATCAGAGGCCTTATTCAACCGGCCCGTGGCAGGGGCCTTATACACCCTGGTCTGTGGCTGAGACCAAAGTTCTCCAGGCCCGTGGCAGGGGCCTTGTACACCCGGTCTGTGGCAGAGACCAACCTCAATGTCTGTGGCAGAGACCGTGCGCCAAAAACTGTTTGAGAAACCTAAGCAGTGAAGTGAATGTGCTACGTTTGTGCCTGGACCTCCTCCACACCTTAAGCTGTCCTGTTTCTTTGCTCTAACCTTTTCTATCTGAGTACAGTTTATTTTGCCATGAGAGAATAAGAGTTGGAGTTTCAGCTGGTGTGGACATTGACTTTACTGGCAATTAAAGGACTTGCCTCTACCTACAGTAGAGGTGAGAATCATCCTCTGGAGGAGTTTTGACTCCGGCTGTGGACACGGCCCGTCAAGTACACCGCTCAACCTCTTTATATAGGAGGATACGGGCTGGTAGTGCGGTGTGCCTTTCTCCCTCCTGCGAAGAGCCAACAACATAAAGGCAGGTAAGGGGGAAAGGATCTGTGCGCTACAAAAAAATAAAATACAATTTTTAATCTTGGCCTAGCAGGACGAGGTCCATATGGAGTAGGAGGTTGAGGTGGCGGTGGATGTGGCTGTGTAGGTGGAAGCGGCGGTGGAGGAGGACGAGGTAGCCAACACTGGTTCAAAAATACAACAATGGCTGGGTAAGGCCGGTGATGTGTCGAATTCTGTCCCCTGTCGAATAGTGTCCGCCCTGTACTGCGCTTGCTGAGTATGTAGGACAAGGGGATTTCAAAAATCTCCCAAGACTAACGGCGCCTGCGTGTTGAGTTCAGGTGAAGGCCACACCATCCGTGGTTCAAGCCGAGCCAAGCAAGGCCGCGAACGAAGCGAGCCCGTGAGGGGCCCTGTTACTATGTGCTACCGTATGTCCTCTTGGATGGTGGGGCTTGAACCTGCACTCACAGCGCAGGCGCCGTTCATCTTCGGAGATTTTGTGAATCTCCTTGTCCTCTGTACTGCGCAAGCGCTGCGCCTGCGCAGTACGGGCCGGGCACAATCCGATGGCCGGACAGTTTTTGTCACAACACCGGTATACATGTCTATTCTGCACAAGGTACGGACAAGTCCTGTGGGATCCATGCCTGGTTCATTTTAATGAACGTGAGCTTGTCCACATTGGCTCTGGACAGGCGGCTGCGCTTGTCTGTGATAACGCCCCCTGCTGTGCTAAATACACGTTCAGATAATACACTGGCTGCAGGGCAGGCCAGCACCTCCAAGGCATAAACGGCAAGCTCAGGCCATGTGCCCAATTTGGAGACCCAGAAGTTAAAGGGGGCAGACCCGTCATCCAGTACGTGTAGGCCTGTGGACACATACTGCTCAACCATGTTGGTGAAATGCTGCCTCCTGCTAAGACGTTCCATCTCAGCTGGTGGTGCTGGTTGTTGTGGCGTGCTGACAAAGCTTTTCCACATTTCGGCCATGCTAACCCTGCCTTCTGAGGTGCTGCCGGTGCCCCGGCTGCGTTGGCGACCTCTTCCTCCTCCTCTGCCTTCGCCTTGTGCTTCCACCGTACGCCCGCTGTCAGGTGGGAATGCCACCAGCAGCGCGTCTACCAGTGTGCGCTTGTACTCGCGCATCTTACGATCCCGCTCCAGTGAGGGAATTAAGGACGGTACGTTGTCCTTGTAACGGGGATCCAGCAGGGTGGCCACCCAGTAATCAGCACCAGTTAAAATGTGGGCAACTCGGCTGTCGTTGCGGAAACACTGCAGCATGTAATCGCTCATGTGTGCCAGGCTGCCCAGAGGCAAAGAAAAGCTGTCCTCTGTGGGAGGTGTATCGTCTGTGTCCTCTGTATCCCCCCAGCCACGCACCAGTAATGGCCACGAGCTGGTCTGAGTGCCACCCTGCTGTGAACATGGCTCCTCCTCCTCCTCCTCCTCCATCTCCTCCTCCACCTCGTCATCCTCCAGAACTGTGCCCTTTCTGCCGGACAATTGTGTACCTGGCGTTTGTTGGTGCAGGAACCCACCCTCGTAGCCACTTGTGAAAGACTGCCCTGAAAGCCTTTGAAATGATCCCGCTTCCTCCTCCTCCTCCTCATCCTCCTGTGCCACATCCTCTTCCATCATCGCACGAAGCGTTTTTTCAAGGAGGCATAGAACTGGGATAGTAACGCTGAGAACGGCGTCATTGGCACTGGCCATGTTGGTGGAGTACTCGAAACAGCGCAACAAGGCACACAGGTCTCGCATGGAGGCCCAGTTATTGGTGGTGAAGTGGTGCTGTTCCGCAGAGCGACTCACGCGTGATTGCTGCAGCTGAAACTCCACTATTGCCTGCTGCTGCTCGCACAGTCTGGCCAGCATGTGCAAGGTGGAGTTCCACCTTGTGGGCACGTCACATATGAGGCGGTGAGCGGGAAGGCCGAAGTTACGCTGCAGCGCTGACAGGCGAGCAGCAGCAGGGTGAGAACGCCGAAAGTGCGCACACACAGCCCGCACTTTCTGCAGCAGCTCTGGCATATTGGGGTAATTTTTAAGGAACCTCTGGACCACCAAGTTCAGCACATGCGCCAGGCAAGGGATGTGCGTCAAACCGGCTAGACCCAGAGCTGCTACAAGATTTCGCCCATTATCGCACACCACCAGGCCGGGCTTGAGGCTCACTGACAGCAACCACTCATCGTTCTGTTGTTCCATGTCCCTCCACAACTCCTGCGCGGTGTGGGGATTTTCCCCCAAACAGGAAAGTTTTAAAACTGCCTGCTGTCGTTTACCCCTGGCTGTGCTGAAGTTGGTGGTGAAGGTGTTACGCTGAATGGATGAGGAGGCGGTAGAGGATGAGGAAGCGGAGAAGGAGGAGTTAGCAACAGGAGGCAAACTGAAGCGCCCTAAATCCTCGGTGGTGGAAGGACATGCGCCAAACCGCTATCTGCCTCAGGCCCAGCCGCCACTGCATTTACCCAGTGTGCTGTTAGGGAGATATAACGTCCCTGACCGTGCTTACTGGTCCACGCATCCGTAGTTAGGTGGACCTTGCCACAGATGGCGTTGCGCAGTGCACACCTGATTTTGTCCCCCACCTGGTTGTGCAGGGAAGGGATGGCTCGCCTGGAAAAGTAGTGGCGGCTGGGCACGACGTACTGCGGGACAGCCAATGCCATCAGGCTTTTAAAACTCTGCGTCTCCACCAGACGGAATGACAGCATTTCAAAGGCCAGGAATTTTGAAATGCTGGCATTCAGGGCCAGGGATCGCGGGTGGCTAGGGGGGTACTTCCTCTTCCGCTCCAATGTTTGGGAGATAGAGAGCTGAACGCTTCCATGGGACATTGTGGAGATGGTTGGTGACCCAGGTGGTAGTGTTGCTGGCAGATCCTCTGTTTGCGGGGTGACAGGTGCCACTGTCACTACAGAGGTGGATGAAGAGGCCGAGACTGCAGCAGAAGAGGAAGCAGGAGGAGCCAGAGACCTTTCTTGGTTTTTGAGGTGTCTACTCCACTGCAGCTCGTGCTTTGCACTTAGATGCCTGGTCATGCAGCTTGTGCTCAGGTTGAGAACGTTTATGCCTCGCTTCAGGCTCTGATTGCACAGCGTGCAAACCACTCGTGTCTTGTCATCAACACACTGTGTGAAGAACTGCCACGCTAGGGAAGTCCTTGGACCTGGCTTTGGTGTGCTCGGTCCCTTGCTGCGTTGGTCAGTAGCAGATGTACTGTCAAGGGGACGAATGCTCCGTTTTTGCACCCTACTCCCTCTTCTGCTGTGCTGGTGGCTCTGTGCGACCACCGCCTCTTCCTCCGAACTACACTGGTCACCTGCATAACGTTGATTCCATGTGGGGTCGAGGACCTCATCGTCCTCCACATCATCTTCCACCCAGTCTTCACCCCTGCCCTCCATGTCTGTCTGCACAATTGCGAAAGCAGCAGCAGTTGGCACCTGTGTTTCGTCATCATCCCAGACGTGCTGCGATGGTCCTCCCATGTACCCATCATGAAACATAAGTGGTTGGGCATCGGTGCACTCAATCTCTTCCACTTCTGGGGCAGGGCTAGGTGGATGGCCCTGGGAAACCCTGCTAACAGAGTCATCGAAAAGCAGAAGAGACTGCTGCATGATTTGGGGCTCAGACTGCTTGGCTGATTTGCAAGGGGGTGAGGTGAAAGACTGATGGACATGGGCTTCAGGTGCCAACTCTGATCTTTCATCAGAAGAGTGGGTGGGAGACAATGTGAAGGAACCCGAGGCACTGTCAGCAACCCAATCTACTATCGCCTGTACTTGTCCTGGCCTAAACATTGGTACAGCCTCATTAGGCGCGACAAAATACCGCCGCAGGCTCGGTCGCCTACTCGCACCTGAGGAAGGTGTTTCACTTGTGCGTGTAGCTGGCACAGATCCACCACGTCCTCTCCCTGCAACAGGAGCTCCACCAGCAGCACCACGACCGGGGCCACCACGTCCCTTTGACCTTCCCCTCATATTTTCCAAATTTAGGATCTTGCCCTAAATGGCGTTTTTTGGAAGACCACAACACACCCACAGTACGTAATGGCTGAAACGCACAGCTACAGAACTGCAGAAAATGCTATACAAAAAAAAAAGGTTGTTTTTTTTAGTATAGCACAGTGCAAGGAAAATATATAGAAATTGTTTATTTCACACACCTCCACATGTGTATTTCACACTGCAAAATATTTTCTGTGGCCCTAAATGGCGTTTTTTGCCAGACCACAACACACCCACAGCACGTAACCGCTGAATCGCACAGCTACAGAAAATGCTATTCAAAAAAAAAGGTTGTTTTTTTTAGTATAGCACAGTACAAGGAAAATATATAGAAATTGTTTATTTCACACACCTCCAGATGTGTATTTCACACTGCAAAATATTTTCTGTGGCCCTAAATGGCGTTTTTTGGAAGAGCACAACACAACCACAGTATTTAACCACGTAATCGCACAGGTATAGAAGTGCAGAGAATGCTATTCAAAAAAAATTTTGTTTTTTTTAGTATAGCACTGTACAAGAAGAATATATAGAAATTGTTTATTTTACACACCTCCAGATGTGTATTTCACACTGCAAAATATTTTCTGTGGCCCTAAATGGCATTTTTTGGAAGAGCACAACACAACCACAGTATTTAACCACTGAATCGCAGAGCTATAGAAGTGCAGAGAATGCTATGCAAAAAAAATGTTGTTTTTTTTAGTATAGCACTGTACAATATATAGAAATTGTTTATTTTACACACCTCCACATGTGTATTTCACACTGCAAAATATTTTCTGTGGCCCTAAATGGTGTTTTTTGCCAGACCACAACACACCCACAGCACGTAACCGCTGAATCGCACAGCTACAGAAAATGCTATTCAAAAAAAAAGGTTGTTTTTTTTAGTATAGCACAGTACAAGGAAAATATATAGAAATTGTTTATTTCACACACCTCCAGATGTGTATTTCACACTGCAAAATATTTTCTGTGGCCCTAAATGGCGTTTTTTGGAAGAGCACAACACAACCACAGTATTTAACCACGTAATCGCACAGCTATAGAAGTGCAGAGAATGCTATTCAAAAAAAATTTTGTTTTTTTTAGTATAGCACTGTACAATATATAGAAATTGTTTATTTCACACACCTCCAGATGTGTATTTCACACTGCAAAATATTTTCTGTGGCCCTAAATGGCGTTTTTTGGAAGAGCACAACACAACCACAGTATTTAACCACTGAATCGCACAGCTATAGAAGTGCAGAGAATGCTATTCAAAAAAAATGTTTTTTTTTTTAGTATAGCACTGTACAATATATAGAAATTGTTTTTTTCACACACCTCCAGATGTGTATTTCACACTGCAAAATATTTTCTGTGGCCCTAAATGGCGTTTTTTGCAAGAGCACAACACAACCACAGTATTTAACCACTGAATCGCACAGCTATAGAAGTGCAGAGAATGCTATTCAAAAAAAATGTTTTTTTTTTTAGTATAGCACTGTACAATATATAGAAATTGTTTATTTTACACACCTCCACATGTGTATTTCACACTGCAATTTATTTTCAGTGGCCCTAAATGGCGTTTTTTGCAAGAGCACAACACAACCACAGTATTTAACCACTGAATCGCACAGCTATAGAAGTGCAGAGAATGCTATTCAAAAAAAATGTTGTTTTTTTTAGTATAGCACTGTACAATATATAGAAATTGTTTATTTTACACAATTCCACATGTGTATTTCACACTGCAATTTATTTTCAGTGGCCCTAAATGGCGTTTTTTGGAAGAGCACAACACAACCACAGTATTTAACCACTGAATCGCACAGCTATAGAAGTGCAGAGAATGCTATTCAAAAAAAATGTTGTTTTTTTTAGTATAGCACTGTACAATATATAGAAATTGTTTATTTTACACACCTCCACATGTGTATTTCACACTGCAATTTATTTTCAGTGGCCCTAAATGGTGTTTTTTGGAAGAGCACAACACAACCACAGTATTTAACCACTGAATCGCACAGCTATAGAAGTGCAGAGAATGCTATTCAAAAAAAAATGTTTTTTTTAGTATAGCACTGTACAATATATAGAAATTGTTTTTTTCACACACCTCCAGATGTGTATTTCACACTGCAAAATATTTTCTGTGGCCCTAAATGGCGTTTTTTGCAAGAGCACAACAACCCCAACAGTATATAACCGCTGAATCGCACAGCTGCAGAGGCCAGAGAATGCTTTTTAAAAATAATGTTGTTTTTTTACACACCTCCAGATGTGTATTTCACACTGCAAAATATTTTCTGTGGCCCTAAATGGCGTTTTTTGGAAGAGCACAACACAACCACAGTATTTAACCACTGAATCGCACAGCTATAGAAGTGCAGAGAATGCTATTCAAAAAAAATGTTTTTTTTTTTAGTATAGCACTGTACAATATATAGAAATTGTTTATTTTACACACCTCCACATGTGTATTTCACACTGCAATTTATTTTCAGTGGCCCTAAATGGTGTTTTTTGGAAGAGCACAACACAACCACAGTATTTAACCACTGAATCGCACAGCTATAGAAGTGCAGAGAATGCTATTCAAAAAAAATGTTGTTTTTTTTAGTATAGCACTGTACAATATATAGAAATTGTTTTTTTCACACACCTCCAGATGTGTATTTCACACTGCAAAATATTTTCTGTGGCCCTAAATGGCGTTTTTTGCAAGAGCACAACAACCCCAACAGTATATAACCGCTGAATCGCACAGCTGCAGAGGCCAGAGAATGCTTTTTAAAAATAATGTTGTTTTTTCACACACCTCCAGATGTGTATTTCACACTGCAAAATATTTTCTGTGGCCCTAAATGGCGTTTTTTGGAAGAGCACAACACAACCACAGTATTTAACCACTGAATCGCACAGCTATAGAAGTGCACAGAATGCTATTCAAAAAAAATGTTGTTTTTTTTAGTATAGCACTGTACAATATATAGAAATAGTTTTTTTCACACACCTCCAGATGTGTATTTCACACTGCAAAATATTTTCTGTGGCCCTAAATGGCGTTTTTTGGAAGAGCACAACACAACCACAGTATTTAACCACTGAATCGCACAGCTATAGAAGTGCAGAGAATGCTATTCAAAAAAAAATTGTTTTTTTTAGTATAGCACTGTACAATATATAGAAATTGTTTTTTTCACACACCTCCAGATGTGTATTTCACACTGCAAAATATTTTCTGTGGCCCTAAATGGCGTTTTTTGCAAGAGCACAACAACCCCAACAGTATATAACCGCTGAATCGCACAGCTGCAGAGAATGCTATTCAAAAAAAAGTTTTTTTTTTTTTTTTAGTATAGCATAGTACAAGAAAAATATATAGAAATTGGTTATTTCACACAACTAGAGATATACACTGCAAAATATTTTTTTTGCCCAAAAATAGGTCTTTTTTGCGCACAACAAAGTGCCTTTTTTTTTTTTGCAACAGCACAATAAAGTGCCTTTTTTTTTTTTGGGGCCCAAAAATCGGTCTTTTTAGCAAAAGCACAATAAAGTGCCTTTTTTTTTTTTTTTCTGCCCGAAATGGGTCTTTTAGCAAGAGCACAATACAGCCACAGTATGGAATAGGTGTATCACTCAACGTAATGCAGTGCTGGTGCACTGAGCTTGCAACACAAACAGATAAACCTATGCAGATCGCTGAGCTATTATATCTCTCAATCTGGACTCCTATCTAAATCTCTCTCCCTGAAAGCACAAACAGGATCCTGCCCCTACACTACACTACACTGTTTCTCTATCTTTTCTATCAGTAGATTGCAGAATCAGGACTAACTCCTATCATATAATTCTCTCCCTCACAGCAACAGCAGCCAGGATCCTTTCCCTACACTGTCTAAAAGCAGAGTGACGATCTGTGCTGTGTGCCTCTTGCTTATATAGAAGCTGGTCACATGCTGGGTCACATGTTGCACTGACCAATCACAGCCATGCCATTAGTAGGCATGGCTATGATGGCTTCTAAGGGCACACCAGCTAATAAAATGGTGATTGGCTGGCCCCTGAAGCATTTCTAACTGCGCCATTAAATTCCCGAATCCGAACCCGAACCCGGACTTTAGCGCAAAATCCGGGTCCGGGTCCGGGGTCGGGAAAACGCCAAAATTCGGTACGGACCCGAACTTTACAGTTCGGGTCCGCTCAACACTAACTATAGACACTAGACATAGTAATGTGAATTTTTGCCTATCTTAGTGAATGAGGTGAAGCTGTGCTGACTTCAATCATCTAATGACACGTAAGCAAAAAATCCTGTTTTTTTTCCTTTAAAAATGATTGGGAATTTAAAATGAACACAGCTTTACTGAATTCACTATGCTAACTGAAAATTCACTTTACAGGCTGAACACGCTCTATCCCTCTAGTAGCTCGTGATTAGGGATGA
This sequence comes from Rana muscosa, assembly GCA_029206835.1. Lineage (NCBI taxonomy): Eukaryota > Metazoa > Chordata > Amphibia > Anura > Ranidae > Rana > Rana muscosa. Next base: position 1,160,139,156 of record CM055116.1, on the reverse strand, counting down.
GCCGAATACCCCCCGGTTCGGTTCACACCAGAACCTGCGAACGGACCGAAAGTTTGCGCAAACTTTAGAACCCTATTAAATTCAATGGGACTCGAAAGTTTGAAATCAAAAGTGCTAATTATGAAGGCTAATATGTAAGTTATTGTCCTAAAAAGGGTTTGGGGACCCGGGTCCTGCCCCAGGGGACATGTATCAATGCAAAAAAAAGTTTTAAAAACTGCAGTTTTTTCGGGAGCAGTGATTTTAATGATGCTTAAAGTGAAAAAAAAAGTGAAATATTCCTTTAAATATCGTAAAAAAAGGCCCTATATACTCTGAACAGACGTATACAGGCGGTGCAAACAAGACAGGGACTGTAGGTTTGCTCTTAAGTAGAATCTGTTTGTAATTTGGAACAGGTACATTTTTAAAATGTAGCTCCAGCCAAAAAATCTATTTTTAAGCTTTTTGGAAAACATAGAGAAGGGTTATCATCCCTGTAACATTTTCTTTTGCTGTCTGTGCACCTGTTCAGAAGATTTCACCTCACTTTCCGTCCCAATGAAAAATGTTTATTGAAAATTTGGTTTTTTTATTGAAACAAGGATTGGTGATAAAGAATCAGTGGAGAGGAGACATCTTTTTCCCATATTAACTCTTACAGGAGAGAATTTCCCTTCCTAGGGGTAGATTTCCTCTCACTTCCTGTTGTCTTCTTCCATTTGCAAGTAGGAGTCAGTTGTAAGTTGGATGTTTGAAAGTAGGGGCCTGCGTATATACTCTGCAGAAATTTGGCCCTTAGGTGTTGGTGTTGCCACAACACTGTAATGCCTCACAGTTACTCTTGGTGGGCGCTGGAACGCCCTGCTGTGAACTATTATATCAAGAATTGTAATTACATGGCATTGTTGAACAGTGGTAGGAAAAATTGGGCCTTTGGTGGTGGTGCTGGTGCCACAACACTGTAAGTCCTCACAGTTCCTCTCAGTAGGCGCAGGAATGGGCCCAGCTGTGAAATATTAGATCAAGAATTGTAATTACATGCCCCTGTTGGACAGGGGCAGAAAAATTGGGCCTTTGGTGGTGGTGCTGGTGCCACAACACTGTAAGCCCTCACAGTTACTCTTTGTGGGCGCAGGAATGGGCCCTGCTGTAAATTATTAGATTAAGAATTGTAATTACATGCCCCTGTTGAACAGGGGCATAAAAATTGGGCCTTAGGCACTGGTGCTGGTGCCACAACACTGCAACCCCTCACAGATACTCTAGTTGGGGCGCAGAAATGAGCTCTGCTGCAAAGTATTGCATTAAAAATTGTAATTACGCGCCCCTGTTAAACAGGGGCTGAAAAATTGGGCCTTAGCCACTGGTGGCGGTGCCCAGAAACAAAAATGTTCTTACATGCTATCAGCATGATCATTGAGGAGGATAAGGATAGTCACTCAGCATAACAGGATAGTCACTCTGCATCAGCATAGGCAGTCTTGAAGGGATCTGAAATTTTAAAGAAAATTATTCTGTTACATCAGCATTAGGTGCTTTGTAGCTGGTGGTGATTCAAGACAGATTCATTTTTATGAAGGTCAGTCGATCAAACGAGTCGGTGGAGAGGCGCACCCTGTGATCGGTTACAAAGCCTTCAGAAGCACTGAATGTGCATTCCGAAAGAACGCTGGATGCAGGACAGGCCAGTAGCTCAATTGCATACTGTGCAAGCTCTGGCCAGTGATCCATCCTCAAGACCCAGTAACCCAGAGGATTTTCGGCGGGAAAGGTGTCCAAGTCTGATCTTGCCCCTAGATATTCATGCACCATATAAACCAGATGCTGGCGATGGTTGCTGGAACCGATTATACCTTGGGGCTGCGGACTAAAAAATTGTCTGAACGCATCGGTCAGACGGCCTCCTTCTCCACCGCTTCTTCTTTGACTGACTGAAGCCTCAGCAACACGTTGTCCAGGACCAGGAATTTGTAACCTCCCAGTCTCTGGGAACGCATTGCACAGACCTTTCTGCAAGGCCTCCCGAAGATGCTTCATCCTCTGCTCCCTCTGCGATGGCAAGATCCACAACCTTACCCTTGTAACGTGGATCAAGGAGGGTTGCCAGCCAGTAATGATCCCTCTCCTTGATCGCACGAATACGAGGATCCTTGCACAGGCTTTGCAGGATCATGGAGGCATGCAGCGTAGGTTTACTGAGGCATTTGGTCCAGAGTCCTCTGGGTCACTCAGGATGACATGATCCGTAGCCACCTCCTCCCAGTCACATACAAGTCCATGGGTGTCTTGGGACTGTAATTGATCCCTTGAAGACTGCTGCAGATGCTGAGTGCTAGGCTCCACCTCCATGCTGACGTAATCCTCCTCCTCCTCCTCCTCCTCCTCCTCTTCCTGTGTGATAGCTAGGCCAGCGGGAACACTGTCTGGATAAAGGGGGCCTTGAGAGGTAAGGAAGTCCTCCTCCTCCTCCCTCTGTTCTGCTTCAAGTGCCCTGTCCATTATTCCATGCAGCGTGTGCTCCAACAGGTGGACAAGAGGGACAGTGTCACTGATGCATGCACTGTCACTGCTCACCATCCTCGTGGCCTCCTCAAATGGTGCCAGGACAGTGCATGCATCCCTAAACATGGCCCACTGGCGTGGGGAAAAAATCCAAGCTCCCCCGACCCTGTCCTGGTGCCATATTGCAACAGATACTCATTGATGGCCCTCTGCTGCATGTGCAGCTGCTGCAGCATGGCCAACGTAGAGTTCCACCTGGTGGGCATGTCACAGATTAGGCGGTTCTTGGGCAGGTTGTATTCCTTTTGCCGGTCAGCCAGCCAAGCTCTGGCATTTGCCTGCGTACTTGCATAGCCCCTTGCCTACGGAGCACCGCTGGTTTCAAGGACAAAGAACAGGAAGAGGCCATGGAGGAAGAAGAAGAGGAGGGGGTGGAGGAGAGAGGTGTGTCAGAATCACCAGTAGTAGCATTTTGGAGGCGTGGTGGTGGAACAACCTCCAACACTACTGCACCTTGTCCTGCATCCTTCCCAGCTGCCAGCAGAGTCACCCAATGCACCGTGAAAGATAGATAACGTCCCTGTCCATGCCTGCTGGACCATGAGTCAGCGGTAATATGCACCTTACCACTGACCGCTCTGTCCAGCGAGGCCAAGACATTGCCTTTCACATGCCGGTAGAGAGCCGGAATCGCCTTCTGTGAGAAAAAGTGGCGTTTGGGAACCTGTCACTGAGGAACCGCACATTCCACAAACTCGCGGAAGGGGGCAGAGTCTACCAACTGAAAAGGCAGCAGTTGAAGTGCTAGCAATTTAGCCAAACTAGCATTCAACCGCTGGGCAGGTGGATGGCTGAGAGCGAACTTCTTTCGGCGGTGCAGCAGCTGGGGCAGGGAAATTTGCCTGGTACAATCGGACGTCGGTGTACCGATAGCAGATTGCCCGCAAGTACTTGGCTGTGACACACCTAATTCTACACCTTAATTCCTCTCAGTGCAGGTTTCAGAGAGGACTGAAGGTATAGTGGGGTTGGAGATCCCAGCTGATGAGGAGCAAGGAGAGGTCCGCTTTGTTCTTTGGTGTGGGTCTTTTTTGTATGCTTGCCAACGGACTGCATAGCAGGTCGACATATGTCTGGTCAAGCACGTGGTGCCCAAGCGGCTCATGTTTTGGCCACGCGAGATACGCTTCAGACATATGTTGCAAATAGCAATAGTGCGATCTGCTGCACATGTCTCAAAAAAAGACCCACACCAAAGAACTTTTGGAATAACGCGCAGAGACAGCAGCGCCCTGAACATGCGGAACACTGTGGTGTGTTGGCTGCCCTTAATCTGGCCCCTGGAGGGCATCCTGCCTCGTTGGAGATGTGCCTCCTCCTCCTCCTCTCTCCTATCAGGCACCCACGTGGAGTCAGTGACCTCATCATCCTCTCCCTCCTCATCACTGGAGCAAATCTGTCAGTATGCTGCAGCTGGGGGAACATGACTGCCAGATTGCTGTCCTTGTTGGGCAACCCCTCTCTCTGGGCTCACGTTACTGCCTTCCTCTAGCTGGGTACCATCATCGGAGCCTTCAAAACGCTGGGCATCCTCCTGGAGCATGTACCCAACACTGTGGTTAAACAGTTCGGGGGACTCCTCAGGAGGACATGGTGGGGCTAGGGAAGGAGTGACTGATGCCATTGAGCCGAAGGAAGAGGCCGCTTTGGCAGCTGCTTTGCCAAACAAAGTACCCTGAGCCTGGGTGAGAGAGGATGAGGAGGATGAGGACGGCTTGGTCATCCACTCTACCAAGTCTTCGGCATGTTGCGACTCAACATGGCCAGCTGCCGAAAAGAAGGACAAGCGTATCCCACGGCCACGTGCTGATGAGGATGAACCGTGTCCACGACCATCACTGTTGCTTCTAGACACAGAGCCTTCTTGCCCTCTTTTATTGGCTCGTGACTGTCTGCCTCTCCTTGTTGGCCTTCCAGACATACTAATGGCCTGCAGTGAGATGTAGCTGCACAAAGCTGGGATGTATATATACTGATTATACTGCAGCTAGCAGAATCAACTGCCTGCCTGTGGTATTAATATGATCAGAACACCAGCAATTGACTTCAGGTAGCTTTAGGTGCACACTATGCAAAGGACACAGTACAGTAACTGTAAATACTGAAGCTGCCTGCCTGTGGTCTTAATATGATCAGAACACCAGCAATTGACTTCAGGAAGCTTTAGGTGCACACTGTGCAAAGGACACAGTACACTAACTGTAAATACTGAAGCTACCTGCCTGTGGTATTAATATGATCAGAACACCAGCAATTGTCTTCAGGCATTTTTAGGTGCACACTGTGTAAAGGACACAGTACACTAACTGTAAATACTGAAGCTGCCTGCCTGTGGTATTAATATGACCAGAACACCAGCAATTGTCTTCAGGTATTTTTAGGTGCACACTGTGCAAAGGACACAGTACACTAAGTGAAACACTGCAGCTAGCACAATCACCTGCCTGCCTGTCAGTATAGAGAATAACAGAAACGTATCTAGCTGAACTGAATACAGTATATAAATATATATACAACACCTAGGATGCATATATATCCTCTACACACTGTAACTGCAGCTAACTGACTCGCCTGCCTGCTCTATCGAATTCAAATCAAATTACACTGTCTCTCTCTCTGTCTCTTTACTTTAACCCATGCCAACACACTACATAAAGCCGTCAAGCCAGCGGCCTTATATAGTGTGGGGCGTGTACCTACTCCTCTGAGCCATGATTGGCCAAAGCCACCCTGGCTTTGGCCAATTACGGCTCTCTGTACTTACGGCGCTGTGATTGGCCAAGCATGCGATCATAGTGCATGCTTGGCCAATCATCAGCCAGCAATGCACTGCGATGCTGCAGTGAATTATGGGCCGTGACACGCCACTCGAATTTGCCACGAACGGCCCATAATGTTCGCAATTCGGCGAATAACCGAACAGGGGATGTTCGAGTCGAACATGGGTTCGACTCGAACTCGAAGCTCATCCCTACTCGTGATAGTCACTGAACCAGGGACGTGCGGTGAGGTCAGTGGCTGGTGAGGCACTGGCTAGTTTCAGAGCCAGATACACACAGGTTACATACGCCGCGATCGTTAGAGCGAGAGCAATAATTCTAGCACTAGACCTCCTCTGTAACTCTAAACATGTAACCGGTAAAACATTTTAAAGCTTCGCCTATGGAGATTTTTAAGTACTGAAGTTTGACGCCATTTTACAAGTGTGCACGATATTAAAGTGTGACATGTTGGGTATCTATTTACTCAGCGTAACATCATCTTTCACAATGTAAAAAAAATCGGGCTAACTTTGGTGTTTTTTTTTTGTATTCATGTAACTGTTTTATTCCAAAAAAAAACGCGTTTGAAAAATTGCAGCGCAAATACCGTGTAACATAAAAAGTTGCAATAACCACCATTTTATTCCCTAGGGTGTCTTCTAAAACAGTACATATAATGTTTGAGGGTTCTGAGTAATTTTCTAGCAAAAAAATTATGATTTTTACATGTAGAAGTGTCAGAATTGGCCTGGGTGGCAAGTGGTTAATTACCATAAGTAATATACAAATAATTATTATATATTGTTTTTAAGGTAATTTACTATATTTTTCAAAAACTGCACTCAAGCAGGTGGCTTAATGGACAAATTACTGAAGTTTGACGTTATAACTTCCAACCAGTAATTTCACAGTAAATAGATAAATAATAAATTATTATGTTATAACATATATAGCATAATAATATATTATTTAGCTTAAATAAAACATTACTTTTTCAGCAGCAGCAAATTCTCATTCTCCCTCTTAACTGTGTGAGAAAAACATGGGATTGTGAGTAAATCTTATACTCATCCTCATGTTTTTTCCTTCTAGTTAAGAGGGTTGGGCTGAAAGGTAGTATGCTGGGCTCTGAGGAAGAAGGTAATCCTTCAAAATGCGTCAGCTGGCATTGTCCTTTGTAATCTCCTCTAGTACCATCTGGAGTCCGTTGTCTTCAGACCAATTGCTGTCATCTGGAGACTACTTGTATCGCAAGTTTTTACAATCTGTTTGTGAGTAGTTTTGTTTTACTTTGCTTCTAATAAAAAATGCCTAAGGATTATGCACAAGGTTGGTGCGCCCTCTTTTTCTTTTCACATTTGACTGTTAGGATACCCCTGACCTTGAGGGCAGCAAGGCCTGTGACACTATCCATCACAAGCTCTAGTCCATCTGGTACCCACTTATGCGCAGGAGTGTTTTTTTTTCTGCTATCAATATATCTGCATGGATGCTGCCCTAGGAAATATAATGGTGAGCAAAGGTTAGATGATGTTGGACAAAAAATGAGGTGGGCTTTATCTGACTTCCTGCAGCTTATAATGCACACTGTGAAAAGCTCACAGAATGCAGTGAAATCAGAGTAAGCTATTTAATTACAGGAAAATAACCTCTGCAACTGTACAAGACTGAAGGCAAGGCTGGAGTTCAGCTTTAAACACCAGCACTATCCCACGGAGTTAGGCACATAATCATCCATTCCTAGAAGTAGCAGGAACTGTCTTCACTTTCAGGCCCTCACTTCAGGAGGTAGAGAGACCGGTCATGTAACCTGTCAAAGCCATTTGATTGACCTCCCTGCCAATCACAAAGTTCTATCTGCAGGGTTAAGCAGTCAAAACTTCATGGGATACTCCAAGATAAGTAGGTAAGACTGCCGACTCCATCTCCTACTTCTGATTGCAGTAGGCATCAACTTTTTCTTAAATCGCCCAAACAAAATTCGTTGCAATGGCGTACGTGTCATATTTCATGGTTTTATTGGAAGTTTCTGTTTCACTTAAAGATTGTTATAGTTCAACGCTTTGAGGCCATTGCTTCAATTAAATAATATCAAATGACTCTACTGACCCTTTTATCCTTTCCTTCTGGTCATTGCTTTCATGACATATTCTAGTCTCCACTGGATTACTTTTCTTAGAAATATCTTTTTATGACTGTCATCATTTGCAAAAGCTCTTAATAGAATTTGACTTCATGTGTCATTTAGATGTCAGCTTGGTTATCAGAAAACATCTGAGAGGTATTCATATTTGTCAGGTATTAGCACCCCTTTCACCTTTCATGTAGCAAATGGCTGTTCCTGTAAATATAGATAATTCTGAGTGATGAGCGTTTAGAATGTTTATTTTTTTTTATTTTATTTTTTTATGTATATTTTTTTTTTTTTACACAGAAAATTATTTTGAAATACCTGTCAGGCTCACTGTTTTACTGTTGTACTAGTTCAGCTATACAAAATGACTGAATGGGGGCTCTTTGTAAGTGTCAGCAGTAATTTCTGAGTTTCTAGGCAATCACTGCAATAATTAGGTACCCAGCTAATTACACAGCCGCTGTGGGTAACATTAAAGCATTAACATAATAGATTCATTTTGGGTTACAGTTAGTGTTGAGCGAACCCGAACTGTAAAGTTCGGGTCCGTACCGAACTTTAGCTTTTTCCCGAACCTGAACCCGGACTTTGCCCAAAAGTCCGGGTTCGGGTTCGGGTTCGGCAATCTAATTACGCATTTAGAAATGCTTCAGGGGCCAGCCAATCACCTTTTGATTAGCTGGTGTGCCCTTAGAGGCCATCATAGCCATGCCTACTAATGGCATGGCTGTGATTGGTCAGTGCAACATGTGACCCAGCTTCTATATAAGCTAGAGGCACACAGCACACATGTCACTCTGCTTCAGAATAGATAGGGAGAGGATCTAGTCTGCTGCTGCTGCTTTTAGGGAGAGATAGAAAGATAGATGAGGTAGTCCTGATTCTACAATCTGAGGGAAAAGATAGAGAGATAGTGTAGTGTAGGGCCAGGTTCCTGTGTTGGTGCTTTCAGGGAGAGAGAATATTATATAGGAGTCCAGATTCAGAGATTAAAATCAGCGATCTGCATAGGTTTACCTATTTGTGTTGCAGTGCAGTCTTTTTACACTGCCATGTGCCCAGTGTCAGAGAAAATCTAACTTTTAGGGGAAAAAAAAAGGCACTTTATTGTGCTCTTTTCCAAAAGACCCATAGGGCAAAAAAAAAAAGAATTTTATTTTGCTCGTGCAAAAAAAGACCCGTTTAGGGCAAAAAAATAAATAAAAAAAATTTGCACTTTAATGTACGCTTGCAAAAAACGCAGTTTAGGGGCACAAAAAAAAGTTTGCAGTGTGTTATACATATTTTGAGGTGTGTGAAATAAACGATTTCTATATAGTTTTCTCCTACTGTGCTATACTAAAAAAACAACATTTTTTTTGAATAGCATTTTCTGCAGTTCTGTAGCTGTGCGATTCAGCGGTTACTTATTGTGGGTGTGTTCTGCTCTTCCAAAAAACGCCGTTTAGGGGCACAAAAAAAAGTTTGCAGTGTGTTATACATATTTTGAGGTGTGTGAAATAAACAATTTCTATATAGTTTTCTCCTACTGTGCTATACTAAAAAAACAACATTTTTTTTGAATAGCATTTTCTGCAGTTCTGTAGCTGTGCGATTCAGCGGTTACGTACTTTGGTTGTGTTCTGCGCTTCCAAAAACACCCATTTAGGGCAAGATCTTAAATTTGGAAAATATGAGGAGAAGGTCAAAGGGACGTGGTGGCCCCGGTTGTGGTGCTGCTGGTGGAGCTCCTGTTGCAGGGAGAGGACGTGGTGGATCTGTGCCAGATACATGCACAAGTGAAACATCTTCCTCAGGTGTGAGTAGGCGACCGAGCCTGCGGCGGTATTTTGTCGCGCCTAATGAGGCTGTACGAATGTTTAGGCCAGGACAAGTACAGGCGATAGTAGATTGGGTTGCTGACAGTGCCTCGGGTTCCTTCACATTGTCTCCCACCCACTCTTCTGATGAAAGAACAGAGTTGGCACCTGAAACCCATGTCCATCAGTCTTTCACCTCACTCCCTTGCAAATCAGCCAAGCAGTCTGAGCCCCAAATCATGCAGCAGTCTCTTCTGCTTTTCGATGACTCTGTTAGCAGGGTTTCCCAGGGCCATCCACCTAGCCCTGCCCCAGAAGTGGAAGAGATTGAGTGCACCGATGCCCAACCACTTATGTTTCATGATGAGTACATGGGAGGACCATCGCAGTACGTCTCGGATGATGACGAAACACAGGTGCCAACCGCTGCTGCTTTCGCAATTGTGCAGACAGACAAGGAGGGCAGGGGTGAAGACTGGGTGGAAGATGATGTAAAGGACGATGAGGTCCTCGACCCCACATGGAATCAACGTTATGCAGGTGACCAGTGTAGTTTGGAGGAAGAGGCGGTGGTCGCACAGAGCCACCAGCACAGCAGAAGAGGGAGCAGGGTGCAAAAGCGGAGCGTCTGTCAGCTAGACAGGATGTCTGCTACTGCCCAACGCAGCAAGGGACCGAGCACACCAAAGCCAGGTCCAAGGAGTTCCCCAGCGTGGCAGTTCTTCACACAATGTGCTGATGACAAGACACAAGTGGTTTGCACGCTGTGCAATCAGAGCCTGAAGCGAGGCATAAACGTTCTCAACCTGAGCACAAGCTGCATGACCAGGCATCTAAGTGCAAAGCACGAGCTGCAGTGGAGTAGACACCTCAAAAACCAAGAAAGGTCTCTGGCTCCTCCTGCTTCCTCTTCTGCTGCAGTCTCGGCCTCTTCATCCACCTCTGTAGTGACAGTGGCACCTGCCACCCCGCAAACAGAGGATCTGCCAGCAATACTACCACCTGGGTCACCAACCATCTCCACAATGTCCCATGGAAGCGTTCAGCTCTCTATCTCCCAAACATTGGAGCGGAAGAGGAAGTACCCCCCTAGCCACCCGCGATCCCTGGCCCTGAATGCCAGCATTTCAAAACTCCTGGCCGCAGAGTTTTAAAAGCCTGATGGCATTGGCTGTCCCACAGTACGTCGTGCCCAGCCGCCACTATTTTTCCAGGCGAGCCATCCCTTCCCTGCACAACCAAGTGGGGGACAAAATCAGGTGTGCACTGCGCAACGCCATCTGTGGCAAGGTCCACCTAACTACGGATGCGTGGACCAGTAAGCACGGTCAGGGACGTTATATCTCCCTAACAGCACACTGGGTAAATGCAGTGGCGGCTGAGCCTGAGGCAGATAGCAGTTTGGCGCATGTCCTTCCACCACCGAGGATTGCAGGGCGCTTCAGTTTGCCTCCTGTTGCTAACTCCTCCTACTCCGCTTCCTCATCCTCTACCGCCTCCTCATCCGGTCAGCGTAACACCTTCACCACCAACTTCAGCACAGCCAGGGGTAAACGACAGCAGGCAGTTTTAAAACTTTCCTGTTTGGGGGAAAAACCCCACACCGCGCAGGAGTTGTGGAGGGACATGGAACAACAGACCAATGAGTGGTTGCTGTCAGTGAGCCTCAAGCCCGGCCTGGTGGTGTGCGATAATGGGCAAAATCTCGTAGCAGCTCTGGGCCTAGCCGGTTTGACGCACATCCCTTGCCTGGCGCATGTGCTGAACTTGGTGGTCCAGAGGTTCCTTAAAAATTACCCCAATATGCCAGAGCTGCTGCAGAAAGTGCGGGCTGTGTGTGCGCACTTTCGGCGTTCTCACCCTGCTGCTGCTCGCCTGTCAGCGCTGCAGCGTAACTTCGGCCTTCCCGCTCACCGCCTCATATGTGACGTGCCCACAAGGTGGAACTCCACCTTGCACATGCTGGCCAGACTGTGCGAGCAGCAGCAGGCGATAGTGGAGTTTCAGCTGCAGCAATCACGCGTGAGTCGCTCTGCGGAACAGCACCACTTCACCACCAATAACAGGGCCTCCATGCGAGACCTGTGTGCCTTGTTGCGCTGTTTCGAGTACTCCACCAACATGTCCAGTGCCAATGACGCCGTTCTTAGCGTTACTATCCCAGTTCTATGCCTCCTTGAAAAAACGCTTCGGGCGATGATGGAAGAGGATGTGGCACAGGAGGATGAGGAGGAGGAGGAGGAAGCAGGATCATTTCAAAGGCTTTCAGGGCAGTCTTTCACAAGTGGCTACGAGGGTGGGTTCCTGCACCAACAAACGCCAGGTACACAATTGTCCGGCAGAAAGGGCACAGTTCTGGAGGATGACGAGGTGGAGGAGGAGATGGAGGAGGAGGAGGAGGAGGAGGAGCCATTTTCACAGCAGGGTGGCACCCAGACCAGCTCGTGGCCATCACTGGTGCGTGGCTGGGGGGATAAAGAGGACACAGACGATACACCTCCCACAGAGGACAGCTTTTCTTTGCCTCTGGGCAGCCTGGCACACATGAGCGATTACATGCTGCAGTGTTTCCACAATGACCGCCGAGTTGCCCACATTTTAACTGGTGCTGATTACTGGGTGGCCACCCTGCTGGATCCCCGTTACAAGGACAACGTACCGTCCTTAATTCCCTCACTGGAGCGGGATCGTAAGATGCGCGAGTACAAGCGCACGCTGGTAGACGTGCTGCTGGTGGCATTCCCACCTGACAGCGGGCGTACGGTGGAAGCACAAGGCGAAGGCAGAGGAGGAGGAAGAGGTCGCCAACGCAGCCGGGGCACCGGCAGCACCTCAGAAGGCAGGGTTAGCATGGCTGAAATGTGGAAAAGCTTTGTCAGCACGCCACAACAACCAGCACCACCAGCTGAGATGGAACGTCTTAGCAGGAGGCAGCATTTCACCAACATGGTTGAGCAGTATGTGTCCACAGGCCTACACGTACTGGATGACGGGTCTGCCCCCTTTAACTTCTGGGTCTCCAAATTGGGCACATGGCCTGAGCTTGCCCTTTATGCCTTGGAGGTGCTGGCTTGCCCTGCAGCCAGTGTATTATCTGAACGTGTATTTAGCACGGCAGGGGGCGTTATCACAGACAAGCACAGCCGCCTGTCCAGAGCCAATGTGGACAAGCTCACGTTCATTAAAATGAACCAGGCATGGATCCCACAGGACTTGTCCGTACCTTGTGCAGAATAGACATGTATACCGGTGTTGTGACAAAAACTGTCCGGCCATCGGATTGTGTCCGGCCTATACTGCGAAGGCGCAGCGCTTGCGCAGTACAGAGGACAAGGAGATTCACAAAATCTCCGAAGATGAACGGCGCCTGCGCTGTGAGTGCAGGTTCAAGCCCCACCATCCAAGTGGACATACGGTAGCACATAGTAACAGGGCCCCTCACGGGCTCGGTTCGATCGCCACGCTTCGGGCACGGTCTCACTTGGCTCAGCTTGAACCACGGATGGTGTGGCCTTCACCTGAACTCACCACGCAGGCGCCGTTCGTCTTGGGAGATTTTCGAAATCCCCTTGTCCTACATACTGAGCAAGCTCAGTACAGGGTGGACACTATTTGACGGGGGACAGAATTCGACACATCACCGGCCTTACCCAGCCATTGTTGTATTTTTGAATCAGTGTTGGCTATCTCGTCCTCCTCCACCGCCGCTTCCACCTACACAGCCACATCCACCGCCACCTCAACCTCCTACTCCATATGGACCTCGTCCTCCTAGGTCAAGATTATTATTTTTTATTTTTCTTTTTTTTATGTTATTTTAAGTTATTTCCCTATCCACATTTGTTTGCAGAGCACTTGCCGTGCTCTTAACAACATTTTGCTGCCATTTGCAGCCCTCTAGCCCTTTCCATTACCTTTTTAGAGCCTTTTTAGTCCTTAGAAGTCCGGGTCCCCATTGACTTCAATGGGGTTCGGGTCCGGCTTCGGGTTAAAGTTCAGTCCCGAACCCGAACTTTTTTCCGAAGTTCGGCCGAAATCGTCGAACCCGAACATCCAGGTGTCCGCTCAACTCTAGTTACAGTGTGTTTTTGGTTTGATCTGGTTTATTATTTCATAATGTAGCTTTTTTCAATATTTAACATCATAGAGTTTATTCAAGAATTCTGAAACATAAAAGGTATGCAGTCAGGCATTCACAGCACAGAAATAACATCATCACGTGTCTTGTGTATTTTTAACTCTGTTTCTTTTTTACTGTGGTTTTTCAATTTTGGCAAATCGGTTATTTTTAGTTGGATTTTACAGTTGACAATTTTAATGACTTGAATGTAAAGCATTAGTTGCCTGATGGTGGTCACTGTTCTTCATTCAGAATTCCACAAATAATTAACAAAATTAAAAATGGCTGTCTCTGTATGAGTTCTGCATAAATTTGCTTTTTTTCCTTAAAGTGGAAGTGCCAGTAAAATATAAAACATCCTAAGCAGCATGTTATAATTTAATATTTTTAAGAGATGAGAAGAGATGTGTATTTTGCTCATCAGTGTCCATTTCTACACTGTTTCACAGCTGTGCCCAACTCTAAATTAGAAATGAACTGCAGTCTTGGGACTTACTACATGAAAAAATATTGAAATACCTACAGGCAATTCTTTGGATACCTCCAATGTTAACCATTTAAGCTCTGGAAGATTTTACCCCCTTCATGACCATGGCATTTTTTGCTATTCGGCACTGCCCTACTTTAACTGGTAATTGCATGGTCATGCAACACTGTATGCAAATACAATTTACACAAATAGCGCTTTCTTTTGGTGGTATTTGATCATCACTGTTTTTTTTTTTTTTTTTTTTATATAAATGAAAAAAGACTGAACATTTTGGAAAAAAATATATATATTTTTTACATTCTGCTATAAAACATATCCAATAAAAAAATTAAAAAAATAAAAAATGTCTTCATAAATTTAGGCAAAAAAAAGACATTCTGCTACATGTCTTTGGTAAAGAAAATTGTTTGCGTGAAAGTTATAGTGTCTACAAATAATGGCATATACTGTTTACTGGAATTTTTATTTTAAATTTTTTTATATGAGTAATGGTGGTGATCAGCGACTTATAGTTGGACTGTAAAAGTGCGGCAGTCAATCTGACACTATCTGATCTTGGGTGGAACCCTACTAACTGATGTTGACAATCAGTGACACTAATCTAGTGATCAGTGCTAATACTATACACTGTCACTGTACTAATGATAGTGACTGGGAAGGGGTTAAAATCTAGGGGCACTCAAGGGGTTAATTGTGTGCCTAACAATGTGTAATGTATAAAATGTGTGCTGCTTTTACAAATTGATGTGGCTGATTTTTTTCCCTGAAGTGAAGGGAGAAAAAAACAGCCACATTGCTGCTCTGTGTACAGAGCCCTGTGTTGCTAGTAAACACAGGGCTCTGTACTGTGATTCGCTAAATCGATCAGCAAGTCCCGACCAGACCAGGACCTGCTGACCCACTTGTGCTGTACTGATTCACAGCACAAATGGGGCCAAGAGTGCAAGCGCCCCCCCATGGGAAATGCTGGATAACATACATGTACGTGATTCTGCACAGTAAAAAGGCAGTGGGCGGTCCGTTAGAGGTAAAGTGGACCCAAACTCAATAGGAAACATTTGTTATCCTACTGTATAGGGAACATCTAGTCCTAATAACTGTACCCTGAAAAATATACCCTTTTCCTTGAATTTCTCCTGAAAAACAGCTTTGCAATTGTTATGCCTAGGCTTAAAATAGAAGTAGGGCACTTCAGTCTGCACTCCTGTAACCCATTTTCAGACGACAGTGGGTTAAAGTCCGCTGTCTGCTGATGTCATTCAGCTGGTCCAAGCTCGGGATCGATCCTGAATTTAATGTCAGGATTGACCCAGATGCCTAACTGACAGCTGGCTCAGCTTCTCTATGGGCCGCTGAGAGCCTGAGCCAGCCGCTTCAGCTACCTCCACAGCCTAGCACCCCAGTGGAGGCTCTGAGCGCCTGCACTCTGCTCAATGAAGACCGAGAGTAATTTGTATCTCTAATAAAGTAGGTGTGGCCCTCCAGCAAACATAATATGACCCCTTGAAGATTGTTTTCACCAATTCGGTTCACTGTTTCATTTGATATTGACATGCCTTGGTTAGTACTTTTGTCAGCTGTTTAATGATATATGTGTCCCTGTTGGGGACATCTTTCTTTCTACTGTATCTGTCATAGTGCTAGAAAATTAGGGGAAAAACAATTTTTTACAGTTGACAATGGACCAGCAAGAGCTGGGGAAATCTTTTAATGTTCTGTTGGCCACTGTCAAAAGTGGAACTTCCTCTCACTTTGGGGAATCTTCTCTTTACTTCCTATCCACTTCCCTTCTCCCGATAGAGACAAAGACAGCAATAAAAACCTGGCAGAGTCTGTAACCATTCCTGGCAGAGACTGTAACACAATCAGTTTAGGAAAAATTGTAATCATTTTTTTATTTAGAGCAGTTCTCTCACTAACGTTTCTTTTTTTTTACATTATTTTTCTACTTGACTTGTTCCTATACATGGCCCTGTCAGCACCCTCCTGGTCGATATTCTTTGATCTAAAAATTGAAGGAGTCAGGCAGAAAGTTGTTGGCCATTTATCAGGTATTCTAAAAGCAGAGGGTGCCAACTGTCAGAACAACATACCTGGTAAATGAAAATGGAAGGATGGATTAATAGATTTCCCCCTTTCAGGCTGCAGGTCTGAGCAAGATAAATCTAAGAGTGTATGGACAGCCTTAAAGTGGATGTAAACCCCCCATTTACCCAGTGAAGTGAAGAGCCTCAGATGATACACAGAGATGAACCAAATCTCCCTACACAGGGTTTACATGTATATCTGGTGTCTTCACATTTATATACTGTTTAGAAAGTACAGATCGTGTTAGGAAATTTTCTCTTCCTGTTGAACACAGTGTGATGTCTGGGCATACAGCCAAGATAGCTAAAATTGCTGATTGGAGGAAAGGCACACACTCTCATCATAGGCAGAGACTCTCAGAGGTGTTTTGTAACAGGTCCAGCTCCCTGCTAATCTATTTTAGCAACCTCCCCTGGCAGAAGATTCAGGCTGCTTTTATCTGATGTGTCCGAGAATTTGTCAGGAGTTATCAGGCTGACAACAGAGGAACGGTTCAAGAGAGACCTAAGGAACATTGCTCATTGAAGAGAGACAACAAAATACTGCAGATATATAGTAGGTACAGAAAGTATTCAGACCCCCTTACATTTTTCACTCTGTTATATTTCAGCCATTTGCTAAAATCATTTAAGTTCATTTTTTTCCCTCACTAATGTACACACAGCACCCCATATTGACAGAAAAACACAGACTTTTTGACATTTTTGCAGATTTATTAAAAAAGAAAAACTGAAATATCACATGGTCCTAAGTATTCAGACCCTTTGCTCAGTATTTAGTAGAATCACCCTTTTTATCTAATACAGCCATGAGTCTTTTTGGGAAAGATGCAACAAGTTTTTCACACCTGGATTTGGGGATCCTCTGCCATTCCTCCTTGCAGATCCTCTCCGGTTCTGTCAGGTTGGATGGTAAACGTTGGTGGACAGCCATTTTTAGGTCTCTCCAGAGATGCTCAATTGGGTTTAAGTCAGGGCTCTGGCTGGGCCATTCAAGAACAGTCACAGAGTTGTTGTGAAACCACTCCTTTGTTATTTTAGCTGTGTGCTTAGGGTCATTGTCTTGTTGGAAGGTAAACCTTCGGCCCAGTCTGAGGTCCTGAGCACTCTGGAGAAGGTTTTCGTCCAGAATATCCCTGTATTTGGCCGCATTCATCTTTCCCTCGATTGCAACCAGTCGTCCTGTCCCTGCAGCTGAAAAAAAAACCCTCAGCATGATGCTGCCACCACCATGCTTCACTGTTGGGACTGTATTGGACAGGTGATGAGCAGTGCCTTTTTTTCTCCACACATACCGCTTAGAATTAAGGCCAAAAAGTTATATCTTGGTCTCATCAGACCAGAGAATCCTATTTCTCACCATCTTGGAGTCCTTCAGGTGTTTTTTAGCAAACTCCATGCAGGCTTTCATGTGTCTTGCACTGAGGAGAGGCTTCCGTCAGCCCACTCTGCCATAAAGCCCCGACTGGTGGAGGGCTGCAATAATGGTTGACTTTCTACAACTTTCTCCCATCTCCCGACTGCATCTCTGGAGCTCAGCCACAGTGATCTTTGGGTTCTTCTTTACCTCTCTAACCAAGGCTCTTCTCCCCCGATAGCTCAGTTTGGCCGGACGGCCAGCTCTAGGAAGGGATCTGGTCATCCCAAACGTCTTCCATTTAAGGATTATGGAGGCCACTGTGCTCTTAGGAACATTATTTTTTTGTAACCTTGGCCAGATCTGTGCCTTGCCACAATTCTGTCTCTGAGCTCTTCAGGCAGTTCCTTTGACCTCATGATTCCCATTTGCTCTGACATGCACTGTGAGCTGTAAGGTCTTATATAGACAGGTGTGTGGCTTTCCTAATCAAGTCGAATCAGTATAATCAAACACAGCTGGACTCAAATGAAGGTGTAGAACCATCTCAAGGATGATCAGAAGAAATGGACAGCACCTGAGTTAAATATATGAGTGTCACAGCAAAGGGTCTAAATACTTAGGACCATGTTATATTTCAGTTTTTCTTTTTTAATAAATCTGCAAAAATGTCAACAATTCTGTGTTTTTCTGTCAATATGGGGTGCTGTGTGTACATTAATGAGGAAAAAAAATGAACTTAAATGATTTTAGCAAATGGCTGCAATATAACAAAGAGTGAAAATTTTAAGGGGGTCTGAATACTTTCCGTACCCACTGTATGTGCCCAGCTCAAATTTCATGAATCGGGTTTACATCCACTTCAACATGAAGCAGTGACAAAATCTCCCTCTATTGCTGAACATTCACAAGAAAGCTCTTCATACAGTTTTATTACCGAATCTGAGATTTTGCTTAAAGGAGAAGTCCAGCCTGAGCTTTTTAGGCTGGGCTTCTCGCCCGGGTCACAGGAGTGCAATTCGTTTTGGTAGATCATAAGCTCAATAATGGCATGCAATGCCAAGCTGCGGTTTCCAAAGCGAGCAAAGTTCTTTCTTGTAGTAAGAAAGGTATGGACTCCAGAGAGAGAGATATCATTTTGCCCCTGTTCAAATCATTAGTAAGACCTCATCTGGAATATGCAGTTCAGTTTTGGGCCCCAGTTCTCAAAAAGGATATTGGGGAACTGGAGAAAGTGCAGAGAAGGGCAACCAAACTGATAAGAGGCATGGAGGAGCTCAGCTATGAGGAGGGATTAGAGGAACTGAATTTATTCACTCTTGAGAAGAGGGGGATATGATCAACATGTAAAAATATATAAGGGGTCCATATAGTGAACTTGGTGTTGAGCTATTCACTTTATGGTCAACACAAAGGACAAGGGGACACTCTTTACGTCTAGAGGAAGAGATTTCATCTACAACTACGGAAAGGTTTCTTCACAGTAAGAGCTGTGAAAATGTGGAATAGACTCCCTGCAGAGGTGGGTCTGGCCAGCTCAGTAGATTGCTTTAAGAAAGGCCTGGATTTTTTCTTAAATGTACATAATATAACTGAGTACTAACATTTATAGGTAAAGTTGATCCGGGGAATATCCAATTGCCTCTCGGGGGATCAGGAAGGAATTTTTTCCCCTGCTGTAGCAAATTGGATCATGCTCTGCTGGGGTTTTTCGCCTTCCTCTGGATCAACTGTGGGTATAGAATTGGGTATATGGGATTGTATGATATTATATATTAATTTTTTTTATGGTTGAACTGGATGGACTTTTTTCAACCTGACTAACTATGTAACTATGTAATAACTATGTAAGAGAAGAGAAAACCTAAATACAGAGAAACAGAGTGAGTTTGCCGTGTAGATAAAACATAAAAGATAGTTATGTGTTTGGAATGTCAGAGTGATGTTTGTAGTGTTACAGTTAAGATATAGATATACATGCAGGCTTAGTTCATAGAAGCACTGGGTTGGAGTTTCAGGGCTGTACTGTGAAATCTGATAGCAGCCACTATTTTCCTTTGCATACTTACTTGAAAACCTCTGAACCAAATAAAAATGTCAAGGAGATATCACACGCATCTAACATACTTTACGCTGGGCCTGTGGACTCATTTTTTTGTGTAGAGAAATAGGGGCTGATATGCTAAAGGATTCCTTTACACTGAAGTGGTTTACTTCAAATACCTATCTGACTCCAACAGATTAAAAATATTAAAAATATATCTACATTTTCCTAAATCCAGCAAAGAGAAATTAACCAAAGAAATCCAAAGAAATTAACATGGGCTAAAAGGGAGCCCGGGAGAACTTTTTATTATTAAAAGTCTGAGACTATTTTAAAATAAAGCCTAGAATACAAAAAAAATGTGTTAGGAAATGTAAAGGGTCTTTGATTTTAAAACCTGGTTACATAGTCTACTTGAAAAAAGAGTCCATTTAGCTCAACCAATTCAAAAATGGTACAAAATGATGTCTCTGTGTAAAATGAAGATCATTGTTTTTTTATATTTATTATTATTAATATAATATATAAAGACTATATCTGGCCATGGGCCATCCCTTCATGTTGGATTGGTTACTATAAAAAAAAAAAATGGTGGATACGTTGATAGATCTATTGCCTTGTGATGCTATGGCCCTGGGATCAATTTGTTAGTTCTCCTAGTGTTTGCTCAGATGTTTTACAGTAAAATAGATGTGGCTTATCTAAAGTGGGTGTGGCACAAAACTATAAAGTATATGTAAACCCAGTCAATAAATCTCATATGAGCTTTAAAAGGTTAAAACGTTTGTTACCCCAACACTTCTTATTCCTGATATCTGCTTGCTGTATCATGTACTTGTATGAGAAAGTATCCTGTTCTCTTTGTAATGCTTCCTTTATGTGAAATCCCTGGTGTTCCTGCTAGTCCCTTTGCTTTCCTATTAAAACTGACCACACTAAGCAGAATAACACATCGTGGTCAGTTCTCTAGCTATGCTGGTAACTCAGCCTGCACTCCTCCAATGATCAGACCCCTCCTGACACGCTCCCGCTGCATAGCCATTCACTGGGAAGCCCTGTGTTTGGCTGCTTCTCCTCCCCCCAGCTCTTATGCATTTTTTTTTATATCCATACAAAAATATTTTGCCTTTCATTTCTATTTTAACCCCTTCATGCCCAGGCTAAAGCCAAAAGACGGCTACAGCGTGGGCCTAAATTGCCCGGAGGGCATCCATGTATGTGCATGCGGGGCCACGTGGTGCACTCTGTGATCAGCAAGTCTACGAGACTCGGCTGATCATAGATCAGAGTAAGGGGTCGATCACGACCCCTTACCATGTGATCAGCTTTCAGCCAATGACAGCTGATCATGTGATGTAAACAGAGCCGGTACTCGGGAATTTTTTTCCCTCACGGATAAAAATATAAAAAAAAACTATCACCAGCTTCTGTCAGAGGGAAATCAGTCCCGAACAGAGAGCCACCGCCACCTCATCAGTTCCCACCAGTGCCACCTACCAGTGCAAAACAGTGCATCCTATCGGTGCCCACCAGTGTCACTTACCAGTGCCCACCAGTGCCATCTATCAATGCCCACCAGTGGCACCTATCAGTGCTGCCAATCAGTGCCCATCAGTGCCTCATCATCAGTGCTGCCTATCAGTGTCACCTACCAGTGCCTATCAGTGCCACCTATCAGTGACACCCAGTAGTGCCACCTATCATTACCCACTAGTGCCGCCTCATCAGTGCCTATCAGTGCCCATCAGTGCAGACTATCTGCCTATCAGTGCAGCCTATCAGTGCCTATCAGTGTCCATCAGTGCAGCCTATCTGCCTATCAGTGCAGCCTATCAGTGCCCATCAGTGCCCATCACTGTAGCCTCATCAGTGCACATCAATGAAGGAGAAAAATTACCTGTTTGCAAAATTTTATAAAAAACTATGAAAACTGTTTTTTTTTTTGTTTTGTCTGTTTAGCAAAAAAATTCAAATCTCAGTAGTGATTAAATACCACCAAAAGAAATCTCTATTTATGTGAAAAAAATATGAAAAAATGTTTATTTGGGTACAGTGTAGCATGACCAAGCAATTGTCATTCAAAGTGTGACAGCGCTGAAAAGTTAAAATTGGCCTGGGCAGGTAGGGGGCATTAAGTGCCCAGAAGGCAAATGCTTAAACTGAATGGGTTGTTTTACAAGGTGATTGTTTATAATCACTTTAATGTAATTTTAGGAGTAATTTTAAATATTTTTAAATTTGAAGCTTTCACTAACGAAATACTTGTTGATCCTTCCATGAAGGTCCTAGTTCAAGCTAATAGGGTAACAATGCTCTGCTCCTGTGGCACAACTGTGCTTCGGAAAAGTTGCCCTGTCAAGCAGGCATTCCAATAGAGACTATAAGTGGTCATTCCAACACACAGGCATGGTCCATTGTTGCCACCACCCGGAAAGCCGCTCTGATGAAATACCACACAGCCATCACTGTGCATGCGAATGGAAGGAAGTGGCTGCAACGAGCTTGCTGAAGATCAGCAGTAATGAATACAGCAAAGACTGAAAACAAGTATTTTATTTAAATAATGGCAGTTGTTGAAAATACTTTTACATCCACTTTACACCTTTGTTTAGATAGCTTAAAAAATTTAATTTAGCAATTTTTCCTGTATTAAATGTCCATATAACTACATTTTCAGTACAAAACGCATTAATATTTATTTAAATACAATAAAAGCAAGTTTATTGTTTAATGCCGCAATACAATTACAGACAAACAAAATTAACAAAAACAAACTAAACATTAACATACAAATAAAGGAAACAAACAAATTGCTTAGTAAAAAGGGAAAAAGGAATTAAAGTAGAATAAAACCTTTATCATGTATAAATGGGAATGTTTGATTAAGCGGTGTGTTAGCTTGTACTGCAATAGAAGGCCGGTTTCACACTGGGGCGGTGGGTGCGGTGGCGGTATAGCGCCGCTATTTTTAGCGGTGCTATACCGTCGGGATTGCTGAGGTATTCGGCCGCTAGCGGTGCGGTTTTAACCCCCGCTAGCAGCCGAAAAAGGGTTAATACCATCCGCAAACTGCGGCTACAGCCGCGGTTTGCGGGCGGTATTACCGCGGTGTCCCATTCATTTCAATGGGAAGGAGCGGTGGAGGAGCGGTATACACACCGCTCCTCTCACTGCTCCAAAGATGTGGCTAGCAGGACTTTTTTTCACGTCCTGTTAGCGCACCGCTCCAGTGTGAAAGCCCTCGGGGCTTTCACATTGGAGAGACAGCAGCCGCTGTTTAGGCTCGGTTTGCAGGCGCTATTTTTAGCAAAATAGCGCCTGCAAACCACCCCAGTGTGAAAGGGGCCGAAGTGAATGTCCAAAGGGTGACAAGGTTGCATCTCCATAGACTAACAATAAGGCAGAACCATCCTGGACAGGAAGTAACAGAGCTCCATGTGTAAATCAGAGAAAAACTAATTTGCAGTACAACATATTGAGACTTACTCACATTGAGATGTAAGCTACCATTTTACAATTTTTCATGTAAGCATTTCCATACACTTTAATATTGCTAATAAAAATAACCAAGGGTTGATAAGGGGTTAGATAGAAACAAATTGTAAACATTTAACAGTTTCCAGGTTTACTGGAACTGACATTATGCATAGATCAGGGGATTTGCACATAGATGCTAACCAAAAACCAATGTAACATAACTGTTGCAATGATTTGATATAGGAAAACCTGTGACCACTGTAAAGCTGGCCATATATGGATCAAAATTTGGACAGTTCAGAAGGAACCAGATAAAGTTCGATCATGCATGGCCGTTCCTGTTCATGATTGAACATGATTGAATATGGTTGATCTATCATCTGGCTTTTTATAAACGGGCTTGTTGAAAATTTTACACTTAATCAGCACATGCAGCCAATGGGGTGCAGCGCTGATCAGTGTATTCTGATAGTGAGGAAGGGGGGGGGCTGGGGGGCATTGTCAGAATACAATGATACAGAGGGGTGGATTTCCCCATCCACCTTCAATGTGTGGATGGGAAAATAGGCTCAGTTTTGTTTTTGTTTAGCCAACTAGTAAATGAATTAATTTATGGCCAGTTTTAGCCTCCCCTAGGTCTATGTCAGACCTGGATTAGCCTAATCTGCAAATGATAGACTTACAAAGAAATCTCAGTATGCTGGTATCTTCAGCTATTGTTTTTGATACCAGCCCTCATGGAAAGTGTCGTTTTGTGGCTGCCTGCAAGCCAAGGCTTGTCACGGTTTAGCCTGCAGTTTCCTGTCTGTGAAATTCTTACCTCTTTGCTGCTGTGGTTCTGCTGGACCTTTGTTTCTACTCACATGTGCTGCTGGCTAGTATTCACCTATGGGCATCACCTTCTCTACTGGTCCACCTCCCAGTCTGTTTCTCTATATATAAACATTCTCAGTGCAGCTCGCGTAGCCTGAGCAACTTCCTAGTTTCTCTGTGCTGCTGTTTTCCCATGTATTACCAGTATTCCGTGTCTGAATTCCTGTGTACCAGCTTCTGCTTCATCTAGCATGTTTGCCTGCCTGCTGCATGCCCTGGCCTTGGCTCGTTCCCTAGATCCTCTTCTGTTTCCTGCCACCTGTACTCTGCGCTAGGGATGAGCTTCGAGTTCGAGTCGAACTCATGTTCGACTCGAACATTGCCTGTTCGCCCGTTCGCCGAACAGCGAACAAATTGGGGTGTTCGCGGCAAATTCGAAAAATCTATGGGAGAAATCTAAAGTGCTAATTATAAAGGCTTATATGCAAGTTATTGTCCTAAAAAGTGTTTGGGGACCCGGGTCCTGCCCCAGGGGACATGTATCAATGCAAAAAGAAGTTTTAAAAACGGCCGTTTTTTCGGGAGCAGTGATTTTAATAATGCTTAAAATGAAAAAATAAAAGTGAAATATTCCTTTAAATTTCGTACCTGGGGGGTGTGTATGATATGCATGTGAAGTGGCGCATGTTTCCCGTGCTTAGAACTGTCCCTGCAAAAAGTGTCATTTTTGAAAGAAAAAAATGCATTTAAAACTGACTCGCGGCTATTAATGAATTGTCGGCTCCCGGCAATACATACAAAAGTCATTGATAAAAAAAAAAAAAAAGCGTGGGGGTTCCCCAGAATTCAATTACCAGGCCCTTCAGGTCTGGAATGGATATTAAGGGGAACCCCGCCGCAAATAAAAAAAAAATTGACGTGGGGTTCCCCCAAATATCCATTCCAGGCCCTTCAGATCTGGCATGGATTTTAAGGGGAACTCCACCCCAAATTAAAAAAAAAATGGCGTGGAGTCCCCCTAAAAATCCATACCAGACCCCTTATCCGAGCACGCAACCTGGCCGGCCGCAGGGGAAAAGGGGGGGACGAGAGAGCGGCCCCCCCTCCCTCCTGAACCGTACCAAGCCACATGCCCTCAACATGGGGAGGATGTCCCCATGTTGATGGGGACAAGGGCCTCATCCCCACAACCCTTGCCCGGTGGTTGTGGGGGTCTGCGGGCGGGGGGCTTATCGGAATCTGGAAGACCCCTTTAACAAAGAGGACCCCCAGATCCCGCCCCCCCCCTATGTGAATTGGTAAGGGGTACATTGTACCCCTACCATTTCACGAAGAAAGCGTAAAAAAATGTTTAAAAAAACACACAAACACCTTGAAAAAGTCCTTTATTTAAAAAAATAAATAAATAAACATTCCAGCGGTGAAATCCAGTGTCCCGCGGCGATCCCGATGTCCAGCGCTGTCCGTCATTGGTTGTGCCTGAGCGGACCTGATGGGGAACTCCCTCTCAGTATTTTAAATGTATAGACCCGCCCCTTCTAAAGTTCCCCATCAGGTCCGCTGAGCGGACGAGATGCGGAACATGAGAAGGGGCGGGTCTATACATGTATTACCAAAGTGAGAGCAGTTCCCCATCAGGTCCGCCTCCTCGGTATGTCAGACCCGCCTACGTCATTGGCTTGAGCGGGGAACTTCCTTCACTATGTAAATTTAAATTTACATAGTGAAGGAAGTTCCCCGCTCAAGCCAATGTGTGTTTTTTTAAACATTTTTTTACGCTTTCTTCGTGAAATGGTAGGGGTACAATGTACCCCTTACCAATTCCCATAGGGGGGGGCCGGGATCTGGGGGTCCTCTTTGTTAAAGGGGTCTTCCAGATTCCGATAAGCCCCCCGCCCGCAGACCCCCACAACCACCGGGCAAGGGTTGTGGGGATGAGGCCCTTGTCCCCATCAACATGGGGACATCCTCCCCATGTTGAGGGCATGTGGCTTGGTACGGTTCAGGAGGGAGGGGGGGCCGCTCTCTCGTCCCCCCCTTTTCCCCTGCGGCCGGCCAGGTTGCGTGCTCGGATAAGGGGTCTGGTATGGATTTTTAGGGGGACTCCACGCCATTTTTTTTTTAAACTTGGGGTGGAGTTCCCCTTAAAATCCATGCCAGATCTGAAGGGCCTGGTAATTGAATTCTGGGGAACCCCCACGCTTTTTTTTTTTTTTTTTCTCAATGACTTTTGTATGTATTGCCGGGAGCCGACAATTCATTAATAGCCGCGAGTCAGTTTTAAATGCATTTTTTTTCTTTCAAAAATGACATTTTTTGCAGGGACAGTTCTAAGCATGGGAAACATGCGCCACTTCACATGCATATCATACACACCCCCCAGGTACGAAATTTAAAGGAATATTTCACTTTTATTTTTTCATTTTAAGCATTATTAAAATCACTGCTCCCGAAAAAACGGCCGTTTTTAAAACTTCTTTTTGCATTGATACATGTCCCCTGGGGCAGGACCCGGGTCCCCAAACACTTTTTAGGACAATAACTTGCATATTAGCCTTTATAATTAACACTTT
Organism: Rana muscosa; assembly: GCA_029206835.1. Taxonomy (NCBI): domain Eukaryota; kingdom Metazoa; phylum Chordata; class Amphibia; order Anura; family Ranidae; genus Rana; species Rana muscosa. The sequence goes on along the minus strand of CM055116.1, from coordinate 1,160,112,956 downwards.
AGATTTCGAACGTTCGAGTTCATTGTATTTAATAGGGTTCTAAAGTTTACACGAACATTTTGTCTGTTCGCAGGTTCTGGTGCGAACCGAACAGGGGGGTGTTCGGCTCATCCCTGCTCTGCGCACACAAGTGGTCTCCACAACATCAGCTGGGTGTACCTGGAGGCCACGACCTGGTTCCACTCTGCTACAAAATCTGTCCCCACAATTGCAGGCCCTGGTGAAGAAACAGTCTGGGTCTTAGACCTTGTGCCCAAGGGAACCCTGAGTTGGCCTTCTACAGGGGCTCACTACCATAGTAATTTGACAAGGTAGTAGAGGAAGTGCTTGTGAACACCATTAAACATCTGGAGGCAAGAAAAATTACGTGAAGGCACTTTGAACACTGTTGAAGAACCTTGAAGAAACCTTGAAGAAACGTGAAGAAAAACAGACATGGTGCTTGGGTCCAAGGTAACATGCTGCATATGAAGCATTTATGGGGGTATACTGTACATCTACTTTCAGGTATGGATAATAGATCAAGTGTCCTGTTTAACAAACAGATTAGTAATAAGACAGCATAGGTTGTGTTAGCAGCAGTGATTAGGCCATACATGTTCAAATTCTAGCCAATTTATGCCGGCTTGGCTAAAATCCAAAGAGGGGAAGGCCTTGCTGGCACCTCTCCATTCGACAAAAGTCAATTGTTCAATCAACTTTTGTCAATGCAACCTCCAATCAGATGCAGGCACTGTTCAGATATTCTAACAGTCAGCGGTGCCTAGGTGGGTGGCAACTGGCAAATATATCTACTGCAATTCCTAAGCAGTATAAGAAACTGGTAGTTGTCTTCACCCAATATATCTGAGTTGCAGGTGAACTGACCTTATAAATGTAATTCCTAAATACAGTATATTCTTGCTTTTCAATCAAACAAATAGAATACATTTACTTAGTGAGCTTATACAGTAATGTGGTTCCACTGGTCAAATATCATATGCATGTTTAAATTAAGCTTAAGATAGACTTCATCATATTTTTTATATCACAAATACCAAGTTTATGACATTGCTATAAACTCTGTTATCCATAACTCCTCCAGAAACTGCTCCTGTCTCCAAAGTTACAGATCAAAAGGATGACAAGGTCCATAGACAATACCAGACCATAAACACTAAATTACCTATATTGGTTTGCCCATTGTTTTTCTGCTCTGTTAAGTGTGTTACCATACAGGAGAGTCACTGGACCATTGCTGGGTCATAGTATTTGGTTCCAATAAAATGCAGATTACCTGTACTGATGACAGGGTTGTGTCTTTAGTGTATTCTTTTATGGCTCATCCTGTTTTCCAGGGATCCACAAACTATGACTACTAAACTACTATTTTTTTCTCGTACATAACAGACGCAGGCTTGTACACCAAGCTCTGTTATATATTTACAATTGAAAAAAAAAGAAACAACAGTACATGCTACTACATTTAGTATACTATCTTGTTACTATGTCGACCTATCATTTATGTGTACAGGCCTCCCAGCTAGAGTTTTGTGACTCTACTCAGGGGAACAATGTACATTGCTGCCCATTAGCTCTCAAGCTGAATTACTCAAGAATGTCCACAAGCTCACAAGATACTAAATAAAACAGTGTATATAGTAGTATATATTAAAGTACTGTAATATAATATATACATTTATATATATACATATAAAGTGGAATTCAAGTCTAGCACTAACTATTCTTAAAAACATTCCCTCCTCCCTTCTCCTACCTATCCGGTCTACCCTGTATAAAAAAAATCTGTATAGTTACTTTTTTTTCGTGTGGCCTGGTCACATAATTCTGTAGCTCTGGCTCCCCTGTGTAAGGGATCACTCGACAATGACTAGGACCCCTATATCACCCGTAGGCTCCCTTGGCCCAGCCTTATCAGCACTCCCTTCTCTCTCCTGCAGTGGTTCATCACTGACAAAGGGGAGCAGGAGCTGCAGGATCAAGTGATCAGACTAGAGCAGACTAAAAAGGGTAAGTATTCAGATCTTTTTTTACATAGGATAGGCAGGAAAGATATGAGAAAGCGTTTTAAGAATAATTAGTGTTAGACTGGAATTCCGCTTTAAGTGTTTGTTTCTTTTGGGGAAATATTGGGAAGAGTCAAGTGGGCCTATAATAAAACAACTATGCATAGTAACCAACCATGCTGTGTTATAATAGGTATTAGTGTTGCAAAGTAGACCTGATATCAGATTTATTTGTCAAGTTAATTGAATCCATTCTAAATCATGTACAATTGTAACATTTGGTTTTACTTATTAATGATCAAAAAATGAAAACAAGTACTCTCCACTAATAACATCTTCTCATCTTTTTCTCCCCCAAAAATGTACACTTTATTTGTTCAGACATCATCCAGGAGTCAACTTACTGGACAAAGACATTGCTGGTTGGGTGTACACTTCTTTCACACAGATCATCCCCAGCTGCTCCTTTTTAATTGAGTACCTGCTACTTGTAAATGTCCATCGTTCCTCTACTGACCTACAAGTGTTAAAGTCATTGTAAACCTTTATTTTTTTTAACAAATATGTTAAACTTACCTGCTCTGTGCAATGGTTTTGCACAGAGAAACATTGATCCTCCTCTTCTCAGGCCCCCCTCTGGGGCTCCTGGTAACTCCCCCCTGCTGAGTGCCCACCATAGTAAGCCACTTGTTATGGGGCACTCAGGCAGGCTCACTTCCGAGCCGACTCTGTGTGTCCAAAAAGCACAAAGAGCATGGCTCAACCCCACCTCACTGGCTGTGATTAACAGTAGCAGGAGCCGATGGCTGTCTCTGAGCCTATGAGGAGGGCGAGGGCCGAGAGATCTGCTGCTCTTGTGCACATTGCTGAATCGAGATCAGGCTCAGGTAAATATAAGGGGGGCTGATGGAAGGAGTTGCGCTCTGAAGTTTTTTTTTTTTTTACCTTAATGCAGAAAATGCATTAAGGTAAAAAAACATTCAGCCTTTAACATCACCAAAAAAGCATATGGTTTCCTCCTGCCTGGGACAGACTGCTGATGTCATTGTAACAGCATGTTCCTGTTTGAAAGTCCTAGACAATGTTTTAGGATTATGTTCCCCCATTTTTCACTTTGTTTTTATCTAAGTATACACAAAGCATGTGATCATTACATTACAATTCATGCTCTAGTTTTTCTTGACAACTACTTGACCACTAGATGTTTTTCTGTTGATTTCCATTTTTTAGGTATAAAAGTTAAAATGAGTTCCAACTTGGAATCTAAAGGCATGTCATATCAATCTCTTACACTGCAGCTGCTTTAATTGTAGCATATGGTTAAATCCAATAAAAGTTCTAATATTCCTCTACCATAGTTTGCGGCGTCCTTTCATAATATTATTTTTATTCAGAAGCTTCTTATGTGGAAGTTAAGGTTTGCCAGGCTGATCCAATTTTCACCTTTGTGAAATGACTTCTGGCCTGCGTTCATTTTTACACCACAAAGCAGCGCTTTGTTCAGCTTTTGGAACTCCGGCTGGCGTTGTCCTCTTAATGGATCATTTGTGGCTAAAATAGCATTATGCTCATTACATGAGCTATGACCTGAACTCATTTGTCACTAGCACTCATCCAATGTGCCTGATCCACCTGATAAGAGTCATTTTAAAATGTCTGTAACATGTGCCGTGTTTGTTTATTACCATGTGGTTTTTAGTCATTCTTTTTTTTTTTTTTATGACTTTTTTCTGTAACGTCCATCCAAAAATGTTAGTCATCTGCAAGATATCATTTTTACTTCATTGCCAAATGTTTAATGACTCATTTTGTGTTATTTTTATTGTGTACTTAAATGTGAAGCCTTTTTAAAGGGACAATCCATTCAAAACTATACTTCTAGGAATGTGTAGATAATAGCAGAATGAATAACCCATTTTCGTATAGGTCCCTTCCCTTTCACCCTCTTTTCTCTAAATATCACTCAGTCTATTGTATGCTTTATAATCCAACAGGGAAAGCGTTCCCCATTTAAATTATTTGGGAAGATTGATGGACTCGGGGAAGCCAGGAGCAGAGATTTAGATATTGGGGTCTTAACCCCTGACTAATTAATTTCTGTATGAAACTTTATTTCTGTATGAAATTGGTTTGCCTGGTAAATATATAGAGATGCATATCCTTATGAGGTTAGCATAGTCCACATTGTGAACTTACATAATGAATATGTGGCACTTTCAGAGTAACAAGCACAATGCAGTTAATATATATCAGACAAATGCCAACTAGTCCATTTACTCTTTGGCCATAGCTCAACTGATATGTTCGAGGTGACCCACTGTCCAACATAAAGTGCCAGTTTTCCAAAGGACCCTTTACCAGTTCTCTTTATGGACTAATTCACCTGTTGACTTCATGAGTCACCATCATAGGTATAGGCAGTATTGTTCTCTAAATGGAACTCCTTGAAGAATCTTATAGGGTTGTAATATTATGTATTGGGTTGAGCTTCCTAGCTTCTTAGCCTCGGTGAGAAAAGAGGAGTAGAGCCAGACACAAAAAAATATGGTATACATTTAATTAGAAAAGTAATTAGAAATACTTCTGGACAAGTCAAGGAGCTCCTGGTCTCTTATTTTTAGCTCTCAAGATCAAAGACCAGAGGAACATGCTACACCCACCCTACCTACAATTAGTTAAGAAGATTTTATACGATAGAAGATGAGGAAGAAAAAATTATAGACCTTAAAGGAAAACAGTACCATCCATTCTTAACCAATCACAAAAAAACAAACAAAAATGGAATAAAGAAGCATTTCTGTGTGGCTTTTACTGCATGGTCAATTCATGAAAAGATAACAATTTGACATATACTGCATAATGACTTCATATACTCTATAAGTGTGCTCATGGCTATACATGTGTGCTTACTTTAATTAGTGACCCATTATAGACTTTGGAACCATTATTCCCTCAGGGATATGGCATTCCATATTGATTCTTCATTGCCTGTAGGCCCTATAGGGCAGTGGTGGTCAGCTTAAAATGTTAAGAGGTCCTAAAGTGCCGCCCATTCAAGAGTGGCCATCCATTCAAGAGTGGGCATCCATTCACAATGAAAACCAACCAGTATTTGCGTCAGTGCCTACAATATTAACTCCCAGTATTGGTGTCATTGGTTGCAATGATAATCTCAAGCATTGATATCAGTGGATGCAATAATAGCCCACAAAATTGGTGTCAGTGACTAGAATAAAAAAAAAAATAACTTTCCTTTTAATTCCCCCCACATTGGTGGTCAGTTACAGTGCTGTTAACTCCCCCATCCACATTGGTGCCCAGTTGTGGTACTGTTTAACTCCCTCAGTTGGTGGTCAGTGTCTGTGCTATTTAACACCCCCCTTCACCATTGGTGGGCAGTGGTTTTAACACCTTACTGCTGGTCTGCTATCCCCTGGTGCCCAACATGTGGCAAACCCATCCCAGCATGCAGTGGGCAGCATATACTGTAGAGGGGCTTTGTGGTTCCATCAATGACTTTTGCAACAAATTCTAATTATCTTTTTTGGGTTCCTTGCTAACATTTGTTTTCTAGCTTCCATTCATGTTTTGGTATTTTTAATAGTTTACTCATTTCATATTTACAAATTAAAATATATACTGTAGAAATTTGTTTAATAAGTAAAGCTGGCATCCATGAGGCCTGGCAGGGGCCATATTATACAACTTTTTGCTTATCAGTTTCGGTAAAAATAGCAGGAAGGGTTTTAACACATTACCAACAATGTGAAATAAGTTGCTTGAGTTTGTGGGGTAATCAGATATAGCATCACAACATAAAGGGGTTACTCATTGTGTAATATCTAGTGTCCAGAAGGTGGCAAATAAATGCCACCATCAAAAGTAATTCTCATGAGAAAGGAATTGAAAAGAGTTTTGTTATTTCTCTTGCAATACTGTAAATCCTTTCTCAAGCTTTTTCTCTGAAAAATGTGACATGAGTGTCAACTTCAGCACTTTTTACGTTTTAATGTGAGTTTGTAGGTCTTTAGATTGAACCAGGGATCTTATGGCATGGTACTATGGCATTCACAATCATCCTGCCCTCTTGCTTCTGAACATGCTCACAAAAGACTTATTTTAGAATTGAAGCTCAGGTTCATCACATGTTCAGGTTCAAGGTTCAAGATTCATGGTCACAGGGAATTTATGTGCAGAGTTACCAAGGAGAATGTTTTTAAATGTACTGCACTGCATGATCTTTTAACTAGTCCATCACAACCCTTTTTTGTTTGGAAAGTTTCCCCTTAAAAAATTGGCTTTTTGTTTCAGCCAGTGATGTTTGATGGGTTTTATTTATTGGGGGTATATTGGTATTGACTTTATGTTGATAGGACTTCTATTTTAGGTTAACCTGTTTGCTTTTTCTGCAAGGGGTCTTTTAAAAAAGTGGGCTTTAATTTCAGGAGTGGTATTTGGGCTTTTCATTCTCTTTTAAGTTTGTGGTGCTTAAAGTAGAACATTCACTTGTTACTGTGCTGTTCTTAAAGCGGAGGTCCACCCGATTTTTTTTTTAAAAGCCAGCAGCTACAAATACTGCAGCTGCTGACTTTTTAAAAATGGACACTTACCTGTCCAGCGCGCCTGCGATGTCAGCAGACAAGGCTGAGCAATCGCTCGGCACTCGGATGCTTGCGCTGCCATCCTCAGTGAGGGAATCAGGAAGTGAAGTCTTGCGGCTTCACTGCCCGGTTCCCTACTGCGCATGTGCGAGTATCGCGGTGCGCCGTCACTGGTCCCCGCTCTCTCCTGGGAACAGTGTGTTTCCCAGAAGACAGAGGGGTAGTGACACGAAGGAGTCAGAACCCGTAAGCCGTGCAAATAACTGTATTAGACAGGTATCTGCACCCCCCTCCCCCCTGAAAGGTGCCAAATGTGACACCAGAGGGGGGGGAGGGTTCCAAAAAGCGGAGGTTCACTTTTTGTGTGAACCTCCACTTTAAAGCTACTATTTGTTTGCAGCACATTGCTGCATTATTTGAAAGGACAAGGCTAAGTGCAATAGCGATGTGTGCACCTAAACCACTCTATCCCCACAGATAAAATAAAAATTAGGCATACACTAGTTAGGCCTACTATCCCTAATTAAAACTGTCCTGCTAATTTTACACTGCTGTATCATGTGTAACATTTTAATTCTTGCAGTAGGATCCCAGCCAATAATCTTTGGGGTTGATTTACTAAAGGCAAATAAGTAAATAACATTTACTTTGTAAAATAAAAAATTCACATTGCAAGGGTATTTTTTAATTAGTGAATGAGGTGAGGCTATGCAAGCAAAAATACTGTGTTTTATTTTTCTTGCAGGTGATTTGGTACTCTATGCAAAGTGAATTTCTACCACATTCACCACGCTAAGGGAAAATTTGCTTGCAAAGTGAAAACCCTATTTGCCTTTAGTAAAGCAACCCTTTTGTCTTTAGTAAATTTGAACCTTGCCTTACTCGTTTGCTGACCAAAATTAAGGTACTGTAATATCTGTGTTCTCTTATTTCCTGTAGTATTACATTTTTCTGTACCATTTATCTTTAGCACATTTTGGCCCATTATTCCTGAATAAAACTGTCCTGCTTCTCACTAATTTGGCATAATATCTGTATCTACTGCAATTTTATTATTCCTGTAGTACTGACCTAGCCTGTGTCTAGTAAATTTGGGCATGGCCTTGCCATTTAAAATTGTCCTGCTGCTGGCCAATGTTACACTACTCTGTCACCCGTGGTCTCTTAATTCATGTAGTTAAACACCTGCCTGTACTCTTTTTCTCTACTACATTTTGACCAGGGGTCCCTTAATAAATAATGTATGTCCTTTTGCTGGCTAAATTTACATTGTTGTATTATCTGTTTTTCCTAATTTTCAATGAGAGCTTGATAGAAACTGGTCAAATAGAGTCTATTACCGTTTCATGAAAAAGAATGTGTCGATGATAAAGCTACCTTGAAAAGCATTTATTTCCCAAAATGACTTAAATGAGATTGGGATGCTGCTGTATGACAGCCAAGCTAATTGTAAAGGAAAAATAAATAAATTTCACAGCCAACTATGTGTTGCATAAGCTGTAGACTTGGTGTTTTATGCAATATACCTTTGTGTATCCTAAGTCATGGTGAGAAGCAATTTTCCCATATGCTGAGCGATGCTGCTTTGGAATAAAAATTCTGTAATGGACTGACATCATCGAAATGTATTAAGATCCAATAGTATTTGGAGGGCCTGGAACACAACATAAAAACAGAAATATTTTAGTGTAAGTACCTTAGCTGTCAACAAATGCAAACCAATAACATTCCGTTTGCAAAAAAACATTTCCTATTAAACACACGGACAGCGATGGGGTTTTGGCGGGTCAGCCATATCTTAGAGGGAAACCATAATGATTTTCTAATTTTATTTAACTTTTTTTTCATGAAGGCTAACCTTTTAGACCATGTTATATGTAACACCCAGAGCCGTTTGAAGGAATTTGGGGGCCCCAAGCAACGATTTTGAGAAGCGGCATTAGACTGCTCTCAGGATTGTAACTGTATGAAAACCATTTTGGGACCATTGTCATTTATACAGCGATCAGTGCTATAAAAATTGCACTAATTACTGTGTAAATGACACCGGCAGGGAAGGGGTTAAACACTAGGGGGCTACGAAGGAGTTAAGTGTGTCCTAGGGAGTGATTCTAACTGTTTATGGGATGGGCTAGCAGTGACACGACACTAAGCACTGCTCCCAATGAGAGGGATCAGACAATCAGTGTCCTGTCACTAGGCAGAACGGGGAGATGTTGTGTTGACACTGGCATCTCGGCGGACATCGAGTCTGGTGGCTGAAAGGTTGTAATGATGCACAATAAAAAACTTGTGGCTTTGTGTAACTTATAGCCAGGCTTTATCCACACCCTGGCTTGTATAAAATTTTGGGGCAATCTTTAGGCATTGTGCCAAGGCACCCCTGAAGAAACATGAAGGCACCTCAGTGTGCTTGGGCACCCTGGTTGGAAAAGGCTCCAGTAATCTATTAAAATAACAGCAACAAAGATTTAATGGGACAGAACAACAGCATAGTGTGGGGACATATGGAATGGGGCATGGGACTATATCCTATTTTTTTTGCTTTATTCTAGTTTGACTTAATTCTGCCCAAGTGGTAAGCGCTTTTAATTGTTTGCACACTTCTCCTGGTAATAACCGCTCTACGCTGGTTGATCATTGAAAGCTTTAGTTTTGTTTGGTAACATGGATATCATTGGTGGCAATGGAAGCAGGAATTCTGTGGATCAAGACAGTTGTAGTTCAAAACCCCTTAGCTGCTGACAGAGAATTTTAGCAACTCAGTTGGGTTTATTTGCTAACGCTGGCGAGTGCAAAATCAGGCTCACTTCTATGTAGAAACCATACAGCTTCCAGGTTTTATTGCCAAAGCTTCATTGAACGAGCTGAGGTTGGACGCTGATTGGCTACCATGCACAGCTGCACCAGATTCTGCACTCTTCAGTTTTAGTAAATCTACCCAGTGTCTGAAACTACCCACCTTCTCTAAAGGCTGCTTTGCGTCCTGATTCACATCTGAGACTTTTGTACCTTTTGCACCTTGAAGCTCAAAGCTCAAAAAGGCTCAATAAGCAAAATCCTATGCTTTTATTTTGAGCCTGTTCACAATCTGTGAACAGGTGCCTATAGCCCGATGTCTAAAGTTTAAAGGGTAGATAACTTACTTTTAAAAGCAAAATGGGTAATTGTTAGCCTTTAAACAGAGCAACAGAAAAAAAAAGCCTGAAAACACCTCAAAATTAACTCTTTTCAAGACAACTATCATCTCCTCCTAGTAACTAGCTATCCATTGGTCAAAATAAAAACACTTTAGCTTTTGTATCACTTGCCCTTGTCTTTAGATTGCAAGCTCTCAAGGACAGCCCCCATAACCCTCTTGTCTTGAATTGTAAAATAACTGTACTGCCTCTCTTTATTTTGTAAAGAGTAGTGCAAACTGTTGGCGCTATATAAATTATATAATAATAATAACATTTATAAATACATTGAAGAGGTTAATTCATATTTTCTCCACTCAAGAACAAAAGATAAGCGCTTAGAAAAAGTTATCATTCATATCCTATAATGCTTTATTGAACTATCCAGGGATGCCTCTAAAATAGCTGAATATGTTTTCAGACATGTAATAAACCTTGGTTGATTGTCCTTTTGATTTTTGTTTCTAACTTTATACCCACGCTAACATATTTTGGGGGACATCTGTGCCCTGACCTTGCTTAGGAATGCTGGTAAAGCCTGAAATTTGTGAAGCTTTCATTTCCATGGCAACTATTGCAGTGAGCATGTATTGAGAACTGGCATGAGCCGTCTGTTTTAGGCAGCTTTGTGCCAGTTGGAATATCTTAAACATTTTACCAGTGAAGGTCAAAAGAATGAGATGACAGAATGCAAGGTAAAAAAAAAGCAAAACAAAATAAGATTTATTGCAAATAATAGAACAAAATATGTGAATTAACAGACATATTTCCAATAAATTATGGTAATAAACAACTCATCAACTGGGATGAGCAAATCAGCTCGACAGACAAAGAGAGTGACAAAAATGCTTATAGTTTAGGACAATACAGTAGTTTACATTCACAAAACGCACATATTTCAGTGCTTAAGTGATTGCGGTAGATTTCCTCAGTTTGTGGCCGTGTGAAATCACTGACATAATTTTATTTTAGAAAATGTATTTTCTATGTAAATATTGATTTAGACCAGTGGTCTGCAAACTACGACCTGGGGGCCAGATGTGGATCTTTGACCTCCAATGACATCACCAATGAAGGGGCAGTTCCTCCCACTAATACCAATAATGGGGCAAACTTTTCCCAATGACACCAAAAATGGGGCCCAATGGTACCCAATGATGGGGCACTATTGATCCCAATGAGACCAGCAACAGGGCCCAATGACACACACAATTGGGCTTAATGGCACCAATGATTGGACACAATTCCTCCCACTTATACCAAGAGCACTATTCCGCCCAATGTGACCAACGATGGGGCCCAATGACACCCAATGATGGGACACTATTCTTTCCAATGAGACCAACAATGGGCCCCAATGACACCCAGTGATAGGGCACTACTCCTCCCAATTAGACCACAATGTGACCCAATGAGACCCAATTATGGGGGCACTATTCCTGCCAATGAGACCAACAATGGGGCCCAATGAGACCCAATGATGGGGGCACTATTCCTCCCAATGAAACCAACAATGGGGCCCGCTGACCCCAAAGATGGGGCACAATTTCTCCTAATTACACAAACAATTTTGGCCCAGGTCATGTTTTCAGGTTTTCCATTATTTTGCACAGGCGATTTGATCAGTTTTAGTGTCTTATTAATTACCACAGCCATTTCATCTGAGGGAAATCCTGAAAACATGACCTGTTGGGGGTACTTGAGGACTGGAGTTGAGAAAGATTGTCCTATGCAACACAAATAGGAACAAAACCTCACGAAGTGCTTACTGATATAATTAAGTTGCATCAAAGTTGCATCAAAGTCACAAAAGTGTGAAAGGGGCTTTAAAATGTACCCTTTGTCTTGACTTCCTCATGAATAACAAAAGTCCACCAATCATCAGGAGGGCAGCTCTGACATGTGGAAGCAAAATCCTGCCTCTAGCAAAATGGCAAAATGGCTGCCTCCATACAGAGACACTTTGCAAAGATGCTCTTTGTAAATAAGGGTAAAGGTTCACTTTGCAAAGAATACCCATTCATGTGCAAGGAAAAAAAAAACTGTATTTTTGCTTGCACATGATTGGATGATGGAAGTCAGCAGAGCTTCTGCTCATTTACTAAGCTCTGGAGCAACTGCTCATGCAGAGTGAAACTGCACTTTGCAAACTGCACAGTCTATTTGCATTTAATAAATCAACCCCAAGGTGTAAAACAGGACAAGGTAGTAATGGCCAAGCCTACAGGCAAACCTGGAAACTCATCCTTTGTCCTATGCTTGCTGCTTCAATTCAACAATTCCACAGTTTAGGTCCTCTTTTATTCTTCTAAGAAGAAGTGATAGTAATAGTGCAGTGGGATACATCAACCACATAAACAAAACAATCCCAAATGAATAAAACACACTGCTCTACAAAAAATAAATAAATAATAATTTACTGCAATGAATACTCTGCTATAATGCCGTGTACACACAATCAGAATTTCCGACAACAAATGTTCGATGTGAGCTTTTGGTCGGATATTCCGACCGTATGTAGGCTCCATCGGACATTTGCTGTCGGAATTTCCAACAACAAATGTTTGAGAGCAGGTTCTCAATTTTTCCGACAAGAAAAGTTCTTGTCGGAAATTCCGACAGCATGTAGCCATTTCCGACGCACAAAAGTGCTGCGCATGCTCGGAATCAATTTGACGCATGCTCGGGAATCATTGTACTTCATTTTTCTCAGCCCGTCGTAGTGTTGTACATCTCCGCGTTCTTGTCCATCGGAATTTCCGAGCAACATTTGTGCAGCCGTGTGTAGGCAAGACAAGTTTGAGCCAACATCCGTCGGGAAAAAAAACACGGTTTTGTTGTCGGAAATTCTGATCGTGTGTACGAGGTATAACACTTGCAAAAACTTGGAATAAAAAGATAAAAAAAACACTATTCTTACTTGTCTGTGACTCTGCTGGCTCAAAGCATCTTCCTTAAACACTAGTATTGCCAAAGTGTTGACAAAAATTGTTCCCTTGTAAGGCCCTGCCTTTTTTCACTGTGATGAAAAAATAGGATATTTGGCAAAAGTTTAGGAAGAAACATAAAGAGTTCACTTTCAAACCTATTAAATTTAAGACAGCATGCGTTTACCCTAGAGGATATAAAGAAATAGCAGTCAGAAATTCAGAAGTAGATTGCAGGTGGGAGGTTAAGTTTGGAAAGATATAAATGTGTATTATTTGTGTAAGTGATACTTACAGTCAAAAAGAGTAGACAAGATCACTGCCTGCAGGGAAAGGCATCAAAGGAATGTCAAGGGTGGAACACAAAATGCTGTTGCAACATTGGTAAATGCAACACCAGGAAATAAGACTTAATAACAAAATAGTAAAGCAGTGATTTTTTGGGGTGTGAGCTTGAATCAAATGAACAGGTAAAGTTTTACCCTTTTATAAAAACCATAGCAGAGGAACATCACAAAATGTTGTTAAATTCTACAATGGCAGGTTAGTGCAACAGTCCATTTCCCTGTCAAAGAAACAAAACACTTTTTATGGGGTCCTCATGCTTCTAACAGTTGAACAGATCCAGATACAACGGAAGGCAAAAAAAACAGGGTGAAAAGCTCATTGATGATCCCCAAAAAGGCAATAATGCCCTGTACACACGATCGGAGTAGCCGATGGTCTAAAATCCGATAGCATTTTTCATCGGAATTCCATTCAAGCTGTCTTGCATACACACTGTCAGACTAAATTCCGACCGTCCAAAACGCGGTGACGTAAAACACTCCGACGAGCCGAGAAAAATGAAGTTCAATGCTTCTGAGCATGCGTCGACTTGATTCTGTGCATGCGTGGGTTTTTTCTCCGTCGGAGTTCCACACAGACGATAGGAATTTCCTATAGTTTTTTTTTCCATCGGAAAAATTTAAAACATGTTCTATTTCTAAACACCGATGGAAAAAAGTCTGATGGGGCCCACACACGATCGGAATTTCCGATGAAACAAGTCTATTGGATTTGTTTCATCGGAAATTCCGATCGTGTGTACAAGGCATTAGATTTTCCCTGGAACAACAATCCCTGGTGTAATTACTATTATAAATAAATGTTAATATCCAGTTATGCAGTTATATCCAGTTATGTTTTGTGTATTTAGGAATGCATCCAGTTCTTTTCTAAAACAATCTACTGAGCTGGCCAGAACTGGTTCCCGAGGGAGTCTTTTCCACATTTTCACAGCTCTGACTGTGAAGAAACCTTTCCGTATGTAGGGGTTAAATATCTTTTCCTCCAGACATAAAGAGTTTCTCCTTGTCCAGTATGACATTAAAGTAAATAACTCAACAGCATGTTTACTATATGGACAACTTATGTATTTATACATGGTTATCATATCCCCGTAATTGCCTCTTCTCAAAAGAGAAAACATTCAATTCAGCTAACATTTCATCATATCTAAGCTCCTCCATGCCTCTTATCAGTTTGGTACCCCTTATGTGCCCTTTTTTTAGTTCCCCAATATTATTTTTTGTGAACTCCTGCTCAAAACTGAACTGCATATTTCAGATGAGTTCTTGTTAATGATTTGTACAGGGACAAAACTATCTCTCTCTCTGGAGTCCATACCTCTTTTAATACTAGAAAGCTTTAGAAACTGCAGCTTTGCATTGCATGCTATTATACATTTACAATCTACCAGAACACCTAGATCTTTGTTGACCATTGACTCCCCCAAAAGCAAAAAAGGTCCTATGTGCCGCACATCACTGCAAGACCCTGTGGATATGTGAAATGACAGTCTCAGCCAAGGCTACAGCTAAGCCATGCCCCCAATGCATTTCATTCCATCCCTGGAGCCAAATCATTCCCTATGACAGCTGAAGCTGTGATTTCACATATCAAAAGGGCCTTGCAGTGATGTGTGCTGTATAGGACCTTTTTTGTCTCTTGTATCTTTATAGCTGGTATGAGCGCTATCCTTGCCAGTACTACAGGAGAGGACCTGGCTGGAGCCTTGAGCAGCAATCTCTATTTGTTGTCTGCTCATATTGACTCCCCCAGTTATACTTCTCCTAGAATTTCTGATACATGTTTTTAGCCCCAAAGTGTATATCAATTTACCTTATGTATATCAACATTAAACTTCATTTGCCACCTATCCATGTCCCAGAAGATGTCAACTTTGACAAAACGCATGGGAGAAGGGCGAGCTACATGCTTTGACATCATCACATTCCCGGAAGTATCCCTTGAAGTGTGTTTTAGCAGTTCAGAATGGCTCGATATACTGTACATCAATGTCATCTTTCTATGTTTGTAAGTGAAATTATTTTTATTTAAATAAAAAAGTTTATTGGATTTTACACTATGTGTAGAGTCCGATCTCCTTTCATTATTTAACCTCCCTGGCGGTATGATTCTGTCTGGAATTATGTACCAAAAGCGGTACAATTATTTTGCATGGAAATTTGGTGTTATGTATTGTAGGCCTGCGATTCTTAGTAATTACTTACTTAAACCTGACCAAACAAGAGTCTAGTAGACATCCCGGGTATGATAAAGTTTGAAACACAAAATAATAAATTATAATATAATAAATAATTATAACAAATAGTAATGTGATTATAATAAAAATTATTCAATAATGTAATCAAATCAAAAACACTGAAATTTGCTCAGTTGCAGAATTGTCGCTGTCATTAGATTTTTTGTTTGATGATGAATTTCCCCACAAATCGCTATCGCTCAATTCTGCGAGTGATTGTAATTTATTATCGCTGTTTTCTAGCTGGTCTAAAATCACTTTTGACATAAAGGGACACTTTTTGGTTGCTATGGACAATCTCCAGTTTCCAGGCAGAAAGAACAGTTTTTATTATATAAAAGTGCATGCAGGACACTGGGAAGACCACTAGGGACAAAGGGGGTGTGTAATTATTACATACAGTACTGTAATCAGTAAGATTACAGTATACTGTATGTATACTATGTGTTTACTTTTTTGAATTTGGCGCCGAACTCCGCCCCCGTGCGCCGCAACGTCGCAGGGAACGGAGCTCGGCACTCGGCAGTGAGGATCGAGCGAGACACGGCTCACACACACTGCGGGAAGACATTGCAGGATCCAGGGAACAAGGTAAGTTACTTCCCCTGGATACTGCGATGCAGCCCGAGTCTGGCTCGGGGTTACCGCTCTTAGCATTGAAAACTCATCCCGAGCCAGACTCGGGATTACCGCTAGGGAGTTTAACAAGTACACATACATCAGAGTATGATCGGAGATGATTATTGATGTATGCCTTTGGTTGTTAACCCAGTTGATGGAAGCTTGAGGTCCTCTCAATAGTGGTTGAGATTTTATCATGCATCATATGACTATTCTATAATGTGAGAGTCATATACCTCCCATAAGCCTCCGCTGTGTCTCTATGGTGGTGGAGACTCACTTGGTTGGTGTGATTAGTGCAGCACATTAGATCAACAGTTTGCCACCTAGCTGACCAATCAAACATTGCATTAAGGTCTGCTTCTAAGTTGGAGACAGCTTGGTGTCATCTGCAAATACAAAAATGGTACTTTCCATCCCAAAGTCTAGCTTGGACCAATGTAACTATGCATATACCATATCAGGCACTGGTACTCCAGTGATTTCCCCTTGCTTCCAGGTTTTTGCGCCGAGTGGCTGCCCTGCTTTATTGTGAACATAGGTAGTTGGTTTCTCAGAACCAACGCCATTTAAAAAATGCTTTGCATTCTCCAAAATAATCTGATTGGATGAGGTGGAGAGGAGGGGTGGGGCGGTGACCCAGAAAGAAGTGGAGATCAGTGCAGTAGCAGTGTCTACTTCAGCGATTTCCAGCTTCCATGGGAATCGGCCAAGTATGGTGTGTGCATAGTTATATTAGTCCAAGCTGGATTTTAACCTCCCTGGCGGTATGATTCTGTCAGATTTTAGGTGCTGAAAGCGGTACAATTATTTTGCATGGAAATTTGGCGTTTTATATTGTAGGCCTGCAATTCTTAGGAATAACTCACTTAAATCTGTCCAAACCAGAGTCTAGTAGACATCCCGGGTATGATAAAGTTTGAAACACAAAATCATAAATTATAATATAATAAATAACTATAAATAAGTATAAAAAATAATAATATAATAATAATAAAAATTATTGAATAATGTAATCAAAACAAAAACACTGAAATTTGCTCAGTTGCAGAATTGTCGCTGTCATTTGATTTAGTGTTTGATGACGAATTTCCCCACAAATCGATATCGCTCAATTCTGCAAGTGATTCTAATTTATTATCACTGTTTTCTAGCTGGTCTAAAACCACTTTTGACATAAAGGGACACTTTTTGGTTGCTATGGACAATCTCCAGTTTCCAGGCAGAAAAAACTGTATTTATAATATAAAAGTGCATGCAGGGCACTGGACAGACCACTAGGGACAAAGGGGATGTGTAATTTTTTTATACAGTACTGTAATCTGTAAGATCACAGTATATGCAAAAAACAGGAGAAAGAAGAGGGAAAAACCGGATATAGAAAATCCAAAATTCCCCCACAGACAGTATTCTTCAAAAAGGCTCAGGTAATTATAAATACTAAATGTAAGTAAACTAGTCTTATTTTATTATAGTTGTTTTTGATGTGGTGTGCAATCATCATGTATATTCATTAAATTGTTTTCTTTATTTTCATAATTGCGGTTTACTTACATTTAGTATTTATAATTACCTGAGCCTTTTTGAAGAATACTGTCTGTGGGGGAATTTTGGATTTTCTATATCCGGTTTTTCCCTTTTCTTTCTCCTGTTTTTTGCATATGCTTGATTTTATTCAGAGGCTCTATAGGCGGAACATGCCCCTGTAGCTGGAGGTTATAATTATACCCGCCAATAGACTGATTTACAACCTGCACCTCCATCTGGGCACCACTGTTTATTATTTATTGGATGAGCTTTTCATATACCCACCCCCTTATGTTTTTTGTATCCATGTAAGATCACAGTATACTGTATGTGTATTGTGTTTTTACTTTTTTGAATTTCGTGCAGATCTCTGCCCCCGTGAGCCGCAAACGTCGCAGGGAACGGAGCTCGGCGGCACTCGGGCACTGTGTGAATCGAGCGAGGAGATAGCTTGCACACACAGCAGGATCCAGGGGACAAGGTAAGTAACTTTGCCTGGATACTACGATGCAGCCCGAGTCTGGCTCGGGGTTACCGCTATTGGTACTGAAATCTTACCCCGAGCCAGACTTGGGAATACCGCCAGGGAGGTTAACTTAATCATTAGCCATGTGTGGGGAACTATGTCAAATGGTTTTGCAAAGTACTTTTACTTTGTAAAATTACTTTAACCGCTTAACAACCAAGTCACGCCGATGTACGTTGGCAGAATGGCACGGCTGGGCAGATTAATGTATATATATGTTGACCTTTAAGATGGGCATTGTGGGTGCGCCCGCTGCGAGCTTCCTAGTGACAGGACACTGATCACAGCTCCCTGTAATCGGGAGTGGTGATCAGTGTCGTGTCACACACAGCCCATCCCACTACAGTTAGAAGCACTCCCTAGGACACACTTAACACCTTCAGCGCCCCTAGTGGTTAACCCCTTCACTGCCAGTGTAATTTTTACAGTAATCAGTGCATTTTTATAGCACTGATCGCTGTATCAATGACAATGGTCCAAAAATGACATCAAAAGTGTCCAATGTGACCGCCATAATGTCGCAGTCATGATAAAAATCTCTGATCGCGCCATTACTAGTAAAAAAAAAATATTAATAAAAATACCATAAAACTATCCTTTATTTTGTAGACGCTATAACTTTTGCGCAAACCAATCAATAAACGCTTATTGAGATTTTTTTTTACCAAACATATGTAGAAGAATACGTATCGGCCTAAACTGAGGAAAAAAATATATTTTTTATATATTTTTGGGGATATTTATTATAGCAAAAAGTAAAAAATATATATTTTTTTTCAAAATTGTCGCTCTATTTTTGTTTATAGCGCAAAAAATCAAAACCGCAGAGGTGATCAAATACCACCAAAATAATCCTCAATCCTCTATTTGTGGGAAAAAAAGGACGTCAATTTTGTTTGGGAGCCACGTCGCACGTCCGCGCAATTGTCAGTTAAAGCGACGCAGTGCCGAATCGCAAGAAGGGGCCTGGTCTTTGGCCAGCCAAATGGTCCGGGGCTTAAGTGGTTAAACAGATTTAGCATCTAATTGTAATGCAGCATCCTTTATTGGATTACACCTTAGACCAATCTCTCTCACCCTCTCTCTCTCTCTCTCTCTCTCTCTCTCTATATATATATATATATATATACACTTTATTTCGTAAAGTACTGCTTGTCATAATTTTGGGGTACTGTGGTGTATATGTGTCACCTACACATTGTTGAGGGGCCCCAGGGTTTAGGTCTGATATAGAAAAAAAAAACTTTGTATTTTCTCATAATCCTAATACTGGGTCTTGAAGGCTGGAAGGTTTGTAAAGCTTTGGGTGGGAATAACCCTCCATTATTAGGTCCACAGCTTACAGAGCTCATTACTACTCTCAGCTGTGCACATGCCTTTATATACAGTAACTCACAAAAGTGACTTCACCCCTCACATTTTTGTAAATATTTTATTATATCTTTATATCTGTGACAACACTGAAGAAATTATACTTTTCTACAATGTAAAGTAGTGAGTGTACAGCTTGTATAACAGTGTAAATTTGCTGTCCCCTCAAAATAACTCAACCCACAGTCATTAATCTCTAAACCGCTGGCAACAAAAGTGAGTACACCCCTAAGTGAAAATGTCCAAATTGGGCCCAAAGTCTCAATATTTTGTGTGGCCATCATTATTTTTCAGCACTGCCTTAACCCTTTTGGGCATGGAGTTCACCAGAGCTTCACAGGTTGCCACTGGAGTCCTCTTCCACTCCTCCATGATGACATCACAGAGTTGATGGATATTAGAGACCTTGCGCTCCTCCACCTTCCGTTTGAGGCTGCCCCATAGATGCTCAATGTTGTCTTCCTGATTCTCCTTCTGGCCAATCGGGAAGCAATTCCTGTGACTCCATTGGCCAGGGAGTCTTAGGACCCCGCCCGTATGGGGGGTTTGGTGTTAGTTTGCTGCCCCCCCAAATATATTAAGCACCGGCGGCCAATGTGAGTGAAGATCGGTTTACATTTCTGGTACGGCCATGAGCAAGTGTTACGTCATCTCACATTGGCCAATCTAGATGGTCAAAAACCATTACTCAGAAGCAGCTAAGGAAAAGATGTCACTGCTGGCAAGGGACCTCATGGATGTTGGACCAATGAGAAGAAGGTGAGTATCTGAGGCTTTGGTTCCACCAGCCTAGACAGTCCTAGTAACCTGTCCACAGGACCTGAAGCAGTGTCTCCCTAAAACACTGCTTCCACAGCAATGGCTGGCACAGCAACCCTGGCCTGGACTGGTCCAGCAGCACTGGTTCCACAGAAGCCCTGATTGACTCTAATTCTACCTGTGCATAACCTGTTCTCCCAGGCACCCTTTCCTTGTCAATGCTGGATCTCCTGATGTTTGTTATGCACACGGTGACAGCTATTCCTACCACCTTATGTACATGTGTATATATATATTGTGACAGCAGGAAGGTAAAGTCACCTGGTTGCATCCAGGGGGGTAGATATATTTCGCCCAGATTCAGGCTTTACGCCGATTTATACAGCTAGGTGGAGAGTTGTATAAGCCCAGCTGAGACTAGTGGGCTCATTGATGACTCATACCTCTAGGGAGAGGGCTGGGCGTCGTGCAGACAGGGAGTTGATGAGTCCAGCTGAACCTTGTCAGCTCATTTAGGCCTCTATAAGAAAGCCCAGCTTCATTAGATGTTGGCTCATGCCTGGAAGCAGACCTGTGTGGACTGTCTAGGGAGAGTGAACCCCTGTGCGGTGAGAGAAAGCCTGTGTGGCTATATTTTGCTTGGACATTTAAAACCAGGGACTAGGACAGCACTAGGCTGATCCCAGTCGTTAGTTAGGAAACCTGTAAGTTTAGTCAGAGGTCAAGTTGACCAGGATTTATTTTGTGTTTGTTTTTTTTTGCCTTGCTGTGTTTTTGTCACTGTAAATAGAAAATAAACCGCACCTTTTTTGATTTTGAAAACCACAACCTCCGTCTGCTGGGCCTGTTTTTGGGTGGGGAGCCCATCCCGGGGGTCACACATACCCGCTGCCGAGCTAGCCCCCTCACAGTTGGTGGAGAATGCGGGCAGTTTTTTTTAAGCCAGCATGGAGGAGATACTGAAACAGCTGGCTCTAGCAAATGCCAATCAACAGCAGACAAATGCAGGTTTGCAAAGGAGCCTTGCAGCCCAGCAGCAAGCTCATCAACAGAGCCTTGCAACTTTACAACAGAGTCTGGAGGCTCAGCAACAAGCCCAACAGCAATCTGAGGCCCGCTTCATAGACCTGTTGCAGAAGCAAGAGCAGAGACTACAACAACAGATGGAAGCAGTAATGCAGCAACGTCCGCAGACCGGTGAGGAAAGCCGTCCCACTAATACCGCGTCCTTTGGGGTGAGTCGTTTATTGACAAAAATGACTGGAGAGGATGATCCAGAGGTATTTTTGACCACATTTGAAAGGACCGCTGAAAGAGAAAAGTGGCCTGAGGAGCAGTGGGCTGGACTGGTGGCTCCTCTGTTAACGGGTGAATCGCAGAAAGCTTACTATGACCTAGAGCCTGACCAAGCAAAAGACTATGTGATGCTAAAAGCTGAAATATTGGCAAGGCTGGGTGTCACCCTGGCTGTCCGGGCTCAGCGTGTGCATAACTGGACTTTCCAGCTTGGAAAACCCCCCAGGTCTCAAATGTATGATCTCATTCACCTGAGCAGAAAGTGGCTACAGCCAGAGACTTTGTCCGCACCAAAGATTGTGGAACGTGTTGTAATGGATCGGTTTTTGAGAGCTCTTCCTACTGCCATCCAAAAGTGGGTAAGCCATGGAGACCCAGAGACGGCCGATGGTCTTGTGGATCGTGTGGAGAAATACTTGGCTACAGAGAACCTGACGGCCTCTTCCAGAGACACTCGGACTTTCCACCCTAAGACCAGACCATCCCCAGGGGCGGATAAGATGATTCCAAGGGGTAAGGGTGGAGAGAGTGAGAGGGTGGGAGCTCTACCCCAAGTTTGGCGAGAACAGCCTGGGAAATCAGCGGCTCAAGAGGCGGCAAGAAGGATCATTTGCTACCGCTGCCGGCAAGCGGGACATATTGCAGCAAATTGCCCGGTTTTGGAGGAACCCATGCAGTGTGACTTTCTGACGGGCAGACGTCAGTCGCTGTGTGCGACAGTCGCATGCACTGCCATTCGGGGAACTGAGAAACATTTATGCAAAATGTGTATTAATGGTAGAAATGTTGTGGTATTGCTGGATTCAGGTAGCCTTGTGACCCTGATAAAGGCTGAGTTAGTTAAAACAGAGGTCTATGGGAATAGCAAGGTAGCCGTTATTTGTGTGCATGGGGACACCCGAGAGTATCCAGTGACTACAGTGTGTTTCGAGACCCCCAAAGGTACCCTTTCTCATCCAGTGGGCTTAGTGTCTCAGTTACCGCATGACGCCATTGTGGGAAGGGATTTTCCGAAGTTCTGGGAACTGTGGGATGATCATGAGCCCCCCACTGGTGCCCCTATGTACCAGGAATATGATAGCCAGAACTCCTCTGAGAGTGGTGAGGACTCTCCCGAATTTCCCTTGTCAGTATTGGCAGGGGAGACTCAAGAAACTGGAGAGGAGCCCACCTCCTCAGACGAAAACCTACCGTCTGTGGAGTTTTCTGATCTTGAGGTTCACAGGGAAAACTTTGCCACAGAACAGTTGAAAGACCCCGCCCTAATAAAGGCACGGGAAAACGTAGTGAAAATAGATGGCGAGTTAGTGAACCCAGATAATACCTGCACTTACCCATACTTCAGCGTAGAGAAGGACCTACTGTATCGGGTGGCAAAAAGGGCAGAAGAAACCGTTGAGCAGCTGGTGGTGCCCAAACCTTACAGGAAGTTGGTGTTGGAGTTGGCCCATGGGCACATTCTTGGAGGTCATCTGGGGACAGAGAAAACCCGAGAGAGGGTATTACAGAGATTCTATTGGCCTGGGGTGATGAAGGACATAGAAAATTATTGTTCCTCCTGCCCTGTGTGTCAGAGGTCGGCCCCGATGCCACACTTCCGTAGCCCGCTGGTCCCTCTACCCATCATTGAGGTCCCGTTTGAGAGAATCGCAATGGATTTGGTAGGTCCTATAATCAAGTCCGCTAGGGGGCACCAGTACATATTGGTTATAATGGACTATGCCACCCGTTATCCAGAAGCGATCCCTCTCAGAAATACCTCGGCCAAAACCATAGCCAAAGAGCTATCTCTTGTTTTTAGCCGGGTGGGTATTTGTAAAGAACTGCTTACGGACCAAGGTACACCCTTTATGTCCCGGGTTATGAAGGAGCTGTGTAAATTGTTCAAAGTGACGCAATTACGTACATCTGTGTATCACCCCCAAACCGATGGGCTGGTTGAAAGATTCAACAAAACCCTAAAACAAATGTTGAAGAAAGTGGTGGATAGGGATGGAAAGGATTGGGACTGTCTACTTCCTTATTTGATGTTTGCTATTAGGGAGGTGCCCCAATCCTCTACGGGATTCTCCCCCTTTGAGTTACTGTATGGGAGACACCCAAGAGGGCTGTTGGATATTGCCAAGGAAACTTGGGAAAGTGAGAGTTCTCCCCACAGGAGTGTGATTGAGCATGTCGCCCTGATGCAAGATCGAATTGCACAGGTAATGCCCATCGTGAAGGAACATTTGGCCCAAGCGCAGTTGGCACAGCAGAGAGTGTACAACCGTGGAGCCAAGACCCGTACCTTTTCCCCGGGGGATAGGATATTGGTACTTGTCCCTACGGTTGAAAGTAAATTCCTTGCCAAATGGCAAGGCCCCTACGAGATAATGGAAAAAGTGAGCGAAGTGAATTACAAGGTCAGACAACCAGGAAGGCGAAAGCCCGAACAGATCTATCACGTTAATCTGTTGAAAGCCTGGAGGGATAGAGAGTCCCTAGTCGCAGACACTTGGTCACCAGCTCAAACTGGTTGCGTGATTCCTGAGGTTGGAATCGCAGCCACCTTGTCACAACCCCAACAACAGGAGGTTAAGGAGTTTGTGCTTCGCAACAAGGAGGTATTCTCTGAGCTGCCGGGACAAACATCTGGGGTAGAGCATGACATTATTACCCCGCCCGGTGAAAGGGTGAAGTTAAAACCCTATCGGATCCCAGAGGCCCGACGGGAGGCAATACGGGAGGAAGTACAGAAAATGCTGAACTTAGGGGTGATAGAGGAGTCCCAAAGTGATTGGTCTAGTCCCATTGTGTTGGTGCCTAAACCGGATGGGAGCTGGCGATTTTGTAACGATTTTCGTCAGTTGAACAAAGTTACAAAATTTGACACCTACCCCATGCCACGTATAGATGAGTTGATCGACCGGCTGGGAACAGCCCGATACATGACGACTCTTGACCTCACAAAAGGGTATTGGCAAATCCCCCTGGCCAAGTCAGCCAAAGAGAAAACCGCATTTGTAACCCCAGACGGGGCGTTCCAATATAAAAGAATGCCGTTCGGGTTACAGAATGCGCCGGCCACATTCCAGCGGAAAATGGACCAGATGCTGAGGCCCCATCGGAAGTATGCTGCGGCTTACCTGGATGACGTAATTGTCCATAGCACAGATTGGGCCTCACATCTGCCAAAAGTGCAAGCAGTCCTGGACTCTGTTCGGGAAGCAGGGTTTACGGCTAACCCCAAGAAGTGTACCATTGGGCAGGAGGAGGCCAAATATCTTGGGTACACCATTGGGAGGGGAGTAATAAAACCCCAACTCAACAAAGTCGAGGCCATCCAGAGTTGGCCACGTCCCAACAGCAAGAAGCAGGTACGAGCCTTTCTGGGAATCGCTGGGTATTATCGGCGATTCATTCCCCACTTTGCTTCTAAGGCTGTGCCCCTAACCAACCTGACGAAGGGGAAAGGGTCGGTCATGATTAAATGGACCCCCGAGGCTGAGGCAGCATTCCAATTCTTGAAACAAGCCTTATGTAGCCAGCCAGTGTTGTACTCACCCGACTTCTCTAAAGACTTTGTCGTACAAAGTGATGCGTCAGATGTGGGGTTAGGAGCAGTATTGTCCCAGGTCTGGAACGGGGAAGAGCACCCAGTCATTTACCTCAGCAGGAAGTTGAAGTCCCATGAGGTAAATTACGCCACCGTTGAAAAGGAGTGTTTAGCGGTGAAGTGGGCTCTAGATTCCCTTCGGTACTACCTGCTAGGTAGGCACTTTGACATGGTTACGGATCACGCTCCGTTAAAGTGGATGGCTCAAAACAAGGAAACAAATAGAAGAGTGAATAGGTGGTTCCTGGCCCTCCAGGAATTCAACTTCACAGTAAAGCATCGCCCTGGCGTTCAAATGGGGAATGTGGATGCTTTGTCTCGAGTACATGAATGCCTGATTGCTGGTGTTCCAACCCCGAGGTTAAAACAAGAGGGGGGGGTATGTGACAGCAGGAAGGTAAAGTCACCTGGTTGCATCCAGGGGGGTAGATATATTTCGCCCAGATTCAGGCTTTACGCCGATTTATACAGCTAGGTGGAGAGTTGTATAAGCCCAGCTGAGACTAGTGGGCTCATTGATGACTCATACCTCTAGGGAGAGGGCTGGGCGTCGTGCAGACAGGGAGTTGATGAGTCCAGCTGAACCTTGTCAGCTCATTTAGGCCTCTATAAGAAAGCCCAGCTTCATTAGATGTTGGCTCATGCCTGGAAGCAGACCTGTGTGGACTGTCTAGGGAGAGTGAACCCCTGTGCGGTGAGAGAAAGCCTGTGTGGCTATATTTTGCTTGGACATTTAAAACCAGGGACTAGGACAGCACTAGGCTGATCCCAGTCGTTAGTTAGGAAACCTGTAAGTTTAGTCAGAGGTCAAGTTGACCAGGATTTATTTTGTGTTTGTTTTTTTTTGCCTTGCTGTGTTTTTGTCACTGTAAATAGAAAATAAACCGCACCTTTTTTGATTTTGAAAACCACAACCTCCGTCTGCTGGGCCTGTTTTTGGGTGGGGAGCCCATCCCGGGGGTCACACATACCCGCTGCCGAGCTAGCCCCCTCACAATATATATATATATATATATATATATCTCAATTATTCAGACATCATTCAAATGTAATTATACAGATGCCTGACAAAGATAGGTGAATACATGACAATTTCAAAATTTCAAAAGCTTACATTGCAATAACTTTCCATTAGCTATAAATAGCTATCACTTTGACAATACTTTAGCATTTTCACCACTTATAAGTATTTATTTCTTTATTTACATATTTGCTCTTGGCTAATATAATACAACATCATTTTCCTAAAGGAAATGCAGATCTTTAATAGTTCTACAATATAATAAATATTCAGAACATTAGAGCAGGCACATCGAACTGAAATGATTCAAACAGGAATATCAGTAAATCATGCAAAGCATTAGAAGGAAAGATTTTTTTTTAAATAAACATTATAAAAGAGATCAGCTAGATGTAAATAATGTCATTGATTTTAATGTTTAAAAAAAGAGTTGTATTTGTAATTTTATATGAAAAAGAAGGCAGCCAAGTTTGCTCTTCACATACTGAGACTGTTTTCAGCTAGGCAGTGCTACACAGTGGCTGAGTTTTATTGCTACTACTCACAATGTAAAAATATTTTTTTATAATAACCTGATATGTATGGCAAGAAAAATTAGGCTTGCATTCTTATGTGTGGAGAGATGCAGTTATAAAGCGAAAAAAAGTCTACAGACATAAGACCTTAGACAAAGCTTTTAATAATATAAATAGTTGGAGAAAAAACAGGGCAATTTTTTTTTAGGAAGTACATTCATCAAGCCGATACCGTTTATATGGTGGGGTGCATGGGATAGTTTATTCAGATACTAGGTCTATTCATTTAGAAACAAAATACTCATGCGTCATTAATACAGCAATTGATGAATTTGCCTATAGTGTTGTTCTTCTTAGCAAGCACTAATATATATATATATATATATATATATATATATATATATATATAAATTCATTCTTTATTTCCTTATTATTAATCAGATTTCTTCAAAAGTCTTGAAAGACTAATTCCCTTTCCGGGGTTGAAAATAGTTCTAGATTTAAACAGACACAATTTGGTCTGGCATGTGATTGGATGATTGAACTTAATTCACTTTTTAACTAAACATTTATTACACAGTTGGTTTATTGCTACTGCAAGTTGTCTGACTAAGTGAAAACAATGCACTCCTTGTATGGCTGAAATCTTTTTTTCTTATTTTTTTTTAACAGCCATAATTGTTTTGGGTCAATTTAAACTCATATTTAAAAGTTTCCATGTAAGTATTTTGTATTTGTTGTTTTAACTCTACCCACCCCCTTTTCCATTAATAGTCTTTGTTTTGCAAATAAACATTTAATCCATCTGACAAAGGATTGTTAGAGCACTATAGCTCATCTTATAGTAGAGCTATAGGCAAAACTTTATTTTTATTTTGGATAGAGCAAGGAAGGATTATAACCCCTGTCAATTATTTTTGCCATCTGTATCCCATTGGGGAGATTTATCTTCACTTCCTGTCCCATGGCCAAAACAGGAAATGAGAGGAAATCCCTGTAAATTAAGGGAATCCTGTGGGGACCCCCAGGACATCAGAACTAGTGTCCCCATTGGAAGATTTCCCCTCTATTACTTTTCTGAAGACAACCCAAAATTTGTGATTTTCTATTACTTTCACCGACTTTCAATGATAATTGTAAACAGAACAAATAGGGAGGATGAATGTGAAAAAGAAGCCAAAACTCCACTCACTAGTTAAAAAACAAAAATACAAAATTTAATGTGCACAATTTACCTGCCTAAAAATATATATTTTCTTTGGCCCTTACAATAATAATTAAATAAACAAATAAATTAAATATTTTCAAAAACAGTATACATTCCCTATATACAATGAGGAATTCTACTATAAAGTGTGTGCAGAGAAACTCTTAAGCCCCGTACACACGATCGGTTTGACTGATGAAAACCGTCCGATGGAAAAAATAGAACTTGTTTTAAAATTTTCCGATGGATAAAAAACCGATGGGAATTTCCGATCGTCTATGGGCAAATCCATCGGTTAAAAAACCCACGCATGCTCAGACTGAATTAGGAGACGGGAGCGCTCGTTCTGGTAAAACTAGCGTTCCTAATGGAGAGAGCACATTCGTCATTCTGCAAGTTATTGCTTCGTTTAATGCAGCGCATGTTTTTTTGCTTTAGAACGGTCTTTAAAATGTCATTTCGGCAGCAGATCTTTCTCATGAGTTCGGAGAAACGTATGTCTTTCTTCTTTCTTGTGATCTTAGGAATAATTAGTTTAATTCTTAAAGGCCGACCTCACAAATTACACCTTTTTTTTGTTTTTTGTCTTAAAATGTGTGGTGCATTTTTTGGTGTGTCAATTTCTCCGAACAACATATTTTTTTTATTTTTTACTCATGGAGGTTGGTGTCCCTTGTTATTAATTACACATTGTATTTATGAAATCTTATTGCTACTTCAAAAAAAAACACATCAGGCATGTATGTTGGCTGAAATCAAATGTCCCTTTATTTCGGAAAAAAAAACAAAAAAACCGAAGGGCAACTATTCAGAAATTAGCAGAGAATATGAAGTCATTAGATCCCAAATGCAGACCTGACTATGATCAATAATAAAATCAACAACAGCATGAAATCAGGAGCAGCAGCCAAAGACATACATCATCCCAAGCTGTGGTACTCCATCAACCTTCAATTTCTGGATGAGCAGCTCGAGGCCAGGGAATCACCTCCTGCTCTTCCCTGTAGCCTTCCTTCCATGCCTCCCTGCAGCGTTCTCTCCACGGCCCCATCCACGCACCCTTGCAGGCTGGGCCACTGTGGGTGGTGATGTGGCAGGAGGAGGAGGAGAAGGAGGAGAGGGATTGGCCTGCTGCAAGATATGGGTGGCCTCAGTCAGCAGCCCCCTCGCCCCCATGTGTACGGCCATATATATAAGGTGCTCACAAAGGGCCCGTTGTCCCGCCTCCATTCTGAGCAATTTATCCGCAAGATAGGTGTTAAAGCCCTCTGTAGGGTTGAGGGGGGCCCTCATAATGGCAGCAGCCTCCTGAATCATCTTTAGTGACTCCTCCTCCACTTATGTCATCCGCTGTTGTTTTGGCGGTCTGACGTGGAGGGGAGCCACTTGGGAGACGGTGCTGCCACTAGGCCTGGGCACCTGCTGAGTCCCACTTGGCCCTGCCTCCTCCTGGCTGACACTCACCTCTGCTTCCTCCTGCCTGCCACACTCCTGACCCTCTTCCTCCTGGCTTACCTCATCCTGTTTTTAAAATAAAATGAAAAATTGGATTATTTGGGGAATCTATCACACACAATTTTGATCTCATTACTGTTTTGTTTTTTTTGGGGTGGGGGGGATGATATCATTTATGGCTAATCCAAACAGTACCACAAAATATTACTTAGTGGACAATAATTATGATCAAAAATACTACACCTGGCTGAAGATGCGAAGATCTGGCTCTTCTAGCTCGGGAGGCTCCTCCTCCGCCTCTGCAGGGGTGGAGGGAAGGGTGGAAGGAACGCTGGAAGGAAGGGTGGAAGGAAGGGTTGAGGGAAGGCTGGAAATAGATTCCCTGGCCTCGATCTGGTCATCCAGAAATTGAAGATGTCTGTAGTACCACAGCTTGGGCTTTACTACATTGTCGGCTGCTGCTCCTGATCTCTTTGACTGGCGCACTTCCTTGTATTTTTTTTATACGAATTACGCAGGTTGTTGATTTTATTATTGATCATAGTGTAGTCTGCATCTGGGATCCATGGCTTCATATCCTCTGCTAATTTGGTAATAGTTGCCCGACGTACATCACTTTTGTGGTACGCAGTGTGTTTCAGTTCCCACAGGTTGCGCTGTTCCTTATATTTTTCTATAAAAATCAGCATCACCTCCGGCTCTCGTAGTTTATGCACCTTTTTGGATTATCAAGTAAAAAAAAATGTAAAAAAATGAAAAGGATCAGAATTGATTCTCCTCAACTTATCACAATATTGCCCTTTACAATCATGAACCATTATAGGCCACTGCAGGCCCGAGTTCCCTTCTTACCTTAGTTCACTTCGTTGCTTCACTTCCGGTCGTCCTTACTCCGCGCATCCCTAATAACTTCTTTCCCCTTTTTATACCCTGCGCATGCGTGTAACTCCGCCCTCGTCGCCCGCCCATGACAGACTTTTTCAGCATTTCCCCGCCCCTTAACGATCGGCGCACAGTGTGAGACGGCGACATGTCGCAGACACAGGTGGCTTCTTTATTAGAAATTACCGACGAGGAAAGCCCGATCCAGTAAAAAAAGATACAAGGCGACTAATATGTCTTTTTCTGAGATGGCGGAGATGGTGGACATTCTGCGGAGGAAGGATTACGACGGCAAGCATGGCCCATACGACACCCCTAATCTCCGGAAGTCACAAATTATGGACAAAGTTGCGAAGACTCTCTATAAAAAATATGGGGTCAGGAGATCCAAGGAACAACTCCGTAAAAGGTGGTCAGACCTGAAGCTCAGGGAGCCGAAGCAGTATAGGAAGCTTATAAAAAGCATTGAAAAAAGTAAGTTTATTTTACTGTGTTCTTTCACATTGTAATATGTATTCTTCCATGTTTTGCACCATGTGACTGGTTTCACATTTTAAAATCTAAACTTTTATGTTAAGTGGAGAGTCCACTTATTTGCTAAATGTGTTGAAAAAATAATTGCTGCTCTTCCCCCAAACATGTTTGGCACATATCCACGTAAACTACATGTGGGAATGCCTCATTTTACTTCAACAATGTTTATCTTCACATTGTTGGCTAGATGATGTGTTGTAAGGAAATTTAGAATGTGAATGAAAGAATAAACTGTATTCTGGGTAAAGGAGATGACACTCCAGCAGTTGTGTACTCTTTTTTGTTCTTCAGCAAGATACTATACTCTGGGCCACATGACCCAATTTCTTAACGGTGTCACACACAGGTGGTCCAGTGGATACCTTGGTGGTTATCCAAGTGTATTTGTGAGTGTCCTCCAAAATAACATGTTGCTTTGTTGAGTTTGCAAGATCTCATATGTTCATCTTGAAACTCAGGGCCAAATATCATTTGGACCCCACTTTAAAACATTGAGAATCCATTTTCAGGCCTAAAAAGTTTGTGTGCTAAAGGTTCCTTTTTTTTTGCCATTTCCATAGGGGAGAGGAGAGAGGGAGGACACCATGCTCATGAGACGAGGAACCCAACACCACAGAAACTCCCCGAAGATCCCAAAGCAGACCAAGTTCAGCAGGTTCAGGAAGCGGAGGGGGAGAAAGTGGAGGTGGAGGAAGGGGAGGTGGAGGAAGGAGAGGTGGAGCTTATCAGCACAATAGGTCAGTGTCTGTCACCACTACTTCAAGGTAAATACAGATGTAGGCCTGCATAGTTTTAAAATATTTGTTTATTTTTAGGGACTGAACGTGGGGGTGTGTCAGGAAGTCCAAATCCTCCATTCTCGAGGGCCAGCACCAAAATAATCATTCAGGAAATCATGGAATGCAGTAGCGAAATGGACATTATGAGAAAGAGAATGATTGTGATTAAGCAAAAATATAAAAACATGATAGATATTTTGGGGAGAATAGTGTGACCCCCCCCCCCTTTTTGTGTGTTTTGTTATGTGTCGGAATTTTTCTATGGGATTTCCACCAGCCCAAATGTGAGGATGCACACACTGAAGACTCAACATGTGCTATCTGCCGTCACAGGATATCTATGTCCCTGTTTTGGTGGTGCAACCTCTTCCTCCCTCCTCAAGTAGGGGAGAGGAAGGGTTTTCACCCCCAAAGCACGTCCATTGATCCCCCATGATGGCAGATAGCACATGTTTACCCTAGCCATGGGATCATGTTGAAGATACCCATTTGAGCCCCAAAAAGAAAGTGTGTTTCCTCACATTTGGGATGGATCAGGGGTAACATCACCCCATCTCCTGTTTGTATTTTTCACTGTGTTATTTTATTACTTTTTCAGAAAAAAAAATGTGGCTTTTGACCCATGCATGTTTCTGCTAAAAAAGCCGCACAAAAACCCCCAAAAAAATATTTTGAAAAAAAAACAAAACTGTGTTGCAATCAATAAAAACATTTGGGAAGTCGAAAAAAGGTGTGCCTTGTTCTTTCTATGCTCAATAGCAGTCCTGAAGATGCAAAATGAGTGTTTTTACCTCTGAGATTGGAGGCTATTTACTAAGGAGAAATACACTTGGCACTACTAGAACCTGGGAGACACATAAACCACAAATAAAAGAATGACAACACAAGTTTGTAGTAAATCAAATATTTTTGTTTATTTAAAAAAGGTAAAATCAAAGGTCAGATGTGGTCTGGCATTGCGATGGCCCCCCTACCCGTGAAGTGCTCTACGTATTTCTGATGTACTTCACGGGCACTTTGGGGGGCCAAGCCAGTACGGGCAGTGCTGAGGCCGGTCAGATTTATCAGTTCAGAGGGACCGGCCTCAGACCCAACTGATGACACATAATTTGTGGAGAATTCCCTTAAAAAATTGTGCAACAAGCAGCAGCAGTACACAATGTTGTTGAGTTTATAATCCGCCAAATTTATAGCTGTCTGGAACAGGCGGAACCGGCTGGCCATTATCCCAAAGGCATTCTCCACAACTCTCCGGGCTCTGGCCAGCCGGTAATTAAAAACCCTCCTCTTCGGGGTGAGGGTGCGTTGGGGAAACGGCCGCATGAGGTGTGGTCCTAGTCCAAAAGCTTCATCCGCAATGAAAACGAACGGTAGCCCTTCCACGTTCTCTGCATCTGGAGGCAGTGCAAGACCCCCAGCCTGCAGACGGTGAGCGAACTCCGTCTCTGCGAATACCCTGCCATCGGACATCCGGCCGTTCTTCCCCACGTCCACATACAGGAACTCGTACCGTGCCGACACCACCGCCATTAACACTATGCTATTAAAACCTTTATAGTTAAAATAGTATGACCCCGAATGGGGTGGCGGCACTATGTGGACGTGCTTCCCATCAATTGCCCCTCCGCAGTTGGGGAAATCCCACCACTGGGCAAATTGGGAGGCCACAGTCAGCCATTCCTGTGGTGTGCTAGGGAACTGTGGAGTCAAACAAAAAGAAGACATTAGTACGGTTTATGTTTACAGTGCAAGCAGATTACACGCAAAAACATTGTTGACCAACATCATTCTAACATTATTATTTAGGGTAGTATTTCCTACCAATAAACAAAGGCCCACTTAGCAGATGCCTCACCCCTGCTGAGTGGACATTCTAAAAGAATCTAAGGGGGGGGGCCTAAGGTGATTGTGGGGGATCCAAAAAAAAGGCTCGACCACTCTGCTGAGCTTGATTGAGAACTAAAAAATTATTTACATCTTTAGGGGGGGTGGGAGGGTTGTCAAACTACGCGGGCAATGACCCCAAAAAAAGGAAAAGGAAAATAGAAGGCTAGCTGGGTTTGCACCCACGATAGCATGCTGGAGAGGTTAGTGAAGGGAAATAGGCATGTAGGGCAGAAAAAAGGCCTTTACAGGTAAAAAAATGCATGGGGAAAATGGGGACATTACCAGGATATTACAAAAAGGCAAATTTGGTTTAGGAGGGGAAAAATAAGAAGATTCTAAAACAATCAAAACATATAATATGAGGTTAAAGGAGCAAAATTACCTTCATATAGTCCTTCTGCAGGACCTGAATGATGGCCGAACACGTCTCAGGGATGATGATCCCGAGAGCCTGGGGGGAGATGCCTGTTGAGAACTTGAGGTCCTGCAAGCTTCTCCCAGTCGCCAGGTATCTCAACGTGGCAATAAGCCTCTGCTCGGCAGTGATGGCCTGGAGCATCACAGTGTCCTGCCTCGTGATATAGGGGGACAGCAAATCCAACAGACGATGAAATACGGGGTCCGTCATCCTGAGATAATTCCTGAAATCATCAGGGTTATTCTCATGGATTTCCCGCAGCAGAGGCATATGAGAGAATTGGTCCCGCTGGAGCAACCAATTCTTAGTCCATGAACTCCTCCTCACCCTGTTCACAGACTGAACTCGGGTTACAGTGTTAACTGCAACATCAAGCCCAAAGCCAGCACGAGCTCGAGAACGAGAACGCACTTCAAACATGGTTTTAAACCGGTCGGCTGGTCAGAACGCACTCAAACAGAACGCACCGTGGAACAGCAAGGCCTGAGAAGAACGACCTGAAAAACAGTAAACGAACGGCCAAGAAGGCACTGCAAGGCAGTAACGACCTGACTGCACGCACTGAATCACAAATACAAACCCACAAGCACAAACTGAACACCAGGAAACGATCTGCAAAGCACGGAGACTGAAAAGCGCAAATCGGCTCTCACCAAACTTTTACTAACACGCGGTAGCACGAAATCAGCAAAAGCAGCCCAAGGGGTGGCGCCATTAGATTTGTTCGACCCTTTTATAGCGCGTCGTACGTTTTGTATGTGCCGTCGTTTTCTTGCTGTCTGTTTTTTAACTGATGGTGTGTGGCCAAGGCTGATGAAAAACAGTTTCATCGGATTTCCGATGGTCAAATCCATCGGACGGAAATCCATAGGTTATCCGATCGTGTGTACAGGGCTTTACTCTACCATACTACTGATTTGGCCTAAAGAGGAGCTCCAGGGTCCTTTAGAAAAAAATAAGAGTCAGCATCTACAAATACTGTAGCTGCTGAATTTTAATATAAGGACACTTATCTGTCCAGGGATCCTGGGATGTCCTTACCCAAGCCGATTCTTCAGGCGCTAGCATCTCTAGTAAGGGAAACAAGAAGTGAAGCCTTGCAGCTTCATAGCCTGTTTCCCACTGCAAATGCGTGAGTCGCGCTGCACCTTGTGAATGGTCCCGTAGTCTTCTGGGACCTTTGATGTGTCCCAGAAGAAGATTGTGGAGGAAGGAGGGGGGCAGAACTTCCATCTCAGTTTGCCGTGGCGATCTGAGACTGAAGTGCGAGTGGATACATATCAAAACCAGGTACCTACTCCCCCCCAAATGTGCCAAATGTAGCAGTGAAAGGGGGAGGGGGATGCAAACAAGCAGAGCTTCCTCTTTTGGGAAGTGTTACAATTGTAAAAGTAAAGAATAAAAAGTACAGTAATGTTACTTGTGTGGAGGTCCTCACACATTAGTATATTGTGTCTTTGACACTGTATATGAAAATTGTGCTGTTCTGAAACACTAGATACAGCTTAAAGGCAACTCCCAAGCATGTAATTTAAAGGATTGGTGTTTTTTCCATGTCACCCTCAATGTCACATAAAAAACACCCTCTACACGGCACAATATTTTAAAAAATGTGTCCCATGACAGTACCCAAATCCCCATGCCCCTTTTGACAATAACTTGTCTATTAACCTTGAAAATGACTAGAATTAAGCATCAAGATTCGCCCCTCCCCGCCCCCATAGACTTTAGTGGGGCTAGCTGCTAAGTTCGAGATTTGCAGATTTAAAGCAGGATTTAATGAACCCCCGGAAAAGATTCCTTCATTGCTAATAATATTATATAAGATAGATTCAGACCTCATTCCAATTAAATTCTTTAAAGTGTAAGTTCACCTTTACAGAAAATCTGTAAAGTGAACTTACACTGGACTCCCTGTACCTGATGCCGGTGATCACCCGCTAGAAGACATCGGGTTGCCGCATCACCGGTCCGTGGATTTGAAATCCCTGCGGCTTTCTCTCTTCTTCTCCCCCGCTGACAGGATGGGCTAGGCGGGTTCTGATTGGTAAATTAGAATGCCTCCTATACGTACTTTTACGAGGTACGTTTAGGAGATTAAGCCATGGGGGATTTCAAATCCCCGGACCGGTGAAGTGGTGACCTGATGTTTCCTAGCGGGTGATCGCCGACTTCAGGTACAGCGGGACCGGGGGGGATGGTGAGGGGGTCTAGTGTAAGTTCACCTTACAGATTTTCTGTAAAGGTGAACTTACCCTTTAACTGGCCAAGGGCTACAGAAAGGAAGTAAGAAGGCTGGAATATAGTCCTTTAAAAATGCCACATATCAAACATGCAGTATATATAATTTTATTTTTGAAGAACAGTATATATCATTTTATTTTTGAAGAACACATTATATTATTGACAAGAACATTTTTCAATACTCTATTTAGCATATATAAAAATGGCAATTATCACCTTTGTCATAAAAGCATGATCTTGATCTTGATAATAAGAAATGCTAATGTAAAGTTTAAATAATAAAACAACTATACACAGAATTTACACCACCATATTTTACAAAATTTAAAGCAATAACTTATTTTCAAAATATTAGTATATGATACAAAATTAAATACTGGAAGTTAAGTAGAGCAAGTAATAACATTACATAACATTTCCTTAAAATAAAGCAGTACCATGCTTCCTTGAGTTAAAAAGATGTCAAATGATTTTATTTTGAATTTTTGTATTTTTAATTTTATTTCTCTATGTTTTTCATGTGGAGATCATAAAATCAGGGCAATGTAATATAAAGTTGAGGAACTGGAGTTTAATCCTACAGCATTCAAATTTTTAACGTCAATAGCTTTCTGTATTAAGAATCTGTTCATAAAAAGTTACATTCTGTTTATGTGGATGTTTTGCAGACTTTATTCATAAAGTATACCTTGACACAAAATGAGGAACTGCAAGCCTGCTGTTCAGGAAAACAAACCCTTTTACCATATTTTCATTGCTCCCTGAAACAGCCTTAATGTTAGAAAAAAAAAGTGGAAAAAGTGAGTTTTAACATACTTTTATTCGTTAGCAGCAGACTCCAGAAGCAGGATTTAATGTGACTATCGATTGTACAGTAATGGGCTAATAAAATTGTGCCACGTCCTGGTTGGACAAAGCTGCATCTACTAGTAAAGAATTTCTTTATGGTTGAGAAAAGAATCATATTAGAGGGAACAGGCATTTTTATTTATGTTAAATGGTAATTATCAGTATTATGAAACAAATTTCTTAATAAATTTAGCATGTGCTACACAAGCCACAAAAGAAGTTTGCTTGGGAAAAAAATATTTCAATGCATTTTTTCATTAAATAAATAAAATAAATTATATATTTTTATCTTCACCCTGTTGGTGTCCACATTGCTCCCTCACGGGTGCTGACATTGATTCCCTGGCTTCTTCCAAGTTTGGAGTCTTTGGCTATCTTGATAGCATGCCTCTTCTGCAATAAAGAGCCTGTCTGTTTTATATTATTTTTTTACTTTAATTCCTATTTAAGGGCCAGTTCATACCTGAATCGCACAGCACCATGTTCTTGTGTGATTCCTGTAAGGCTCAGTGTGGTGTGATTTTCAGCCAATTCATTTAAATGCGCTGAAATCGCACTGGATCACACCAAAAGTAGTGTATGCACTACCCCTTTACAAAACATTGGTTCAGCACTATCTTGAAGATGAAATTAAATTTTGGTCACCAATCCTCAAGAAAGACATTCTTGAATTAGAAAGAATTTGGTGAAGGGCAACAAAATTATTAAGGGGGCTGGTGGACCTCAGCTATGAGGATCGATTACATAGGCAGTTTTTCACTCTGGAGAAGAATGGACAAATACTTTATATTAGGGATGAGCTTCGTGTTCGAGTCGAACCCATGTTCGACTCGAACATCAGCTGTTCGATCGTTCGACGAAGATCGAACATTATGGCTCGTTCGCGCCAAATTTGAGTGGCGCGTCACGGCCCATAATTCACTGCGGCATTGCAGTGCATTGCTGGCTGATTGGCCAAGCATGCACTATGACCCGCATGCTTGGCCAATCACAGCGCCGTCTGAACAGAGAGCTGTAATTGGCCAAAGCCAGGGTGGCTTTTGCCAATTAGGGCTCAGGGGGTTAGTACACGCCCCACACTATATAAGGCCGCCGGTTTGGCGGCCTTGTGTAGTGTGTTGGAGTTATGAAACGAGAGAGTTTACAGAGACAGACAGTGTCATTTATATTGAGTTAGATAGAGCAGGCAGGCAAGTCAGTTAGCTGTAGTTACAATGTGTAGAGGATATATATGCATCCTAGGTGTTGTATAAATATTTATACACTGTATTTAGTTTAGCTAGATCCGTTCCTGGTTTTCTCTATACTGTGACAGGCAGGCAGGTGATTGTGCTAGCTGCAGACAGTCAGTGTTTCACTTAGTGTACTGTGTGCTTTGCATAGCATTCACCTAAAGCTTACCTGAATACAGTTAGTGAGGGACTAGTAGTGGTGTTCTCATAATTAAACCACAGGCAGAGAGCTGCAAGTATTTTCAGTGTACTGTGTCCCTCTCTGCACAGTTTTCACCTAAAACTAACTGCTGCTGCTTTTCCCATACTAATACCACAGCAGGCAGTTGATTCTGATAGCTGCATTATCAGTACAGAAAAATATATATATATATATATATATATATATATATATATATATACACATCCCACCTTTGTGCAGCTAAATCTCACTGCAGGCCATTAGTATGTCTGGAAGGCAAACAAGGAGAGGCAGACAGTCACATGGCAATAAAAGAGGGCAAGCAGGCTCTGTGTCTAGAGGCAACAGTGCTGCTGGTCGTGGACATGGTGCATCATCAGCACGTGGCCATGGGACACGCTTGTCCTTCTTTTCGGCAGCTGGCCATGTTGAGCCGCAACATGCCCAAGACTTGGTAGAGTGGAT
Organism: Rana muscosa; assembly: GCA_029206835.1. NCBI lineage: Eukaryota > Metazoa > Chordata > Amphibia > Anura > Ranidae > Rana > Rana muscosa. Next base: position 1,160,074,292 of record CM055116.1, on the reverse strand, counting down.
GACCAAGCTGTCCTCCTCCTCCTCGTCCTCTCTCACCCAGGCTCAGGGTACTTTGTCTGGCAAAGCAACTGCCAAAGCGGCCTCTTCCCTCGACTCAATTGCATCAGTCACTCCTTCCCTAGCCCCACCATGTCCTCCTGAGGAGTCCCCTGAACTGTTTGACCACAGTGTTGGGTATATGTTCCAGGAGGATGCCCAGCGTTTTGAAGGCTCCGATGATGAAACCCAGCTGGAGGAAGGCAGTAACGTGAGCTCAGAGAGAGGGGGTAGTAACGTGAGCCCAGAGAGAGGGGGTGCAGTCATGTTCCCCCAGCTGCAGCATACTGCCAGATTGGCTCCAGTGATAAGGAGGGAGGGGGTGATGAGGTCACTGACTCCACATGGGTGCCTGATAGGAGACAGGAGGAGGAGGAGGAGGAGGCACATCTCCAACAAGGCAGGATGCCCTCCAGGGGCCAGCTTAAGGGCAGCACACCAACGGCATCACACCACAGAGCTCCGCATGTGCAGGGCGCTGCTGTCTCTGCGCGTTATTCCAAAAGTTCTTTGATGTGGGCCTTTTTTCAGACATGTGCAGCAGATCGCACCGTTGCCATTTGCAACATATGGCTAAAGCGTATCTCGCGTGGCCAAAACATGAGCCGCTTGGGCACCACGTGTTTGACCAGACATATGTCGACCTGCCATGCAGTCTGTTGGCAAGCGTACCTAAAAGACCCACACCAAAGAACAAAGCAGACCTCTCCTTGCTCCTCATCAGCTGGAATCTCCAACCCCACTATACCTTCAGTCCTCTCTGAAACCTGCACTGAGAGGAATGAAGGTGTAGAATTTGGTGTGTCACAGCCAAGTACTTACGGACAATCTGCTATCGGTACACTGACGTCCGATTGTACCAGGCAAATTTCCCTGCCCCTGCTGCTGCACCGCCAAAAGAAGTTCGCTCCCAGCCATCCACATGCCCAGCGGTTGAATGCTAGCTTGGCTAAATTGCTAGCACTTCAACTGCTGCCTTTTTAGTTCGTAGACTCTGCCCCCTTCCTTGAGTTTGTTGAATGTGCGGTTCCTCAGTGGGAGGTTCCCAAATGCCACTTTTTCTCATGGAAGGCGATTCCGGCTCTCTACCGGCATGTGGAAGGCAATGTCTTGGCCTCGCTGGACAGGGCGGTCAGTGGTAAGGTGCATATTACCGGTGACTCATAGTCCAGCAGGCATGGACACAGCGCATTGGGTGACTCTGCTGGCAGCTGGGAAGGATGCAGGACAAGGTGCAGTACTGTTACTACTGGTTACTACTGGTGATTCTGACACACCTCTCTCCTCCACCCCCTCCTCTTCTTATTCTTCCTCCATGGCCTCTACCTGTGCTTTGTCCTCGGAACCAGCGGTGCTCTGTAGGCGTTCAAGGGGCTACGCAAGTACGCAGGCAAAAATATGCCATGCGGTGCTTGAGCTGGTGTGCTTGGGGGACAGGAGCCACACTGGGGCAGAGATTCTGTCAGCTCTGCAGGGGCAGGCTCAGAGGTGGTTGACGCCACGCCAGCTTAAGCCAGGAAAGGTGGTTTCCGACAATGGCACCAACCTCCTCTCCGCCCTCCGACAAGGACAACTGACCCATGTTCCCTGTTTGGCTCATGTCCTTAACTTGGTGGTGCAGCTGTTCTTGGGCAGGTACCCAGGCTTACAGGAGGTCCTGAAGCAGGCCAGGAAACTCTGTGGGCATTTCCACCGGTCATATAATGCCAGTGCTCGGCTGGCTGACCTGCAAAAGGATTACAACCTGCCCAAGAACCGCCTAATCTGTTATATGCCCACCAGGTGGAACTCTACATTGGCCATGCTGCTGCGGCTGCACACGCAGCAGAGGGCTATCAATGAGTATCTGTTGCAATATGGCACCAGGACAGTGTCAGGGGAGCATGGATTTTTTCCCCCACACCAGTGGGCCATGATCAGGGATGCATGCACTGTCCTGGCACCATTTGAGGAGGCTACGATGGATGGTGAGCAGTGACAGTGCATGCATCAGTGACACTGTCCCTCTTGTCCACCTGTTGGAGCACACACTGCATGGAATAATGGACAGGGCACTTGAGGCAGAACAGAGGCAGGAAGAGGAGGACTTCCTTACCTCTCAAGGCCCCCTTTATCCAGACAGTGTTCCTGCTGGCCCGGCTTTCACACATGAAGAGGACGAGGAGGTGGAGGAGGAGGAGGATTATTGTGTCAGCATGGAGGTGGAGCCTAGAACTCAGCATCAGCAGCAGTCTTCAAGGGATCAATTACAGTCCCAAGACACCCATGGACTTGTACGTGGCTGGGAGGAGGTGGCTACGGATCATGTCGTCCTCAGTGACCCAGAGGACTCTGCACCGAATGCCTCAGCAAACCTACGCTGCATGGCCTCCCTGATCCTGCAAAGCCTGCGCAAGGATCCTCGTATTCGTGCGATCAAGGAGAGGGATCATTACTGGCTGGCAACCCTCCTTGATCCACGTTACAAGGGTAAGGTTGCGGACCTTATCTTGCCGTTGCAGAGGGAGCAGAGGATGAAGCATCTTCGGGAGGCCTTGGAGAAAGGTCTGTGCAACGCGTTCCCAGAGACTGGGAGGTTACAAATTCCTGGTCCTAGACAACGTGTTGCTGAGGCTCCGGTCAGTCAAAGAAGAAGCGGTGGACAAGGTGGCCGTCTGACCGATTTGTTCAAACAATTTTTTAGTACACAGCCCCAAGGTATGATCGCTTCCAGCAACCATCGCCAGCGTCTGATTTGCGTGGTGCAGGAATACCTAGGGGCAAGATCAGACTTGGACACCTTTCCCACCGAAAATCCTCTGGGTTACTGGGTCTTGAGGATGGATCACTGGCCAGAGCTTGCACAGTATGAAATTGAGGTACTGGCCTGTCCTGCATCCAGCGTTCTTTCGGAACGCACATTCAGTGCTGCTGGAGGCTTTGTAACCGATCACCGGGTGCGCCTGTCCCCCGACTCGGTCGATTGACTGACCTTCATAAAAATTAATCAGTCTTGGATCACCACCAGATACCAAGCACCTGTTGCTTATGTAACCAAAATTTTTTTTGCTAAATGTCAGATCCCTTCAAGACTGCCTATGCTGATGCTGAGTGACTATCATGTTATGCTGAGTGACTATACTCTTTCTCCTCAATAATCAAGCTGATAGCTTGAAAGAACATTTTTGGTTCTGGGCACCGCCACCAGTGGATAAGGCCCAATTTTTCAGCCCCTGTTTAACAGGGGTGTGTATTTACAATTTTTGATGCCATGCTTTGCAGCAGGGCTCATTGCTGTGCTCCAACTACAGTATCTGTGAGGGGTTGCAGTGTTGTGGCACCAGCACCATGGTTTAAGGCCCAATTTTTCAGCCCGTTTAACAGGGGTGTGTAAATACAATTTTTGATGCAATACTTTGCAGCGGGGCTCATTGCTGCGCTCCAAGTACAGTATCTGTGAGGGGTTGAAGTGTTGTAGCACCAGTGCCTAAGGCCCAATTTTTCTGCCCCTGTTTAACAGGGGCATGTAATTACAATTCTTGATCTAATATTTCACAGCTGGGCCCATTCCTGCGCCCACCAAGAGTAACTGTGATGACTTACAGTGTTGTGGCAACACCACCACCACCACCACCACCAAAGGCCCAATTTGTCTGTCCCTGTTCAACAGGGGCATGTAATTACAATTCTTAATCTAATATTTCACAGCTGGGCCCATTCCTGCGCCCACTAAGAGTAACTGTGAGGACTTACAGTGTTGTGGCAACACCACCATCACCACCACCACCAAAGGCCCAATTTTTCTTACCCTGTTCAACAGGGGCATGTAATTAATATTCTTGATGTAATATTTCACAGCTGGGCCCATTCCTGCGCCCACCAAGAGTAACCGTGAGGGCTTACAGTGTTGTGGCAACACCACCACCGCCACCAACACCAAAGGCCCAATTTTTCCTACCACTGTTCAACAATGTCATGTAATTTAAATTCTTGATATAATAGTTCACAGGAGGGCGTTCCAGCACCCACCAAGAGTAACTGTGAGGGCTTACAGTGTTGTGGCAACACCAACACCTTTACCCATGCCATTTTTCTCAATGATTGTCATCCATATTGCCGGGACCAGACATTACATTAAAGCCGCAAGCAGTTTTAAATGACTTTTTTTCCTTTAGAAATGTCATTTTGTGCAGGAACAGTTCTAAACATGGGAAACACATGCCACTTCACAGGCATACTTTAGACACCCCCCAGGTACGATATTTAAAGGAATATTTCACTTTTTTTTTTTCACTTTATGCATCATTAAAATCACTGCTCCCGAAAAAACGTCAGTTTTTAAAACTTATTTTTGCATTGATACATGTCCCCTGGGGCAGGACCCGGGTCCCCAAAACCTTTTTAGGACAATAACTTGCATATTAGCCATTATAATTAGCACTTTTGATTTTGAACATTCGCGTTCATTGTATTTAATAGGGTTCTAAAGTTCGCGCAAACTTTCGGTCCGTTCGCAGGTTCTGGTGCGAAACGAACCGGGGGGTGTTTGGCTCATCCCTACTTTATATCAGAGGTGGTGCCAATAACTGTAATGAATTGTTTACTCTAAGCTTCCTGAAGAGGACACATGGCCATGATTTGAGGTTAGAAGAAAGAAGGTTTAGACTATGTAAAAGGTTCTTTACTGCTAGAGCAGTAAAGTATGGAAATCTCTCCCCCAGGAAGTGATATTAACTGAGAGTGTCCACATCATCAAAAACTTATCTGTATTCCTCAGGAGGCAGAATATACAGGGCTTTAGGAATTGTTAGAGAATAGAAGTCTCACACACATACAGTAGATTGAACTGGATGGACGTTTTTTTCAACCTTTTAAACTATGAAACTTTTCATTTCAAGTTGCATTGTAGTCAATAAATTGCTTTTTTGTCACTTTTGGCAATTTGGAGGACTGCTAGGCAAGTTAGTTTTTATTTAGTTAATATTTATTTTGATACATAAACAATATTTTTGGGTCTACTTTGTCTGCTAGTTAAAGCAGGTCTAATACTGCTTATTGAACCTAGTACTGCTTATTTTGCTGCTTAAATTACCAGGAAAAAAAATCATTTTTTTTCAAACGGAAATTAACTACTAAAAAGCAGTTTGGGTGCTGCTACCTAAACACTGTAGTGCTTCTTCTTTAACACCAGATACAGGTATCTCCCAAACCTGGACTGTAAAGGGTATATCTAGTCAAATTATTTTTAAGTGGGGAAGAATTAAAAACCCTGTTTAGTTTTTACTACTATCCAGGACTTCTTTAGAGAGGTCTCCCTAATCTTATTGTCTTGATGACAGGGGTTTCCTACAACAGTAAGTTAGGGAAAATCTCCTAATTCAAAACAGAAGAAAATAAAAATAGTTTTTTTTTTTCATTAGAGCAGGGGAAGACTAAGACCCCCAATGATTTTTTTTTTTTTTATTGCTGTAAGTAAGAAGAAAGATCTCTAACAGAGCCCCAGATAGCATTAAGAACCCAACAGGGTTTCCAATCATTCCTCCTTCGGTTGAAAAATGACAAAAAAGTTATGAACGCACATGTTAAGGGATTTGGTAAAGTTTTGGATGCACAAGTTAAAGCATTTAGTAATTCACATCTTGAAGGTGTATGCAAAGGGCCCCTAGGGCTTAATGTACACTGGACATTTTACAACCTCCCCTGAACGATTTAACTTGACAGATAGTAAACAACGTTTAAAAACGTCAGTTGTGCCGCATTTGCATGCCATGTTTAGCCGCATTAGGAGCGTTTTTGTTTTAAAAAAAAAAATAAATATAAATAAATATATATATATATATATATATAATTTTTTTTTTTCAATGAGTCAAAAATGTATCACCATTAAAAACGCCTGCAAATGAAACGCGGCTAAACGCGAGTTACCACGTTTACATTAGTTTACAAGCTGTTACAGGCATTTGGCGTTAAAAATACCTCTGAACATCCATCCTGAACGCATTTGTTTGCCTTCCGAAAACTGCTTCTAAACTCAACTACCTAGAAACTACTATAAACGACCCTGTGTACTGATAAGATAACATAGAGGAGAGTTCAGGGGCAGCTGAAAAAAACACCCCAACTGCTCCTAAACGTCCATTTACCATCAGCAGTGTACATGAGGCCTAAGTCTGTTTTGTTTTTCTTAGATACTGTTCTGCTATAAATTACCATCATTTTTATTTTTTTCTATATTAAGATTAGAGTTGAGCGGACACCTGGATGTTCAGGTTCGACGGGTTCGGCCGAACTTCGGAAAAAAGTTTGCGTTCGGGACCGAACTTAACCCGAACTTGACCCCGAACCCGAACCCCATTGAAATCAATGGGGACCTGAAGTTCTGTGGACTATTTGCGCTTGTTTCCCATGCTTAGAACTGTCCCTGCACCAAGTGTCATTTCTGAAGTAAAAAAAGTAATTTAAAACTCACTCGCAGCTATAATGAATTGTCGGCTCCCGGCAATACATAGAGAAGTCATTGATAAAAAAAAAAATGCATGGGGGTTCCCTCAAATTCAATTACCAGGCCCTTCAGGTCTGGTATGGATATTAAGGGGAACCCTGCCGCAAATAAAAAAAAATGGCGTGGAGTTCCCCCAAAAATCCAGACCAGACCCTTTTTACGAGCACGCAACCTGGCAGGCCGCAGGAAAAGAGGGGGGCGGGAGAGCGCCCCCCCTCCTGAACATTACCAGGCCACAGGCCCTTAACATGGGGAGGATGCTTTGGGGATCTGTGACCCCTCAAAGCACCATGTCCCCATGTTGATGAGGACAAGGGCCTCATCCCCACAACCCTTGCCCGGTGGTTGTGGGGGTCTGCGGGCGGGGGGCTAATCGGAATCTGGAAGACCCCTTTAACAAAGGGGACCCCCAGATCCCGCCCCCCCCATGTGAATTGGTAATGGGGTACATTGTACCCCTACCATTTCACAAAGAAAGAGTAAAAAATAGTAAAAAAAATACACAGACATCGTTGGGAAAGTCCTTTATTAAAAATAAAAAATAAAAAAAAACATTCCAGTGATGAAATCCAGTGTCCCGTGGTGATCCGATGTCCAGCGCTGTCCATGCGAAACGTCATTGGCTGAGCCTGAGCGGACCTGATGGGGAACTTCCTCCGCAGTGTAATAAATGAATAGACCCGCCCCTTCTAAAGTTCCCCATCAGGTCCGCTCAGCCAATGACGTAGGTGTAAGGCTGAGGACCTGATGCGGAACGTGAGAAGCGGCGGGTCTATTCATGTATTAAACTGTGGAGGAAGTTCCCCATCAGGTCCGCCCCCTCATATGTCAGACCCCGCCTACATCATTGGATGAGCGGACCTGATGGGGAACTTCCTCCGCAGTATAATAAATGAATAGACCCGCCCCTTCTCACGTTCCGCATCAGGTCCTCAGCCTTACACCTACGTCATTTATTACACTGCGGAGGAAGTTCCCCATCAGGTCTGCTCAGGCTCAGCCAATGACGTTTCATGTGGACAGCGCTGGACATTGGATCACCGAGGGACACTTGATTTCATCGCTGGAATGTTTTTTGTTTTGTTTTTATGTTTAATAAAGGACTTTCCCAACGGTGTCTGTGTATTTTTTTTTTACATTTTTACACTTTCTTTGTGAAATGGTAGGGGTACAATGTACCCCATTACCAATTCACATTCACAGACCCCCACAACCACAGGGCAAGGGTTGTGGGGATGAGGCCCTTGTCCCCATCAACATGGGGACATGGTGCTTTGAGGGGTCACAGACCCCCAAAGCATCCTCCCAATTTTGAGGGCATGTGGCCTGGTATGGTTCAGGAGGGGGGGCGCTCTCTCGTCCCCCTCTTTTCCTGCGGCCTACCAGGTTGCGTGCTCGGATAAAGGGTCTGGTCTGGATTTTTGGGGGAACTCCACGCCATTTTTTTTTTAAATTTGGGGTGGAGTTCCCCTTAAAATCCATACCAGACCTGAAGGGCCTGGTATGGATATTTGGGGGGAACCGCACGCATATTTTTGTAAATTTGCGGCAGGGTTCCCCTTAATATTCATACCAGGCCTGAAGGGCCTGGTAATTGAATTTGGGGGAACCCCCACGCATTTTATTTTTTATTTTTTTATCAATTACTTTTTTATGTATTGCCGGGAGCCGACAATTCATTATAGCCAGGAGTGAGTTTTAAATGACTTTTTTTTACTTCAGAAATGACACTTTGTGCAGGGACAGTTCTAAGCACGGGAAACAAGCGCGACTTTACAGGCATACTTTACACACATGGAAACAATATACAGAAAATTCCCAAACGAAAGTTGGTTGGCTGCCCTGCAGCTTTTAAAAATGCGCCATTACATCGCCGAACACCGGACCCTAACCCGAACATACAGTCAATTGTTCGGGTTCGGGTCCGGGACCCAAAAACCCAAAAGTTCGGTACGGACCCGAACTTTACAGTTCGGGTCCGCTCAACCCTAATTAAGATAAGATCACTGCCAACTTAAATAAAAAGTAGCAAATACAACCCAATAAACACATAGTGTTGATTTCTCATCACATGCTTCTCCAAAAATTATAATATTTTGCAAGTAATAGCATTCATTATTTCTCACATATTAGTTTGCACCTGTTGGGAACACTTTGAAAACATACTAGGCCTATTGCATATCATATTAAAATGGCACGCGTTCACCCTAAACTTTGGAAATAGGGTGTCTTTCAAGATAATTTACCAATGTCGAAAGCAAGCAGTTGGTAGAGTTCAAGAGAAAGGGGCCACACATTCACTGCCCCCCCCTTTCCCCCAGCATGTCTGGATAATTGTCTGGTTAGCATACCAAGGGGAACCCCACACCATTTTTCCCTTTTTTCCTACATTTTTTTTTTTTTACTGTCCTTTTATATTATACTGTTACATAACTTCACAGGCCTCGTACACACGGCCGAGATTCTCGTTGAGAAAAACATGTCGTTTTTTTCGACGAGATTCTTGGACAAGAAACTTGTCCCGGCCGAGTGTACACACGCTCGTTTCAAAGAACCCGCGGTTCTTTGAAAGGAGTGTACGCGGTGACGTCATCGACTACGTCGAGCATGCGCTCGTCACATTCGATGCCGTCGCCGCCATCTTGGTATACCCTACGTATGCCTAGGAAGCTACCGCGCATGCGTCAAATTCATTTCGAACATGCGCGGGCTTCCGGGAGGACAGGTAAGTGTACACACACTCACTTTTCTCGTCGAGAAACATGCCGAGGAGAATCTCGACGAGAAAATAGAGAGCAGGTTCTCTATTTTCTCGTCGAGGTTTCTTGTCGGTTTTCTCGACGAGAAACACGCTAGCAGCGTACACACGACCGATTTACTCGGCAAGACCTCTCTGCCAGCAAGTTTCTTGCTGGTTCTTGCAGAGAAAATCGGTCGTGTGTACGAGGCCACATGCCGCTTTTAGACCCTGTTCACACATTTTTTACTGCACTCGATGAATGCAGGCCACTGCTAGCACACACAGAAAACAAATGTTTTCTATGTGTCCTGTTTACACTGCAATGTGCCCCAGAGGTGCACAGCAGTGAGCTGCGATAAAATACAGAAATGCTGCATTTCATCTAAGTGCACAGGACAGAATCACATTTCACTGTACAGCAGCACACCACACCACACTGCTGTACAGTGACAAGAATGAAGTGTAATTTTGTGCACTTCAAATAAAGTTGATTAAAAAAAAACAGGGAGCTGCGCAATATGCAATGTGCATCAAAAAGAATCAAAAAGAAAATGAATGCACATTTAGGTACTGGTAAACTGCAACATTTTGTTCAGCCAAACTGCTAAATACAGACTTGAAATACAAATATAAGGATGACTTCAGCCTACAAAATTGTACAGGATCACTTACCGTATATACGCGAGTATAAGCCGAGTTTTTCAGCACATTTTTTGTGCTGAAAATGCCCCCCTCGGCTTATACTCAGGTCACCTTTTTGCGCCTGACCTCCCAGACTTTGGGGACCGGCCGTAGGTCCCCTGGACCCCAAACTTGGCACACATAAAGCCCCACTCTTCCTTCCATAGACTCCCATGTTAAACGTAAGTCTAGTCATGGACACAGTGAGGCATGGGCACAGTGAGGCATGGGCACAGTGAGGCATGGGCACAGTGAGGCATGTACATGGACACAGTGAGGCAAAGTGAGGCACAATGAGGCATGCACATGGACACCCTAGGCTTATACTCAAGTCAATACGTTTTCTCAGTTTTTTGTGGTAAAATTAGGTGCCTCAGCTTATATTTGGGTCGGCTTATACTCGAGTATATACAGTACTTTTTCTGTTGTACAGTATATCAGCCTATAGCCCCATGAAAATTGGCCTTTAGCTTTAAAATTGAATCATGCAAAAGGACATACAGGGTCTTCACGTTCCTTAACAGCCTTGTTTATTATTTTATTATTCAGAATTAATTTTATTATTCAGAATGAAATAAACTTTTCCAGCTCACGTCATCATTAAATGTCAAGAACATGTGTATAGGTTGGTTCTCATAACACATCAGGAACAATAAAGTAACAAGTGATAACAAGTTTAGATTTTTGTTAAGTTCCAATTATGACTGGTTCTCTTTAGACCCTTGCACATTGTGAATGTTCATGGACATGTGTAAGATGATGTTTGATTGAATGGCTTACTACATTTTTACAGAGTTCTGTACTAAAAGAAGACCTGTTCCTTATTGTAATGAAATAATGATTTATGAGAACATTTTTATTTTTTTCTTATTAAAAATCAAAACTACTCCATGTAGGGTTACAAGTCCATGTAGGGTTACAAATGTAAATGCTTTTTTTTGCTATATTTTTCTAAACACATTCTTACCATGCATTCTACATGTAATATAACTATAACCATTCTTTAGACATAAAGAATATTGCATACAATGTATAAAAAAAGGTAATGTCATGTTTTTTTTCCCATTAGTTATGAAAGTTCATTTAATGAAGAATAGATACTATTGAAATTTGAACTGGCCATGCAAGATTGTGAACATCAAGGTCATCAATTGTACCCCAAATCACAGCATAAGTGACTACTATCTATAAAACATTCTTCACTCCGATCATTGTTCTTTCACACTAAGGTACCCTGACCAGAAAACATCTGATGTTTTCAGTGGTTTAACAGAAAGCCTTCAGCCTAGCAAGAATTTATTTGTACAATGCATAGAAAGCGAGGAAACAAAAAACAAATGCAGACGACATTTAAAAAAAAAAAAAAAGCATGGTTAAACTGTCATGACCTTTCAGCGACAAAGTGAAATCAGAAACTTTTTTATTCAGAAAATGTGTGAAAATATGTTCTTTGCTATTTCTACTGTGCTTTCAAGCTTCTTTCACAGTTTAAAATACTACCTCTGGGTATCTCTAATACCCTGTACACACAATCGGATTTCCGATGGAATAAAATTCGATGGATTTTTCCATCGGAAATCCGATGAAGCTGACTTCCATCAGTCTTGCCTACACACCATCAGTCAAAAATCCGACCGTTCCAAACGCCGTGACGTAAAACACTCCGTAGAGCCGAGAAAAATGAAGTTCAATGCTTCTGAGCATGCATCGACTTGATTCTGAGCATGCGTGGGTTTTTTCTCCGACGGAGTTCCCCACAGATGATCGGAATTTGCTATCGTTTTTTTTCCATCTGTAAAATTTAAAACATGTTCTATTTTTTTATACCGATGGAAAAAAGACCGATGGGGCCCACACACGATCGGTTTATCCGATGAAAAAAGTCCATCTGTCTTTTTTTATCAGAAAAACCGATCGTGTGCACGCGGCATGAGGCTCAGTTCACACCTGTATGGCTACATCCTGCATGTAGGGAAGCCCACTCATTTGAATGAGCTGCCCTACCTGCAGAACTAAGGGGAAAGAAGTCTCTCTTTTTTAAATTGTGTCACACCGAACAGCATGATGCTGTGGCACCATGCAGTTTATTGAGCGCAAACATACGCAACAGTTGACAGACTGTTGCTATGTGAGTCAGCAATGCACATGACTTTGTGCACATTCCCCAATCACAGAGATGTGAATCAAGCCTCAGTATATCTAATGCTGGTCATACATGGTTCGAATCTCAGCCGGTTTAGCAGAAACCGCTCAAGATTTGAACCGTTAATGGGCAGGCTGAATGTACCAAGCTGATCAATCAACTTGGGTACAACCAGCCTGCCGAATTCTCTTACGATTTTCACTAACAGCTGCTATAGCTTGGCAGGAGGGATTCCCCTGTTAGCACTGTCTGTTTGATTGGGGGATTGTGTGATTGCAGGGAAAAATAATTTGCCTAAGTATCTCTCTTGTTACATATTTCTAAGTATTGTTAAAGTGATTGTTACCTACTGTGTGGAATGGTTTTTCAAGAAGTTGAACCTCCTTCTTTTGAGTCCCCTGCCAGTGTTCCTAGCTCCTCCTCTCCTTGGTGGTACCCCTATTGGGTACTATCTGCAGACTCACTTCTGAGCCACGCTGCTTGCATCCATAGACACAGACAGTGCGGATCGGCCTCATCTCCCGCTCCAATGTCACAGGATTTGATTAACAGCAGTGGGAGCCACTGTGAGTGTGGAGAGCGCCTCTATAGATGGGCACAGCGCTGGATTGAGTGAGATCTCAGGTAAGTATGGGGAGGGCAGAGTGAGAGGGCTTACTGTTTACCTTAATGCAGGGAATGGGCTTTAGAATCAGTTTAACCCCTTAACGCTGGCACCTCCTGACCCTTTAAGAAGTTTCTGATGGGAGGCTGGGTGGAGTTTCTGATCATGTGACTGCCATGATTGGCTGTTACAGCAGTCACATGATCGGAAAGCTCCCGATCGCAAGTAGAGATCGGGAGCTTTCTGTTAGCCACCAGTAACTGTGCCGGGAGCACGCAGAGTGCGCGCTCTTGGCACGGCTCTGTTTACACTCTTACGCATATATGCGGCCGCTTGGCGTTAAGGCTCACTCGCCGAGAGGCTGCATATATGCGCACCGCCGGTGTTAAGGGGTTAAAAAAATACCTAAAAAAGCACTTCCTGTAAAAAAATAAATAACAATTAGTGTATAACTTTCCCATGATGCTGAATGTTTATTGTACTTCTGAACCCAATAAACATCCACCAATTTGCAAGATACTACTGAATTACTGATGACTTTTATACAGGGTTTTGCTGGGAAATGGACAGGGGACCAGGGTCAGTGATGTTTCTGCACAACAGTAAGATTTGGAGCCAATTCCCTCCAGTGACTGCCTTAAATTTTTGAGTTTGGGGTGTCGGTTATCTTTCAGGAAGCTGAGCAATCAATAATTTGGTAATCCCAGGATATTTAAAGATAAAGCCAATTAGCAGGCCTGGGATGGACCTGGTGCAATCTCTCAAACTAAGGGCGCTGTTTTTCTTCATAGAACACCTAAACCTAACCCGTAACCTTAAAGTGATTGTATGCCCTCATGTACTCAGTGAAGGGACTAGCTTTAGGTGATACACAGAGATTGACCACTTCCTTACCGCCCATAGTCATATGACATCCAGAGATGGGATCTCCCATCCTGGATGGACGTCATATGACATCCTCTGCTTTGAGGGGGGATATCTGAATGATGCCTGCAGCTAGAGGCATCATTCAGATATCCATTTTTTGTGCCGGCGATTCTGCGCACTATAAGAATGATCATAGTGGCAGTTCCGCCGCTTGATTGTTCTTACAGGCGGCGGGAGGGGACATCCCCCCTCCCGCCGCCATCCGGTACTTCTCCGGGCTCGGAGCGAATCTTCCGGCGTCGTTGGTGGGTCACGTGACGAACATAGAGATGACTGGTGACCAGATGGTCGGAGGCCCGGGCACGATGTGATGATGTCACGCACGGGTCCTCAGATGTAAACAAAGCCGCCATTGCGGCTTGTAAGTATGAGATCGGTGAAATTTTTTTCACTGATCTCATACTTTCCAGCCTGGAGGAGAGATGTGGGGTCTTATTGACCCCGCATCTCTCCATAAAGAGGACCTGTCACACACATTCCTATTACAAGGGATGTTTACATTCCTTGTAATAGGAATAAAAGTGATAAAAAAAAAGTAAAATAAGTGTTAAAAATAAATAAATAAGTAAAATAAAAAATAAAAATAATAATAAAAAAAAAATTAAAACGCCCCTGTCCCCGGTAGCTCGCGATCAGAAGCGAACGCACACGTAAGTCCCGCCCACATATGTAAACGCCGTTCAAACCACATATGTGAGGTATCGCCGCGTGCGTTAGAGCGCATGCAACAATTCTAGGACTAGACCTCCTCTGTAACACTAACCTGGTAACCTGTAAAAAAAATAAAGCGTCGCCTATGGAGATTTTTAAGTACCGAAGTTTGGTGCCATTCCATGAGTGTGCGCAATTTTAAAGTGTGACATGTTAGGTATCTATTTACTCGGCGTAACATAAGCTTTCATATTTTACAAAAAAATTGGGCTAACTTTACTGTTTTGTTATTTTTTAATTCACGAAACCATTTGTTTTCCAAAAAAAGGCGTTTGAAAAATTATTGCGCAAATACCCTGCAAGAAAAAAAGTTGCAATGACCGTCATTTTATTCCCTAGGGTGGCTGCTAAAAAAACATATATAATGTTTGAGGGTTTTGAGTAATTTTCTAGCAAAAGAATGATGATTTGTACATGTAGGAGAGAAGTGCCGGAATAGGCCCGGTATTGAGGGGGTAAAAAAAGCCCGGCGTTGAAGTGGTTAAAATGTAGCTGTGTATCCGCAGCCATTTCCTCTGGAGATCATTCTTAAAACACCCAGAAGACAGGATTTCTCCTTTGTTCTTTGAGCAGGGGCGGAGATCTGAAGTCTTCACACAGTTGATATCTCTGAGCCCTGATTGAAGGAAAGGGACACACCCCTCTTCACGCAGTACAGAGAACAAGCAAAGCTGTGGATAACAGTCACAGGCTGAGTGCTACAGCTCCCTCCCCATCACTTAAAATCCTTGTGTCTGAAAAAGTTGCCAGAAGTTACTCGTGCCAATAACAGAGGAACCAGGCAGCAGAGAAAAATAACACTCAGTAATTTGGAGAGAGACAAGTAAACAGTATGGAGGATATGTTTTTATCATATTTCACACCTGAGGTTTGCAACCACTTCAGGATACCTTAAATACTTTACACAAAGATACCCCTAAACCCAAATCTTAAAGTGGTATCAAAATAGAACTATAGGCATTTTGCTATCTGTGTCCCATTGAGGAGATTTACTTTCACTTCCTATCCCATAACCAAAACAGGAAGTGAATGGAAATGCCTGCAAATTTAGGAAATCCCTTGGGGCCCCTCAGGTCACCAGAACTAGTGTCCCTATTGGAAGATTTCCCCTCTATTACTTTTCTGGGGACAACCCAACATTTTTTACTTTTACTTTCAATGGTAATGGTAAGCAGAACAAAGAGAGAGAGTGCCTCTCCCTAACAGGGACACAGACAGAAAATAAACCTAATAGGTGTTCTAATCTCTCACTACTCTAAATCAGGAGGTGTGTTAATGCCCAGATCACCAGGTGAAAAGTTCAGAGCTGGGAGTCAACAGCAAATACCTGGTATTTCTGGATATGGAGAAACATTTGATTTACTTCATATGATGGTGCTGGGCCACTTAGTGCTATTATACAAGGGAGTCCATAGCTCTGTGCAAGCTATGATTCCAGAAAACTCGTAGCATATATGGGACTTTCCCTCACTCCCACCAGTGAGCACACTGTGCAGAACCACTGCACGGAGCAGGTAAGTATGACATGTTTGTTATTTTTAAACAAAAAAAACCCCAAGACTTTAAAACCACTTTAATTTACAGTAATCCAGACTCTTAAACCGAACATTCAAAATCAAAAATCAAAATTTCACAACAAACATATTGCTTTTACAATGATAATGCTTTCAATAGAACATTAAAGCATAATCTACCTCAAATCCAAGAACAAAAATGTAATATATTGCAGCTTAGGTACTCTTGTAGCCGTAAAATGAGAATTGAAATTGAAGTGCCACACCACTGCTATGAGGTCCAGATACAACTTTATTCCATTAAAAGTCAGAGGTACAATCCAAAAAGTATCCAAAATGTTTCAGGGGTCCAAACTTCATCAGGGTTTTTCCAGTGTGAATTACAAACACAGGCCTTATCAGCAGTTTGTTTGGCTACTTCATTGGATTGTACCCCTGAATATTAAAGCGGTTGTATACCCCGCTTTCACATTTTTACCTACAGGTAAGCCTATAATAAGGCTTACCTGTAGGTAAAATTAATATCTCCTAAACCTCTGCGGTTTAGGAGATATTCCCCTCGCAATGAGCCGCTGACTGCAGCGGCGCATGTGCAGCGGGCATTCTCGGCTAAAGCCTGGCAGCCGCCGGATCTTGCCTGAAAGAAGTCTCCCACGCTCATGCGCGGGAGTGACGACATCGCCGCTCCGGCCACTCACAGCGCTGGAGAGGCCATACCCAGAAGACACGCCGAGGCAAGATGACATCTCCCTCGGCGTGGACCAGGTAAGTTGCAGACGCCTTGTTCTAAGGTAAGTATTTCATAATGAGCTAGTATGCGGTGCATACTAGCTCATTATGCCTTTTGCCTTTCAGGAATGTAAAAAAAAAAAAAAAACAGCAGCGGGTATACAACCGCTTTAATGGAATAAAGTTGTATCTGGACCTCTTAGCAGTGGTGTGGTGCATCAATTTCAATTCTTGGTACATTCAACTACAAGACAAGGAGACTGTGGAGATCCTCAGGGGTGTAGAAGGTGCCTGCCCAGGAACCAGATATTTTACACCAGCATCAATACTATAATTTAACATTACTAGTAAGATAACCCTACAGGTCCAAAGCTATCTTTCCATTTTCCTTGACTATTCTTGAAGTCTTGTCCTAGGGTGACAATCACCTTTATAAATATATTGGAGAAATGAGCATACTGTAGCTACTCATAGACAGAAGTGTGTTAACTGCTTGCCGACTATCGCATGACGATATACGTCAGCAGAATGGCACGGACAGGCAGATGGAAGCATATATACATCCCCTTTAAGAAGCGGTATTGTGGACGCGCGCCCGCCGCAAGCTCCGTGACTCTGACCGCGGGTCCCGTGGACTCAATATCCGCGGGGATACCTGCGAACGTTTTATGGAGAGGAAGAATGGGGAAATGCTGATGTAAACAAGCATTTTCCCAGTCTTCCTAGTGACAGGACACTGATCACCGCTCCCTGTATTTGGGAGCGGTGATCAGTGTCATGCAACACACAGCCCATCCCCTCTACAGTTAGAAGCACTCCCTAGGACACACTTAACCCCTTCAGTGCCCCCTAGTGGTTAACCCCTTTACTGCCAGCACTGATCGCTGTAAAAATTACAATGGTCCCAAAATGGTGTCAAAAGTGTCCAATGTGTCCTCCATAATGTCACAGTCATGATAAAAATCGCTGATCGCTGCCATTACTAGTAAAAAATATATATTAATGAAAATGCCATAAAACTATCCCCTATTTTGTAGACGCTATAACTTTTGCACAAACCAATCAATAAACGCTTATTGCGATTTTTTTTTACCAAAAATATGTAGAAGAATACGTATCGGCCTAAACTGAGGAAACATTTTTTTAATATATTTTTTGGGGATATTTATTATAGCAAAAAGTAAAAAATATTGCATTTTTTAAAAATTGTCGCTCTATTTTTGTTTATAGCGCAAAAAATAAAAACCGCAGAGGTGATCAAATACCACCAAAAGAAAGCTCTATTTGTGGGAAAAAAGGACGTCAATTTTGTTTGAGAGCCATGACGCACGACCGCGCAATTGTCCATTAAAGCGACACAGTGCCGAATCGGAAAAAGTGGCCTGGTCTTTCGGCAGCCAAATGGTCCGGGGCTGAAGTGGTTAATAAAAAAATAGTTTGGATTAAATACACTTTCACATTATCTTCCACCAAAATCAAGGATGCCCAAAAAATCTCTGATGAAAACGGTCTTAGAGAGGACAGGCACAAAGGTACAAATTTTTAGGATATCCTCATTATAAGAAATTATAATTATCTCTTTAGTTGTGAATTTCAAACTCTCTTCTACTTTCCTCTCATAGATCTTGTTGAAGTTCATGCTCATGTAAACCTGTCCACAAACAGCCTGTGAAATATAAGAAACTAGCTGGACATTTTACAAAGCTTTAGAGGAAAATAAAATGTTTAATATGCATTTGCTTTCACATTCTCAAAGTTTTGCATTCTGCCCTTCTGTTTCCATGTTTGTCTATGATCTGTGAATTACAGGGCATCTGCCTATGTGGCTGTGCTCTCCTCAGCTCAGCTGGATAATCAGAACATTCCTGCTACTAAAATAAACTTTAATTGGGGTCTCCTGGATTATTGTTTATTGCAGTCATTCAAGATTGTCTTGTATCCCACTGAGGAAAGCCTCACTCTGGGATGCTAATCTAAAAATCCTATGGTTAAGTAGCTTTAACTTTCAAACGCTGCAGGTTGACAAATATAAAAGTCGATGAACAACCTGGGGAAAAAAATTATATGAGATGGTTCCTTTTGACTAAAAGAAGTGTCTGCAGGAAGAGATTTTCTTGTTACTTGTACAAATCTATTCCCTTTCAATTACCCAGCATGCTATTGGTCAATAGAACAAACTCACAGCAGCCCCGCAACCTCCGCGATCTGGCCAGACCCCCCAGAAAAGCCAGTCCATAAAAATTGGAGACTAATTAGGTCTGTTCAAAAAGTCTGTAAAAACAAAAAAGTCTGTTAAAAAATTATTTACCAAAAAAGCCTATTTATAAAATGTAGACCACCTTGTGGAGCCTAAGGTGGGGATCTCTCTCCTTAACACAGATTGTGATTGTAGGAGGAGATAGTCACTAGACATGTGCAATTTGTTTCATTCCGAATATGTTTTTTAACTAATTTTTGCCAAATTTGTTAATTCGGAAATATCCAAATTAACGAAAACCCGTTTAACAAATTTTTCCGAATATCTTTAAATTAGAAAATTAGAAAATTTGTAAATTAGAAAATTCGAAAATTCATAAATTAGAAAATTTGTAAACACAAAAATTCGTAAATTAGAAAATCCAAAAACCCGAAAATCTAAAATAATAACTAACTAATAATAACTTAACTATTACAAACTATAAAATTCCAGGTATTGTAATTCCCTTTCAAATTTGTCTGTTAGTGAATGTAACAAATACGAATTTATCCAAAGTTACAAATTATCTGAAATAACGAATGCCATATCTAAACGAATGGAACGTAACTTATTAATAATAATAAATAACAATAATAATAAGAAAAACGTTTTATTATTATTATTTATTATTCATTTGTTCTGTTCGATTTGTTTAGATGTGGCATTCGTTATTTCGGATCAGTCGTAACTTCAGATAAATTCGTATTCATTACGTTCACTAACAGCCAAATTTGAAAGGAAATTCCAATACCTGTAATTGAATTGTTATTTATTATTAGTTAGTTAGTTATTCTTTCGAATTTTCAGACTTTCTTTCTTATTTTTGGATTTTTGATTTACAAACTGCGATCATAATGAATGACCCAAAAAAGAAAAAAAAAGAACAAACAAATGAAATGAAAATAAACACATTTTTTGGCATTGCACTGGTTACTTGACAAATCAAATGACTAGGCTTTCCTCTTGGATTCCCCCCCCCCCCTTAATTTATTTTATTTGCCCTCTGCATGCTTTGGAGTCCAAAAGAAAATTAATTGCAATGCCCATTTGCACAGCAAACGGTACAGTGCTTTTTGTTTTAGGCAATAATCTGCCCTGGACGGGGCTGCTAAAGCTACTAAGAAAAAAAATAGCCTTATTTGGTGTATTTAGGATCGTTAAAATTATTTAATTTAGCGTTTTAATGCTCGTTTTTTTAATCTCCTTTTTTGTTCCTTTCTTGTAAAAAAATAAAAAAACTATTTTAGGATATTTAGACTAATGGAAGGCCATTTTGTGACACAACAGATGAGCTTTCTTACATGCTTAAGAACCACCAAAATCTGTTTAAGTTTGGCCTTTCCTATTGACCCCAAAACAGCATAAAGTTGCAGGATTCTTCAGATTTTTCACCAAAATTTTAAGGAAATTAAAACTCTCAATTTTGCTTATACTTATAAACAGGTAAGATATATCAAAAACGTTGCTAGATAAGTGATTGACATGATTATAGCCATATTAGTGCACTTGCAACAAAAACAATTGAGTACCCTCCACAGTACTTTATACTAACATCCAAAGGTTCAGGCAAAGCTTTCAGGGTTAACCTCCTTCTTTAAGGTCCAAGCTGTACTTACTTGAACTTGGACTGAGGACTGATTGAACCTTAAAGGAGGGGGTACACCCTGAAAACTTGTCCTAAAAAATGTGATGTTTGTGCTAGATAAGTAAAAACCTAAGCACAGCAGGAATTAAAAATTCTGAAAAGCCAATGATTTTTTTTTTTTATATAGGAGTTTAGCCCACATCATCCAGCACTATATAGCAAACACTCTATTCACTAGATCCATGTATGTTTGTTATCCCAGGCTCTTACCAGTTTCATTGACCCATATACAAATAAATATGTCCAACAGAGCTTTTTTTCTCCAAACTGTCTCCATGTCTTCTCTAGTTGTTTTTTTCATACATCCTTACTCACGTACCCAAAAAAAATCATATAGTTAAGTACCCCCAAATCCCATAGAAAATGTTCTTTCAAAATATGCTCACATGTGTATGAGATAACATGCCATATAACACTGTATGCCTGTGTACCTTCTCCGTTCCCCTATTGTGTGAATCCTTACCAAAAACACAAATTTCCAATCCAATCCGCATGGTGTTCCAAAAATGCTCCTCTAAATCTTGCCAGCCTCCTCAAACAATATATTTTTTACAAAACAAAAACAAAATAATAGTGTAATATGCATACATCAATAATTAAAGAGGAGCTCCGTCCCCCCTAAAAAAAGAAAAGTAAAGTCAGCAGCTAAAAAATACTGTAGCCGATGATTTTTACTATTAGGGTACTTACCTGTCCATGCATCCAGAGGTGTCTTCACCAGAGCCGATTTTTGAATCGGCTCTCGGGTGCTGCAGTCGTTATCTTGGCTAAGGAAAATCAGCAGTAAAGCCTTGCAGCACTTTCTTAATGGGCCGGCTGCGTGGAGGAAGGAGGAGCGGCTGAACTTCCGGCTCACTTCACCGTGGCGAAATGAGCCAGAAGTGAGAGTGGGTACCTGTCAAAACCAGGTACCCATTTCCCCTCCCCCAAAAGGTGCCAAATGTGACAGCAGGGAGGAGGCAGACAAGCGGAGCTTCCCCTTTTGGGTGGAGCTCTGCTTTGATTATGTGTATTTGTGCCCACATTAACCACTTGCTGACCTGCCACCATCATTATACTGTGGCAGGTCCTCACGATCCCGCGAACCGTCGTAGCTGTACGTCGGCCCGTTTAAGCGGGATAGCAGGCGGGCGCACATACCCGCTGCACTGGGGGGTACTGATGCTCGTGACTGGCGGACGCGAAGACCGTCGGCCATGAACGATCGCGGGTACGAGAGGCAGAACAGGGACGTGTGTGTGTGTAAACACACACACGTCCCTGTTCTGTTCTGAGAAGAGATGCAGATCGTGAGTTCCTACAAGCTGGGAACCATGATCTGTCATCTCCTATAGTGAGTCCCCTCCCCCCACAGTTAGAACACTAGGGAACACAGTTAACCCCTTGATGGCCCCTAGTAGTGGTGCAACAGATCGTCATTGATCCGTGATCCGTAAGGATCAACATCTTCGGATCGGCACACACGTGATCCGCGGATCCGCAGGAGGTAGTGTGAGCTCCGCTGCCTGCATCGACCATAGGAAAGGCCGCGACTTCAGCCTAGCTCCCGGAGCGGCGCCCATCTAACCCCAAGACATAGGGTTAGAAGTATTCACTCAAAATATTTAATGTTCTAGGCAGATTACATCCCCATAGTAGGTAGCATTAGGACATGTAGGAAGAAGAAAAGCCAAAAAGAGCTGAAAAACCCAACTAAAAATCATTTATTTGGAACAATATTGCTAACATTAGGGAATTGGTACAAACTTCCAATTTCCAAGATGGCAGAATGGGCACTTCCTGTTCCGGTGTGGTGTCAATTTCTGTTTTTATAGAGTAGGGAAAGTTAAACCACCTATTAGATAATTTTTTGCTGCCTATGTCTCACTGGGAATGGAATTCTGATCCTAGAGAATTGTTAGACCACTTTCACACTGAGGCGCTTTTCAGGCGCTTTCACGCTAACAAAAGCGCCTGAAAAGCTTAAGAAAACTTATTTCCATTAAAATCAATGAATGCTTTCACACTGGGGCAGTGCACTGACAGAGCATCTATCTTTGACGTGAAACGCGTCAGCTATCCACCCCTGCATGTCAGTTTTCTGTTTTTGTCTGTTTTTGGACTTTTGAATCTATGGATTAATTTTGGATTTTAATTTTGGAATTTTGAAAATAAATCGTTTATACAGAGTGCGGCAGTCCAGGGCTCTTTTTTTTCCCATGCACTGACAGAGCAGTGAGAAAACACCCCTCTCCATTGAAATGAATTGAAAGCTCTTCAAAGGCGCCTGAAAAGCTCTTCAAAAGCGCTCAGTGTTTTACTGGCAGTTTTTCAAGCGCCTCAGTGTGAAAGAGGCCTTATAGTAACAATTGGAGAATTCTCCCTCACTAAATGTTTGCATTTCCCATCGCTTTTTATTCAGTGATAGTGGTCACCAGGATAAATAGAGAATGAATCTCCCCAGTGGGGACACAGAAAGAAATATAACCTGGCAATGGTTTTGACTCTTCATATTTTATTCAAAGCTAAAAAAGAAATATATATAAAAACGTGTCTTTACATACACTGTAAGGGCAGCAATGCTGACTTAAATAAACCAGGCCACACTGAAGTACAGAAAATGGCACTAGTGTTTGATATTTATTTGTATAAAATCATCAATGGCATTGCTTAAAAGCAAATAATGTCCTAAGTGCTCTTATGACTGCAGTCTGGAAATTCCAAAGCCACTTTGGTGCTGAAATAAAATGAATCCGGTTATATTTCATTATTTTATTGTCACCTTATTTCAGGAAATTCTGTTTCTGTAATGGAAATGTATTTGTATTTATTATGTTACAGCAGGCTATTTTAGCACTTTTTGCTGTGAATAAATCTCGTAGATGTTTTGAAATATCCGAGTCAGTCCAAAACTGATAGTAGTAAATTGAATCAAATGCTGGTTTCTTATATTTTTTGATAACGAGATGACCTACAAATTTGGCCCACTGCATCATGTGTTATAAAGCCATAGTGTCATAGTTATTGTACAGATTCTACATTATTAAGAGCAAACACATCATTTAGGCACATGACAGCCTGTTTGAAAACCATAGCAAACGTTCTCAGCTGGAATTATTGTAACATATAATAACTCAGTGAGTACCGTATTTATCGGCGTATAACACGCACCTTAACTTTAAGAGGGAAGTTTCAGGAAAAAAACTTTACATAGCCCCCCGACATAATACTCGACCCCCTGCATAGTACATGGACCCCCTGCATAATACACAGACCCCCTGCATAATACACAGACCCCCTGCATAATACACGGACCCCCTGCTTAATACACGGACCCCCTGCATAGTACATGGACCCCCTGCATAATACACGGACCCCCTGCATAGTACACAGACCCCTTGCATAATACACGGACCCCCTGCAAAATAAACAGACCCCCTGCATAGTACACAGACCCCCTGCATAATACACAGACCCCCTGAATAATACACGGACCCCCTGCATAATACACGGGCCCCCTGCATAGAACACGGACCCCCTGCATAATACACGGACCCCCTGCATAATACACAGACCCCCTGCATAATACACGGACTCCCTGCATAGTACACGGACCCCCTGCATAATACACGGAGCCCCTGCATAATACACGGACCCCCTGCATAATACACAGACCCCCTGCATAATACACGGACCCCCTGCATAATACACAGACCCCCTGCATAATACACGGACCCCCTGCATAGTACATGGACCCCCTGCATAATACACGGACCCCCTGCCTAGTACACAGACCCCCTGCATAATACACGGACCCCCTGCAAAATACACGGACCCCCTGCATAGTACACAGACCCCCTGCATAATACACAGACCCCCTGAATAATACACGGACCCCCTGCATAATACACGGACCCCCTGCATAGTACACGGACCCCCTGCATAATACACGGACCCCCTGCATAATACACAGACCCCCTGCATAATACACGGACTCCCTGCATAGTACACGGACCCCCTGCATAATACACGGACCCCTTTTATTAATACACGGACCCCCTGCATAATACACAGACCCCCTACATAGTACACGGACCCCCTGCATAATACATGGACCCCCTGCATAATACACAGACCCCCTGAATAATACACAGACCCCCTGCATAATACACGGACCCCCTGCATAGTACACGGACCCCCTGCATAATACACGGACCCCCTGCATAATACACAGACCCCCTGCATAGTACACGGACCCCCTGCATAATACATGGACCCCTGCATAATACACGGACCTCCTGCATAGTACACCCCTGTACAACACACAGCCCCCTGTACAACAACCCAGCCTCCTTTCATTATAAAGACCCCCCTGCACTCCCAGCGCTGGGACAGCGCTGCCAGCATACTCTAAAGTTGAGAAAACTTCACACTATCAGCCTATCAGCCCCTTCTCATACACCGCTTCTCCTGTGTCACTCTCATTGTAAAGCAAAGCTTTTAAATACCTGCATTAACGCCGCTCTCTCCTGTGGACCCGGTCATGTGACTGCTCTCCTCTCTTTCATTGACGGTTACATGACCGCTCTCCTCCTCCAATCAAAAGCTACACACGAGGAGGAGGTGGAGCGGGAGGATGAGAGCAGCCACAACGAGCAGCATTAACTAAGGGATTCAGAGGCTTATGCCGCATACACACGATCATTTTTTCCTTTGGACGAGAAAAACGATCGTCTGTGGGCTTTTTGCCATTTTTCCCGACGGGAAAAACGGCATTAATCACGACGAGAAAAATTAGAACATGCTCTAATTTTTCTCGTCGTGATTCCTGTATTTTTTTTCCGCAGCAGTTTTCCCATAGGGAAACACTGCCGTGGAGCCTACACACGGTCGTTTTTCTCGTCAAGAGAAAAAATGACGGGAAAAACGTCCGTGTGTGGGGGAACAAGCCGTTCCCTCGTTTTTCCTGTCGTGATTCACGGCGGTGTTTTCACCGTCGTGAATCACAATCGTGTGTACGCGGCATTAGATTTACATTGAGAGTTACACAGGAGGAGCGGTATATGACAAAGGGCTGGCAGTAATGTTTTCTGAACTTTAAAGTTTACTGGCAGCGCTGTCCCACGGCCAGGAGAGGCGGGGTGGATGGCTTGACACCCTCCCATTAGGTGGCACTCAGGGCAGACCACCCGATCCCTGCCCCTTGTTGGTAAAAAAACAGATATCGGCGTATAACATGCAGGCACGGTTTACCCTCTTTTTTCAGGGTAAAAAAGTGTGTGTTATACGCCGATAAATACGGTAATTGAACCCAACAATATGCACCCAAAATGGAAATATTTCTGGGTGGAGTTGGCTTTTAAAGCTGAACTGCAGGCAAATGGCTAAATACACAGATGCAATACATATATAGGGGCTCTTTTACCTGCCAAAAGTATTTTATTTCTGTCCAGTCAATTCTGAGATTTACACAGTTCTGCTCCACAGCACATCTCTGTCTAAAAGGGGAGGAGACCTGATCTTTCATTGCTGCAGTTTCGCTTTCATTTACAGGTAAGCATTAGACTTGTGCACAACGGAAAAATTCGTTCCGTTTCGGTTCGTTTCTTTCCGGTCCTGTTGATTCGTAATCATTCGTAATTTTGCTAGACGGGATTTTTCGTGTTCGGACTCATTCGTATTTTTGCAAGCGACATTTTTCGTTGAATTTTTTGTTGCTTTATAATTCGTACTTTTGGTAGAGTACGTTGTTTTTCGTTGATTCAGGACACAACTCCTACTTTCGTAACTTTTTTTGGGTTCGTTGATTCGTAATTTTCCGTGTCTCTCTCACAACGACGCTGCCTATTATGCCTAATGTGCTTCAAATGGATTTGTACTTTTCTAAATACATAGCGGTTATTTGTAACGATTCGAAATCTCGTATTTTACTTTCGTTTTTTACATGCGGCTATAGGCTCCGCCCCTGTACACCATTTTGAGAGGGTTCAGCACGGTGAGGGAGAAGCAGAGAGCAGAGCAGAGTGAGTGTTATTGTGCTTCGAATGGATTTGAAATCTCGTATTTTACTTTCGTTTTTTCATGCGGCTATAGCCTCCGCCCCTGTACACCATTTTGAGAGGGAGTTCAGCATGGTGAGGGAGAAGCAGAGAGCAGAGTGAGTGTTATTGTGCTTCGAATGGATTCGTACATTCGTAACTTTTTTCATAACGAATTATGCCGAAGACCTTCGGGCATTCGCTATTTTGCGGTATAATTTATTTCGGATTCGGTTTTATTCGTAATTGCTCTGTTCGGAAATTCGAATGCTTCCGAATGTCCGAAAGTTGCTAAATTCGGACGAATTTTGATTCGTTACGAAACGAATTGCACAAGCCTAGTAAGCATATCAACTTATTAATTATCTCACAGGCAAAAAAAAACAGTTAACCCTTGCATTGTGGAAAGGGACCCACTTCACGGGTAACGTTTTTTTTTTATTTATTTTTAGCCAGCGTTCAGCTTTAACCACTTCAATACCATGCACTTATACAGCTTCCTGTCCAAGCCAATTTTGAGCTTTCAGCGCTGTCGCAATTTGAATGACAATTGCGCGGTCATGCTACACTGTACCCAAACAAATGTTTTATCATTTTGTTCCCACAAATAGAGCTCTCTTTCGGTGGTATTTGATCGCCTCTGCGATTTTTATTTTTTGCACAACAAATAAAAAAAGAGGGAACATTTTGAAAAAAAATATGTTTTTCTTTGTTTCTGTTAATTTTTTTTGTAAATAAGTACCTTTTCTACTTCAATGACGGGCACTGATAAGGCGGCACTGAAGGGCACTGATAAGGCGACACTGATGGGCACCGATGAGGTGGCACCAATGAGGTGGCACTGATGAGGTGGCACTGATGGGCACTGATGATGGGCACTGATAGGCGGCACTGATGGGCACTGATATGTGGCACTGGTATGCGGCACTGATGGGCACTCATAAGTGGCACTGATTGGCACTTATAGGTGGCACTGATTGGCACTCATAGGCGGCACTGGTGGGCACTTATAGGCGGCACTGATGGGCACTTATGGGTGGCACTGATAGGTGGCACGGACGGGCACTGATAGGTGGGCACTTATGGGCACAGATGGGCACGGATGGGCACTGATAGGTGGCACTGATGGACACTAGTAGGTGGCACTGGTGACACTGATGCCCAGCAATGCCAGCCACCACACATTGTGGTTGTGCCATGATAGTGCCAGTCAGTGCCCATTTGTGGGCACTGATTGGCATATTTTTTATGTTTTTTTTATATATTTTTTATTGTTTACTACATGTGGATGGCCATGGGGGCCATCCACATGCTTGGGGCTCCCTGGGGCGTCCTGGGGGGCTTCCCTGGTGGTCCAGTGTGGGTATCCGAGGGGGGGCTGCGCTGATAAACAATCAGCGCGAACCCCCCCTGTCAGGAGAGCCGCCGATCGGCTCTCCTCTACTCGCTTCTGTCAGACGGCTCTTCCTGTTTACATCCTGATCAGCCGTGATTGGACACGGCTGATCACGTGGTAAAAAGCCTCCACCGGAGGCTTTTTACCGAGATCAGTGTAGCGGTGTGTCAGACTGACACACCGCTCCACCGATCGCCGCGATGCGCGGCCCCCCTGGGCGCGCGGCGGCTGTTATCCTGCAGGACGTCATATGACGTCCAGTGTGGATAACAGAACCACTTCCCGGACGTCAATTTGCTATTGACTGGGCGGGAAGTGGTTAAAATAGTTGTGAACATACAATGTTATATTCACTTTCTAAACAGTTATAAATATGTAGGTATCATGACTGCTTTTTCTTAGTTTCAGAAATGAACTTTTTTACAAGGTGAAAATGTTATGTCATGTGACCATTTATTATTCTTCCTGATAGTGGAGGGTGGGATTACAGGACACTGTGCAGACCCATTGTGTGCCTGTATTTCCTAGTCTTCTTAGCCCGAGGCACGATGCAGGCTGTGCATGAACAGCAGGTGTGTTCAAGAGTAAGGCTGTGATTGGAAGGAGTTATATGTCAGGGGCAGGCTGTGATTGGGAGGGGGTGTATGTCAGAGGCAGGCTGTGATTGAAAAGGGGTGTATGTCAAAGGCAGGCTGTTATTGGGATGGGGTGTATGTCAGAGGCAGGCTGTGATTGGGAGGGGGTGTATGTCAGAGGCAGGCTGTGATTGGAAGGGGGTGTAAGTCAGAGGCAGGCTGAAAGGGGGTGTATGTCAGAGGCAGGCTGTGATTGGGAAAGGGGTGTATGTCAGTGGCAGGCTGTGATTGGAAGGGGGTGTATGTCAGAGGCAGGCTGTGATTGGGAGGGGGTGTATGTCAGAGGCAGGCTGTGATTGGGATGGGGTGTATGTCAGAGGCAGGCTGTGTTTGGGAGGGGGTGTATCTCAGAGGCAGTATGTGATTGGGAGGGGGTGTATGTCAGAGGCAGGCTGTGATTGGGAGAAGTGTATGTCAGAGGCAGGCTGTGACTGATCGGCGGACGTGGTGGCTAAACAAACTACCTATTACAACATAGATTAGCTTCTGTGCTTTTTTTGAGGTAAGCCTACAATTTCTGCCCTGCCATTGAAGTTAATTTAACATATAGGCGTAGCTATCTACTGCATTCCAGTCCATAGTAACACAAGTATTTTTTCACCCGTTGTAGTCCCTGATACCCCCGCTTTGGTGGTCTTCCCACTGGTCCGCACTGATTTCCTTCATTGTTCTACTACTTTAAATATGTATACCTAATAGAGGTGGAGCTTGATGATTCTTTACAAGGTATTCTCATTGTTCCATACATAGATTGATATAATCTCTCTTTTTCCTTTTTCCTTTCCCCCTTTGGGTTTGTTTATTTTTCAAAATGTCCCTGTTTTTAGGGATTATTATCATCATTAAGAAATATTTGATCATTGTTATATATTCTGTATATCATATTGTATGTAAACTTATATGTATTTTTCTCTGATATCATTATAGTGCTCAATTATATTTTCAAGAGTGATTCGATGTCCTGATGAAGTGGATTTGTCTGCGAAACATGTCGACCTACATTTCATAATCTGGGAGGATCTCAATGCCACAAATCCTCTGCCTCCTTAAGTGGGAGACAAGTGGTAGACATGATGTTTCATATAAAAGGATGTGTTTTTTAAATGATGAGTTTTTAAATTGATATAATAAAGACATGTTGATTTTTTTTAAATACTTTTTGAGTGTATATTTGTCTATTTGAGGGGTAATTAGAGTCCCGTCATATACAGTTTTGTCTTTTGAATTACTTCTGTGCTTTGTGTGGTCAGTTTAGAACACAGAAGAAATGTGACTTCCAGGGCAGACCAAGTACTTCAGATTGAAGAAGTACATGAAAATGTTAGAGACTATGATTTATAAAATACACACAAAAAAAATATTTAGGGTAACATACACTTTAAGGTAGCCACAAGGGAACAGTTTTTGCCAATAAAAGCCAAATTTGGAACTGATTGGTAACCTGCATGCATACATCCAGCTTTAGAAGATTTGTCATATGATAACCATGTCTGTTCTTGTATGTAATAATTTTTGAACTTTTGTTTTGTTCTTGTTCAAGAGTTCTGCAGGAGTGCCAGATCAGTTAGATTAAGCTGTATGCTAGCAAAGCTCATTCTTGCAGACAGAGGCATCAATGATCAAACCCATGTTGGATTCTACCTACAATTGGTCAGTTTTATTTTTCTCATAACCATTGCATTTGTGTATATGAACCTTGTGAATGTCATTACTTTCAGACTTATCTTAAAGCACACCTACGGACTGCGCCCAAAATTTGCATATCTGAATGGACTTTCTCCATTCCTTGTGCCTGCCTTTTGGCCACAGAAGCCGCCTACTACTTTTGTTGGCTTATTGGGTGGCATTTGGGGTCAGGCCAGGGCATCAGGCAAGTTGTGGTTGGTGTGTGCACAAAAAAGCATCCCAGGTTTTGTAGACTCTGGTGTGCTGAAAATTAAAATTTAGAGCATCCTGGGACCTGGAGATATCTACACTAAGGGCTGAGGGCCAGATGACAAGCTTCACATCAAAATATTTCCAATGTCAAAAAGAATGCTTAAAGTTCTAGCTGGAATTTCTTTCCTTTAATTTTTATTTTCTTTCTTAGTCCCATTGGGGAAATTTGTTTCCAATTCCTATCCTGTAGGCACAACAGGAAGTGAAAAGAAATCACTGAGTTGTGAGGGAAATTCCTCATTTAGGCTGTTGTCTATTAAAAAAGTGTCCTCAGGATTTCCTCCTATTCTCTATTCCGATGACAGCATAACATTTTTAATTTGCCATCACTTTTTTTTCACACTTTATCCAAAACTTTAGAAACGTTTTGCCTTTAAATATACTTTAAGCAGCCTTTGAGAAGGAAAGACTGATTATTCCCTGCAAAAATGATCAAATGCAAATAGGGTCATAAATTATAAATCAAAATCAAACGTTTAATATTAATTTCAATTTGATATAAGTTTCTGCCAAACAAAAAAATTACTAAAGAATGGGTCTAATAATCCAAATAATTTGTCATTCTACAAGAGTTTCCCTAAAACAGAGGCCAAGGTAACATGTCAGATTTTCGAGAATAACAATAAAGTGAAGATTGACATTAACCAGATCAGGCTATAAATACCACACAAAAAGACCAAACAAGATCTTTGCTGCCTGAACTGCTATTGTAACTATATTCCTGGGACATGCCAGCCTAAACTCACCCGAGAGAACAGAAACATGACTACCTGTCTTTTCATTCAAAGATTAACAGCTGACTACATAGATATTTTCATTTATCCTGAATACTCATACATGCTTCTTTTATTTGTACGGTTTCAGTTAATATTGTAAACTGTAAACAGAAAAAGGATAAAAGTTTGCAAATAGATGCACAGGAATATATACTTAATGTGTCATTTCATTAGCTTCATAATGATAATAATACCATCGATAAGTGTTATAAAAATGAATCTCAATGTATAGTTCCATTTTTTTGGGGGGGTTTTCTACATGAGGCTGATTGTTAAAAGCATATAATCACCCTTTTGCGAAGAAAGCTGTAGTTTTATACAGTGACATTAGGGTTATTTTATCAGATTAGATGCTGATAGCACTTTAGAGAGGTCTTTGTTAAATGCAAAGAAATAATTAAAGACAAGGCTTTTTGGATATGACAGCAAAAACTTTGAAAAAACAACAATTACGCATCGTAATACCTTCTAAACTTGAAAGATGTTGCTTGTTTAAATTTGATGTAATCCTTTTCTGTTTTTCCAAACACCCCAGAAAGTGTTTGCATATGATATTTAATCTGTAGTAACATGCATATTATTTATGCTTAAAACAACTTACCCACTATATGATATAGAATTTAGACACATATTTCATTTACAAAATGACAATTTTTTTTAGTTTTTTTTTTGTACTTCAAGGAATGGTACTAAGTACAATTCAGTGTGTTATTATATTCATGTGCAGCATGTTATAGGTTAGTTTGCAGTAAGGTATGCATACCTCAAAGTTGTGTTGTAATTGGAAACTTAACTTCAGCCCCGGACCATTTGGCTGCCCGAAGACCAGAGCACTTTTTGCGATTTGGCACTGCGTCGTTTTAACTGACAATTGCGCGGTCATGCGACGTGGCTCCCAAACAAAATTGATGTCCTTTTTTTCCCACAAATAGAGCTTTCTTTTGGTGGTATTTGATCACCTCTGCGGTTTTAATTTTTTGTGCTATAAACAAAAAAAGAGCGACAATTTTGAAAAAAAAGCAATATTTTTTACTTTTTGCTACAATAAATATCCCCCAAAAATATATAATTTTTTTTTTCATCAGTTTATGCTGATATATATTCTTCTACATATTTTTGTTAAAAAAAAATCACGATAAGCATTTATTGATTGGTTTGCGCAAAAGTTATAGCGTCTACAAAATAGGGGATAGTTTTATGGCATTTTTATTAATATTTTTTTTTACTAGTAATGGCGGCGATCAGCAATTTTCATCATGGCTGCGACATTATGGCAGACACATCTGACACTTTTGATGCCATTTTGGGACCATTGCAATTTATACAGCGATCAGTGCTATAAAAATGCATTGATACTGTGTAAATGACACTGCCAGTGAAGGGGTTAACCAGTAGGGGGCGCTGAAGGGGTTAAGTGTGTCCTAGGGATGTGTTATAACTGTGTGGGGGGGGTGGGCTATGTGTGACACAACACTGATCACCACTCCCGATCACAGGGAGCTGTGATCAGTGTCCTGTCACTAGGAAGAACGGGGAAATGCTTGCTTACATAAGCATTTCCCCGTTCTTCCTCTCTGTGAGACGATCGCGGGACTCCCGGCAGACATCAAGTCACACTCACGGAAATCACGGCGGGTGCATGCACCCACGATTCTGTGTCTTAAAGGGGACGAACCTGTATGCCCATATGCCCAGCCGAGCCATTGTGCCGACGTATATAGTCGTGCGCTGGTCGGCAAGTGGTTAATAAAACTTGATTGAACAAAAGGACTAAAGCTCTATGATTTCTATTTTACCATTGACTAGGTTGAAACAGAGTGGTGTTAACAATTTCACAATATTTAACAATATGCTTGAAGAGGAACTGAAGTTCCAGTAACAAACAGTGAGCAGGCTTGCTTTTATTGCAGAAGAAACAATAAAGTCACATGATTTGTGACGGTATGCATGGGGTGGAGCCAAGTGACACCAGAGCCGAGTACTGGAGGTCTTATGAGTGAGGTGTCGATCCTGAGGGATTTATTTAACTCAATGTGGGTTTAAATTTTTTATCTGTGAGTGGATTTTTAAAATAATTTTTTTTGGTGGTTTTAACTACTACACTATGGTGGCTCCTATGCGTCTGTGAGGTAACTCTATAGAGAGACTCTACAGAGATATGCAGCCGTGCAGCTGAGTTTTAAACACACAGAAACCTGGAAAAATGGAGTGGGCAAGATGAGTACATGTCAAAACTGAAGGGCATTCCATCCGTTTGCCAATATTTCCTAGTTTGTTTTACCAAAAATTTCTGAAAAAATAAAACTTTTGATTTCATGCATCCGGAACACTGTTTTTTGGTACAACTATTTAGATAGAAAATCTTACTTTTTTAATATTTTCTTATGAAGGTCTTTGGATGTTGGATGGATTTTTCCTAATCCAAGCATAAAAGGAAAGATTGGGTGAAAATTCTCTCGGGTCTGCACATTCATCATAATTGATTGGCTGGAGATGTTTTCTACATTTAAAAATTAGCAATAGATATTGTCTGCAAATAATCTTTGTTAAAACAACTGGAACAGTCAATAGTCACTTTAAGACAACTGCTCATCAGTGTTTAGAATTTCATTTTTTTTTTTTTACCTCTTTCCATAATTGTTTTTTATTCCCTTCAAGAGCTTGTTCTCTTTTGCCAACCATAGCAGAACAGATTTTCTCCTGAAAAAATTAGGCAGGGAGATAATCATTGATCAGACTCTGTTTCTTTTGCTACTCAGGTCATATACAGCAAGATATTCACTGTGAGTGATTTGAAGCACTTCTGATGGCCATTATAACCCTCTAGGCTTGTCCTCAAAAATACAATCCTGTCCAAGTATCTTACTGAAAGTTGGATCTTAGTTGGATTTGCAACATAATTTAAAAAATCACAAGTTTATTACAAAAGTCATAAAATTACATATAATAAAAATTAAGTCACATGGGGTTCATTTACTAAGCAAATTGACTGTGAACTCTACAAGTGCAGTTGCTCCAGAGCTTAGTAAATTAAGGGAAGCTCTGCTGATTTCCATCACCCAATCATGTGCAAGCAAAAATACTGTATTTTTTCTTGCATGTGTTTGCATATTTGTTTGTAAAGTGAAGCTTTACCTCATATACTAAGTTTTGGGGCAACTGCACTTGAAAGGTGTACAGTCTATTTGCTTTTAGTAAATCAACTCTATAGTCTCCCATTTTAACCACAGGGCCAAACTCCAGTATTTTAAATGTTCTCATCAATCATATGTTGAAACATAGAATTCAGTGCATGCGTTGGAATGTTTCCACTGCGGAAGACGTGCGTTTTCAGGCAACCCCACTTCTTCTGGAGGAGAGCGTGGCTAATTTCCTCCAGGTAGTGGGACCTTTACATGGTTTGATGAGCTAGCAAATTGTTCAATTAAAAATATTCTATTGTATAAGTTTTGCTTCATGGATTTAGAATTAATTTGTACTTTTTTATTAAGTGTAGTTTGTCATAAGTGCTCCCCTACACCTCCTGAGGAAGCTGGGTTACCAGCGAAACATGTTGAGGCACATCTTCTGTGGTGGAGACATCCCCACCAGGCATTGAATTTTTAGTTTCAACATATGATTGATGGGAGCATTTAAAATACTTCATTTGTATTATATGTGATTTTATGAAACTTAAAAAACACTTTTACAAGAAAATTGTGAATTTTTAAAATTATGTTTAATAGTGTCTTGGCACCTGAAAAAATCAATCTTTCCTGTTTTCTATAATTACGTATTCTGAGGATGTGGGGTCATAAGCAACCCTTATATCCATATTTTCCTAAATTTGATTTGGGCCACCCTGAGATTTGATATTCTTCACAACACAATAATGTAGACATATGTCCTAGTAGGAAAAACACGTTTCACCCCTCTATAATGGAACTTTGAATTCTAATGGATATATTGTTTACTCACTTATGCCTTTAAAGTTCTATTATTCCAAATTGGTTTACCAAAAATAAAAAGAAAACAAGTAATTATCAAAAAATACAATACATAGTAAAATAAGGTAGATATTATCACAGCATGATTTTTACACATAGCAGCTGTCTGATATATATAAGAAGAATTGCATGAACCACAAAAACCCCCACTCTCTGCCATAGGAGCTATCGACATACAGATAGATAAATGTTTTTAACATGATTTTCATTTTTGTAGACCATACCTACACTAACTGCTAAACTATCCCTAAGGAAGAAGCCAAGTTACTCTAAAACGCGTTGGATATGTATATGCAATTCTTATAGATATCAGGCAGTTACTATGTGTAAAAATCATAGTGTGGTAATGTGTACCTCATTCTTTTACTATGCATTGTATTTTTTTTATAATTATTTGTTTTCTCTTCACTTTTTGTAAACCAATTTAGAATAATAAACTGTGAATTTTAACGGATATATTGTTTACTCTATTATGCCTTTAAAGTCCCACTATAGATGTGGGAAAAACGTGTTTTTCTATGTATCCTAGGGATGTGGCTACACAAAGCAGATATTTGAACCTC
Organism: Rana muscosa; assembly: GCA_029206835.1. Lineage (NCBI taxonomy): Eukaryota > Metazoa > Chordata > Amphibia > Anura > Ranidae > Rana > Rana muscosa. The sequence continues at coordinate 1,160,038,534 of CM055116.1, read as the reverse complement.
CATTTATTTAATGTCCTAGTAGCAAAGTCATTTTGAAGCCATGTACATGTTTATTGTCATGCATTTAGACAAAAATACTTAGGTTTACACATACAGTATTATTCTAAGAAGAAAATAAGAGTTATACACTACAATCACAAATATGGAATTCGTATTTGAATGAATGAATAACTTGTATAGCGCTGCAAATGCGAACTAAATTGCATCAAGGCGCTTATTTCCATCGAGTGTCGTCCTGATCCTTCAGAAGAGGTGGGTCTTAAGTTTTTTCCTGAAGGCCCAATGGCCTTCAGGAATTTAAAATTAATGGTAAAAATACGTTGCTATAAATATTCTCCAGTGTTATATTTTTTTATCAGTAATTATTTTCAGCCTTAAGTGTTCCTTTAAAATCAGCATTGCTTCCTTGCGGGCTTTGGAAAAAAGTTCCATCCCAATTTGTTACCTTGTTTTCTACAAGTGCTATACAAATTAAATACAATAGGAGATGGTTAGGGTGGAGACAGGTTTACTAATTCTTTTTTCCCACAGGAGTCAGTTGTGAAAATTTGCAACTGAATGGGAGTTTAACAATTTTTTTCTTTTGCCATAGGGTCAAATCAAAAGAAAACTGATAGTGAAACTGAATAGGGCCCTGAAGGAAAGTTAAGTCAACCTCTGCAGGATTCTAGTGTAGCAGGAATCACTTGATTGACAAGGGCTGAGCCACGGACTGTATTATCTTTGTAGTATATCACATGTCAAAACTTCCCTCCTAAGAATAACAGAAATGACCTCTGTGGTGCCACAAGTCCTTTGTGACCTTTTTAGTAGCCATAACAGCGGCTAAAACAACACAAATACATCAAGCAGTGCTTTTTTTTTCCTGATAGGATGGTGAAACTTTATTTCAATCCTAGTAGTTAGTAAAATTAAAATAAGAAACGTTAACATCAGCTCCTGCCTCTACAGTGGTGCTCTTTATTGTCCTGCAATCTAAGACTAATGACATATAAAATTACTTTTATTCTTAAGGATTTAAAAAGACAGACAACATTAGAAATGATCTGTGTGATCTTAAAGATAAAGTAAAGTGTCAGAGCTATAAGACGTTATATTAAAACTACTATACATTAAATCTTCTATGGGTGGAGTCTATAAAGACATTTATGTCATGCAAAAAAGGACAATTGTGGTTTTGTTATATATTTTTAAGTTAATGATGTACATGCTTAACCACTGGACATTCGGAAGTTTTACCCCCCCCCCTCCTTCATTGCCAGGCCAGTTTTTGCGATACGTCACTGCATTACTTTCATTGACAATTAAATTGGGTCATGTACCCAAATAAAATATATGTAATTTTTTCCCCCACAAATAGAGCTTTCTTTTTGGGGTATTTGATCATCACTATGTTTTTTATTTTTTTTTGCTCTAAAAACAAAAAAAGACCAACAATTTAAAAAAAAAAAAAAAACAATAATTTTTATTTTATGCTTTAAAAAATATCCCCAAATTTTTTTTTTAGGTCAATATGTATTCTGTTACATGTTTTTGATTACAATACAATAAGCGTATATTGACTAGTTTACAAGAACGTTATAGTGTCTTCAAACTATGGTATATATTTATGTATTTTTTATGTATTTTTTTTAGTCAGCGATCAGTGACTTATAGCAGGACTGCAATATTGCGGCGGCCAATCGGACACTAACTGACACTTTTGACACTTTGTGGGAATCAGTGACACTAATACAGTGATCAGTGCTAAAAATATGCACTGTCACTGTACTAAAGACACTGTCTGAGGACAGGTTAAACATCTAGGGCGATCAAAGAGTTAACGGTGTGCCTAGCCTGTGTTTATGTTTACTGTATGTGCTGCTTTTACTAGGGGAAGACATGAATTTCAGTCCCTGCTTTGCAGGAACACAGAATCCATCCCCTTGTCCCCCTGTCAGAATGGCGATCTGTCTTGTTTACATGGGCAGCTCTCTATTCCGTGTTGTTTACTGACGATTGGCAGGTGCCGGAGGACATTGAGTGCCCGGCACCTGCAGATCGGTTTCTGCTGTGAAGATTCACAACAGAAGCATTCGTACAGAATCATGTATATATACACATGATCCTACACACAGCTGCCTCCCTGTAGCAGTAAAACTGCTATAGGGTGGTCAGCAAATGGTTAATCTAGTCACCCACTAGTAGATTTTTGAACATTTGTATGAGCATTCATAGGAACATTCGTACAAAAATTCTTAATCAGTACATTCGATGACATGATGAATGTCATCCAAAGTACTTAACCACTTTGCGCCCGTCATACGACTAATGACGGCCGCAAAGTGGTTCTATAATGCCGGGAGGCCGTCATTATATGGCTTCCGCTCCTCCGGCCACTGGGGGACGCGCGAGCGCCGCCGGCGGCACGCGCGCGTGGCCGGCGCATCACTGAGATGCCGATGCGTGAGCCTGGCGGCTGCGATGTCCACCGGGTACCCGCGATCGTCCGGTACACAGACAAGGACATGGATCTGTGTGTGTAAACACACAGATCCATGTCCTGTCAGGGAGAGAGGAGACCGATGCTGTGTCCCTTGTACATAGGGTCACAGATCGGTCTCCTCCCCCAGTCAGTCCCCTCCCCCACAGTAGCAATCACTCATAGGGAACACATTTAACCCCTTCCTCGCCCCCTAGTGTTAACCCCTTCCCTGTCAGTCACATTTATACAGTAATCAGTGCAGTTTTATAGCACTAATTGCTGTATAAATGTGAATGGTCCCAAAAATGTGTCAAAAGTGTCCGACGCAATATCGCAGCCCTGACAAAAATCACAGATCGCCGCCATTACTAGTAAAAAAAAAAATAATAAAAAAAATTTCAGAATTCTATCCCCTATTTTGTAGACGCTAGAACTTTTGCGCAAACCAATCACTATACGCTTATTGGGATTTTTTTTAACCAAAAATATGTAGAAGAATACGTGTCGGCCTAAACTGAGGAAAAAATATTTAAAAAAAAAAATTGGGATATTTATTATAGCAAAAATCCAAAAATATTGTGTTTTTTTTAAAAATTGTCACTCTTTTTTGGTTTATAGCGCAAAAATAAAAACCACAGAGGTGATCAAATACCACCAAAAGAAAGCTCTATTTGTGGGAAAAAAAGGATGTCAATTTTGTTTGCGAGCCACGTCGCACGACCGTGCAATTGTCATTCAAAGCGACGCAGTGCCGAAAGCTGAAATTTCGCCTGGGCAGGAAGGGGGTTTATGTGCCCAGTAAGCAAGAGGTTAAACAAATGTTGCTTTTAAAGTAGTTGTAAATGCTAAAGGTTTTTTTTTTTTTAACCTTAATGCATTCTCTGAGCCCGATCTCAATCCAGCGCTGTAAACAGGAATAGCAGAGCTGCTCTCTCTCTCCTCACTGGCTCCCTCTGCTGTCAATAACAGCCTGTTATGAGAGACTAGGGGGTAGGGCCAAGCCTCGCTTTCTGTGTCTATAGCAGGCATGTCACCATAGGAAGTGGCTTCCTATGGTGGCACACTGAGAAGAAAAGGGACCAGGAGCACCGGTGGTGGGCCCAAGAAGAGGAGGATTAGGGCTGTTCTATGAAAAAACATTGCACAGCACAGGTAAGTATAAACCTGTTTATTATAAAAAAATAATAGCATTTACAATCACTTTACCATTGGATTTTGGAGGGAATGGATTTCCCTGAATGATAAACACATTCACTGTTAGAAATGTGCATTGTAGAAAAAACTTCCATCCTGCTACTTTAAATTTTCTCATCATTGCAGTTGAAAACGAATATCAATTTGACCCCAATATCCATTAGAGAAAGTTCTTAAAATTACATTTTTCAAATGAAATTCTTTTAGGGTTATGGCCTAGCCCTATACAGAGATCAGTCGTGCCATTTGAACCAAAACACAAAAAAATAGAAGTCTCTTTATATATGTTTTCACACAAGATTCATATATTTTATAAATAGATTCAATTGGAAAAGTGGATGAAAGGCGTGTGAATCTTGTGTGAAAACAATTATTAATGGACCCTCTAAAGTGTAAAGCATAAAATGTAAAGCAAAAGCTTTTTCTTTTAGTTTTGGATATAGTGGTGAGGGGTTAGAACCCCTGGCATGTTTAATAGCTGTCTGAGATTCTGTTAGAGAGATCCATCTTTTGTATTTGTCCTAGTGACCATTGCACTGAAAGTGAGGGTAAATCCAACATTTTGAGCTGCTATCAGAACCATGATAGAGGAAAGTTCTTCCAATGGAGACAGTTGCTCTGATGACAGCTGTCTAAGGAGAGATTTACCTTCCTTCGGGGAGATTTCTTCTCACTTCCTGTTATGTGTACAGAACAAAACATGCAGGGAAATCTTGCTAATAGGACACTGTCGGGGAAAAAAAACGGACACAGGTTTTACCATTTTCTTACACTGTCCACTTTAACCGCTTTCAGACCGCCCACCGTACATTTACTGTGGCAGGGCTGCTGCCTTGCGCCACATCATGTACCTAGTACGTGATCTGACACTTCAAGGTCCAATATCGCAGTCTCGCTATAAGTCGCTGATCGCCGCCATTACTAGTAAAAAAAAATATCCCATAGTTTGTAGACACTATAACTTTTTTATATATATATATTTTTTTAATTGTCTGTCTTTTTTTGTTTATAGCGCAATTAATAAAAAAACGCACAGGTGATTAAATGCTGCCAAAAGAAAGCTCTATTTGTGGTGGAAAAAAAGACAAAAATTATATATTTGGGTACAGCATCGCACGACTGCGCAATTGTCAGTTAAAGTAGCGCAGTGCCATATTGCGAAAAATGGCCTGGTCATGAAGGGGGGTAAACCTTCCGGAGGTCAAGTGGTTAAAACAATAGCACATTAGTAAAATTTTGAAAAAATAAACAATATTTAGAATTCAACACACTTAATAACTCTGGCTAAACTCCAGGCAGCCCTTAAAAATACCATTTGGCTGCCCCAAGAAGTAAGGATGTATTTCTTGTTTGATAGGGAATGGTGTACAGCAAAGGAACTACTTTTTTTGTTCTTGATTCATATCTGTTCTTTTTGTCTTCCACATTTGTATGGCTGAAATCACAAACAGTAAATGCTTTTTCCCAGAAAGGCTTTTTTTTATGACACTGCATGTGGCTTTGTTTAGATGCATTGTTAGCATTCTTATATTTTTTTTTTAAGTTCGCCTATTGAACACATTGAAGTCTACTATTCAAGTCTACCCTTAATGGGGATTACCATTAGGATTTTGGTTAGATTGACTTTGCCACAAAACTACCCTACTAAGTATGCATGGGGAAAAGGGACCTTAGATTGTAAGCTTTCTGATGGTAAAGTCTGATTCGCATGTACAGTGTTGAATAAAATATCAGAACTATATAAATATCTGTAATACATACCGTATATACTCGAGTATAAGCCGACCCGAATATAAGCCGAGGCATCTAATTTTACCCCCAGAAAATGGGAAAACTTATTGACTTGAGTATAAGCCTAGGTGGTCCATCTGCATGCCTCACTGTGCCTCACTGTGTTCATGTGCATGCCTCACTGTGCCCATGCCTCACTGTGTCCATGACTAGACTGACGTTTAAAATGGGAGTCTATGGAAGGGGTGCCCGGCTTTGAAAAATCGGTGCTCCCCGGCCGTAGGTCCCCCAGACAAAAAACTTTGCACACTTGTAGAGGAGAAATGGGGCTACATGTGTGCCAAGTTTCGGGGGACCTACGACTGGCCGGTACCGGGTCCCCAAAGTCACCTGAGAAATTACTGTTTAACATGGGAGTCTATGAAAGAGGTGCCCGGATTTGAAAAATCGGTGCTCCCCGGGCGTAGGTCTCCTGGACAAAAAACTTTTCACAATTATAGAGGAAGAGTGGGGCTACATGTGTGGCAAGTTTGGGGTCCTGAGGACCTATGGACGGCCGCACAAAAAAAGTGCTGAAAAACTCGGCTTATACTCGAGTATATATGGTAAGTTGACTTTATGCACTATTTTGTGCGGAAATTTTGAAAAAAACAAAGACATTTTTCTCATCTGTACAAGTGAAACTGAGTTTTTATATTGCCATCATTTCATCAAAATGCATTGGAATTAAAAAGTGGGAATACATTTTTTTTTTTTATTAAAAAAGAAATTGCCACAGAAGATTTTTCAATTTTGGAAAAAATCCTGACGCTAATCTTTGCTTCTTCTATATTATCATGCTTTCTCAAGACATCTGAGAGCATGTGTTAATAGAATAACTGAGAAGTTATAGATGCAAAGTTAGATCATTACAAATCTGGGTGTTTTAAGACACACACTAACAAATATTGAGGGATGCACTGTAGCTTAACAATATTATTATTATTATAAACAATGATTATTCAACTTTGAATCTAAAACCAAGGAAACAAATGATATTATAAAGCATTGTATGTGAAATTAAATAAATATTCCAGGCAGACTAATCTTCTCAGCGCATGTGTTTTATAATGTACCTCTGCTCAAACTTTAGACATTTAATGATTTACACTTTTTTAACAAATTGTAAAAGAGTTTTAAAATAAGTAATCATTGACCTCTTTAGCTGTATATACTATGAATTAGCTTATCGTCAGAGTCTTCGAGTCCTCGAGTGTGACAGTGATAACCCTAATGCACCAAGGCCTGAGGTGTGCCTTGGCCTAGCTGGTCAGTATGCCTGAAAAGTGGGCATACCCTGAATGTAAGAATAAGAATAAGGAAAATAGAATGAGTATGCATGAATCTGGGGGAACGGGTGGGTGGGAGCCCAGAAATGACGGCAACCCAGACCCGACAGGGGAGGAGGCTTAAGTAGCCCTCTCAGTCTCCTCCCACAAATACAGGCTGGCCTGCGGCCAGCCTTACCACTTGTCGTCAGAGTCTTCGAGTCCTCGAGTGTGACAGTGATAACCCTAATGCACCAAGGCCTGAGGTGTGCCTTGGCCTAGCTGGTCAGTATGCCTGAAAAGTGGGCAAAAAGAGACAACTGTAGGTGAAGAAGGGAAGGTAACGAACAGAGAAGTAGCACGCACCCGGACGGCAACAGTATCTGAACCCGGTCCCATGCAAGAATGGAATAAGCCTGATGCCCGGCACAATCCAAACATGAGAATGACCTGCTAGCAAATGAGAGGATACGTGGGGGAAAGGAAGCAAAGGCTGGCCCGAGGAGCCTCTGCAACCGATGGGCGAGTAGATCGTAATACTCCAAACGGACATCAAAGATGTGCCTCCGGCCTACCCATACTAGGTATGGGGAAGAGAGGGAGAGGGCAAAAATTGACGACTGGCAGGAGTTGTAGGACTGGATACCTGGAGGATGGGTTGCCGGAGTAGGCGGAAAAGGCCAAGCGCCACGGCAATGAGCATCGTCAAGCATGGGAGAAACATGCCAGACACAGAACACTGGTCCCACCTGACTCAATCGGATCGTGCCACCGCCTGTGACCTGACAAGCGACTGAATCCTGAACCGAGAAAGGAAGGTCAGACTCCATCCCGGGCAAGAAGTCTCATGGCATGATGCAGACATGCCTAGACAAAAGATCAGAGCCGCTAGCGGAACCCCAAACCCACCCCTGTGGCCGACAAGGGGCCATGGCTCAGCACACACCCCGAGAAAGACTGTGAAACCCTAGGTGGTGACCAGGGCCTCAGCAACAGAACGATGATTTTTATAAAATGAAGACTGCTTCCTACCCAAGGGTGAACCCAGTGATGAATGACATCCACACCAATCAACTAGCCCTGGCAACGGGCAGGACTGATGGAAGCGAGTGCAAGCAATGTTTGATGAAGGCGAAGATGCCAGCGCAGCCCAACCTGAGAACACAAACCAGAGAAATGACAGACAACCAGACATGAAAACAACAACGAGCCTACCTAAGAAGAGAACATGCAGAAGTGACAAGACCACCGCGCGTACATGAACCTGATGACGGATGACCCCCCCCCCTAGTGTGAGTGGCGAGTGAGCCCGAGTAACCTGTAGCGCAGAGACAGGCAATTAACTGAACACTCAGGGCTGGTGTACCCACGGACCGTGGTGGGTGATCGTATAGGTGTAAGAATGAACGTGCATCGTATGACGTATGGTATACGGGCGAGAAGATTGTGGTCAACAATCATTAAAAACGAAACCTCAGCCCGTATGGATCTGTAGACGTGACAGATCCGGAAATGTGTGCCCTAACTAACCCAGGTACAAACATGGACGAAGATAACATGACACATAGTAACCAACAAAGAGAACAGCTGCCGGAGTATGCCGTGACTGGACCACAACACCCCTCTGGAACGCTAAGACTGAAACGTTGCAACGGAAATGCTGAGACTGAATGCTGAGGCGGAAATGCTACGACAGAAATCTAGGGGCAGAAATGCGAGGACAGAAATCCTGGGGCAGCAAACGCAACGACAGAAATCCTGGGGCAGCAAAATGCAACGACAGAAATCCTGGGGCAGCAAAACGCAACGACAGAAATCCTGGGGCAGCAAACGCAACGACAGAAATCCTGGGGCAGCAAAACACAACGACAGAAATCCTGGGGCAGCAAAACGCAGCCAGAAATCCTACGAGCTATGAGTAAGCATCATACCCTGATGTGAAACGCGTTAGCCTTGCCCTGCATGAAGTGACAAGACCACCAGAAATCCTGGGGCAGCAAAACGCAGCCAGAAATCCTATGAGCTATGAGTAAGCATCATACCCCGATGTGAAACGGGTTAGCCTTGCCCTGCATGAAGTGACAAGACCACCGCGCGTACATGAAACCTGATGACCCCACCCTTGTGTGCGTGGCGAGTGAGCCAGAGTAACCTGTAGCGCAGACACAGGTAATTATACTGAACACTCAGGGCTGGTGTACCCACGGACCATGGTGGGTGATCGTATAGGTGTAATGAATGAAGGTGCATCGTATGACGTGTGGTATACGGGCGAGAAGATTGTGGTCAACAATCATTTAACAACGAAACCTCAGCCCGTATGGATCTGTAGACGTGACAGATCCCAAAATGTGAGCCCTAACTAACCCAGGTACAAACATGGACGAAGATACAAAGATACATGGTAACCAACGAAGATAAGAACGGAAGAACAGCAGAAATGCCGGGGCAGAAATGCAATGACAGAAATGCCGGGGCAGAAACGCAATGACAGAAAAGCCGGGGCAGAAACGCAATGACAGAAATGCTGGGGGCAGAAATGCAATGACAGAAATGCTGGGGGCAGAAATGCAATGACAGAAATGCTGGGGGCAGAAATGCAATGACAGAAATGCCGGGGCAGAAACGCAATGACAGAAATGCCGGGGCAGAAACGCAATGACAGAAATGCTGGGGGCAGAAATGCAATGACAGAAATGCTGGGGGCAGAAATGCAATAACAGAAATGCTGGGGGCAGAAATGTAATGACAGAAATGCTGGGGGCAGAAATGCAATGACAGAAATGCTGGGGGCAGAAATGCAATGACAGAAATGCTGGGGGCAGAAATGCAATGACAGAAATGCTGGGGGCAGAAATGCAATGACAGAAATGCTGGGGGCAGAAATGCAATGACAGAAACGCTGGGGGCAGAAATGCTGGGGGCAGAAATGCAATAACAGAAATGCTGGGGGCAGAAATGCAATGACAGAAATGCTGGGGGCAGAAATGCAATGACAGAAATGCTGGGGGCAGAAATGCAATGACAGAAATGCTGGGGGCAGAAATGCAATGACAGAAATGCTGGGGGCAGAAATGCAATGACAGAAATGCTGGGGGCAGAAATGCAATGACAGAAATGCTGGGGGCAGAAATGCAATGACAGAAATGCTGGGGGCAGAAATGCAATGACAGAAATGCTGGGGGCAGAAATGCGGGGGCAGAAATGCAATGACAGAAATGCTGGGGGCAGAAATGCAATGACAGAAATGCTGGGGGCAGAACTGCAATAACAGAAATGCTGGGGGCAGAAATGCAATAACAGAAATGCTGGGGGCAGAAATGCAATGACAGAAATGCTGGGGGCAGAAACGCAATGACAGAAATGACGGGGCAGAAACGCAATGACAGAAATGACGGGGCAGAAGCGCAATGACAGAAATGACGGGGCAGAAACGCAATGACAGAAATGCTGGGGCAGAAAACGCAATGACAAACGCTGGGGGAGAACGCAATGACAGAAATGCTAGGGCAGAAACGCAATGACAGAAATGCCGGGGTAGAAACGCAAAGACAGAAATGCCGGGGTAGAAACGCAAAGACAGAACTGCAATGACAGAAATGCTGGGGCAGAAATGCTGGGGCAGAAATGCAATGACAGAAATGCCGGGGTAGAAACGCAATGACAGAAATGCCGGACACCAAACGGACGGCCCCCCATCTCTTGACATCAGCATGGACAGCCCCCCCATCCTTTGACAACAGCATGGACGCCCCCCCTCTCTATACCAGCATGGACAGTCCCCCCTCTATACCAGCATGGACAGTCCCCCCTCTATACCAGCATGGACGCCCCCCCCTCACAACACCAGCATGGACGCCCCCCCCTCTCTCTACCAGCATGGACGTCCCCCCTCTCTGTACCAGCATGGACGCCCCCCCCTCTCTATACCAGCATGGACGGCCCCCCCTCTCTATACCAGCATGGACGGCCCCCCCTCTCAATACCAACATGGACGGCCCCCCCTCTCTATACCAGCATGGACGGCCCCCCCTCTCAACACCAGCATGGACGACGCCCCCCCATACTCCGAGCCCCGGGAAGGATGAAACAGCCGAGTGGGCGGCCTGACAAGATGCCAGCGTGAGTTTAGAGGAGTGAGTGGGCGCCCCCCCCGCTCAGCGTGAGCCCGGGAAAAAACAGACAGGGTGGAGGAGCGGGCGGCCCTGCAAAAGATGGCGGCGTGCGCTCGGAGGAGGGAGAGGGTGGAGGGCGGGCAGCCTGCATGAGTCCCAACGTGTGGATGGACGGATGAGTGGGCGGGTGACCCCCCCCTCTGAAGCCGGCATGAGCCCAACGAAGGATGACCCAGTGCGATCAGAGGAGTGGGAGGGAGGACGGACGGCCCCCCCTCTCATTGTGCGAGCCCGGAGGAGTAGGAGGGAGGACGGAGGGGCCCCCCTCTCTCTCAGAGTGAGCCCGGAGGAGTGGGAGGCAGGACGGAGTGGCCCTCCCCTGAGTCTGAGCCCGGAAAGAGGAGCAGGTAACAAGCGGGGGGCCCTGCACCCGAAGCCGGCGTGTGTCCGGCCGTAGGGAGAGTGAAGAGCGGGCATGACACCTGGCGAGGCCCCCCCCCCTCTGGCGGTCCCCCCTCACTAGAATACCGGCCGGAAGTAGATGGATGGCTGGATGGCACCCTCCAATAAGCTCGGCGTGAGCACCCGGAGAGGAATCTGATGCCGACCATGCAGCCATTCTGCAACCGAAACTGGAAGTGACGTCAGCTGGCCCAGAAATGACGGCAACCCAGACCCGACAGGGGAGGAGGCTTAAGTAGCCCTCTCAGTCTCCTCCCACAAATACAGGCTGGCCTGCGGCCAGCCTTACCACTTATCTCCAAAAATCCTCAAAGATTACAATAAAAAAAAATTAAAGGAGTAGTAAAGTTACATGTTTTTTCACCTTAATGCATCCTATGCATTAAGGTGAAAAAACATTCGACAATACCGCCCCCCCCGAGCCCCCGTTTTTCTTACCTGGCCCCTCGAAAGTCCCATGCTCGTCCCCGTCATCCTCTTCGTTTTTCAGCCTGGCCGCCGATTGGCTACACTGGATGGATTGAAAGCAGCGCAGCCATTGGCTGGCGCTGCTGTCAATCACATCCAATGACGCTGCGCGCGGGGGGCGGGGCCGAGTGATACAGTCGGCGGCTATGGCCGCCGCTGTATCACGGGAGCGCGCCCGCAATCACTCCACACCATGCGAGCTCACTCGCATTAAGGTGTGGAGTCCTTGCGGGGAGGAGCCAAGACAGCCGCCGAGGGACCCCAGAAGACCAGGATCGGGGCCACTGTGTGCAAAACGAGCTGCACAGTGGAGGTAAGTATAACATGTTTGTTATTTTTAAGCAAAAAAAAGGGAAGCTTTAGTGCTCCTTTAAGTCAGATTTAATTGGTTTCCAACAGCTTAGATAAACATGCCGATTGTTTACATTATAGGGTAGATAGGTTGCTAAGATTCTGGTGCAATAGAAAGTAATGTATTAAAAAATAATAATTTTGTGCCTCTGTTGTAAAGCTTAGATATGAATTTCAACAAAGTGCCTATAGCTACACAACTGGGGGCTTGTTTTAAAGTGTTTTCCTGCTTGATTAAAATAGGTACATTCTTTAACATTCATAGGGTGAATAGGTTCATTTTAAATTCCCGGGAATGATTAACCACGTCTTATGCCTTGTACACACGATTTCTGATGGAATAAAATCTGATGGACTTGTTTCACCGGAAATTCCGATCGTGTGTGGGCCCCATCGGACTTTTTTCCATCGGAGTAAAAAAATAGAACATGTTTTAATTTTTTTAAATTTTTCCAATGGGAAATTCCGATAGTCTGTGTGGAATTCCATCAGAGAAAAATCCACGCATGCTCAGAATCAAGTCGACGCATGCTCGGAAGCATTGAACTTAATTTTTCTCGGCTTGTCTGAGTGTTTTACGTCACCGCGTTTTGGACGGTCGGAATTTAGTCTGACAGTGTGTATGCAAGACTGATGGAAGTCAGCTTAAACGGAATTCCATCGGATTTTGTTCCATCGGAAATCCGATCGTGTGTACAAGGCATAAATGTTTGGTAATTGTCACATTGACAGATTTATGAATATGTGGCTAAGGCCCCTTTCACATGGGGCAGATTCCATTCTGATTAGCAGGAGCTGATCCTCTGGCGATCAGAGCAGTGTAGGCAGATGACACATCTATGCCTGCTCAGCTTCTGCAGATCGGACATGGACAGAGCCCGCTCTGCTCTATCAGTGGCCAGGATCTGATTCTGCTGTTCTTTTACACCCAGCTACTTCCAATCCACCCTGGAGAGGACAGAGTCCCCTTCCTCTTTTGTTTAGCCAGCCCGATCAGACCCAGGTAGGCATGTATAAATGGAAACAACTCTGTTTACACCCACCTGTATATGGAAGTGCATGGGCATTCCTATCAGGTCCACCTGAAAGACCAAACGCCTTTCTGAAAGAAGTTTAAGGGAGTTATTTATGAAAGGCAAATCCACTTTGCACTACAAGTGCAAACTACAAGTGCAAAGTGCACTTGAAATTGCACTAAAAGTGCACTTGGAAGTGCAGTCGCTGTAAATCTGAGGGGTAGATCTGAAATGAGGTGAAGCTCTGCTGATTTTATCATCCAATCATGTGCAAGCTAAAATGCAGTTTTTTATTTTCCTTGCATGTCCCCCTCGGATCTACAGTGACTGCACTTCCAAGTGCACTTTCAGTGCATTTTCAAGTGAACTTTGCACTTGTAGTGCAAAGTGGATTTGCCTTTCGTAAATAACCTCCAAGTGTTTTTCAAAGATCGCACATGAAAATATATTTAGTTAGCCATAAAAAATGTATCATGTGCATTTTTCCTACTATTGCATTTTATATCATACTTTTTCAAATTAAAAACTGACAATTTTAGTTTTCATTTGGAGTAGCATAAAATGGTTTAGAACATCTATCAAAATGTAATTCTTTGTGTCTTGTTGGAGAGATTTCATCAGCCCATGAAGTGAGTAGCAATATCTCTAAATAGTAACAACATGTAGAGAGAATAACAGTTAGAATCTTTATAAGGTTTACTGTTAGGAGATTTCTCTCTCTTCTTGACATACTGTATCACTGGTACAGGAAGTGATAGGAAATCACCTCAATGGGAACACAGACAGCAATTAAAACCTTAATGATGTTCTTACCCTCACCACCTCTATTCAAAGCTAAAAAATGCCAGCAGCAGGTTCAAGGGGAATCAGTGTACATATTTGGTTTAGTAGACGTGCAAAAGAAGTCCCCAGATTTGACCTTCAGTGAAAGCTCTCCATCTTCTTCAGTTTAGAAGGTAAATTGTTGTGGTGTCCATTGCTTTCAGCCTGAACACTGCTCAGTTATCAAAAGAGTTCTATCCCTAGCATGACAATGCATAGAGGTCTATATATACCGTATATACTCGAGTATAAGCCGACCCGAGTATAAGCCGAGGTACTGTACCTAATGTTACCACAAAAACCTGGGAAAACGTACTGACTCGAGTATAAGCCGAGGGTCAACAATGCCCACCCATTGCAACTTCACTAAGCCCATTGCCACCTCACTGTTCCCATCCTCACAAGTTCCTATCCTCACCTGTGCCCATCCTCACCTGTGCCCATCCTCACCTGTGCCCATCCTCACCTGTGCCCACCCTCACTGTTTCCCTAGAATTGTATTTGAACATTGTAAAATTGTACCTGAAGGCTGCGGCGTCCATCGTTTAAAACTCGCGCTGTCTTCCTGGTCTCTTCCGTGATAGGCGGAACTGCCTGCTGAGAATCGCCTATCACGAACGTTCTCTCATCTTCACCCATCCCAGCAGACACTGTGTTCAGTTTCCGCCAATCACGGATGCCTGCTGGGAAACTGAGGATGAGAGAACGTTCGTGATAGGTGATTCTCGGCAGAAACAGTTCCGCCTATCACGGAAGGGACCAGGAAGAGCCCGGGGGTTTTAAACAATGGACGCCGCAGCCTTCAGGTACATTTTACAATATTCAATTTCGCTGACTCGAGTATAAGCCGAGGGGGGGACTTTCAGCCCAAAAAAAAGGGCTGAAAATCTCGGCTTATACTCGAGTATATACGGTAAATGTTTTCACACAAAATTCACATTATTTTCACCCAGAATTTAATCCAGTTTAACCAAATTGAATCAATTTAGAAAAACATGTGAACCCAGGCTGAAAGTTGTGTAAATCCTGTGTGAAAAGTTGTAAATAGACTTACAATATGGCGTACATTATGTTGCATAGATTTTTGACAGCTGACTGTACCTTTTTTATTTAAAAATGGAACAAGGTATTCAAATAATAGTAAATTAAATAAAGTCCTGATGTTTTACTTTATGTTGACCTTAGCTGAAGATGACAGCAACACTATCTGTTGTGGTCAATCCTGGTTGTCATTATACCTTTAAATATTGTTTACATACCTAACATTAAAATAAATTGGAAGCATCCTGGAATGATGAATCAGTAGGTTTGCAAGTCAACAGAATGCTTTAATCAGACCTAATGTATGCATACAGTGCTATAATGAATGCTTTGTATTGGATATACATAGTGCCTATATTCATTGTGAGATAAATGTCTGCAATAAATATGTCATCCGCATATGTTTATTTTCTAAGGCTAATTCACCAGTGCATAAACAGAAGGTGGAAGTAAATAGATAGATAGATAGATAGATAGATAGATAGATAGATATATAGATAGATAGATAGATAGATAGATAGATAGATAGATAGATAGATAGATAGATAGATACAGTGGATATAAAAAGCCTACACACCCCTGTTAAAATGTCAGGTTTCTGTGATGTAAAAAAATGAGACAAAGATAAATCATTTCAGAACTTTTTCCACCTTTAATGTGACCTATAAACCATACAACTCAGTTGAACAACAAACTGAAATATTTTAGGTGGAGGAAAGTAAAAATACAAGAAATAATATGGTTACATTAATATTTGCCCTCTCTTCTTTGCAAAAACACTCCAAATCTGTCAGATTGCAAGGGCATCTCCTGTGCACAGCCCTCTTCAGATCATCCCACAGATTTTCAATCGGATTCAGGTCTGGACTCTGGCTGGACTGTTCCAAATCTTCTTCTGGTGAAGCCATTCCTTTGTATGCTTTGGGTCGTTGTCATGCTGAAAGATGAAGTTCCTCTTATGTTCATCTTTCTAGAAGAAGCCTGAAGGTTTTGTGTCAATATTGATTGGTATTTGGAACTGTTCATAATTCCCTCTACCTTGACTAATGCCCCTGTTCCAGCTGAAGAGAAACAGCCCCAAAACCTGATGCTTCCACCACCATGATTCACTGTGGGTATGGTGTTCTTTTGGTGATGTGCCCTGTTATTTTTGCGCCAAACATATCTTTTGGAATCATGGGCAAAAAGTTCAACCTTTTTTTCATCAGACCATAACACATTTACCACATGGTTTTGGGAGACTTCAGATGTGTTTTTGCAAAATTTAGCCAGGCTTGGATGTTTTTCTACTTTACCCCACAGCCCAGACATATGAAGAATACGGGAGATTGTTGTCATATGTTCCACCCAGCTAGTACTTGCCAGATGTTCCTGCAGCTCCTTTAATGTGGCTGTAGGCCTCTTGGCAGCCTCCCTGACCAGTTTTCTTCTTGTCTTTTCATCAATTTTGGAGGGATGTCCAGTTCTTGGTAATGTCACTGTTGTGAAAAGTAATTTTGAATAACCGAAATAGTAGCGCTCAGTGTATAACAACACACCTCTATATATAAATTATATACACTCTATAACCAAATGCATACATATAAATTTATAAATATACACCCTGTGAAAAAATGTGCATATAATAAACTCAGCAAGTGTCCATAACATTCAGAACAGTGTTTTTAAAAAATTGCTACAAAGTGCTTATGAAAAAATAATAAGTCCATGAATGAAATTGCATTCAAATGGTGGCTTCAAATCAAAATTGTGTAGACTGTATTTTCCTGTGTTTGCTTGAAAATCTTCACCACACCAACATGCTCAGTGATTCCACTCCCTAAGGACTTGCACTCACCAATATGATATGCCTCGCACTCTCATGCTTGGCTAATTAACTTAATTACCCCCCAGGGTATCAAAAACTGATCCAGATGAAATTAGGTCAGTCAAGTCTCCCACATGAAAAAAACAACAAGTATCTCCGATAGTGAAGTATGTCACAACTTTAATAAAAATAGCACAGCACAAGTGACCCTCAATGGTTAAACTTACATTAAGCAGATCAAAATCAAGCACTTCAATAAAACTTCTCCAAATGCCAGGCAAGTATACAGCAGGCAGCCGCAATGTATTGCGGTCTTGGCGGACCAAACAACAATGTGTGTCTCACCCTCCTTCATGTAAGCTTGCCTCTCCACTGCAATCGAACCACCGCAAACTCCCGTCCAAACACCAAACTATATTCGGCGAGTGGTTGAAAGATCCGAACGCTGCACACCAGGTGACTGTCATGTAGCTCCTCCCTGACTAGTTTCGTCTTACAAGAATTCTTCCAATGGGATCAGTCACATGAACTTACACCTCCCTCTTTATACTCCGACCTTGATTGGTCACGGGCGTGTCTCCTACTGCGCATATGCGCGCTTGCCGACCCCATGACCTCAATACATCGGGCATGACCCCTGTCATCACATACATGGAGGGCAAATGTGATTAGTACAACAAGATGTGATCTACATCTAATCTCTGTTCACTGCAGATACTGTTTATTTTGAGAGAATATCGCTTGGTTACAAATATAAAATATATACACATATATAATTATATACATATGCATTTATCACTAAACATATATTATTTCCAGAATTGCAATGAAATCACCGACAACTCTGAATATACTTTGAATAAAAAAAAAGAAAAGGTATTAAAGTAAAACATGCGGAAAACAAGTAAATAGAATTTTCAATTACTTTATATCAGAGCATAAGGTCAAGGGACTAATATACTACCCTACAGTTATCAAACTGATGGAGATGTGAATCAATAAAATACTTAAAAAATTAAATTAACTAAAAATACATGTATATGGTAGACATCTAAATTAAATATCCACCACAACCCCACATGTATACTGAATGAGTAATCCCTTACATATACTGAAAAAGTGTGTCTATCTATCTCAATATGTATATATATTTGCATACGTGGACGCTTAGTATGCATCCACACAAAAATACCCTCATGGATATAACACTATTCACGTGTATGTTTTAAAAAAAATATTTTTAAAAATTACTAATAAAACAGTTTAAATCGAGTTCAATGTTTAACCCTCTCGGGTGGAGACTCCTTAATAGGAAGATCCACTTGGTTTCTCTCTGTGAGAGTTCTCTGACTCGATTCAAACCTCTCCAAGCAGGATGTGTGCAATCAATTCCACAAAACTGTAGAAGAGTGGGATCCTGACTATGCTTCTCCTTAAAATGTAGGGAGACACTGTGATACCTAAAACCTTTCTTGATGTTAGCCAAGTGTTCCGATATTTGTACTCGCAAGAGTCGTTTAGTTCTCCCCACATAATACAACCCACATGGGCACCATAATAAATAAACTACAAAGGATGAGTTGCATGTGATGAACTGTTCAATCTCAAAAACATCACCATTCTTATTCATAAAGCTCGTGGTTCCTCTGTTATCCGTTTTCACTGTCCTGCAACAGATGCATTTACGACAAGAATAAAAACCTTTAAAGTTTTTATTTAAATCTAGGCGATTGGGTGGATCTAGAATTTTTTGTACCACCCTATCACCAAAATTAGGTGCCCTCCTATAAATAAACTTAGGGTTTTCTGATAGAATTTCGCATAGGTGTTTCTCCAAGAACTTGTTACCCAAAATATTGGCCTGTGTATAATAATCAGTTGTTGATGTGCAATTTCGCCAAATCCTTAGCATTTGTCCCTTCGGAATGTTTCTGATCCAAGATGGATGATGTCCACTTCCGATGGACAAATAACTATTCCGATCAGTCGGCTTAAAATAAGCCTTAGTACTGATAATGATGTCGATTTCATAATGGCATAGTCAGGATCCCACTCTTCTACAGTTTTGTGAAATTGATTGCACACATCCTGCTTGGAGAGGTTCGAATCGAGTCAGAGAACTCTCACAGAGAGAAACCAAGTGGATCTTACTATTAAGGAGTCTCCACCCGAGAGGGTTAAACATTGAACTCGATTTAAACTGTTTTATTAGTAATTTTTAGAAATATTTTTTTTAAAAACATACACGTGAATAGTGTTATATCCATGAGGGTATTTTTGTGTGGATGCATACTAAGCGTCCACGTATGCAAATATATATACATATTGAGATAGATGGACACACTTTTTAAGTATATGTAAGGGATTACTCATTTAGTATACATGTGGGGTTGTGGTGGATATTTAATTTAGATGTCTACCATATACATGTATTTTTAGTTATTTTATTTTTTAAGTATTTTATTGATTCACATCTCCATCAGTTTGATAACTGTAGGGTGGTATATTAGTCCCTTGACCTTATGCTCTGATATAAAGTAATTGAAAATTCTATTTACTTGTTTTCCGCATGTTTTACTTTAATACCTTTTCTTTTTTTTTTTATTCAAAGTATATTCAGAGTGGTCGGTGATTTCATCGCAATTCTGGAAATAATATATGTTTTAGTGATAAATGCATATGTATATAATTATATATGTGTATATATTTTATATTTGTAACCAAGCGATATTCTCTCAATGTATGGCAGTTATGGTGCTCAATATGAACAGTATCTGCAGTGAACAGAGATTAGATGTAGATCACATATTGTTGTACTATTCACATTTGCCCTCCATGTATGTGATGACAGGGGTCATGCCCGATGTATTGAGGTCATGGGGACGGCAAGCGCGCATATACGCAGTAGGAGACACGCCCGTGACCAATCACGGTCGGAGTATAAAGAGGGAGGTGTAAGTTCGTGTGACTGATCCCATTGGAAGAAGTCTTGTAAGACGAAACTAGTCTGGGAGAAGCTACACGACAGTCACCTGGTGTGCAGCGTTCGGATCTTTCGACCACTCGCCGAATATAGTTTGGTGTTTGGACGGGAGTTTGCGGTGGTTCGATTGCAGTGGAGAGGCAATCTTACATGAAGGAGGGTGAGACACACATAGTTGTTTGGTCCGCCAAGACCGCAATACATTGCGGCTGCCTGCTGTATACTTGCCTGGCGTTTGGAGAAGTTTTATTGAAGTGCTTGATTTTGATCTGCCTAATGTGAGTTTAACCATTGAGGGTCACTTGTGCTGTGCTATTTTTATTAAAGTTGTGACATACTTCACTATCGGAGATACTTGTTGTTTTTTTCATGTGGGAGACTTGACTGACCTAATTTCATCTGGATCTGTTTTTGATACCCTGGGGGGTAATTAAGCTGATTAGCCAAGCATGAGAGTGCGAGGCATATCATATTAGTGAGTGCAAGTCCTTAAGGAGTGGAATCACTGAGCATGTTGGTGTGGTGAAGATTTTCAAGCAAACACAGGAAAATACAGTCTACACAATTTTGATTTGAAGCCACCATTTGAATGCAATTTCATTCATGGACTTATTATTTTTTCATAAGCACTTTGTAGCAATTATTTAAAAACACTGTTCTGAATGTTATGGACACTTGCTGAGTTTATTATATGCACATTTTTTCACAGGGTGTATATTTATGAATTTATATGTATGCATTTGGTTATAGAGTGTATATAATTTATATATAGAGGTGTGTTATACACTGAGCGCTACTATTTTGGTTATTCAAAATTACTTTTCATTCTATTTTATTTAAAGTAGCAGCTGGTAGGGTTACTTTGTCCGGAATTTTTCGGACGTCACTTCAAGGCGCAGTGGAGTGTATTGGGGAAAGAGGGCGGTTTGTTCATTATTACACTGTTATTTTCAATGTCACTGTTGTGCCCTATTTTCTCCACTTGATGATGACTGTGGTCACTGTGTTCCATGGTATATCTAATAAATTGGAAATTCTTTTGTACCCTTCTCCTGACTGATACCTTTTAACAATGAGATCCCTCTGATGCTTTGGAAGCTCTCTGCGGATCATGGCTTTTGCTGTAGGATGCTACTAAGGAAATGTAAGGAAAGACTTACTAGAACAGCTGAACTTTATTTGGGGTTCATCAGAGGCACTTTAAATGATGGCAGGTGTGTACTGACTCCTATTTAACATGGGTTTGAATGAGATTGCTTAATTCTGAACACAACTACATCCCCAGTTATAAGATGGTGTGCACACTTATGCAACCACATTATTATTATTATTATTATTATTATTATTATTATTTTTACACCCTCAAAAGATTTCAGTTTGTTTTTCAATTGAGTTGTACAGTTTATAGGTCACATTAAAGGTGGAAAAAGTTCTGAAATGATTTATCTTTGTCACATTTTTTTACATCACAGAAACCTGACATTTTAATAGGGGAGTGTAGACTTTTTATAATGCATACATATGTAGTATGCATGTAATGCATACATTATACATTACATGCATACTACGTATGTATGCATGTAGGCATAAATACTCACCTATGTTCCATCAGTGTGATGTCCGCAAGATCCTTCATTGGCATCCTCTCCCTGGGGTTTTCTGGGTGCTGGTCTTTAGCCGTTTACATTTCGGCAGCATTGTGTTGGAATGTAAACTGAACTGCACATGCGCAACTCAGTGTACATTCTACAGGGGATGGCAAATGGCAGGTAAGTGCATTTTAGTGCAAAAAATATATATTACACGTCCCTTCTGCAATAAAGAGCCTGCCTGTTCCAATTGTTTTTATTTTTTGACTTCAGTTTTATCTTAAAGCACCTTGAATAACAGAAAACAAAAACTCCTGCGCACAAGTGGAATACCAGACAGTCTGTAAGTGGAATGATAAATGTCACTTGGCCTTGCTGCCTTCACGGATGGGGGTATCCTAGTGGTAAATGACAAAGAGAAAAAAGAAAGGCGCACCAGCCTCGTGCATTATCCTTGGGTGGATTTATTTAAAAAATGATAAAAGAAACCTACTTACAAACATACATGAAAGACACACGTTAAAAGAGTCCACAAAATCGCAGCAATGCGTCCGAACCAAGCCCACTCATAAAAGTCACAGATAGATTGACAGGGGTCACTGCCGGCTTACGCATTTCAAAGACAAGTCTTCTTCCTCAGAGTTCAGCAGCCAACCTTGGCCAAGACTTGTTTTCGAAACGCGTAAGCCGGCAGTGACTCCTGTCAATCTATCTGTGACTTTTTGGAGTGGTTCAGACGCATTGCTGCGATTTTGTGGACTCTTTTAACATGTGTCTTTCACGTATGTTTGTAAGTAGGTTTCTTTTATAGTTTTTTTTTCATTTATCTTAAAGCAACATGAACATACAGGTTGATATTAACAATGCAAGGGCAGTTGTGTTCATTGTAGCAAGAATATGAACTTTTACCTCCCATGTACTAAGCAGACCTCAGAGAAAGCAAGTGTTTTTTTAAATTGTATGATAGATTGGTGTGTGTGAACTCAACAATACTTCATCACCACCCTTACAGCCTGCTCCATCTTTCTCTGTACTTGACCAAAGAGTTGTGGCAGAGTGGTTAAGATGAAAATTGTTGGGATTTCCCTGCAGAGGTTTAAATTCTGCAAACTGTGCAGAATTTTGACTAGACAAACCCTGTGGAAGACATCAAGCCTTTTCTTGTGGCTGTTTATTCTAACCAGCATACAATTGTCCTAAGGGAGAGCCCTTGATAAAGTCTTAAAAGAAAAATGTATAGTAATGATGCTTTAGTAACTATTCGTACGGTTTTTAACATATTTTAACATAAGTTTTTCATAATAAAAGTACTAAACAAGAATGCCTTTTCTGATTATTGTTCTCTACTTGGAGAACTGATATTGGATTGAAGTATTTAAAAAATAAGATCATGAGCAACGCACAGAGGATAGGGATGCAAATTGTGCAAATTGGCTTACCTTTGTGTAGTAAACTTATGGGGAACAGTACAGAGGGAATAAGGAGCATTGGGTGAAGGGCAGCTTAAATGTAACTACTTTTATTATGGCACTTTTGCCAGGGAATGTTTAAAGGAGAGATGTTGTTTTTTATTTAAGAAAATTGGCAATTAAGACAAATTGGCAAATTGCAGGCAGGGAATTTATTTTTATCCTTTGTTTATCTTGAATTTTTTGTGTATCAGTCAATTTCCAGTCCAGTGTTCTCAGAATTTAATGACGTTTTCCAAGTCTTATGCCGCGTACACACGATCGTTTTTCATGACGAGAAAAATTCAATTTTTTAATTGGGTCGTTAAAAACGATCGTGTGTGGGCTCCAGAGCATTTTTCACGACGTGAAAAATGGGCATTAAAAATTTGGAACATGCTGTAATTTTTCTTGTCGTTTTTCACGTCGTCGTTTTTCTCATCATGAAAAACGGCCGTGTGTAGGCTTTAACGACGTGAAAAAATCGTGCATGCTCAGAAGCAAGTGATGAGACGGGAGCACTCATTCTGGTAAAACTAGCGTTCATAATGAAGATAGCACATTCGTCACGCTGTAACGGACTGAAGAGCACGAGGCTGAAAAGCGCGAATCGTCTCTCACCAAACTTTACTAACACAAGGATCAGCAAAAGCAGCCCAAAGGGTGGCGCCATCCGAATGGAACTTCCCCTTTATAGTGCCGTCGTACATTTCGTACGTCACCGCGCTTTGCTCTAGCATTGTTTTTCATGATCGTGTGTAGGCAAGGCAGGCTTGAGAAGAATCAAGTCGAGAAAAACTTTGTTTTTTTCAATGACATTAAAAACGGTCGTGTGTATGCAGCATTAGCCCCAACTTGCTAGTATTAAAAAAATCTGCAAGTCATAAATGATCTATATTTGCCCTTATAATCGTTACTCAACCATCATCTTTAAAGTAACCACAGTGAGAACTAAGAATATGTGAGAAGTATTTGCTAGACACAAACATAAAAGAAACATTTTAATTAACCCTTTTTTGAAGCTTATCTGCTCAGAGCACGTTTAGCAGCATCGGTATGCATCAGTTAACATGTCACAAACTCTATAACTAATTTGTCTGTTTGACGACAGGTTTGAGAACTAGGAACACACACAGCTGCACATTCTGGGTTTTTTGCTACAAGGTCACTTATGTTCTCACAGCAAAGATTTAAAAAGCATATTGTGGTCACTAAGGGGTTAATCAAGAATAAAAATGTAGTATTCAATCTACCAGATTTGAGATGTACCCACTTTGTGTCAGATTATACTTGACAAAGGTATCACTCAATTTGCTTATATAAATGTAATAATAATAATCTGCCTATGTAAATTTGAAATTTTTCCAATCAGTTGGAAGATTTTTTTTTCTTGTTCAAAAATTTTATTGAAAAAAGATAACATAACACACAAGACCACAAATAGGTCAATATTACAAAGAAAATGGATTATCCATACATGTCCAGTTGAGGAGATAACTGATTATTCTGTGAATCACATAAGTACTGAAACATTGAGTTCCATACATCAATTTAAAGGGGTATAAGCTAGGGAAGCAATGAGCCTCCCAAAAAAACATTTGTAGTATAAGCATAAAGATAGTACAATATAGCACAAACATTCCAATTTTGGGATAAGGAAAACAAAACATGTGAGGAGAACCACAATTGTTAACTGTTAAAACAACAGCAAAGAGAAGAAAAAGAGAAAAGAGGGAAGAGAGAACAGAAGGAAAGTGGGAGAGAAAGGGAGAATAAGGCCAGCGGCTCCCAACTGGCCAGGGAAATATCTGTCTGGTTGTGCCAAGACCAGGGACATTATGGCTCCAGGAGTGAGGAGATTTTTTTTTTAAGAAACGTGTGCCTCATACCAGTCCAATGAGCTCTGCACACTCTATGTGCTGTACATGCTGGTATATCTGCAAGTGCACTCATCTTTCACTATATTGGTTCCATCCACTATACCTATTTTACTACAAGAAAAGTGCTTTAAGAACAGGGATCCCTAAAAATAAGACCCCCTTTACAAAACACCATGCACAGGGCTCTTCCAAACTACAGGTACACAAACATATAGAAAGAAGTTCCTAAAAATCCCAAACATGTCATTTGAACATTTTGCAATTTACAATGTGCCATTTTTAAAAGAGAAGTATGTTTTTTTTACCAGCTCTAAGACTGAGAACTGAGAGATAAAAGGCAGCTGATCTCTCAGTTCTCAGTGAGCAGAGAGCTGTTGACTGTCAGTCTCCGGCTCTATGCTCTGCCCCCCCCCTGCATGCTAACTGGAGTGCTGGGCTGCGGATGGGGCAGGAGCGGCTGGCACAGGCTCTCAGCGGCTCACCAGGTGCTGGTCCAAGCTCCTGGGTAGATCCTGACCATATGTTTGCAACCTTTTCCAGCCTGGACCGACTCCGTGCTTCAGCCCACTGTTGTCTGAAAATGGGCCGCAGGTGTGCATAAAGAACTGCACTCCTTTAATCTACAGGAAAAGTGCAGCCAAACAAACTTTGGCTGTACTTCTCCTTTAAGTTAAAAAACACATTTCAGTTTTTTTTAGCACAATGTTTGAAAATGATAGGGTTTAGTTTACCTGTTTGGCATTACCTCAGAAGTGAGTAGGTATTTCCCATAACCCCTCAGTTTCACCACTAAAGTCTGGAACATTAGAAAAAAAAATATTTGGTACCCCTAAGTGATGGGCTGATGTTTTGAAAAGAAGGCCTCATTTTTAAGCGGTTTCTCTTGAAGCACCTCCCTGTGCTGGTTCAATTCCAAGATCCATTTCTTAATTGAAGGGGCCTTCAACTCAGTTAGATGATAAGCCTGGATCTTTCTTCATCCTCTCTGAGGTCAGAAGCGAGTGCTCCTCACTGCTGCAGAGAAAAACACTGCCGTTATCAGAGCTATTCTTTGTGGCAATGTACCTTTAGCCAAAGCATACTTGATGGTGGCCCCACAAGGTGTACAAGATGTATTTAATGATGCCCTGAGCTCATCATAATTGACTTGAATGAAAAGTAGAAACAGGTGATTTTCAAACTCTGTGTAAACACAGTTAGGGGCAAAGATATTGGGATGGGAATGTCCACAAATAGAGGTTCGGCTTTTAACATTAATATGTGTTCATCTACAATTCTTAAAACTACGTTTACATAAGTCAGCTAACAAAAGAAATAGGTAACTTCTATATAGTGACCTTTAATATGTTTCCATGGGCTTTACACTTCTTTCCAGCTGTGTCGTATAAATGTCAATGAGAACATGAGTGCCTCTGTTGCTAATGCTACATTTAGGAGCACTGTGCCTCTTGCTTACTGGGAAATGTATTTTTTCTAAGAGCTATACTAGATGAAGAAGAGAATGTTAATGTGTACTATTAGGTAGAGCAACAAGTCATTTGAAGTAGTCATCTTTCAAACTGGAAACAAGTAATTGCACTCTCTAGGCTGATATTAGTGTTTTTGGAATTTAGGACAAAGAGCCCCCCACCTAATGAACTGTAGGTTATTCTTCACTGACATCTCAGATAAACTAGATGCTTTTTCTCCATTAAGGTCAATTAGGAACATTGTTTTATTGACATAACATAGGTAGCATACATGGTATAAAGGGTAAAAAATAGCAAAATATGTGTGGTGAGGGGTCCTGATTTATGAAGGTCATAAGTCCACATGCTAGACTGTTGATCTCCACTGATGCAGTGGGGAGGTATTACCCTTCCAAATGTATGCTTGTCAGTCAATATCAGAATACCCAGTATGGGGTTATACACATGTGAATTTACTAAATTATAAAAATAAATAAAAATTACCTTTGCTCAACTCCATAACTTATACTAGAATACCAACAGTTTGCATGCCCTGGCAGAAATTTTGGCATTAATATTGAAAATATAACTGATCATGCCAAAAAACTGTCTTTAAGGATAGCAATCACATGAATCCATTTATTATCACATTGTTTTTTGGATCCTTTTTAAGTCGTAATGATAACAGAAATTACCCTAATGGCCCTGATAAAAAGTTACATACCCTGGAATGTTTGGCCTTGGTACAGACACAAAAGGTGGCACACATAGGTTAAAATGGCTATTAAAGGTTAATTTCCCACATTTGTGGCTTTCTAAATCACAATTAGTGTCTGTGTATAAATAGTCAATGAGTTTGTTAGCTCTCACATGGATGCACTAAGCAGGCTAGACACTGAGCCATGAGGAGGTAGAAAAGAACAGTCAAAAGACCTGCGTAAGAAGGTAATGAAACTTTACAAAGATGGAAAAGGATATAAAAAGATATCCAAAGCCTTGAATGTGCCAGTCAATACTGTTTAATCACTTATTAAGAAGTGGAAAATTAGGGGCTCTTTTGATGGCCACGGCCATCTCGATACTTGGATGTTTCCAATGCCTTGCAGCTAGCTCAAATTGATTGTGCTTTATTTGTGAGTTTATATGTTACCTTTTTACACAATAAAATTTTCGTATATGGAGAGCACTAGATGTTGCTTTTTTCTTGAATACAACATCTAATAAGCAAGACAAACAGGGTTCCATGGGCCCCTAAAAAGAGCCTTTTTCCAAGGAGGTCTTTGCATCCACATTACGCCAGGTGTCTTCATTATCCCCAGAGGGGAAAATTGCAGCTTGTGAAACCGGTAGTGGAGAGCACTTATTATTGTCAGCACTTTGGTGAATTGATGTCCAGTTGGATTTTCTTCAATCAGTCACATTTATTTATTTGCACAAATTTTTTGATGTATTTTTCAAATTCAATGGACTCATATATATATATATATATATATATATATATATATATATATATATCCAAATATATATATCCTATGAATGTATTTATGTTTTAGATATTTTGAGTCACCTAGTAGCACAGCACTGTTTTTTGGTATACATTTTTCTAGCGGTGGAATGGAATCACTTTAAGTGATAGCAGCTAATATTATTATTTCTACACTTTTGTTTGATTGCGCCGATTGATTTGTACTCATTTGTTTTTACAATGCCTAATATACCTACATATATTTCCTTGCCAACCGCCCCTACAGGGTGGCCGCGCTGTGCAGAATCATGTATATGTACGTGATTCTGCAGTTCCGGGTAAGGGGTGTCTGCGCATCGTCGGCGCACCGCTTCTGCTGTGTTTTTATTTCACAGCAGAAGCCAATCAGCGGGTGCTGGCCAATGGATGTCCGTCAGTACCCTCTGATCATGTAGAAGAGACACGGGATGGAGCTCTGCCTTTGTAAACAAGGCAGAGCTCTGTTCTGCCAGGGGGGAAGTGGTGGATTTTGTGCCCCTGCAGAGCAGAGATATAAAAACCATCACTTCCCTTAGAAAAAACACCTAACACAGTACACAAAAATACTGGCTAGGCACACATTTAACCATTCGATCACTTTTGCGCAAACCAATCAATAAACGCTTATTGGGATTTGTTTTTACCAAAAATATGTAGCAGAATACATATTGCTTGTCACTAGCATTGCTTGTGGTCTTCCTACAGCTGATCCTCTTCCATTTCTGACTTAAAATGCCTTGTTCTGCATCATGTCTCTGTGTGGAGGCAGACATCTTGCTAGTGCAAGGCTTTGCTTTCTCACGACAGAGCCCTAACAAGGAGAACAGTGAGCAGCACAATAGTGACATCACTAATTCTTATTTTACGTCTCCTGGGCCTAACAGTCAGTTTCAGAAGTGAAGGCTGTAAGCACAGGGAAGTACACTGCTATTTTTAGGAGGAATTCCAGAAAAAAATATACATTTTTGGAGAATTGCTAAAGCACAGTTAACATTTCTAAATGTTCCCTAAAAAACACTTTTTGTTTTAAATTTAATTACCTATGTTATAATGTATCAAGGGTGGGTATATTTGGTAATCTCAGCACCACATCTCAAAAGTATGACAAATTGACAAAAAAAATAAAAAATTAGTAGTGGGATTTTTTAGGTGCTAATCCTACTTCCCTCCCCTTACTTCCCGAGGGAAGTAAGATTAGCACCTAAAAAGTTCCACTACTCATTTTTGTCAATATACCTATGCTATGAGTCTACTCATCCACCTTACCAACCATTCAGTGTCCTCCACCCCTCTCTGCCAATCCCTCCACTGGCTTGCACTCCCCCAACAAATAAAATTCAAAGTACTAACAATAATTTACAAAATAATTTACAAAGCCATCCACAACTCTGCCCCCAGCTGCATCACTGACCTAGTCTCAAAATACATACCAAGCTGATCTCTTCCGTCCTCCCAAGAACTCCTGCTCTCTAGCTCCCTTGTCCCCTCCTCCCATGCTCGCCTCCAGGATTTCTCCAGAGCTTCTCCCATTCTTTGGAACTCCCTATCCCAATCTGTCTGACTTTCCCCTAATATATTCATCTTTAGACGATCCCTGACAACCCTTCTCCTTAACCACTTCAGCCCCGTAATTATTGGCTGCCCAATCACCGGGCCATTTTTTGCGATTCGGCACTGCGTCGCTTTAACTGACAATTGCGCGGCTGTGCGATGCTGTACCCAAACAAAATTGACGTCTTTTTTTCCCACAAACAGAACTTTCTTTTGGTGGTATATTATCATGTCTGATTTTTATTTTTTGCGCTATAAACAATAAAAAGCGTACATTTTCAAAAAAAAACACAATATTTTGTACTTTTTGCTATAATAAATATCCCCATTTTTTTTTTAAAAAAAGCACATTTTTTCTCAGTTTAGGCCGATATGTATTCTTCTACATATTTTTGGTAATAAAAATCGCAATAAGGGGATCACCCTTACAGCAAAAATTGAATACTTATACACCACCAACTTCGTTCCCACATACCGGAAGCTCGAGTCCGACATGAAACATTGGGCCAAAGGGGAGTTTTCTTGGCTAGGTAGAATACATGCCATAAAGATGACACTCCTTCCCAGACTCCTATATCTCTTCAGAGCCTTACCAATAAATATAAAAAAAGACCAACTGAGATCATTACAACAAAAAGTAAACAAATTTATTTGGGGGGGTCAGGCCACAGATTGTCACAAACTACCCTATCCAGACTCAGGACGAAGGGGGGGCTAGGACTATCTCGACTGCTTTGGTACTATCAAGCAGCCAGGCTCTCACAACTCTCCAACGTCCACTCCAAAACCGAAAAGCCGGATTGGATACAAATAGAGAGACAGGCAGCCCCCTCATACACCCTTGACTACCTCTTAGGGGTTCCATCCAGGGAAAGACCCCCAATTCTTTCACCTATCCTCTCCCAATCTCTATCTCTATGGGACAAGCTGAGAACGAACCCCTCCTTGATCTCCGAATGCCAACCCCTTGCTCACATCTTTAATAACCCCAACTTCATCCCAGGCCAAAACATTAGGGCTTTTAAATGGTGGTTGGACAAGGGGTTGTACCGGATCGGGCATTTTTTTAGCTCATCAGGACCAATCACCATGAAATTCTGTAGGCAACAGCTGGAAATCCCGACCTCTGAACACTTCAGATTACAGAAATTACAGCACTTCCTTCATAAAATCTGGAAATCTAAACCAGCCTCCACCTAAGTTCACTCCATATGAAATATGGGGCGGACAGCTCACGGAACAGAGAGGAGGAATCTCCAAAGTCTACCAGTTGCTTTCCCAAATGCCCTACAAAGCCCCATACATGACATCCTGGGAAAATGACCTCCAAATAAGCTGGAACTTGGAGCAATGGCAGACCTCCTTTTCTAGATCCTTCAAGGGGATTCAGAATATTTCCCTGATCGAATCCAATTTAAAAGTGATGACCAGATGGTACCTCACTCTGGCCAAGTTGGCCACCATGTATCCTACAGCTAACCCTCAATGATTCAGAGGTTGCCAACTAACAGGCACTATGGCCCACACATGGTGGTAATGCCCCAGAATAAGGTCATACTGGAACAGGATGTTTGCCTTGATCCAAAGGGTTACTTCCCACCAGATTCCAAAAACCCCGGCAATTGCTCTTCAATCCACATGTAAACTGCTACATTTTATGTTACTGGGTGTGAAGCTGACAATAGCTAGAGCATGGAAACAACCCAGGGTCTCCCTCTTGGCCACCAAACATGTCCCAGGAAAAACTCACTAGCATCCTTGTCGACAAAACCAATGAATTTGAAGCCACTTGGGAACCCTGGGCCAAATATATGGGCATAGCTCTCATACCTGGGATACAAGCCTAACAAACTTGTTCCACCACTCCCATCCTGTTTGGTGTCTTTCTCTACTTTTCTACCTCTCTTTCTTCCCTTTTCCTGCTTTTCTCTACCCCTTCCCTCTTACACCATGCACTTACCACCTTCTCTTCCTACCAAGGGTACCTTTGGTACAACCGCTTCTGAGAGGATTGTACAACGGGTCCCCACCTAAAGGGACAAGAAGCTTCGGCTCCAACGTTGCCTTCCAGGCAGCCTTAGTTGTTCGGGAACCCCCAGCCAGTATCACCCCTGGGGGGGGTTTGGGGGGTATTCCCTGGGCACAGCATGATCCCCAAAAGGGGTGCCCAGAGTACTCTCCTGATCTCCTTGGTCGGTCTCCCGAATATCTGGAGCAACACGAGGTTCACATATGTTGGTCTTTTCGGATTGTCTATCCTTATACACCCTCTACATGTATTCTGAACATGTCAGATATTTTTACACAGGACTATTTAAATGTTGTTATTCATTTGTTGGAAAATAAAAATCTTTTGAAAGTAAAATCGCAATAAGCGTATATTGATTGGTTTGCGCAAAAGTTATAGTGTCTACAAAATAGGGGATAGATTTGTAGCATTTTTATTATTATTATTATTTTTTACTAGTAATGGCGGCGATCTGCAATTTTTTTTGGGACTGGGCCATTATGGCGGACACAACGGACACTTTTGACACATTTTTGGGACCATTGGCATTTATACAGCGATCAGTGCTATAAAAATGCACTGATTACTGTAAAAATGTCACTGGCAGGGAAGGGGTTAACACTAGGGGGCGATCAAGGGGTTAATTGTGTTCCCTATTGTGTGTTCTAACTGTAGGGGGATGGGACTGACCTAGAGGAAATCACAAATCGTGGTTCCTAGCTATTAGGAACTCAAGATCTGTCTTTCCTCAGCTCACAGAACAGGGATGTGTGTGTTTACACACACACACGTCCCTGTTTTGCCTCTCGTGCCCGCGATCGATCGTGGCCGGCAATCATCGACGATCGCTGGTCACGAGCATCGACACACCCCCCCCCGATGCAGCGGGCACGTGCGCGCGCATGCTAGCCCGCTTAAAGCGAACGACGTACAGCTATTACCTTTTGTATCAATTGACCCTCCCTCCTAGATTGTTAGCTCTAACGAGCAGGGCCCTCTAATTCCTCTTGTACCAAATTGTAACTGTAATGTCTGCCTTCATTTTGTTAAGCGCTGCGCAAACTGTTGGCGCTATTTAAATCCTGTATAATAATACTTATATAAAGAAAGTACATTTAAATTATAAGTATTAATATTTATTTCAGTATTTTCATTCATATGATGAAATTTGTGTAAGTTGTACACATATTTATTTTAATATTTTTATGTTTATTTTTTGTAAAATTATATTTATTATGTAACAATATAAACTCTATTTATTAATAAATTGTGATTTCATTCCTCTAGCATGCTCAAAATCTGCTCAATATCTTTATGAATAAAAATGAACCTATACAATTTAGAAGTAGTATTACCTAAACCTCTAAGGACCAGTTCGCACCAAATGCAGTCCAGTGCGTTTTATTTTTTGCATCAAAAACGTATGAATAGTAGGTTATATGGTTTTCAATGGCATAGTTCACACAAGTGCTTGCAGATCCAGTGCGTACTAGTTCCAGAAAAAAAAAGCTGCATTTTACCTGCACATGACTGTAACGCTGTAAAATGCATCAAAAACACACTGGAAAGCACCGAAACGCACCTAAACACACCAAAAATGCACTGGAACACACATGTCCTTATTTAGGCCCAGTTCACACCACATGCAGTCCAGTGCATTTTTTTCCACATCATAAATGCATGCAAAGTAGGTTATATGGTTTTCAATGGCACAGTTCCAGTGTGTTCCAGTTCCAGTAAAAAAAGTAGAACATGTTGCATTTTTCCTGCGCTGGACTGTACTGGAACGCTGTAAAACACTTTAAAAATGCACTGGAATGCACCTAAATGCGGAAAAAATGCACTGGAACACACATGTCCTTATTTAAGGTTAGGATAAAAGGGGGAAAAAGGCAATGGACTGCATCAAAAACGCGTCAAAACTGTGCATGCAGAAAAGCATCTGGAACGCATCCGGACTGCGTTTCTATGGTGTGAACTAGCCTCTAAGGTTAAGAAAAAAGAGGGGGGAAAAATGCATTGGACTGCACCAAATGCACCAAAAATGTATCAAAAATGCACTGGAACACATCAAAAACACGTCAAAAAGTGCATGCAAAAAAGCATATGGAACGCATCTGGACTGCGGTTCTATGGTGTGAACTGGCCCTAATGCTTTATTTCTGCTAATAAACACCTTTCCTGTCCTAGAGTGACAACACTCATTCACTGTAATGTATCTATTAAATATGGGCATTGGCACCCCAGACTGCTCTCCTGATTAGAACTAAAAACAAGAATTTATCTTCTACTGATCACCATTACATATGGAGGCATTAAGGGGAATTTCTCAAAACTGGAGCAACCATAATCTGGAGTAGCGGTATATGGCAACAAATGAGTTCTATCTTCCATTTTCTAAACTTAACCAAACAATCTGACGGTAGAAGCTGATTGGTTGCTATGCATAGCTACTCCGGATTATGGTTGCCCCAGTTTTGAGAAATGCCCCCTTGTTTTGTAGTTCACAGAAGGTATACTGTATATGAGAAAGCTGATAATGCCTTTTTTAAATATCATTTGAGTCCACAGGGATTTTGCAAAGGACCCACATTTTCCAACTGGACCCACAGGCATTTTTCTGTACTTGCGTAAAAAGCACTTAGCAAGAAAAAAAGAAAAATAATGCAACCACCACATCTAACAATTAAAATATATTACTTTCTTTTTAATTTAAAGCATATCTAAAGCCAAAACATTTTATTTTTATTTTCCATAGAGCAGGGAATAGATAAATCCTCTGCCAGGTCTCTTCTTGCGGTCTGTGTCTTATTGGGGAGATTTGTTTTCATTTTCCTTGAGACACAAAAGGAAGTTGCAAATAATCTCTCTAATGGCGCGTACACATGATCGGAATTTCCGACAACAAAACCGTGGGTTTTTTTCCCGACGGATTTTCGCTCAAACTTGTTTTGGATACACACGGTCGCACAAATGTTGCTCGGAAATTCCGATGGTCAAGAACGCGGAGATGTACAACACTACTACGAGCCGACAAAAATTAAGTACAATGATTCCAAGCATGCGTCTAATTGATTCCGAGCATGCGTAGCACTTTTGTGCGTCGGAAATGGCTACACACGGTCGGAACTTTTCTTGTCGGAAAAATTGAGAACCAGCTCTCAAACATTTGTTGTCAGAAATTCTAACAGCAAATGTCCGATGGAGCCTACACACGGTCGGAATATCCAACCAAAAGCTCACATCAAACATTTGTTGTCGGAAATTCCGATCGCGTGTACACGGCATTAGTGGGTGGATATCCCATCTTAAACAGTTGTCATTGGAACACATGGTCCTATTACAAGAGTTTCCCTTTCGGAATGTTTTTTTTCTGTTGACAATGGTCACCGGGACATATAAAGAGGGAAAATCTTCACAGTGGACACATAAACAGCAGTAAAAATCTGGAGTACTGGATTATCTATGTAGTGGATGTTTTTTTGTTAATTAACAAACAGTTTTAGGGGCTGAAGCCTCGTACACACGGCCGAGATTCTCGTCGAAAAAAACATGTCGTTTTTTTCGACGAGATTCTTGGACAAGAAACTTGTCCCGGCCGAGTGTACACACGCTCGATTCAAAGAACCCGCGGTTCTTTGAATGGAGCGTACGCGGTGACATAATCGACTACGACGAGCATGCGCTCGTCACATTCGATGCCGTCGCCGCCATCTTGGTATACCCTACCTTTGCCTAGAAAGCTACCGTGCATGCGTCGAATTCATTTCGAACATGCGCGGGCTTCCGGGAGGACAGGTAAGTGTACACACACTCACTTTTCTCGTCGAGAAACATGCCGACGAGAATCTCGACGAGAAAATAGAGAGCAGGTTCTCTATTTTCTCGTCGAGATTACTTGTCGGTTTTCTTGACGAGAAACCATACACACGAACGAGTTTCTCGGCAAGACATCTCTGCCAGCAAGTTTCTTGCTGGTTCTTGCCGAGAAACTCGGTCGTATGTACGAGGCCTGAGTCTAAACCACGGTTTTTATGGTAGTTTTGTATTTTGACAGGTACCAGTGTCTCCCCCTGAAATCTACAGAATTTTCTTGGGATTTTGAGGATTCTTTTTTTTTTTCTTTTGTTGTAAAAACCGGGCATTTAACAATTTCACATTTTATACTAAACTAAAAAAAATTATGTTTCGTTTTTAGATATGCTTTTCAAATCGAATTCTTAAGCCCTGTACACACGATCGGATAACCTATGGATTTTCGTCCGATGGATTTGTCCATCGGAAATCCGATGAAACTGTTTTTCATCAGTCTTGCCCACACACCATCAGTCAAAAAACCGACCGTTCCAAACGCGGTGACGTAAAACACTCCGATGAGCCGAGAAAAATGAAGTTTAATGCTTCTGAGCATGTGTCGACTTGATTCTGAGCATGCGTGGGTTTTTGATCAATGGACTTGCCCATAGACGATCTGAGTTTTCGATCGGTTTTTTATCCATCGGAAAAATTTAAAACATGTTCTATTTTTTAAAACCGATGGAAAAAAGACCGATGGGTCTCATACACGATCGGTTGGTCTGATGAAAACCATCCATCGGACGGTTTTCATCAGTCAAACCGATCGTGTGTACAGGGCTTTATGTTTTCATTAATTACTTTTTAAAACATAGTTAAATAGGGACTGGAGGTTGGGAGCACTGCAGCATTTGCTATAGAGAGCAATACTTGCACATCATGGAAAACATATTTCTGAGTTTGCCGTCCTCTAGCCATGACGACTCCACACTCTTCACTGCTGCTTCTGCCATCTTATGTGATTCTTCCTCCTTCTTCTAATAGATAGCCAGTCATGATTCAACCCCTGTGCATACACGCTCAGTTTGCTTTATCCCAACGCTCAACTCCTCGCCATCTTTCAGATTCAAAGAGGGTACTACAGTGCTAAGTTCTAGCACAGATATCTATCTATCTATCTATCTATCTATCTATCTATCTATCTATCTATCTATCTATCTATCTATCTATCTATCTATCTAGGGCAGGGCTTTTTTTCGCAAACAATAGGTGCTGGAACTCAACCATGACACCCCCCCAAACCGCTCCCCCCACACACACCTCACAAACAGTAGGAGGGTCTTAAAGGGGCATTAAAATCAGGATTGCATTACATACAGAGTGCGGAGTTCAGGAGGGTTGCACACAGAGTGCAGAGCTGTCACTTGTAAACACAGGAACTGGACTTCTGTGTTTACAAGTCATTGTGGTGAGCAGGCACCAAAGGGTCTGAGCCAGAGGTGGTGGAACTGAGTTCCACCAAGTTCCCCCACAAAAAAGCTCTCTCTCTCTCACACATATATAACGACTACCTACAATACTAATACTAACGACTACCTACAAAGCCATCTACAACTCGGCCCCCAGCTACATTACTGACCTAGTCTCAAAATTCCAACCTAATCGTTCTCTTCGTTCTTCTCAAGACCTCCTGCTCTCTAGCTCTCTCATCACCTCCTCCCACTCTCGCCTCCAGGACTTTTCCAGAGCCTCTCCAAGCCTATGGAACACCTTACCCCAATCTGTCCTCTTATCTCCTACTCTATTAGCTTTTAGACAATCCCTGAAAACCCCCCTCTTCAAAGAAGCCTATCCTACCCACACCTAACAACTGTTTTTTCATCTTGTCCATCTGATCATCCCACACAGCTACTACCCTTTGTTCCACTTGACCCTCCCTTCTAGATTGTAAGCTCTAACGAGCAGGGCCCTCTGATCCCTCTGTATTGTAATTGTACTGTCTTCCCCGATGCTGTAATAATAATAATAATATTATATGAGATATATATATCTTATATATATCTCATATATATATATATATATATATATATATATATATATATATATATACACATATACATATACATACATACATACATACACATATACACACTATATATAATAATTGTGGTAAATGGAAATGGAAGAAATGGAAGGATTTCTTTAGGATTTAGTTCCATTTTCCACTTTCTAATTTATATTTGGCAGATGCTTACAACATGCAGGAAAATGTTCAGAATGAAATACTAAATCAGGCCATGGGGAGTCAGAAAAGCTCGTACTTTGTGATTTATCAGATAGTGAGGCATAATTTTGCATAGAGAAAATAAAACATTTCTATCATGCTTGTATTTCTCTCTTTAACTCCTTTGGGGATATTTTCCCTCACCTCCTGTCCCTGTGGTGCCCATACAATAAATGTATTTTCATCTCTGCCTTGGTTGGAGAGATATCTTATCACTTCCTGTCAAGACAAGAAATCTTTCCAACAGAGACAATATGCTAAAAAAAAAAAAAAAAACATCTAACATACATTAGGTTCTAACCCTTCCCCAAATAATCCAAAATTTAAAGCAGTGTTAAACCCAAAAATGTATTGTATTGCATCTTACCAAACACTAGATGTGGTGGCTGCATTCATTTTCTGATTTTTTAAGCTTTTTTTCCCTCTGTTTTCACCTGGTGATCTGGCCAGTAACACACCTTTTGTATTAGAGTGTCTCCATTCTGGATGAAGGAGCACAGACACAGAGGCACTTTTGGACAGCAGTATTATCAGTCTGTGGTGGGGGAAGGGTAGTGTTAAATGCACTAGCAGATTTAGACACACTAACAAATTGAACCCAAACTCCAGCTCACACTTTATAAGCAGTTACAGCAAGCAGTTTTGTCCTTTTAGGATAAAGGTTTTACATGAATAAATAAAAGCTGGACATTGTAAGTACCCCTGTCAATGGTACATGGTTTGTCTCATCCATGAAAACTGACGAGACAGTCTTTTTTTAAAAAAACAACGGACTTACTGGCCAGATCACTAGATGAAAAAAGAAGCCAGAAAGCCAGAAAATAAAACAAATGCAGCCATCACACCTAAGAATTGGTTCACTGCAATTTAATAAATGTTTTCCTTTTTGGATTTTAATACTGCTTTTATAAACATTTTATCTTCATATATAATCATACATTTAATCTGTGCATCTCAGAAATATTAAATGGTTTTAAACAAAAATGAAAGGCAAATAAAAAAAAAAAATGTTCTGTCACCCGTATAACTAAACAAATGACATTTTTCTCAATTGTCTTTTAGCAAATCACGTAATGTCCCAGGGTTCTTCCTATTCTCTAGCGGCAGCAGTGGGAAGTTCTCATTACAGCAGAGAGCAGCATGATCATGACAACCTTGGGGTTGATTTGGTACAGTTGATGGGAAGGTGCACTTTGCAAGGGAATAAATCCCAGAGTGTAGTGAATAAGGTAAAGCTCTACCGACTTCCTTCATTTAACCGCATGCAGCGAAAAAAAATAAAAAAATTATTTTGCTTGCACATGATTGGATATTTTATGCTAAGAAAAATGTCATCACCTTCACTATGCTCTGGGGTGAATTACCCTGCAAAGTGCAACTTCTCTTGAAACAAGAATCAGGCTTTAAAAGCAAGTTATGCCTATAACTCATAAATATATAATAATAAAATATTTGCCATACCACAATTGAATAGTTACCTATACAATTGATGTAAAATTTTCTGCCAGCAGAGGTCCGAATCCCATTTTTGTGCGATGACTCAGATTCTTACATCACAGCCTATGTGTGCAGGCATGACAGCCCATTCAAATGAATTTGAATGGGCTGCTGTGCCTGTGTTTTCTGCTGGTAAAAGGTCCTGGCACCTTTTTAAAAATGCAGCCGCATGGAAACTTAATGATGCATTTGTACCATGCTATTTTCTTGCGCAGGAATTGTATTTCAGTGAGTTTAAGAGTCAATGGTACCACTGCCCCTTTCACATCCCCCCCACCGCACATTCTCCCTTCACATCACCCCCCCATACACACACACATACACAGCAATGCCCCCTTCACATATCATCCCCACATCATTGCCCCTTTCGCTTCCCCCGCACAGCACTGTCCCCCTTTACATCTTCACTCCCCACACACAGCACTGTCCCCTTCACATATCACCCCAAAGCACTGCCGCCCTTTACATATCCCCCACAGCACTGCCCCCTTCATATATCACCCCCAAAGCACTGCCCCCTTCACATGTCAACCCCAAAGCACTGTCCACTTAATGTATCACCCCCCAAAGCACTGCCCCCTTTACATATCCCACCACAGCACTGCCCCCTTCATATCTTCATATATAACCCCCAAAGCACTGCCCCATTCACATATCCATCCCCACAGCACTGCCCCCTTCATATATAACCCCCAAAGCACTGCCCCTTCATATATGACCCCCAAAACAATGCCCCTTCACAAATCCCTCCCCACAGCACTGCCCCCTACATATATCACCCTCAAAGCACTGTCCCCTTCACATGTCACCCCAAAGCACTGCCCCTTTACATGTCACCCCAAAGCACTGCCCCTTCACATATCCCCCACAACACTGCCCCCTTATATATCCCCCCAAAGCACTGCCCCTTTACATATTCCCCCAACAGGACTGCCTCCTTCATATATATCTCCCAAAAGCAATGCCCCCTTCACAAATCCCTCCCCACAGCACTGCCCCCTTTAAATATAACCTCAAAGCACTGCCCCTTCACATATCACCCCCAAAACAATGCCCCTTCACAAATCCCTCTCCACAGCACTGCCCCATTCATATATAACCCCACAACACTGCCCCCTTCATATATCCCCCCAAAGCACTACCCCCTTTACATATTCCCCAACATGACTGCCACCTTCATATATATCTCCCCAAAGCAATGCCCCCTTCACAAATCCCTCCCCACAGCACTGCCCACTATAATTTGTCCCCAAAGCACTGCCCCCTTCACATATCACCCCCAAAACAATGCCCCCTTCACAAATCCCTCTCAAAAAGCACTGTCCCCTTTATATATAACCCCAAAGCACTGCCCCTTAACATATCACCCCCAAAGCACTGCCCCCTTCACATGCCCCCCACAGCACTGTCCCCTTCATATATAACCCTCAAAGCACTGCCCCCTTCACATGTCCCCCCACAGCACTGCCCCCTTCATATATAACCCCCAAAGCACTGACCCCTTCATATCCCCCCACAGTATTGTTCCCCTTTACATGACCACTCCTCCCACACACACAAAACACTGTCCCCTGTACCCCCTCTCCCCATCGATGGTTTCAAGAAACTATTAGATAAGCACCTGAACAACCACAACATACAGTGGTATACAATGTAATACTGACAAATAATCACACACATAGGTTGGACTTGATGGACTTGTGTCTTTTTTGCAACCTCACCTACTATGTAACTATGTAATACAAAAGGGGTAATCTACTCAATGCAGTGTCGTTGCGGATCGTTTTACGTGGGAAAAACGATCCGATATCTGAGACAGAGGATCAATGATCACGTCTATTATTCCTCCAATGGAAAAATTATCACCCAATGAGCTGTCACCTCGATTTGTATCACAGGTTCAACACAAGTAATGTGTCATTTGTGGTCTTGGAAGTAATACCCCAAGACCTGAGAGGAGGAAACTGGTATAAGAGGATTCTACAAAACAAAACCTTTGGGATAGAACGTTTAAATGCCATCAAATTGCCAGGTTTAAATGAAGTGTTGTCATATAAGCCCTTTCTGTGATAGATTTCATACCTCTTTGGAAAGGGAATTTGTTTTAAAAACTGACACTTTTTTCTTGGCTAAGAACAACAACTATTTGTATAAAAAGATACACATATACATTCATTTCTGGATACTGTATCATTTGCTCTGACACTGACCCATCTGAATATTCCTACATGGTCTTCTTTTTGTTAAATATATGCTGTATTTATCGGCGTATAACACGCACAGGCGTATAACATGCACTTTAAGAGGGAAGTTTCAGGATAAAAATGTCCCACAGCCCCCTGCGTATAACACGCAGGCACAGTTTACCCTCTATTTTCAGGGTAAAAAAGTGAGTGTTATACGCCAATAAATACAGTATATATATATATATATATATATATATATATATATATATATTATCATTATTGATCTGTTAATTTTTTATTTGGTACAGTGTACTGTGACTGGCCCTGTCTGTACCATGTGTTCACTAGTGGGAAATAACAGAGATCAACACAATAGTACATAATGAATGGATATGAATAAAAGCCATACATTGTATTCCACTGTCATGTGATTGCTGTGATTGGTCAAAGTGATCACATGATACCGTGGGCCGGTCTGGTACAAAGGTCTATCATCCACTGTGTGACAGATCGCAGCATGGCTGGGACTGGGAGGATGCCATTTGAAGTCCTCCCAGAACCAGGGAGCTCCTGCTCAGCCTTTATATTACTATAGACTGGGCAGGAAGCCGTTAAACACTTCCGGATTTTGGGAACATCTAATGCGCCCAGGCCTTGAAATATTTAAAACAAACTCACAGCTGCAACATCGGCCATTAGCTTCTTTTTTGTTTAGGAGTAAATGTCATAAAAGTGGCAGCGATCCCATAAAAGTGACAGTTATAGAACCACCCAGCCACCCCATTACTTTTACGTCAAAGCTGTTAACCTGCCTGGAGTCTTGTTTTTTTCTTATACTCCCTCTGCTCTGGACACTATTGGGTGGATTTACTAAAGACAAATAGACTGTAAACTTTGCACCAGAGCTTAGTAAAGGAGGAGAAGTTCTACTGACCTCTATAATCCAATCATGTGGAAGAAAAAAATGTTGTTTTAAAAAAATAAAAATGTGATTAGGTATGCTTGGCAAAGTGAAGCTTCACCTCATTTAGTTGCTGGAACAAGTGCTTTTGCAGAGTGCACAGCCTTTAGTAAATCCACTCCTATATTTGTAAATCAATCTTATGTAACAGCAACCTTTTCCAATTCTGATCTATTATAAAAGGATTAACTTGGCCATTCTTTTTTTAACAAGTTTTATTTGTCTTTCAATAAATACCAGCTCATGTTAACAGGTAACATCAGGGAGAGATGAGGTTATATTAACTTTTTTAGCACAGACAGAAATTTTCGAATGCGCTTGCTGTTGCAATTCAGTGGGGATCAACATAATTCAAGCAGATGTCACAGAAGGCCTTAGACCTGTAGAGTAAACATTCAGACCTTCACATGGTGATAGAGGCAACATAGGTACTATTTTAAAAGTAGCTTAAATACAGCTTGCGTGTTTTTTTTATTTGTATTTATTATTTTTTTTGCTTTTAGACTCCTTTACATATTTGAGTAAACTTTAAGTTCTTGCACTAAACTTCCATGAATTTCTATTTCCTCTGCATATACATGGGGAATTACATTCCAGGTACATTAAGACAAATCCTGTTAAAAATGGGTCTCTGTTGAATATAAGATTAATATCTAATATTCTTGTATCTCAAGGGCGTTTCTGAATGAATTGCATTCATAGTCAGGTTGACTTAAATTAATAAGTGAGTTTATTTTCTCACAGGTGGCATCATAAATACAATGAAAAAATAGTATAACAGTTCAGTTCAGTGTAGGTAAAAATATATATAAAATAGAATAGATTACTGTAGCAAGCTTATGAAAGCATGTGTCCTTAGTGCCTGCTGGCTTCAAACTCCATATTGTCTTGTTCCCAGTGAGAAGAAACAGGAAATGACGTTCTTAGGCTTCTGGTAATTCAGCTGTTCTTCTTGTCGATCTTAGTGTAAATGTGTCAATGTTATCTCTTGAAAGTGGGTGTGAGTAAGTGAGTGAGTCTTCATGTGTGTTCGTGTCAGTATGCTGTGCAAGTGTGTCGTATAAGTGTGTTGTGCTCCCTCCCATCTCAAACTATAGGCTTATATATATCTTTACATATGTACGTCACCTCATACAAACTTAGAACCTTGTATGGCACACATTAATTTCTGCTAACTTCAGCAATATGTTATACCAATAGAATATATTGGCTCAGAGACATATGGAGTTTGATTGACAGGCACACATGTAGCACTCTATACTTGGAGTGGTGTGCTGACGATGTAATATCATCATAACCAAACATCTCCTATATGAACATATATTACTAACAATGAAGTAACTATTAACTAATACATACTAGTATGACTAAGACTTCACTTAAACAAACTTGACAAGAGATATAAAGAAATATATTATTTATCTCACTACGTAAATACTAGGCTTGTGCACAACGGAAAAATTCGGTTAGTTTCGGTTCGTTTCTTTTCGGTCCTGTTGATTCGTAATCATTCTAATTTTGCTAGACGGGATTTTTCGTGTTCGGACTAATTCGTATTTTCGCAAGCGACATTTTTCGTTGAATTTTTAGTTGATTTATAATTCGTACTTTCGGTAGAGTACATTGTTTTTCGTTGATTCTGGACACAACTCCTACTTTCGTAACTTTTTTTGGGTTCGTTGATTCGTAATTTTCTGTGTCTCTCTCACGACGACGCTGCCTATTATGCCTAATGTGCTTCGAATGGATTTGTACTTTTCTAAATACATAGCGGTTATTTGTAACGATTCGAAATCTCGTATTTTACTTTCGTTTTTTACATGCGGCTATAGCCTCCGCCCCTGTACACCATTTTGAGAGGGTTCAGCACGGTGAGGGAGAAGCAGAGAGCAGAGCAGAGTGTTATTGTGCTTCGAATGGATTCGAAATCTCGTATTTTACTTTTGTTTTTTACATGCGGCTATAGCCTCCGCCCCTGTACACCATTTTGAGAGGGAGTTCAGCACGGTGTGGGAGAAGCAGAGAGCAGAGCAGAGTGAGTATTATTGTGCTTCGTATGGATTCGTACATTCGTAACTTTTTCATAACGAATTATGCCGAAGACATTCGGGCATTCGCTATTTGCGGTATAATT
The DNA here is from genome assembly GCA_029206835.1 of Rana muscosa. NCBI lineage: Eukaryota > Metazoa > Chordata > Amphibia > Anura > Ranidae > Rana > Rana muscosa. The sequence continues at coordinate 1,159,994,488 of CM055116.1, read as the reverse complement.
TATTTCGGATTCGGTCTTATTCGTAATTGCTTTGTTCGGAAATTCGAATGCTTCCGAATGTCCGAAAGTTGCTAAATTCGGACGAATTTCAATTCGTTACGAAACGAATTGCACAAGCCTAGTAAATACTGATCTATTCTGGAGATCTATTCTTGTCACCCTACACCAAGATGCCTTATATGTCATACTCAAATTGGCTTCACCAGAAATATCCAGCAATACTCATCCTTAGATTGAAGAATCATGTCATATCAATTGATCAAGGTCATTCACTCATAAAACCAAATATGTTTTGCAAGCTTGCCTTATATTAATATAACACCTATAAGTGCCGAATTATGAATTTGAAATAATATTCTAACAATCCCCCCTGAATTATGATTAATCATATTACAATTATTAAATATCATTCATGCATTCATATCACAATCTCTCCTCCTTGTATCAAATGATCGGACACAATATTCCTCAGAACTGAAGCAGCTAGAAATATTTCTCCTTCTAAATGCTTTTCTCTTTACTTTTAACTTTTCTTAGATCTATCTATTCAAAATCTTAAAATAATGGTATAGATTTTTTTTCTTTTTAAATGTATAACATAATGATGACTAATATCAATAATTTATTAATATCAATAATATTAAAATAATGATAATCATTATTATTAAAATAAGTAAATGATGCAATAATATATTTCCATATTTGTGCTCAAAGAATATTTTAGCTCTTTGGAAATATATTTTACACTCTAAAACTTTTCATAACTTTCCATTGTTCTATTAGGAGTGATATGTTTCTTAAGTTATGAACAAAAGATGTTCTATTAACTAGAATGATTGTGCAGTTGTAAACTAAAAATATTCAATATATGAATAAGGAAAAATAAAGAAAAATAATAATAATCCTAACTTAATATGAACATTAATATCAGAATAATTGGATAATCAAAAAATGTATATGTGGACAAATGTTTCAGTCCTAAGTTATTTATCTATAGTAGATAGATAAAGTTCCTTCTGATTAATTTTTTCTTCATGAAATGTCTTTAAAATGTCTTCAAGTTCTGTTAGGTTAGAAAAACCTTGTTGAATAAGATAAAATAGTCAAATATGAAATATAAATTTTTTGTCCAATATTCTTCTCGAAAGGATCTCTTCTTTAACTTTGAATTATTTGCTCTTTATAGGAGCGTGTTATCCTCCATATTTGTTTGATTTTAGATGCCATATCTGTAAAAGAGAGGCAGTATCATTACTCGGGAATAAAATATTTACATTAATTCTTGTACATTTTTCTAGTTTTTCAATAAATGTTAAATCATTATGGGACAATAGCTTTGTGAATTTGTTAAACTATATGTGAAATAATACTATCTTATATTTTCCTTCAAAGAGAACTTCTGTATGACTATGTACTGTCCTTATCCTGTCTAAAATGACCTAAACTATAAAACATATGTACTGTGAAGTTTTAGGTATGACAGGACGCAATATTTCCTTTTGATCATGATACAAAACCCTGTTTTAATAAACAAAGAAAGGTTTCATATCAACCCAGAGATGACAATGGACTATGCCTTTGTTCTCATCCCTAAATGATTAGAAATATGCGTAACTGTATTCTGTGTTAAAGTTCTTATTCTAGTGTTAGACTGTTCTGCAGTAACAAGTACTGGTTCAATGTCTTTCTCAACTCTTATGCTGGAAACCTGAGATAAAGACTTCTCAGAGACAGCTGTATAAACATGTGCTAGTGTACATTCCTGAATATGTCTTCCATTCCCATCTATCTGAATGTGTATGGGTAATAAAGCTCTGAACCATAGAGGATATTTTTTCCTAACTTCTCTAAAACTGCCTTCCTCAAAAATACCTTTTAGTGAGCAGTCAGGTGTCTGTACAATGATTTTGTTTGATTTCACTATGCTCTGTGTAGCTTTAATTGCATAGTAAACACTTAGTAGTTGCTTTACACCTGGCTCAAAAGTTTTTTCCAAAAATGATAAAACTCTGGAAAAATAGGCAATTATTTTCTCCTTACCTTCTTGTAATTGAGACAACGTTACTGAGATGGCATTCTCAGATACATGAGTTTTCAAAACAAACGATGCTTCAGAACATACCTCTATTGTACTTAATGCTGGAGCATTCTGCAAATCTTTTTTCAACACTTCAAAAGCATTTTTCTCATTTGGACCCCATTGGTCAACTATATTACCTTTATTCCTCAAAAGATTATATAGTGGTTTAACTTTTTCTGCGAAACTATGTACAAACTCTTTGCAATGATTTATTTTATGCAAAAATTGATGCAATGCCTTATAAGTAGTGTTGAGCGGACCCGAACTGTAAAGTTCGGGTCCGTACCGAATTTTGGCGTTTTCCCGACCCCAGACCCGGACCCGGATTTTGCGCTAAAGTCCGGGTTCGGGTTCGGATTCGGGAATTTAATGGCGCAGTTAGAAATGCTTCAGGGGCCAGCCAATCACCATTTGATTAGCTGGTGTGCCCTTAGAAGCCATCATAGCCATGCCTACTAATGGCATGGCTGTGATTGGTCAGTGCAACATGTGACCCAGCATGTGACCAGCTTCTATATAAGAAAGAGGCACACAGCACAGATCGTCACTCTGCTTTTAGACAGTGTAGGGAAAGGATCCTGGCTGCTGTTGCTGTGGGGGAGAGAATTATATGATAGGAGTTAGTCCTGATTCTGCAATCTACTGATAGAAAAGATAGGGAGACAGTGTAGTGTAGTGTAGTGTAGGGGCAGGATCCTGTTTGTGCTTTCAGGGAGAGAGATTTAGATAGGAGTCCAGATTGAGAGATATAATAGCTCAGCGATCTGCATAGGTTTATCTGTTTGTGTTGCAAGCTCAGTGCACCAGCACTGCATTACGTTGAGTGATACACCTATTCCATACTGTGGCTGTATTGTGCTCTTGCTAAAAGACCTATTTCGGTCAGAAAAAAAAAAAAAAAAGGCACTTTATTGTGCTTTTGCTAAAAAGACCCATTTTTGGGCCCCAAAAAAAAAAAAAGGCACTTTATTGTGCTGTTGCAAAAAAAAAAGGCACTTTGTTGTGCGCAAAAAAGACCTATTTTTGGGCAAAAAAAATATTTTGCAGTGTATATCTCTAGTGTGAAATAACCAATTTCTATATATTTTTCTTGTACTATGCTATACTAAAAAAAAAAAAAAACAACTTTTTTTTGAATAGCATTCTCTGCAGCTGTGCGATTCAGCGGTTATATACTGTGGTTGTGTTGTGCTCTTCCAAAAAACGCCATTTAGGGCCACAGAAAATATTTTGCAGTGTGAAATACACATGTGGAAGTGTGTAAAATAAACAATTTCTATATATTGTACAGTGCTATACTAAAAAAAACAAAATTTTTTTTGAATAGCATTCTCTGCACTTCTATAGCTGTGCGATTCAGTGGTTAAATACTGTGGTTGTGTTGTGCTCTTGCAAAAAATGCCATTTAGGGCCACAGAAAATAAATTGCAGTGTGAAATACACATGTGGAGGTGTGTAAAATAAACAATTTCTATATATTGTACAGTGCTATACTAAAAAAAACAAAATTTTTTTTGAATAGCATTCTCTGCACTTCTATAGCTGTGCGATTCAGTGGTTAAATACTGTGGTTGTGTTGTGCTCTTGCAAAAAACGCCATTTAGGGCCACAGAAAATATTTTGCAGTGTGAAATACACATGTGGAGGTGTGTAAAATAAACAATTTCTATATATTGTACAGTGCAATACTAAAAAAAACAACATTTTTTTTGAATAGCATTCTCTGCACTTCTATAGCTGTGCGATTCAGTGGTTAAATACTGTGGTTGTGTTGTGCTCTTGCAAAAAACGCCATTTAGGGCCACAGAAAATAAATTGCAGTGTGAAATACACATGTGGAGGTGTGTAAAATAAACAATTTCTATCTATTGTACAGTGCTATACTAAAAAAAACAACATTTTTTTTGAATAGCATTCTCTGCACTTCTATAGCTGTGCGATTCAGTGGTTAAATACTGTGGTTGTGTTGTGCTCTTGCAAAAAACGCCATTTAGGGCCACAGAAAATAAATTGCAGTGTGAAATACACATGTGGAGGTGTGTAAAATAAACAATTTCTATATATTGTACAGTGCTATACTAAAAAAAACAACATTTTTTTTGAATAGCATTCTCTGCACTTCTATAGCTGTGCGATTCAGTGGTTAAATACTGTGGTTGTGTTGTGCTCTTGCAAAAAACGCCATTTAGGGCCACAGAAAATAAATTGCAGTGTGAAATACACATGTGGAGGTGTGTAAAATAAACAATTTCTATATATTGTACAGTGCTATACTAAAAAAAACAACATTTTTTTTGAATAGCATTCTCTGCACTTCTATAGCTGTGCGATTCAGTGGTTAAATACTGTGGTTGTGTTGTGCTCTTGCAAAAAACGCCATTTAGGGCCACAGAAAATAAATTGCAGTGTGAAATACACATGTGGAGGTGTGTAAAATAAACAATTTCTATATATTGTACAGTGCTATACTAAAAAAAACAACATTTTTTATGAATAGCATTCTCTGCACTTCTATAGCTGTGCGATTCAGTGGTTAAATACTGTGGTTGTGTTGTGCTCTTGCAAAAAACGCCATTTAGGGCCACAGAAAATATTTTGCAGTGTGAAATACATATCTGGAGGTGTGTGAAAAAACAACATTTTTTTTGAATAGCATTCTCTGCACTTCTATAGCTGTGCGATTCAGTGGTTAAATACTGTGGTTGTGTTGTGCTCTTGCAAAAAACGCCATTTAGGGCCACAGAAAATAAATTGCAGTGTGAAATACACATGTGGAGGTGTGTAAAATAAACAATTTCTATATATTGTACAGTGCTATACTAAAAAAAAACAACATTTTTTTTGAATAGCATTCTCTGCACTTCTATAGCTGTGCGATTCAGTGGTTAAATACTGTGGTTGTGTTGTGCTCTTGCAAAAAACGCCATTTAGGGCCACAGAAAATATTTTGCAGTGTGAAATACATATCTGGAGGTGTGTGAAAAAACAACATTTTTTTTGAATAGCATTCTCTGCACTTCTATAGCTTTGCGATTCAGTGGTTAAATACTGTGGTTGTGTTGTGCTCTTGCAAAAAATGCCATTTAGGGCCACAGAAAATAAATTGCAGTGTGAAATACACATGTGGAGGTGTGTAAAATAAACAATTTCTATATATTGTACAGTGCTATACTAAAAAAAACAACATTTTTTTGGAATAGCATTCTCTGCACTTCTATAGCTGTGCGATTCAGTGGTTAAATACTGTGGTTGTGTTGTGCTCTTGCAAAAAACGCCATTTAGGGCCACAGAAAATATTTTGCAGTGTGAAATACATATCTGGAGGTGTGTGAAAAAACAACATTTTTTTTGAATAGCATTCTCTGCACTTCTATAGCTGTGCGATTCAGTGGTTAAATACTGTGGTTGTGTTGTGCTCTTGCAAAAAACGCCATTTAGGGCCACAGAAAATATTTTGCAGTGTGAAATACATATCTGGAGGTGTGTGAAAAAACAACATTTTTTTTGAATAGCATTCTCTGCACTTTTATAGCTGTGCGATTCAGTGGTTAAATACTGTGGTTGTGTTGTGCTCTTGCAAAAAACGCCATTTAGGGCCACAGAAAATAAATTGCAGTGTGAAATACACATGTGGAGGTGTGTAAAATAAACAATTTCTATATATTGTTCAGTGCTATACTAAATAAAACAACATTTTTTTTGAATAGCATTCTCTGCACTTCTATAGCTGTGCGATTCAGTGGTTAAATACTGTGGTTGTGTTGTGCTCTTGCAAAAAACGCCATTTAGGGCCACAGAAAATAAATTGCAGTGTGAAATACACATGTGGAGGTGTGAAAAATAAACAATTTATATATATTGTACAGTGCTATACTAAAAAAAACAACATTTTTTTTGAATAGCATTCTCTGCACTTCTATAGCTGTGCGATTCAGTGGTTAAATACTGTGGTTGTGTTGTGCTCTTGCAAAAAACGCCATTTAGGGCCACAGAAAATAAATTGCAGTGTGAAATACACATGTGGAGGTGTGTAAAATAAACAATTTCTATATATTGTACGGTGCTATACTAAAAAAAACAAAATTTTTTTTGAATAGCATTCTCTGCACTTCTATAGCTGTGCGATTCAGTGGTTAAATACTGTGGTTGTGTTGTGCTCTTGCAAAAAACGCCATTTAGGGCCACAGAAAATAAATTGCAGTGTGAAATACACATGTGGAGGTGTGTAAAATAAACAATTTCTATATATTGTACAGTGCTATACTAAAAAAAACAACATTTTTTTTGAATAGCATTCTCTGCACTTCTATAGCTGTGCGATTCAGTGGTTAAATACTGTGGTTGTGTTGTGCTCTTGCAAAAAACGCCATTTAGGGCCACAGAAAATAAATTGCAGTGTGAAATACACATGTGGAGGTGTGTAAAATAAACAATTTCTATATATTGTACAGTGCTATACTAAAAAAAACAACATTTTTTTTGAATAGCATTCTCTGCACTTCTATAGCTGTGCGATTCAGTGGTTAAATACTGTGGTTGTGTTGTGCTCTTGCAAAAAACGCCATTTAGGGCCACAGAAAATATTTTGCAGTGTGAAATACATATCTGGAGGTGTGTGAAAAAACAACATTTTTTTTGAATAGCATTCTCTGCACTTCTATAGCTGTGCGATTCAGTGGTTAAATACTGTGGTTGTGTTGTGCTCTTGCAAAAAAACGCCATTTAGGGCCACATAAAATAAATTGCAGTGTGAAATACACATGTGGAGGTGTGTAAAATAAACAATTTCTATATATTGTACAGTGCTATACTAAAAAAAACAACATTTTTTTTGAATAGCATTCTCTGCACTTCTATAGCTGTGCGATTCAGTGGTTAAATACTGTGGTTGTGTTGTGCTCTTGCAAAAAACGCCATTTAGGGCCACAGAAAATATTTTGCAGTGTGAAATACATATCTGGAGGTGTGTGAAAAAACAACATTTTTTTTGAATAGCATTCTCTGCACTTCTCTAGCTGTGCGATTCAGTGGTTAAATACTGTGGTTGTGTTGTGCTCTTGCAAAAAACGCCATTTAGGGCCACAGAAAATAAATTGCAGTGTGAAATACACATGTGGAGGTGTGTAAAATAAACAATTTCTATATATTGTACAGTGCTATACTAAAAAAAACAACATTTTTTTTGAATAGCATTCTCTGCACTTCTATAGCTGTGCGATTCAGTGGTTAAATACTGTGGTTGTGTTGTGCTCTTGCAAAAAACGCCATTTAGGGCCACAGAAAATATTTTGCAGTGTGAAATACATATCTGGAGGTGTGTGAAAAAACAACATTTTTTTTGAATAGCATTCTCTGCACTTTTATAGCTGTGCGATTCAGTGGTTAAATACTGTGGTTGTGTTGTGCTCTTGCAAAAAACGCCATTTAGGGCCACAGAAAATAAATTGCAGTGTGAAATACACATGTGGAGGTGTGTAAAATAAACAATTTCTATATATTGTACAGTGCTATACTAAAAAAAACAACATTTTTTTTGAATAGCATTCTCTGCACTTCTATAGCTGTGCGATTCAGTGGTTAAATACTGTGGTTGTGTTGTGCTCTTGCAAAAAACGCCATTTAGGGCCACAGAAAATAAATTGCAGTGTGAAATACACATGTGGAGGTGTGTAAAATAAACAATTTCTATATATTGTACAGTGCTATACTAAAAAAAAACAACATTTTTTTTGAATAGCATTCTCTGCACTTCTATAGCTGTGCGATTCAGTGGTTAAATACTGTGGTTGTGTTGTGCTCTTGCAAAAAACGCCATTTAGGGCCACAGAAAATAAATTGCAGTGTGAAATACACATGTGGAGGTGTGTAAAATAAACAATTTCTATATATTGTACAGTGCTATACTAAAAAAAAAAACATTTTTTTTGAATAGCATTCTCTGCACTTCTATAGCTGTGCGATTCAGTGGTTAAATACTGTGGTTGTGTTGTGCTCTTGCAAAAAACGCCATTTAGGGCCACAGAAAATATTTTGCAGTGTGAAATACATATCTGGAGGTGTGTGAAAAAACAACATTTTTTTTGAATAGCATTATCTGCACTTCTATAGCTGTGCGATTCAGTGGTTAAATACTGTGGTTGTGTTGTGCTCTTCCAAAAAACGCCATTTAGGGCCACAGAAAATATTTTGCAGTGTGAAATACACATGTGGAGGTGTGTAAAATAAACAATTTCTATATATTTTCCTTGTACTGTGCTATACAAAAAATACAACCTTTTTTTTTGAATAGCATTTTCTGTAGCTGTGCGATTCAGCGGTTACGTGCTGTGGGTGTGTTGTGGTCTGGCAAAAAACGCCATTTAGGGCCACAGAAAATATTTTGCAGTGTGAAATACACATCTGGAGCTGTGTGTAAAAAAACAATTTCTATATATTTTCCTTGTACTGTGCTATACTAAAAAAAACAACCTATTTTTGATTAGCATTTTCTGTAGCTGTGCGATTCAGCGGTTACGTGCTGTGGGTGTGTTGTGGTCTGGCAAAAAACGCCATTTAGGGCCACAGAAAATATTTTGCAGTGTGAAATACACATGTGGAGGTGTGTAAAATAAACAATTTCTATATATTTTCCTTGTACTGTGCTATACTAAAAAAACAACCTTTTTTTTTTGAATAGCATTTTCTGCAGTTCTGTAGCTGTGCGTTTCAGCCATTACGTACTGTGGGTGTGTTGTGGTCTTCCAAAAAACGCCATTTAGGGCAAGATCCTAAATTTGGAAAATATGAGGGGAAGGTCAAAGGGACGTGGTGGCCCCGGTCGTGGTGCTGCTGGTGGAGCTCCTGTTGCAGGGAGAGGACGTGGTGGATCTGTGCCAGCTACACGCACAAGTGAAACACCTTCCTCAGGTGCGAGTAGGCGACCGAGCCTGCGGCGGTATTTTGTCGCGCCTAATGAGGCTGTACCAATGTTTAGGCCAGGACAAGTACAGGCGATAGTAGATTGGGTTGCTGACAGTGCCTCGGGTTCCTTCACATTGTCTCCCACCCACTCTTCTGATGAAAGATCAGAGTTGGCACCTGAAGCCCATGTCCATCAGTCTTTCACCTCACCCCCTTGCAAATCAGCCAAGCAGTCTGAGCCCCAAATCATGCAGCAGTCTCTTCTGCTTTTCGATGACTCTGTTAGCAGGGTTTCCCAGGGCCATCCACCTAGCCCTGCCCCAGAAGTGGAAGAGATTGAGTGCACCGATGCCCAACCACTTATGTTTCATGATGGGTACATGGGAGGACCATCGCAGCACGTCTCGGATGATGACGAAACACAGGTGCCAACTGCTGCTGCTTTCGCAATTGTGCAGACAGACATGGAGGGCAGGGGTGAAGACTGGGTGGAAGATGATGTGGAGGACGATGAGGTCCTCGACCCCACATGGAATCAACGTTATGCAGGTGACCAGTGTAGTTCGGAGGAAGAGGCGGTGGTCGCACAGAGCCACCAGCACAGCAGAAGAGGGAGCAGGGTGCAAAAACGGAGCATTCGTCCCCTAGACAGTACATCTGCTACTGCCCAACGCAGCAAGGGACCGAGCACACCAAAGCCAGGTCCAAGGACTTCCCTAGCGTGGCAGTTCTTCACACAGTGTGTTGATGACAAGACACGAGTGGTTTGCACGCTGTGCAATCAGAGCCTGAAGCGAGGCATAAACGTTCTCAACCTGAGCACAAGCTGCATGACCAGGCATCTAAGTGCAAAGCACGAGCTGCAGTGGAGTAGACACCTCAGAAACCAAGAAAGGTCTCTGGCTCCTCCTGCTTCCTCTTCTGCTGCAGTCTCGGCCTCTTCATCCACCTCTGTAGTGACAGTGGCACCTGTCACCCCGCAAACAGAGGATCTGCCAGCAACACTACCACCTGGGTCACCGACCATCTCCACAATGTCCCATGGAAGCGTTCAGCTCTCTATCTCCCAAACATTGGAGCGGAAGAGGAAGTACCCCCCTAGCCACCCGCGATCCCTGGCCCTGAATGCCAGCATTTCAAAATTCCTGGCCTTTGAAATGCTGTCATTCCGTCTGGTGGAGACGCAGAGTTTTAAAAGCCTGATGGCATTGGCTGTCCCGCAGTACGTCGTGCCCAGCCGCCACTACTTTTCCAGGCGAGCCATCCCTTCCCTGCACAACCAGGTGGGGGACAAAATCAGGTGTGCACTGCGCAACGCCATCTGTGGCAAGGTCCACCTAACTACGGATGCGTGGACCAGTAAGCACGGTCAGGGACGTTATATCTCCCTAACAGCACACTGGGTAAATGCAGTGGCTGCTGGGCCTGAGGCAGATAGCGGTTTGGCGCATGTCCTTCCACCACCGAGGATTGCAGGGCGCTTCAGTTTGCCTCCTGTTGCTAACTCCTCCTTCTCCGCTTCCTCATCCTCTACCGCCTCCTCATCCATTCAGCGTAACACCTTCACCACCAACTTCAGCACAGCCAGGGGTAAACGACAGCAGGCAGTTTTAAAACTTTCCTGTTTGGGGGAAAATCCCCACACCGCGCAGGAGTTGTGGAGGGACATGGAACAACAGACCGATGAGTGGTTGCTGTCAGTGAGCCTCAAGCCCGGCCTGGTGGTGTGCGATAATGGGCGAAATCTCGTAGCAGCTCTGGGTCTAGCCGGTTTGACGCACATCCCTTGCCTGGCTTATGTGCTGAACTTGGTGGTCCAGAGGTTCCTTAAAAATTACCCCAATATGCCAGAGCTGCTGCAGAAAGTGCGGGCTGTCTGTGCGCACTTTCGGCGTTCTCACCCTGCTGCTGCTCGCCTGTCAGCGCTGCAGCGTAACTTCGGCCTTCCAGCTCACCGCCTCATATGTGACGTGCCCACAAGGTGGAACTCCACCTTGCACATGCTGGCCAGACTGTGCGAGCAGCAGCAGGCAATAGTGGAGTTTCAGCTGCAGCAATCACGCGTGAGTCGCTCTGCGGAACAGCACCACTTCACCACCAATAACTGGGCCTCCATGCGAGACCTGTGTGCCTTGTTGCGCTGTTTCGAGTACTCCACCAACATGGCCAGTGCCAATGACGCCGTTCTCAGCGTTACTATCCCTGTTCTATGCCTCCTTGAAAAAACGCTTCGTGCGATGATGGAAGAGGATGTGGCACAGGAGGATGAGGAGGAGGAGGAGGAAGCGGGATCATTTCAAAGGCTTTCAGGGCAGTCTTTCACAAGTGGCTACGAGGGTGGGTTCCTGCACCAACAAACGCCAGGTACACAATTGTCCGGCAGAAAGGGCACAGTTCTGGAGGATGACGAGGTGGAGGAGGAGATGGAGGAGGAGGAGGAGGAGCCATGTTCACAGCAGGGTGGCACTCAGACCAGCTCGTGGCCATTACTGGTGCGTGGCTGGGGGGATACAGAGGACACAGACGATACACCTCCCACAGAGGACAGCTTTTCTTTGCCTCTGGGCAGCCTGGCACACATGAGCGATTACATGCTGCAGTGTTTCCGCAACGACAGCCGAGTTGCCCACATTTTAACTGGTGCTGATTACTGGGTGGCCACCCTGCTGGATCCCCGTTACAAGGACAACGTACCGTCCTTAATTCCCTCACTGGAGCGGGATCGTAAGATGCGCGAGTACAAGCGCACGCTGGTAGACGCGCTGCTGGTGGCATTCCCACCTGACAGCGGGCGTACGGTGGAAGCACAAGGCGAAGGCAGAGGAGGAGGAAGAGGTCGCCAACGCAGCCGGGGCACCGGCAGCACCTCAGAAGGCAGGGTTAGCATGGCCGAAATGTGGAAAAGCTTTGTCAGCACGCCACAACAACCAGCACCACCAGCTGAGATGGAACGTCTTAGCAGGAGGCAGCATTTCACCAACATGGTTGAGCAGTATGTGTCCACAGGCCTACACGTACTGGATGACGGGTCTGCCCCCTTTAACTTCTGGGTCTCCAAATTGGGCACATGGCCTGAGCTTGCCGTTTATGCCTTGGAGGTGCTGGCCTGCCCTGCAGCCAGTGTATTATCTGAACGTGTATTTAGCACGGCAGGGGGCGTTATCACAGACAAGCGCAGCCGCCTGTCCAGAGCCAATGTGGACAAGCTCACGTTCATTAAAATGAACCAGGCATGGATCCCACAGGACTTGTCCGTACCTTGTGCAGAATAGACATGTATACCGGTGTTGTGACAAAAACTGTCCGGCCATCGGATTGTGCCCGGCCCGTACTGCGCAGGCGCAGCGCTTGCGCAGTACAGAGGACAAGGAGATTCACAAAATCTCCGAAGATGAACGGCGCCTGCGCTGTGAGTGCAGGTTCAAGCCCCACCATCCAAGAGGACATACGGTAGCACATAGTAACAGGGCCCCTCACGGGCTCGCTTCGATCGCGGCCTTGCTTGGCTCGGCTTGAACCACGGATGGTGTGGCCTTCACCTGAACTCAACACGCAGGCGCCGTTAGTCTTGGGAGATTTTTGAAATCCCCTTGTCCTACATACTCAGCAAGCGCAGTACAGGGCGGACACTATTCGACAGGGGACAGAATTCGACACATCACCGGCCTTACCCAGCCATTGTTGTATTTTTGAACCAGTGTTGGCTACCTCGTCCTCCTCCACCGCCGCTTCCACCTACACAGCCACATCCACCGCCACCTCAACCTCCTACTCCATATGGACCTCGTCCTGCTAGGCCAAGATTAAAATTTTTATTTTATTTTTTTGTAGCGCACAGATCCTTTCCCCCTTACCTGCCTTTATGTTGTTGGCTCTTCGCAGGAGGGAGAAAGGCACACCGCACTACCAGCCCATATCCTCCTATATAAAGAGGTTGAGCGGTGTACTTGACGGGCCGTGTCCACAGCCGGAGTCAAAACTCCTCCAGAGGATGATTCTCACCTCTACTGTAGGTAGAGGCAAGTCCTTTAATTGCCAGTAAAGTCAATGTCCACACCAGCTGAAACTCCAACTCTTATTCTCTCATGGCAAAATAAACTGTACTCAGATAGAAAAGGTTAGAGCAAAGAAACAGGACAGCTTAAGGTGTGGAGGAGGTCCAGGCACAAACGTAGCACATTCACTTCACTGCTTAGGTTTCTCAAACAGTTTTTGGCGCACGGTCTCTGCCACAGACATTGAGGTTGGTCTCTGCCACAGACCGGGTGTACAAGGCCCCTGCCACGGGCCTGGAGAACTTTGGTCTCAGCCACAGACCAGGGTGTATAAGGCCCCTGCCACGGGCCGGTTGAATAAGGCCTCTGATACAGTCAAGGTGACCTTGAGCTTCTCCTTCTACGAACCTAGCCCATATCAAGGGGAAGACATCTCTCCAGGGAGTCAACAGACCATTCCTTCACCGTGACTCCCGCATCGGTCCATCAGAATGATCCTCCCTTCCCTGGAACAGGGTCCCCTACATGAGGCAGCTCTGGACTCCAGGCTTTACTCCCGCCCCTAGGCCTCCATACCCAGGGCAGCAAGAACTCCAGGATAGTACCTCACCCCGGGCTAAAGGTGCCCGAGATGGAACAGGAACACATGCACCCAGGCCGAAGGCACCTGGGCGCGGACCCCACTGGACATCAGCCCCCAGGCCAAAGGTCTGCCCCTTTTATATGCTCTCCCAGCATGCACAGCAGGTTCCCCGCCCCGCTGTACTACTGCCAAGAGGGGACACAAAAGGCACCACCTGTAGGCCGCAGGGAACTGCACACCAATACTGTCCCCCGAGGACAAAATGGTCCATGAATCCTACAGAATTAGGGTATTTGAGCCTATTTACCACTCAAACACTTTCCTTAAATTTAGCACCCCACTACATTTTTATTTCAAAGTATTTTATTTTCCCACTAGCTTATCCATTAAATTACATAATTTATTCCAGAAAGGGCGTATTCTGGGGCATTCCCACCATATGTGTGGCATCGTGCCGTTAAGTTTCTGAGGTTCTTAATGACTTCCTGTACCTCTTCTGCTGAAAAGGGGGCCTCCAGCATATTTTTTTATTTTTTAATTTTTTTTATGTTCTTTTAAGTTATTTCCTATCCACATTTGTTTGCAGAGCACTTGCCATGTTCTTAACAACATTTTGCTGCCATTTGCAGCCCTCTAGCCCTTTCCATTACTTTTTTAGAGCCTTTTTAGTCGTCAGAAGTCCGGGTCCCCATTGACTTCAATGGGGTCCGGGTCCGGGTTCGGGTTGAAGTTCGGTCCCGAATCCGAACTTTTTTCCGAAGTTCGGCCGAACCCGCCGGACCCGAATATCCAGCTACCCGCTCAACTCTACTTATAAGTTGTTGGAGTTCGGATTACAGTAATATCTCTAACTGTTTCTTGCAACAATTGTCTCTTTCCTTGACTAATTTGCATGTGAAGGTATTTCACCTGACTTTTCATCAGCTGAACTTTTGTCGTGTTTAATTTTAAACCTTCAGCTTGTAACATCATAAACAACTCAGACAAAAGAGCCATATGTTCATCGATATTCTGAGTACTCAGCAAAATCGTATCCACATGCTGACAAATACAGTCTGGCCTAGAAAATTTTGAAAGTATTCTTGCTATAGTTTCATGAACTACACCATCACCAATACCTAGACCAGGTATTAATCGAGTGAACGTATAAGTCTCTTTTCTGAATGTGAACGCAAGTTTGTATTGACAACTTTTAGTTAAAGGGATGGAAAAATGACTATTAGCAATTTCTAGTACAGAAAAGTGGGATTTTTAAAACAGCTTACCTGTAAAATCCTTTTCTTGGAGTACATCACGGGACACAGAGCAGCATAGTCATTACTATGTGGTTATATAGAATTACCTTCAGGTGCTGGCACTGGCAACTTCCAAAACAGGAAGTACCCTCCCCTATATAAGCCCCTCCCATCCGGGAGTACCTCAGTTTTGTAGCAAAGCAATACGTGTCCCCAAAAGAGGGGTGGGAGCTCTGTGTCCCGTGATGTACTCCAAGAAAAGGATTTTACAGGTAAGCTGTTTTAAAAATCCCACTTTCTTGTTCATACATCACGGGACACAGAGCAGCATAGTCATTACTATGTGGGACGTCCCAAAGCAATGCCACATGAGGGGGGGGATACACCATACATAAGCTGGGCGCCATCAGGCATGAGGATCTTTTGCGGCCTGCAACACACTGCGCCCAAAGGCGACATCCTCCTGACTTCTAACGTCCACCAGGTAGAACCTAGTAAACGTGTGTACTGAAGACCATGTTGCGGCCTTACAAATTTGCGCCAGGGAGGCCTGGTGATGCACTGCCCATGAAGTTCCAACTGCTCTCGTGGAGTGCGCCCTAACTTTGAACGGAGGCGGTCTACTTCTCAAGCCATAGGCTTGTATTATGACCTGTCGAATCCACTTGGCTAAAGTAGATTTTGATGCTGCCTGACCCTTTCTGGGGCCTTCCGGCAGAACAAACAAAGAATCCGTTCTACGAATCTGAGCAGTGGCTTTTAGATAAGCTTTAACTGCTCTTACTACATCCAAAGAATGCAATAACTTTTCCTCTACCGAGCTTGGTTTGGGGAAAAAAGAAGGAAGAACCACATCCTGGTTCAAGTGAAACCTCGATACCACCTTAGGAAGAAAAGCTGGGTGAGGACGTAATACTACTCTGTCCTTATGGATAACCAGATATGGCTCTTTACAGGACATGGCGGCTAATTCCGACACTCTTCTAGCCGAGCATATGGCTACTAAAAATATCAATTTCCTGGTGAGTAGAACCAAGGAAATGTGCCGCAAAGGTTCAAATGGCTGCTTCTGCAGAACCGACAGAACCAAATTTAGATCCCATGGGCATATGGGAGCCTTAATCGGTGGAATAATACGAGTCACACCTTGCATAAAGGATTTGACAAGTGAATGCATAGCCAGGGGCCTTTGAAATAGTATTGACAAGGCCGAAACCTGGCCCTTGATAGTACTTAAGGCAAACTTCCTGTCTACAGCCCACTGCAGGAAGTCCAGAATTCTGCCTATAACGTACTTACGTGGATGCCATTTTCTGGCCTCGCACCAAGTGATGTACGCCTTCCAAACTCTATAGTAGATCTGCCTGGATACAGGCTTCCTGGCATTGATTATAGTTGATACCACAGAGTTAGAGAGACCTCTCTTCTTTAGGATGTGGGATTCAATAGCCAGGCCGTTAAACTTAGAGTTAGTAAGGAAGGGTGGTATATCGGTCCTTGCGAAAGCAGGTCCGGACGACGTGGAAGGGTCCAAGGACTCCCCACAGACATTTTGATGATCTCCGCGTACCAGGCCCTTCGGGGCCACGCTGGAGCCACCAGGATCACCGGCTTCTTCTCCAACCTGACTCTGCGAAGGAGTCGAGGCAACAATTGTAGCGGAGGGAATGCATATATCAGTCTGAACTGATCCCAAGGGAACACCAGAGCATCCGAGCCGCAAGCGAGGGGATCCCTTGTCCGGGAGACAAATCTGTCCACCTTTGCGTTGAATCTGGATGCTAGCAGATCTACATCCGGTGTTCCCCACCGCTGACATATTGCTCGGAAGACCTCGGGATGAAGGGACCATTCCCCTGGGCATAACTGTTGGCGACTCAGAAAGTCCGCCTTCCAATTCTCCACCCCTGGAATGAAGACAGCTGATATACATGGGACATGCTTTTCTGCCCATTCCAGGATGTGACTTACTTCCCTCTGGGCTGCACGACTCCTGGTGCCTCCCTGATGATTGATATATGCCACTGCTGTGGCATTGTCTGATTGAATTCTGACAG
Source organism: Rana muscosa (assembly GCA_029206835.1). Lineage (NCBI taxonomy): Eukaryota > Metazoa > Chordata > Amphibia > Anura > Ranidae > Rana > Rana muscosa. The sequence goes on along the minus strand of CM055116.1, from coordinate 1,159,977,638 downwards.
GGGACCCTTGGAGTCTGGATGTCCAGGCTACTAGGGCGTACCGGGCTGCTCGTATCTCTAAGAGATTGATGGGCAGGGTTTTTACTACATTTGACCATCTGCCCTGGAGAGACCATTGCTCCAGTACTGCCCCCCAGCCTATAAGGCTGGCATCTGTAGTGACCACCTTCCAAGATATCGGGCTGAAGGGTTTTCCCTTCTGGAGATTCTGGGGGATCAACCACCAGCAGAGACTCTTCCGAACGGAAGGGGACAAAGCCATCGGGAAGTCTAGAGCCTGAACTTTTCCGTTCCAGGCTGACAATATGGCCCTTTGTAAATTCCTTGAGTGGAATTGGGCGTATGGCACAGCTTCAAATGATGCTACCATCTTTCCTAGCAGCCTCATGCACAGGCGTATGGACGGCTGTCTTTTTGCACAAAGCAGACGGACCAAGGCCCTCAAAGAGGATACCTTGTCTAGAGGTAAGAAAATCTTCCTCTGGTCTGAATCCAGCCGTAGCCCTAGATATACCAGGTTTTTCACTGGCTGTAGGGCTGACTTGTCCAGGTTGATGACCCAACCGTGAGACTCTAGATACTTGATTGTATCGACAATTACCACTTCTAGCTTGGCAACCGAGTGGTCCATCAACAACAGGTCGTCTAGGTATGCCATTATCGTTACACCCCGTGTTCTTAGATCGGCCAACAGTGGGGCCAGAATTTTTGTGAACACTCGTGGTGCTGTGGCCAGACCGAATGGTAAGGCTCTGAACTGAAAATGGCGCCCTTCTACTGCAAAGCGTAGGAATTTTTGATGACCTGGAAAGATGGGAACATGCAAGTAAGCATCTTTGATGTCGATCGAGGCTAACCATTCCTCCCCTTGTAGGGCAGCGGTGACCGATCGGATCGACTCCATCCGGAAAGACCGGACGTTTAGAAATTTGTTTAGACTCTTTAGGTCCAATATGGGTCTTATGTCCCCGTTTGGCTTCGGGACTGTGAAAATGTTTGAGTAGAAACCCAACCCCCACTCTTCCATAGGAACCTCCATAATTACTCCTTGGAGCAATAGTTGTTCTAACGCCAATAGGAGAGACCCTCTTTTCAGAGGGTCTCTTGGCATGCCTGACCACATAAAATGGGACGGAGGAGACTCTTTTAACTCCAACTTGTATCCCAGAGTTACTGCGGAGAGCACCCATCTGTCTTTGATCGTCTCCCGCCAGGTCTCTGCGAACAACTGAAGTCTTCCCCCCACCCGTTTGAGTGGGGGCAGCCCTTCATAGGCTTGACTTGGAGGCTGGTTTAGTACCTCTTCGGATCCAGGGCTTTTTATTACCCTGTGGCTGTCCCTGATTTTTACCTCCTGAGTTTGACCGAGGAGGCCGTCGGAACTGCTTAGTAGCAGACGTCGCAGGGATAGGAGAGGTAGTCCTCTTCAAAGATGGACCCCTAGACCTCTTTTTACTCGGTAAGAGAGTACTTTTACCACTGGAAATCTTCTGGATATACTTATCCAGGTCTTCGCCAAAAAGGCGTTCCCCATGAAATGGGAAGCTAACTAAGAGCTTCTTACAGGGAGCTTCAGCAGACCAGTTTTTGAGCCACAGAAGCCTACGCATATGTACCAAAGACAGCGTGAGGCGGGAGGCCTGATGGATAGAATCCTTGATGGCGTCAACCGCAAAGCATAATGCTCTAGGCAGATCAGCCAGAGCCTGGGCCTGCTGGTCTGGCAAATCCCTCAGGACCATTTTCATTTGATCCTTTAAAGCTTGGCAGACCCCAATAGCTGCCACTGCTGGCTGTGTAACAGCCCCTGCTGTGGAAAAAGCAGATTTTAATAAAGATTCCAATTTTTTATCCACTGGATCTTTGAACATTTGAACATTATCTACTGGACATTTCAGTGATTTGTTCACAGAAGAGATGGCTGCATCCACCGTAGGAACATTCCATCTCTGGGTGAACTTTTCCTCCATGGGATAGATCACCGGAAACCTTTTAGGCGGAACAAATAGTTTATCAGGATGTTCCCAGTCCTGGTATATAAGTCCTTCCAATAATGGATGTATTGGAAAGGAGCAATTAACCTGGGGAGCTTTTAGCGACCCCAATGAGGAGACAGCAGTAGTTGATGGTTCAACAAGAGGCATTTTAAATGCAGATCGAACCATGTCATTTAGGGTCTGGACCCACAATCTTTCAGTCTGTGATGCTGAAAATGGTTCATCTACTGTCGATTCCTCAAAAACAGAGCTAACCTCCTCCTGATCCCCTACAGGTAGGTCGGTCCCTTCCTGGGACTGTTGCTCTGCCAACAGGCACTCTAATGGAGGTGATGGAGATCTGGCGCGCTTTCTTTCCTGTAGAGAAGAAGCGATCAATGCAGCCAATCTCTGCTCCAATCCCTCCAGAGTTGAGGAAAAAACCTCCTCTGTTATATATGCAGGAGCAGGTGGACTGAGGACAGCCGCAGTACCTGGCACTCCCGGGGGTTCCTTATGGGTATTAACCTCTGATTTCTCAGGGGAGGAGGGTGCAGATGACTGCTCCAGATCCTCAGAGCCCGATGGAGACCCCCTACACTTCCTGAGAGGTATATCTCGGAGTTTTTTAGGCGGCATATTCCTTAGTTCAAAGCTGATGTATTCCAGCCGCAATACACCCCTTACTGAAATAGTCTAATGCAATTTGCTGCTATGTACATCAGTGGGTGTCTACTAATGCGTCTTTCTGGGGATGCCTGTATCAACCGCCCGCTGTAAGCCCCTATACCATGCTACCAGCTCCTTTTCATGCTCTGTGTCCATAGCAAGCAGCGTGGACTGAGTCCTTTTATCTTGCTGGGACGCCCGCACATGCGCAGAAGCGCTGGGCGCACAGAGCGCGTCATCCGCCAGGCTCCGCCCCCTTTTTTGAAGCTAAACCTTATAAAAGGAAAGCATGTGTGCGCGCACGCGCGCGTGCACGTGTGCGCTCTTGGCGCCATGTAGGGAGAGGAGCCAGGGTCCCTGTTTCACCAGGACTCGGGGATGGAAGGAAACTACTTGGCAGCATGACAGAGGAATGCAGCTTCCCTGATAGAAAGCCTGGACATCTGCCTGGACTTTCACCATGGAAGGAATAGTCCCAAAAAAAAGACGTTCCACAGCGGCCTCTAGTGGACAAACACAGGTACCGCACCTTTGTCTTTTTTTTTTTTTTTTAAAACCTCCTTTATGAAAAAACATTTCCAGGTTTACAGTTTTTTTAAAACTTCCCTTATGAAAAAACATTTCTAGGATTTCTTAGGCATATACAGCTATTAGCGGGAATACCCTTTAGGTAACAGGCAGAAAGACATATTAGGCTTGGGGGTCCCCTCAATAGAACCAAGTTCCTGAGGGGCCCCCACTTACCTTTTCCCCGCCGCAGGACTTTGTTTGGTCCACAGAAGCCCAAACTTCACCTCTCACGGCAGGCATTGTACTAGACCTTCAGGGACCGGGTTCCTAAGGATTCCACTCCCCTGGACCTGTATAGCACCCTGCACAGATAGCCTCTTGGTTTTGGGTATGACCAGAGCTCTGGATCCCAGGGTCCAGCCCTCCTAAGAGAGGCATTACAGGCAAAACCCTGCTCTTCTCTGCAAGGCCCGGGTACCGACCGTTTAGCTATGAAGCTTTTTTGGTCGGATCCGGAATAGCTTGCTAAGGCCCAGAGAACCTGTACACAAGCCCAGATGAATACATGTTAACCTTGGCCAACACCTTAGACACTGGCAAAAAACTGAGGTACTCCCGGATGGGAGGGGCTTATATAGGGGAGGGTACTTCCTGTTTTGGAAGTTGCCAGTGCCAGCACCTGAAGGTAATTCTATATAACCACATAGTAATGACTATGCTGCTCTGTGTCCCGTGATGTATGAACAAGAAATACTTTGTCCTCAGCATTCAAATTTAACTTTATGTTAGATTTATCAGGAAGAACTGGGCTATTTGTGATGTGCTTATTCAATGTCCTTACGTCAACTGATAAAGAATATGAATGATCAATGTTTTTGATAGGCCAAATACAGTTATTTACCACTGATTTAGCTTTCTTTACAATTCCAAGTTGTACAAACTCTTGAATAATGTCAGAAAGTGGACCGATTGTTTCTAGTGGTAACTCACACTGATTAAGGGGTTCTGGATCCTTCCCCTCAATATTTAATTCAGTACTTTTCAAAGTTCCAATGTCATTTTTGAACTTTGACCACAAGCTTGGAAAACATTGTACCACTTCCTTTAAATCACAATTACCACAACATCAGGCCACTTTTGTTCTGTAGACATATTGGTAATGGAACCAACATTACTGTATACAGAGGGATCAATAAGCACTGATTTGGGCCTGGATGGATCTTTCCAAATACTTTTATTAGCCAAATCAATTACCCACTTTTGTTTATTGATTACATCAATGCCAAGTATATTCTCTGCTTTGTGACAGACCCAAATGTTAATATTAGTTTTCACTAATCCAGGTATTTCAAATGTTACATTGGATACCTGTCTAGCAGTGGAATTACCTGTATTATTAAAACCCACTATATTACACATAGGAGAATTGGGTTTCACAGATATGTTTTCTTTGGTAAGGCTAATCATAGATCCACTGTCAACGAGACAATTAATATGTTTACCATTCAGCAAACATTGTATATATGGCCTACCATTCTCATCCAAAATAATTGGTGCTACATATTGTAATGGCAGAGAAATTGAATCCGGGTGTGATTCTATTTTTGGCAATGGCAATAAACCTTCTCTTTCAGTGACAGCTCCTTTTGCCATATTATCTGAGCTGCTGTGAACAGTCAAATTACTGATCTGTTTAACTTCAGTGGCATAAGGCAATTCAGTCAAAATATAATCTTGACATGAAAAAGGTTGTTCAAAAGCTGATTTTTCATTCTTCATATCTTTACTTTTTATTTGTGAGTCTCTTTTAAACTTACAGCAATGTTTTTTCACATGGCCAGATCCATGACAGTAAAAACACATCATGGGGCCTCCTTGCCTCACTTGTCTGCACCTGTTGTCGTCATTCCTGCTAATACCTGTCCTTTCTGACACGTCTGCAGCCTGACTATTTTTGTCACATTGAATAATAGCAACTTCGTGTGTAAGATTGCTTTGATTCAATTGTCTCCTAATTTTATCAATGAAGCTTACTATATCATTTAAATTTTGACGTTCCTGTGCTATGACTACTGAAGTTGGGTCAAGGTATTTAAATTTTTTTATGAAAGCGATCTTTAAACCTGGGTCATTTTCATCATCTGCTCCAAATATCATTTTATAAACCTTGAAAAATCTTGTCTTAAACAAAAATGGATCCTCTTCTGCAGTAGTCTGTAATAGATCTAACATTTCTATGGTCGGTATTTGCTCACCGGTCATACATAGCAATAATTGTCGCAATCTATCTGTTGCGTCAATCTGTTTTTCCTGACCTTCGTCATCACTAACAAGTGAATGGATTCGTTTAGCAAAATTAACAGGAACCCACAACTGAAATATGTAATTGCGTTGATCGTTTGAAAGGTTAAAATGATCTGCAAACATTTCAAATAAATCCCAATTAGAAAATACAGTTGCCTCAATGTCATAAATAGGAAAGTCTTTTAACACTTTCATAAGTTGGTCATGTATTTGCAACTTTAGTTTTGCAGTACTACATAATAAGTTTTTATATTTAATTTCAATCTCATTTGTAGCATCAATATTCTCTATTTCCGAACTTTCCGGAAAATAAGATTGTAGCCTTGACTTGGTTTCAGTCTTTTTGTCATCTGTAGTTATTACAGCAATCTGTCTACTGTCATTTTGTGACTCTGACAAAATCATTTTGTTAGATTCTAATTGCTCTTCAAGATTCTCTATGTAATTACAAAAAATCTCACAGTTAGAACAACTAATGCCGCGTACACACGGCCGTTTTTCTCGTCGAAAAAAACGTCATTTTTCCCATTCGACGAGAAAAACGATAGTCTGTGGGCTTTCTGTCATTTTTTTTGACGAGAAAAACGGCATTAAAAAGGACGAGAAAAATTAGAACATGTTGTAATTTTTCTCGTCGTTTTTTTCGACATGTTTTCCGCTGCAGTTTTCCCATAGGGAAACACTGCCGCGGAGCCCACAGACGGTCGTTTTTCTCGTCAAGAGAAAAAATGACGTGAAAAACGACCGTGTGTGGGGAACAAGCTGTTCCCCCGTTTTAAATGACATTATTCACGGCGGTTTTTTAACCGCCGTGAATAATGATCGTGTGTACGCGGCATGAGAGACTCTTGGGACACATTTTTATGTATTCCTGTGTTCTGTACATTATTAGTCTCTGTCTGATTTAGTGTACACACATTTTTTGCAGGTAAAATATTAATAATTATCTTATTAAATATTCTTACTAATTTCAATACATTACTTATTTTCTTACGTAATTTATGTACAGTAAACCTGGATTTATCAATCTGTGTATTGGCTTGTAAACATTCATTGTACATATATGACCACAAGTGACTGTCATTTGGATAAAAAGACACATCTTTAAACTCTAGCTTGCTATCTCTAGCTATTTCATCAATAAAATTCATAATTTTTACTTACCGTATTTAGAAGAATTTCACGTCTTCAACCGTCTGTTACTGGACTGTTGTCCACATCTGATGCAACACAAACGCCTCTTGGTTGATAGGTTCTGATCCGTCTTTTTTCTCGAGACTTGAATATTCGCAAAACTGCGCTAATCTCTCCCCCCTCAGCAAGGGTCGAGATTTCCGTAAAAATAGAGATGCAACGGCATTGGGTGGCTCGCCAAATTGTAGAATATATGGATTAATATCTAATATTCTTGTATCTCAAGGGCGTTTCTGAATGAATTGCATTCATAGTCAGGTTGGCTTAAATTAATAAGTGAGTTTATTTTTTCACAGGTGGCATCATAAATACAATGAAAAAATAGTATAACAGTTCAGTTCAGTGTAGGTAAAAATATATATAAAATAGAATAGATTACTGTAGCAAGCTTATGAAAGCATGTGTCCTTAGTGTCTGCTGGCTTCAAACTCCATATTGTCTTGTTCCCAGTGAGAAGAAACAGGAAATGACGTTCTTAGGCTTCTGGTAATTCAACTGTTCTTTTTGTCAATCTTAGTGTAAATGTGTCAATGTTATCTCTTGAAAGTGGGTGTGAGTAAGTGAGTGAGTCTTCATGTGTGTTCGTGTCAGTATGCTGTGCAAGTGTGTCGTATAAGTGTGTTGTGCTCCCTCCCATCTCAAACTATAGGCTTATATATATCTTTACATATGTACGTCACCTCATACAAACTTAGAACCTTGTATGGCACACATTAATTTCTGCTAACTTCAGCAATATGTTATACCAATAGAATATATTGGCTCAGAGACATATGGAGTTTGATTGACAGGCACACATGTAGCACTCTATACTTGGAGTGGTGTGCTGACGATGTAATATCATCATAACCAAACATCTCCTATATGAACATATATTACTAACAATAAAGTAACTATTAACTAATACATACTAGTATGACTAAGACTTCACTTAACCACTTCAATACAGGGCTTTTTGTACCTATTCAATACCGGGCCTATTTTGGCACTTCTCTCCTACATGTACAAATCATCATTCTTTTGCTAGAAAATTACTCAGAACCCCCAAACATTATATATGTTTTTTAGCAGACACCCTAGGGAATAAAATGACGGTCATTGCAACATTTTTTCTTGCACAATATTTGCGCAATAATTTTTCAAACGCCTTTTTTAAAAAAAAAATGGCTTCATGAATTAAAAAATAACAAAACAGTAAAGTTAGCCCAATTTTTTGGGAACATATGAAAGATAATGTTATGCCGAGTAAATAGATACCTAACATGTCACGCTTTAAAATTGCGCACACTCATAGAATGGCGCCAAACTTCGGTACTTAAAAATCTCCATAGGCGACGCTTTAATTTTTTTTACAGGTTACCAGGTTAGAATTACAGAGGAGGTCTAGTGCTAGAATTGTTGCACGCACTCTAACGCATGCGGCGATACCTCACATGCGTGGTTTGAATGGCGTTTACATATGTGGGCGACTTACGTGTGCATTCGCTTCTGATCGCGAGCTACCGGGGACAGGGGCGTTTTAATTTTTTTTTTTTATTTATTTATTTTACTTATTTATTTATTTTTTTACAATGATTTTACTTTTTTTTTTTTTTATCACTTTTATTCCTATTACAAGGAATGTAAACATCCCTTGTAATAGGAATGTGTGTGACAGGTTCTCTTTATTGAGAGATGCGGGGTCAATAAGACCCCACATCTCTCCTCCAGGCTGGAAAGCATGAGATCAGTGAAATTTTTTTCACTGATTTCATACTTACAGCCGCAATGGCGGCTTTGTTTACATTTGAGACCCGGGCGTGACGTCATCACATCGCGCCCGGGCCTCCGACGATCATAGAGATGACTGGTGACCCCGAAAGGCAAGGCCACATATATGCGTACGCTCTGCGCGAAGGGCTTAATATAAGAAGAATTAACTTTAAAAGCATCCCACCACCCTCCTTCTTGGTATGTTGATTTCAGCTCTCCCACTTGGCATCGCTTAAAAATCAAACAAGAAAAAACTAAGTTTCAACTCATTGGCGAAGTCTTGTGCCTCTACTCCTAGCTGTGCCATAATCTTACTTGATACATGCCATTTTTTCCCTACAACAACCTGGTCACAATAGAAATTTTCCCAGTGAAGGCATACCTGTAAAAGAATGTAAATCAAGGTTTCTCAATCTTTATACATTGCAGGAACCCCAGGCAAAAATTTGAGATCTCAGGGAATCCCTGAAATATTTTTCAGATCTACAGCTTAGGCCGCTTTCACACTGAGGCGTTTTTACCGCGTTTTTGCAGTAAAAATAGCGCTGTAAAAACACCTGAAATAATCCTGCCCCCTGAGGGCTTTCACACTGAGGCGTTTTGCTGGCTGTGCGTTGGAAAAAATCCTGCAAACAGCTTTTTTGGAGCATCTTTGGGGCGCATAAAATAGCGCTGTAAAAACGCCTATCCTCATTGAAATGAATGAGTACCGCTATAAAAACGCGGTAAAAACGCAGAAAAAAACACCCAGAAGCTGTGGGAAGGTCACATGAGTGGAGGATTGTGGGATACCAAATAATCCTTTTTACCGCAAAAACGCGGAAAAACACGGTAAAAACGCATATGCGTTAGCGCTATTTTTACCGCGAACGCGGTAAAACGCGGTAAAATCGGGGTAAAAAACTCATATTTTTTTGCGTTTTTTCAACGCCTCAGTGTGAAAGGGGCCTTATGGACCATTGATGTGATCAGTGAGCTATTATATAACAACAATCATTTTTAGAAAGAGAAATATTAAAACTTACTTTCTTATTGTGCAACTTGGTCTGGCTTTTTTTTCTGCACAGATACTCAATTCTGGGTTGAACTTGAGATAAGCACACAAATGTAATCTTCAACCGAAATTGGACAGGGGTGTTACCAGGGCACAGCACAGAGGGGTCACCAGAGCACAGCACAAGGAGGTCACCAGGACACGGCACAGGAGGGTAACCAAGGTACTGCACAGGGGGGTCACCAGGGCAGATGACAGGGTGTCTGTCAGTAGTGTTCAGTTTCCTCCACATGCAGAGCAGCGCAGGGAAGCTGCTGTTACATGTCTGTTCTAGCGCTGATCCCCTTCATTCTCCTCTCTCGTGCACCCCAGCTGATGTCAAATATAAGCAACTGTGATGGACACAATAGGAAGGCTAGTGGGGATCAGCACAGTACAATTAAAGGGTAACTCCAAACAGCAAAAGAAAAAATAATATAGCGTATACAATTGCGACACAAGTCATAGTCATTGTAATTGAATGTTATGAAAAATTACCTTTCCTTTTCAATCTGCAGCTCTGTACTTTTCTGAAAATGCAATGCAATATGGCTACCTGGAGGTGTTCTGTACACAGAATGTTTACAGAATGCCCCCCCCCCAGAAACATAATTTCCTGCTTGTGTGATTGGCTCACCAATTTTCCCAGAAGTCTGCACTAAGATACAAATCAGATTTCGGGCATCCCCTGCAACAAAAAAATAAATTTTTGATGAGATACTTTCAATAGGAAATCACGGCTAAAGGGATGCAGACCCTGCAGCTTTCCTCATTAGAGGCCTGCAGGTGCAGCAGCTGATTGTTAAATTATGAAACCACTCTTAATTAAACTTATTGGCACAAAGGAACAAACAGGGATTTCTTCAAAATAACAAAAGGTAGGAATCTGCAACAAAGTTTGTTAAAATCCTTGTAATGTACAAATATCACCCAGAGTGGAATGTTTTTTTCTCAACAAAAGTGGAGTTACGCTTTAACCACTTAAGCCCCGGACCATTTTGTAGCTAAAGGACGAGGCCACTTTTTGCGATTCGGCACTGCGTCGCTTTAACTGACAATTGCGCGGTCGTGCGACGTGGCTCCCAAACAAAATTGGCGTTGTTTTTTTCCCACAAATAGAGCTTTCTTTGGTATTTGATCACCTCTGCGTTTTTTTTTTTGCGCTATAACAAAAATAAACCGACAATTTTGAAAAAAATTCAATATTTTAAACTTTTTGCTATAATAAATATCCCCAAAAAATATATAAAAAAACATTTTTTTCCTCAGTTTAGGCCGATACGCATTCTTCTACATATTTTTGGTAAAAAAAATCACAATAAGCGTTTATTGATTGGTAGTAATGACGGCGATCAGCGATTTTTATCACGACTGCGACATTATGGTGGACACATCGGACACTTGACACTATAAAAATGCACTGATTACTGTGAAAATGACACTGGCAGTGAAGGGGTTAACCTCTAGGGGGCGCTGAAGGGGTTAAGTGTGACCTAATGTGTGATTCTTACTGTGTGGGGCGTGGCTTGGCGTGTGACGTCACGGATCATCGTTCCCGATGACAGGGAACAGACGATCAGTGACAGTCTCACTAGGAAGCACGGGGAGAGGTTTGTTTACACTTACCTCTTCCCGTTCTTCAGCTCTGTGACCCGATCGCAGGACACCTATGGCGATCGGGTCCGCGGGGTCCCGCGGGCGGGGTCACAGAGCTCAGGACCGAGTCACAAGCGTGCCGCCCGAGGCACGCGCGCGACCCATGGCTGGGCATTTTAAAGAGGACGTACCTGTATGTGCTTGTGCCCAGCCGTGCCATTCTGACGTATATGTACAGGTGGCGGTCCTTAAGTGGTTAAGTATGCTTCTCTGCTCTGTTCTGCAGATACATCTCATTACAGATTTGCCTAAAAAATTTGCTTATCTGGATGCAACATATTCTTCAGCTGGCATCAAATTAACAGCCACTGCAAGAGAGACAGGATGTTTCTCCAATGCTACACATGCACCATTAATCCATTGCTGCTAGCTGCAGTAACATAACAGGAGCCGGGACTAGAGGGGAGCATCGGGTATCAATTTGCCCTGGCAGTAATTACTGTCAGTGAGCACTGAAACCACCATTGGGTGTACAGTATATACATCCACCACAATGGTAAATTGCAGCAGAACCCCTGGGGACTTCTCACGGAAGCCTAGGTTTCCGTGGAACCCCAGTAGGGTGAAAATACTTACTCTTCTCACTGCCCATGATGCTGAATGCTGTTTCTACCCTGAGAAACAGTCCCAAACATTCTCTGGGAAGCCAACATTTATGGGAAAGAGTGTTGATATCCTGGGTTCTCCCCTCCATCTCTTTCTGGTTTCTACTGTTGACCTCAACATCACCCCAGAAGTAAGTGGAGACTTGGAGGTAAGCAGTAGGAACAGTGAAAGCTTTGGGGAACGCAGGAGATCGACACTAGAAGTGTCAGTTTTCCAGCAGATTTGGGTAGTACATTTCTCAAGATCTGAGCAGCAGTTGGTGACACAGACAACGGGATTTTTTTTTTAAAGAATTTCTGTTAAGAATATAGTTGAATGTCTATATCTTGACCACAGTGCTACGTTAAGTTTTTCTAAGACCTTCGAGGATTAACAGTGTGGGGAGCATGAACATATCATATCATACATTCTATCAACAGCAAACCAAGAGCTTTGCTGTAAAAGGTGTCTTTCTTTTTATTAGTTCTGAGTCCTCCTGACTAATGCCTAATTGGACGCAACACCATGCAGTAAAAAAACATACCGTATATACTCGAGTATAAGCCGAGTTTTTCAGCACATTTTTTTGTGCTGAAAATGTCCCCCCTCGGCTTATACTCGAGTCATCTTTTTGCGCCTGATCTCCCGAACTTTGAGGACCCGGTACCAGCCTTGGCACACATGTACCCCAAACTTGGCACACATGTAGCCCCACTCTTCCTCTACAAGTGGGCCGGGGAGCACCGATTTTTTAAATCTGGGCACCCCTTCCATAGACTCCCATGTTAAACGGTAATTTCTCTGTTGACTTTGGGGACCCGGTACTGGCCGGTCGCAGGTCCACACATGTATCCCCATTTCTGCTCTATAAGTGTCCCAAGTTTTTTGTCTGGAGGACCTATGGTCGGGGAGCACTGATTTTTCAAACCCGGGCACCCCTTCCATAGACCCCCATGTTAAACGTCAATCTAGTCATGGACACAGTGAGGCATGGGCACAGTGAGGCATGGACATGGACACAGTGAGGCAAAGTGAGGCACAGTGAGGCATGCAGATGGACACCCTAGGCTTATACTCGAGTCAATACGTTTTCCCATTTTTTTGTGGTAAAATTAGGTGCCTCTGCTTATATTCGGGTCGGCTTATACTCGAGTATATACGGTACACATTTTCAGGGACTAAGGGAATAATACTGATTATACCGGAAAGTAATCTTCGTTACATGAGAGGTCTGTTATTTCTATTTTAACCTTACAGATGCAAAACTTAATATGTTAGTCATTCTTGGAGCACCTTAAGCCCAAACCAGGTGTTGGAATTGAATCAGCCACTTATATTTTCATTTTTATTAGGCCCAGAAAATGTAGTACATGATTACATAGCAATATAGCTTTGTCAGGTTGAAAAATGATACAAGTCCATCCAATGCAACCAAAAGAAAGATGAATAAAACACCTTCCTTCCTGTTCCCCCAGAAGGCAAACAGATAACCTCTGGATCAATAATCCTTTGTGATATTACCTATAAATGCTAATATCTTGTTATATTTTATGCATTTAGGAATACATCCAGCTCTTTTTTAAAACAATCTACTGAGCTGGCCAGAACTAGTTCCTGGAGGAGTCTATTTCACATTTTCACAGCTCTGACTGTGAAGAAGTCTTTCCGTATGTAGAGGTTAAAGTGGTTGGAATGTATGCAGCTATTTTTTAGAAGCCATAACTAGTTCCTGGGGGGGGGTCTATTCTACACTTTTACATCTCTTACTGTGAAAAAGCCTTTCCATGTATGGTAGTTAATCTTTATTACAGACTAGGGATGAGCTCGATGTTCGAGTCGAACATAGGTTCGACTCGAACATCGGCTGTTCACGCGTTCGGCGAACAACGAACGATTTGGGCCGTTCGCGCCAAATTCGAGTGACGCGAACGGCCCACAATACACTGCGCCATCGCAGTGTAATCCCGGCGCTGTGATTGGCCAAGCATGCACTGTGACCCTGCATGCTTGGCCAATCACAGCGCCGGCAGCAAGGAGAGCAATGATTGGCCACAGGCAGGATGCCTGTGGTCAATTATAGCTGAGGAGGTTTAGTACACGCCCCACACTATAAAAGGCAGCCAGCGCGGCTGCCTTGTGTAGTGTGTTCCGGAGCAGGGAAAGTGAAGGATAGGCAGGGACAGTGTCAAATTTTGTCAAATCTATTCTTTGCTAAACCTTGTGTGTAGGGACAGAGAAGGATAGGCAGGGAGAGTGTCAGTGTCATATTCTTTGCTAAACCTTGTGTGTAGGGAGAGAGAAGGATAGGCAGGGAGAGTGTCAGTGTCATATACTTTGATAAACCTTGTGTGCAGGGAGAGAGAAGGATAGGCAGGGGACAGTGTCAGTGTCATATTCTTTGCTAAACCTTGTGTGCAGGGAGAGAGAAGGATAGGCAGGGAGAGTGTCAGTGTCATATACTTTGATAAACCTTATGTGCAGGGAGAGAGAAGGATAGGCAGGGGACAGTGTCAGTGTCATTGTTGCTAAGCCTCCTGCACATTATACACCTGAAGTTAGCCCGTATTGCTGCTTTTTTCTGGTGTGTTACACCAACAGGATTTTGCGGCACTTACAGCGGGCGGAGTGTGCCTCCTGACCATATTACACCTTAACTTAGCCTGTATTGCTGCTTTTTCCTGGTGTGTTACACCAACAGGATTTTGCGGCACTTACAGCGGGCGGAGTGTGCCTCCTGACCATATTACACCTTAACTTAGCCTGTATTGCTGCTTTTTCCTGGTGTGTTACACCAACAGGATTTTGCGGCACTTACAGCGGGCGGAGTGTGCCTCCTGACCATATTACACCTTAACTTAGCCTGTATTGCTGCTTTTCCCATTTCCCTGCAGGCCATTAGAATGTCTGGAAGGCAAACAAGGAGAGCAGACAGTCAGGAGCCAAAAAAAGAGGGCAAGCAGGCTCTGTGTCTAGAGACAACAGTGCTGGTCGTGGACGCGGTGCATCGCCATCAGCACGTGGCCATGGGACACGCTTGTCCTTCTTTTCGGCAGCTGGACGTGTTGAGCCGCATCATGCCGAAGACTTGGTAGAGTGGATGACCAAGCCCTCCTCATCCTCCTCATCCTCTCTCACCCAGGCTCAGGGTACTGGCAAAGCAGCTGCCAAAGCGTCCTCTTCCCTGGTATCAATGTCATCATCAGTCACTCCTTCCCTAGACCAACCATGTCCTCCTGAGGAGTCCCCCGAACTGTTTGAGCACAGTGTTGGGTACATGCTCCAGGAGGATGTCCAGTGTTTCGAAGGGTCTGATGATGATACCCAGCTAGAGGAAGGCAGTAGCGTGAGAGCAGAGAGAGGGGATGCTCAAGAAGGACACCAATCTGGCAGTCATGTTCCAGCAGCTGCAGCATACTGCCAGATTGGCTCCAGTGATGAGGAGGGAGGGGATGATGAGGTCACTGACTCCACGTGGGTGCCTAATAGGAGAGAGGAGGAGGAGGAGGAGGAGGATGAGGAGGAGGCACATCTCCAACGAGGCAGGATGCCCTCGGGGGGCCAGCGTAAGGGCAGCACACCGACGGAATCACACCGCAGAGCTCCGCCTGTGCAGGGCGCTGCCTCTGCCCGTTATTCAAAAATTTCTTTGGTGTGGGCCTTTTTTGAGTCGAGTGCATCAAAACACACAGCTGCTGTTTGCAACATATGTCTCAAGCGTATATCGCGTGGCCAAAACATCACCCGCTTGGGCACCACATGCTTGACCAGACATATGTTGACCTGCCATGCAGCTCGTTGGCAAGCCTACCTTAAAGACCCACACCAAAGAACAAAGCTGACCTCTTCTTGCACCGCATCAGCTGGGATCTCCAACCCCACTATACCTTCAGTCCTCTCTGAAACCTGCTCTGAGAGGAATGAAGGTGTAGAATTAGGTGTGTCACAGCCAAGTACTTGCGGGCAATCTGCTAGCAGTACACCAACGTCCGATTCTAGCAGGCAAATTTCCCTGCCCCAGCTGCTGGACCGTCGAAAGAAGTTCACTCCCAGCCATCCACATGCCCAGCGGTTGAATGCTAGCTTGGCTAAATTGCTAGCGCTTCAACTGCTGCCTTTTCAGTTGGTAGACTCGGCCCCCTTCCGTGAGTTTGTGCAATGTGCGGTTCCTCAGTGGCAGGTTCCCAAACACCACTTTTTCTCACGGAAGGCGATTCTGGCTCTCTACCGGCATGTGGAAGGCAATGTCTTGGCCTCGCTGGACAGGGCGGTCAGCGGTAAGGTGCATATTACCGCTGACTCATGGTCCAGCAGGCATGGACAGGGACGTTACCTTTCTTTCACGGCCCATTGGGTCACTCTTTTGGCAGCTGGGAAGGATGCAGGACAAGGTGCAGTAGTGTTGGAGGTTGTTCCACCGCCACGCCTCCAAAATGCTACTACTGGTTGTGACACACCTCTGTCCTCCACCCCCTCCTCTTCTTCTTCCTCCGTGGCCTCTTCCTGTGCTTTGTCCTCGGAACCAGCGGTGCTCCGTAGGCGTTCAAGGGGCTACGCAAGTACGCAGGCAAAAAGATGCCATGCCGTGCTTGCGCTGGTGTGTTTGGGGGACAGGAGCCACACTGGGGCAGAGGTTCTGTCTGCTCTGCAGGGGCAGGCAGAGAGGTGGTTGACGCCACGCCAGCTTAAGCCAGGAATGGTAGTTTGCGACAATGGCACCAACCTCCTCTCCGCTCTCCGACAGGGACAACTGACCCATGTGCCCTGTGTGGCTCACGTCCTTAACCTGGTGGTGCAGCGGTTCTTGGGCAGGTACCTGGGCTTACAGGATGTCCTGAGGCAGGCCAGGAAAGTCTGTGTACATTTCCGCAGATCTTATAATGCCAGTGCTCGCCTGGCTGAGCTGCAAAAGGAGTTGAACTTGCCCAAGAACCGCCTTATATGTGACATGCCCACCAGGTGGAACTCAACGTTGGCCATGCTGCAGCGGCTGCACACGCAGCAGAGGGCCATCAATGAGTACCTGTGCGACTACGGCACCAGGACAGGGTCGGGGGAGCTCGTTTTTTTTTCACCACGCCAGTGGGGCATGATCAGGGATGCATGCACTGTCCTGGCACCATTTGAGGAGGCCACGAGGATGGTGAGCATTGACAGTGCATGCATCAGTGACACTGTACCTCTTGTCCACCTGTTGGAACATACGCTGCGTGGAATAATGGACAGGGCACTTGAGGCAGAACAGAGGCAGGAAGAGGAGGAGGACTTCCTTGCCTCTCAAGGCCCCCTTTACCCAGACAGTGTTCCTTCTGTCCCCCTTGTACGTGGCTGGGAGGAGGTGGCTGCGGATCATGTCGTCCTTAGTGACCCAGAGGACTCCGGACTGAATGCCTCAGCTAACCTACGCTGCATGGCCTCCCTGATCCTGCAAAGTCTGCGGAAGGATCCTCGTATTCTTCGGATCAAGGAGAGGGACCATTACTGGCTGGCCACTCTCCTTGATCCACGGTACAAGGGTAAGGTTGCGGACCTTATCTTACCGTCGCAGAGGGAGCAGAGGATGAGACAACTCCGGGAGGCCTTGCAGAAAGGTCTGTGCAACGCGTTCCCAGAGACTGGGAGGTTACAAACTCCTGGTCCTGGACAACGAGTTGCTGAGGCTTCGGTCAGTCAAAGAAGGAGCGGTGGGGAAGGTGGCCGTCTGACCGAAGCGTTCAGACAATTATTTAGTCCGCAGCCCCAAGGTATGATCGGTTCCAGCAACCATCGCCAGCGTCTGATATACATGGTGTAGGAATACCTAGGGGCAAGGTCAGACTTGGACACCTTCCCCACCGAAAATCCTCTGGCTTACTGGGTCTTAAGGATGGATCACTGGCCAGAGCTTGCACAGTATGCAATTGAGCTACTGGCCTGTCCTGCATCCAGCGTTCTTTCAGAACGCACATTCAGTGCTGCTGGAGAATTTGTCACGGATCACAGGGTGCGCCTGTCCACCGACTCTGTTGATCGACTGACCTTCATAAAGATGAACCAGTCTTGGATCACCACCAGCTACCAAACACCTGAAGCTGATATAACAGACTAATTTATTTTCAAATGTCACATCCCTTTAAGACTGATGCTGATGCTGAGAGACTGTCCTGTTATGTTGACTGACTATCCTCCTCCTCCTCAATGATCCGATTGACGATGATAGCTTGGAAGAACATTTTTGTTTCTGGGTGCCGCCACCAGTGGCTAAGGCCCAATTTTTCAGCCCCTGTTTAACAGGGGTGTGTTATTACATTTTTTTATGCAATGCTTTGCAGCAGGGCTCATTCCTGCACTCCAACTAGAGTATCTGGGAGTGGTTGCAGTGTCGTGGCACCAGCACCAGTGGCTAAGGCCAAATTTTTCAGCCCCTGTTTAACAGGGGCGTGTAATTACAATTTTTGATGCAATACTTTGCAACAGGGCCCATTGCTGTGCTCCAAGTACAGTATCTGTGAGGGGTTGCAGTGTTGTGGCACCAGTGCCTAAGGCTCAATTTTTCTGCCCCTGTTTAACAGGGGCATGTAATTACAATTCTTGATCTAATAATTTACAGCAGGGCCCATTCCTGCGCCCACCAAGACTAACTGTGAGGCCTTACAGTGTTGTGTCAACACCACCATCACCACCACCACCAAAGGCCCAATTTTTCAGCCCCTGTTCAACAGGGGCATGCAATTACAATTCTTGATCTAATAATTCACAGCAGGGCCCATTCATGCGCCCACCAAGAGTAACTGTGAGGGCTCACAGTGTTGTGGCAACACCAACATGTAAGGGGCAAATTTCAGCTGAGTATATACGGCAGGCCCCTACTTTCAAACATCCAACTTACAAACGACTCCTCCTTGCAAACGGAAGGATACAACAGGAAGTGAGAGGAAATCTACCCCTAGGAAGGCAAATTCTCTCCTGTAAGAGTTAATATGGGAAAAAAGTGTCTCCTCTCCACTGATTCTTTATGACCAATTCTTGTTTCAATAAAAACCCCAAATTTTCAAAAAACATTTGTCATTAGGACGGAAAGTGAGGTGAACTGTTCTGAACAGGTGCACACTGCACAGACAGCAAAACAAATGTTACAGGGGTGATAACCCTTCCCTATGTTTTCCAAAAAGCTTAAAAATATATTTTTTGTCTGGAGCTACACTTAAACAATGTACCTGTTCAAAATTACAAACAGATTCTACATAAGAACAAACCTACAGTCCCTGTCTTGTATGCACCGCCTGTATACGGCTGTTCAGAGTATATAGGGCCTTTTTTTATTTTGTGTGCGGGGTTCCCCTTAATATCCATACAAGACCCAAAGGGGCTGGTAATGGGCTGGGGTAAGGGGGGGGGTGTGTGATGGGGTAGCTATGCCATTTTTCTTAAAGATTTTCATCCATATTACCGGGACCAGACATTACATTAAAGCCGCAAGCAGTTTTAAATGGCTTTTTTTTCCTTTAGAAATGTAATTTTGTGCAGGGACAGTTCTAAACACGGGAAACACGTGGCACTTCACAGGCATACTTTAGACACCCCCCAGGTACGATATTTAAAGGAATATTTGACTTTTTTTTTCACTTTATGCATCATTAACCACTTAACGACCGCTCACTGTATATATACGTCGGCAGAATGGCACCGACAGGCACAATCACGTAGAGTGTACGTGATTGCCTTTGTACAGTTGGGGGGTCCAATCGGACCCCCCTTCTGTACAGTGAGCGGTGGCTAAGTGTCGGGGAGCGTTCCGGGATGAGGGGGCAGCTATTCGTTTCTGGCCACCCCCTCGCGATCGCTCCCGGCGAATGGAAATGCCCCCTCTGTCTGTGTCAGACAGAGGGAGCAGGAGGAAGTGATGTCATCTCTGGTGCGGCGCTCACATATACCGAGCGCCGTACAAGAGAAGATATCAGGTCAGTGCACACAACACTACACTGACACCAGGACACATAGGGACATAAATCGCCCCCCCCAGGCCCCCCCAGACACCCCAGATCACCCCCCAGATCACCCCCCAGCCCCCAGTCACAGTGTCACTGATTGCAGTGACCATTTATTTAGTGATCACTGCAATCAGTGACATTTGTGACTGTAAAAGTGTCACCAAAGTTTAGTCTTAGGTCCAGTGTAGCCCCCTAAGCCCCCCCTAATAAAGGTTTAACCCCCTGATCACCCCCCAGATAACCCTTTCACCCCCTATCACCACTGTCGCTTAGCGATCATTTTTCTGATCGCTGTCTTAGCGTCAGTGATGCCGATCGGCAGCCAGTAATTTTTTTTAGGTTCGCCGCAGGTTTTTATAGCGTCAGGTACCCCAATATATTATCTAATAAAGGTTTAACCCCCTTGATCGCCCCCCAGGTAACCCTTTCACCCCCTATCACCACTATCACTAAGCGATCGTTTTTCTAAACGCTGTCTTAGTGTCTGTGATGCAGATCGGTAGCCGGTAATTTTTTTTAGGTTCGCCGCAGGTTTTTATAGCGTCAGGTACCCCAATATATTATCTAATAAAGGTTTAACCCCCTTGATCGCCCCCCAGGTAACCCTTTCACCCCCTATCACCACTGTCGCTAAGCAATTGTTTTTCTAAACGATGTCTTAGTGTCGGTGATGCAGATCGTAGCCAGTAATTTTTTTTATGTTCGCCGCATGTTTTTATAGAGTCAGGTACCCCAATATATTATCTAATAAAGGTTTAACCCCCTTTATCGCCCCCCAGGTAACCCTTTCACCCCCTATCACCACTGTCACTAAGCGATCGTTTTTCTAAACGCTGTCTTAGTGTCTGTGATGCAGATCGGTAGCCGGTAATTTTTTTTAGGTTCGCCGCAGGTTTTTATAGCGTCAGGTACCCCAATATATTATCTAATAAAGGTTTAACCCCCTTGATCGCCCCCCAGGTAACCCTTTCACCCCCTATCACCACTGTCGCTAAGCAATTGTTTTTCTAAACGCTGTCTTAGTGTCGGTGATGCAGATCGTAGCCAGTATTTTTTTTTAGGCTCGCCGCATGTTTTTATAGCGTCAGGTACCCCAATATATTATCTAATAAAGGTTTAACCCCCTTGATCGCCCCCCCAGGTAACCCTTTCACCCCCATCACCACTGTCGCTAAGCAATCGTTTTTCTAAACGCTGTCTTAGTGTCGGTGATGCAGATCGGTAGCTGGTAATTTTTTTTAGGTTCGCCGCAGGTTTTTATAGCGTCAGGTACCCCCATATATTATCTAATAAAGGTTTTAACCCCCTGATTGCCCCTAGTTAACCCTTTCACCAGTGATCACCATATAAGTGTTACGGGTGACGCTGGTTAGTTAGTTTGCTTTTTATAGTGTCAGGGCACCCGCCGTATATAACCCAATAAAGGTTTAACCCCCTGATCGCCCGGCGGGTGATATCAATTAGGTTTTAGCATCAGAGAGGGTCTGAGTCACACCCCAGGCAGCGTCAGGTTAGTGCCAGTAACGCTAACACCCACGCGTGAAGCATACACCCCCCTTAGTGGTATAGTATCTGAACAGATCAATATCTGATCTGATCAGATCTATACTAGCGTCCCCAGCAGTTTAGGGTTCCCAAAAACGCAGTGTTAGCGGGATCAGCCCAGATACCTGCTGGCACCTGCGTTTTGCCCCTCCGTCCAGCCCAGGCCACCCAAGTGCAGTATCGATCGATCACTGTCACTTACAAAACAAAAACACACATAACTGCAGCGTTCGCAGAGACAGGCCTGATCCCTGTGACTCCAGTGCTGTAGGAGGTGATTTCACCACCACAGTTAAAAAAAAAAAGCAAATATGCCGAAGCATTGGGGCAGCAGGGGCGGAGGAGCGATTTTGCTCCTAATGCCGCGTACATACGGTCGAAATTCCGACGGAGGCTTGCCCGTGGAAAAGTCCGACCATGTGTGTGCGGCATAACTTTTTTGCAGGAGGATGCCCCCATGCTTCGGCATATATAAATGGTGCGTGTATGCCCATCATTGGAAGTGGGTGGATGAAGGGCGGTATTCTAATGGTGGGCATACCCACCGATCAATCTCTTTTTTCGTTCAGCCAACTGGCTGCATGAAATAAAAAGATTACAATACATGTCCAACAAGGACCAGCAACGTACTGGTATGTTGCTGGACTTTGAATGTTTATACCAGAATGATGCCTGCGGGTTTAGGTATCATCTTGGTATCATTCTTTTCAGCCTGCGGCCGGCTTTCATGTAAAAGCAATCCTAGCGGCTAATTAGCCTCTGGACTGCTTTTACAAGCAGTGGGAGGGAATGCCCCCCCCGGATATAAAAAGCGCCATTGGGAAATTGGGAAAGCATTTTATCACACCGATCTTGGTGTGGTCAGATGCTTTGAGGGCAGAGGAAAAATCTAGGGTCTAGAAGACCCCAGTTTTTTCAAAAAAAGAGTACCTGTCACTACCTATTGCTATCATAGGGGATATTTACATTCCCTGAGATAACAATAAAAATAATAAAAAAAAAAAAATACTTGGAAGGAACAATTTAAAAATAAAATAAAAAAGCAAAATTAATAATAAAAAAAAAAAAAAAAAAGCACCCCTGTCCTGCCCTGCTCTTGCCCAATGGCGAACGCAAGCGTCGGTCTGGCGTCATATGTAAACAGCAATTGCACCATGCATGTGAGGTATCACCGCGAAGGTCAGATCGAGGGCAATCATTTTAGCAGTAGACCTCCTCTGTAAATCTACTGGGGTAACCTGTAAAGGCTTTTAAAGGCTTTTAAAAATGTATGTAGTTTGTCGCCAATGCGCGTTTGTGCGAAATTTTAAAGCATGTCGTGTTTGGTATCTATGTACTCGGCCTAAGATCATCTTTTTTATTTCATCAAACATTTGGGCAATATAGTGTGTTTTAGTGCATTAAAATTAAAAAAAGTGTATTTTTTAACCCAAAAAATGCGTTTGAAAAATCGCTGCGCAAATACTGTGTAGAAAAAAAAATGCAACACCCACCATTTTAATCTGTAGGGCCTTTGCTTTAAAAATATATATAATGTTTGGGGGTTCAACATAATTTTCTTGCAAAAAAAAAATGTTTTCATGTAAACAAAAAGTGTCAAAAAGGGCTTTGTCTTCAAGTGGTTAGAAGAGTGGATGTAAGCTTCCTAATGTTGTGTATAAAATGCCAGAACAGTTCAAAACCCCCCCAAATGACCCCATTTTGGAAAGTAGACACCCCAAGCTATATACTGAGAGGCATGTCGAGTCCATGGAATATTTTATATGTTGACACAAGTTGCGGAAAAACTACAATTTTTTTTTTTTTTGCACAAAGTTGTCACTAAATGATATATTGCTCAAACATGCCATGGGCATATGTGGAATTACACCCCAAAATACATTCTGTTGCTTCTCCTGAGTACGGGGATACCACATGTGTGAGACTTTTTGGGAGCCTAGCCATGTACGGGACCCCAAAAACCAAGCACCGCCTTCAGGCTTTCTAAGGGTGTAAATTTTTGATTTCACTTCTCACTGCCTATCACAGTTTCGGAGGCCATGGAATGCCCAGATAGCACAAACCCCCCCCAAATGACCCCATTTTGGAAAGTAGACACCCCAAGCTATTTGCTGAGAGGTATTGTGAGTATTTTGCAGATCTCGCTTTTTGTCACAAAGTTTTGAAAATTGAAAAAAAAAAAATATATATATATATATTTTCTTTCTTCATTTTCAAAAACAAATGAGAGCTGTAAAATACTCGCCATTCCTCTCAGCAAATAGCTTGGGGTGTCTATATTCCAAAATGGGGTCATTTGGGGGGGTTTTGTGCGATTTTGGCATTTTATGGCCTTCGAAACTGTGATAGGTAGTGAGGAGTGAAATCAAAAATTTGTGCCTAGAAATCCTGAAGGCGGTGCTTGGTTTTCGGGGTCCCGTACGCGGCTAGGCTCCTAAAAAGTCCCACACATGTGGTATCCCCGTACTCAGGAGAAGCAGAAAAATTTATTTTGGGGTGTAATTCCACATATAACCATGGCATGTGTGAGCAATATATCATTTAGTGACAACTTTTTGTAATTTTTTTTTCTTTGTCATTATTCAATCACTTGGGACAAAAAAAATTATATTCAATGGGCTCAACAGGCCTCTCAGCAATTTCCTTGGGGTGTCTACTTTCTAAAATGGGGTCATTTGGGGGGGGGTTTGTGCTATTTTGGAATTTTATGGCCTTCGAAACTGTGATAGGTAGTGAGGAGTGAAATCAAAAATTTGCGCCCTTAGAAATCCTGAAGGCGGTGCTTGGTTTCCGGGGTCCCGTACGCGGCTAGGCTCCCAAAAAGTCCCACACATGTGGTATCCCCGTACTCAGGAGAAGCAGCAAAATGTATTTTGGGGTGAAATTCCACATATAACCATGGCATGTGTGAGCAATATATCATTTAGTGACAACTTTTTGTAATTTTTTTTTTTTTTTTTTTAGTCATTATTCAATCACTTGGGACAAAAAAATAAAAAATTCAATGGGCTCAACATGCCTCTCAGCAATTTCCTTGGGGTGTCTACTTTCCAAAATGGGGTCATTTGGGGGGGTTTTGTACTGCCCTGTCATTTTAGCACCTCAAGAAATGAGATAGGCAGTCATAAATTTAAAGCTGTGTAAATTTCAGAAAATGTACCCTAGTTTGTAAACTCTATAACTTTTGCGCAAACCAATAAATATACGCTTATTGACATTTTTTTTACTAAAAACATGTGGCTGAATACATTTTGGCCTAAATGTATGACTACAATTGAGTTTATTCGATTTTTCTTATAACAAAAAGTAGAAAATATCATTTCTTTTCAAAATTTTCGGTCTTTTTCCGTTTATATCGCAAAAAATAAAAATCGCAGAGGCAATCAAATACCATTAAAAGAAAGCTCTATTTGTGGGAAGAAAAGGACGCAAATTTCGTTTGGGTACAACATTGCATGTCCGCACAATTTACAGTTAAAGCAGCGCAGTGCAAAATTCTGAATTCACCTCTGGTCCTCTAGCTACCAAATGGTCCGGGGCAACTTTAGGCCGGCCATAAACGGTTCTAATCTTGGCTGGTTCAGCAAAAGCTGGCCGAGATTCAAACCATGATGTACAGGCAGGCTGAATGTACCAAGTTGATCGATTGATCAACTTGGGTACAACCGGCCTGCCGAACTTATTTGTGATTATAGCTAGCAGCTGCTATAGCCTCTAGCAATACTGTCTTCTCCCAGTGGAGACAGCTCACCCTGTTAGGAGAATACAATGTCACAGCAGGAGTGATTCTCCTGTCAGTGCTGTCTGTGCTGATAAGGGAATTGTGTGAATTTCTTTCCTGCAGGAAAGAAATCCGCACCGTCTTTGGCCAGCCTAAGACTTTAGTAAGTAGATGTACTACGACCTGAACCTCTTTGATTCATTTGTCTGTGCTATCAGTGCAACAAACTTATATGTACTGTATCATACCTACAGTGTATATATACAAAATGTTGTTTAATTATAACTAGATATTTGCAATTCATTTCGCTCAGAATTCGTTTTTCGGCCAAAATCCGGCATATTGGTTCATTCTGAAGCATCCGAATGAATGAAAGACTCTTTTGACGAATGCATACGAAAACGAATTTTCAGAAAGAATGAAAATCCGAAAATCCAAAAGATTTTCTATTATAATTAAATTATTAACTATTATTATAGTTTTTATTATTTTTATTGTTTTTATTATTATTTTTATTGTTATTATTATTATTATTATTATTTATTATTATAAACTATTAAATTATAGGTATTGGAATTTCCTTTCAAATTTGGCTAAAGTTACTGTTAGTGAACAAATACGAATGCATCCAAAATTAAGAATTATCTAAAGTAACGAATGCTGCATCTAAACAAATGTAACGTAACAAATACAAATCCATCCGAAGTTCCGAATTATCCGAAGTAACGAATGCCGCATCTAAACGAATGGAACAGAATGAATACAAATGCATCTGAATTTACAAAAAAAAAACAAAGTAACAAATGATGATCATAAAGAATGATCCAATAAACAAAAAAACTAAAAAGTAGTGCACATGTCTATTATTAACCAAACTTCAATGACTTTGTTATCTTTTATGATTCGCTATTTTCAATTTATTGGGGCTCTTCATCCATAAAAGTTTTTTAACTTCTCTCCTGAGGCTGCAGTGCACAAACGGTCTGTCTGTCTGCCCTGAGGCCTGGTTCACACTGATGCGAGTTAATACCGAATGTGATGCGTCAAAACCATTCCAAATTCGCATATCATCCATAAAGTCATTGTTTTCAATGATGGTCGTTCACATACATGCATTGCGATTCCTCTACGAATGCGATGCGGTAAAAAAAAGGGTCTTGTGTGAGTTTACTGCGTTGCGTTGCGAATTTAGTCTCCATAGACATCAATGTAAATCGTTCTGGAATTGCATTGATGGTTCACATATGTGTGAATTTCACCACGCGATTCTCCACAAAAACCAGGAAGTACACAGGAAGTTAACACCTTTTTTCTTTTTACACTATGATTCCATTGGCTAGAATATCAATCGCAGCTATGTCCAACTCCTGAAATTCGCGTTAAAATCTCAGTAAATTTGTGGTAAATTCGCACCTCAGAATGGACAAAAAACTGACCAAATTCACAGTGCATCAGTGTGAACCGGGCCTGAAAAGGAGATCCTGTAAGGTCCTAATAAGCTTGTGATGCCTGATATGTGGATTACGGATAAGATTATCACTATACCAAGGTCTAGTGGTAAGATCCTTATCTTCTTATGATTGCGTGGTGTCACTACAGCAGTGTTTCTCAACTCCAGTCCTCAAGGCGCCCAAACAGGTCATGTTTTCAGGCTTTCCATTATTTTGCACAGGTGATTTGATCAGTTTCACTGCCTTAGTAATTACCACAGCCGTTTTATCTGAGGGAAATCCTGAAAACAAGACCTGTTGGGGCGCCTTGAGGACTGGAGTTGAAAAACCCTGGACTACAGCATCTTGCATGAACTATTGGAATTCCTGTAAAATTTGTGATGGAAAAGAGCAATTCTTCCATACATATTGGAAGTACAGCAATGGTTGTTACAGCATCAAAATGTTTAAAATGTGAGCAGCATCAGAAGGACACAGCATAGAAAAGAGACATGCGATGTAAAGAAACAGCAAATAAGTAAAAAGGAAAAAATGAAGAATGTTCAGAAGATGCATTGCAGGTAGAAAACGCTTGACTCGTTCCTGGTAGTAATCACTGAGTTAAACATCTATAGCCTTTTTTTTTTAAGGCACAGATAATAGATTATGTGAGATTCACATGGAGATGCATGCATGACTTGGGTAAAATGCTTTCTCCCATGTCCATGTCACACTGCTCTGATTTATCCAAGGGGCATTATTCAAATGGCTGTCTTAAGCTATAATGTTGTTGCGTTTTCAGATTGACAAGAAAATGTGTCTGTCAGTTCACATGCATATTCCAGCTGTCCTTTCAAATACGTCCTGGTAAGTTTGCTGCAATTTTATTAATTTGCACGTTTAGCAAGAATCTGATACTAGATGATACACTCTCTTAATTACATTTGCTTTTGGTCTTGGAACAAATATGATTATGAAAACCAATTTGTATTTTTGTACATTTTATTCATGAACACTATGTTTACAGCAACGCACAAAATAGCATTTATGAAAAGGAAAAAAAATAAAAAATGCACTTGCTGTTGGTCATGGGTAGTGAAATCTCTATAGATAGCAGCATTCATTCTACAACAAAAAGTAAAAACTGGATTGTACTATCTGCTAAATTAGTTACATCTGCATGTATTAATTGCATCTGCATTGGCTTAATGGGACATGAAGATTGGACGCATGAGGCCACGCAATGCATGCAACCCAGAAGTTTGGGGAAATAATACAGAGAGGAGCACAGCAAAGGAAAATTCTAAACGGCTAAAGTAAAGCTGGCCATGCACTAAATGATTTTAAACAAACTTTTGTATGAATATTCAATTTAGGAATTCAGGCAACCATGATTGATAAATTGTAGAAGAGGTGAGAATAGCAAGGCTTGTCACTTACTACCTCCATTACCTCCATGTGGCAACACCTCTACTTTTACCTTTAGGCTTGCCTGTCATTTTCTATTTTATCCTTATTTGGGGAAAGGGCAGGCAGTCTATAGCTGTTGAATTTTAAATTTAACTTGTGCTGCTGCCTCACCCCCCCCCCCCCCAGTCATAAGATTTCCCTCTCTATTTGCTCCCGCCTGCTCATCCACTTGCTTTGTAGAATAAGGTGACCAGATTTTTTAAATGAAATCCGGGGACATTTTTTTTACTAGTAATGGCAGCGATCAGCGACTCTCTGCCCGTCGCAACCGCCACCCGCCTCACAGCCTGTCAAGTCTCACTCTCTGGGCCCCCGGCTACTACTGGGTGGGGAGCGGAGGAAGATCACTCTGCCAAAGAAGGCAAGGAGATAGGCAGGTGGCTGGCTGGGACTTGAGCCAAGGCAGAAGAACATGCGAGCGGAACTGAATGGGCATGCACCCAAAACTGAAAAAATATTCCCTCCGACCAGCACATGATCATCAGAAAGGGGCACAGATAATGAAAAAAAATACACCCCCCCTTCCTAAGCTAGCGTAGGGGTGTGTAATTCAGATTTTTTTTCTAAAATTCTGCACTGACTGTCTTTGAAATTACCCCAGCCCCTGTTCAAATCCAATCCGGGGACAAAACCGGGGACAGATTTGGTCTGGGGACAATGTCTTCAATCTGGGGACTATCCCCGGAAACCGGGGATGTCTGGTCACCCTATTGTAGAAGGATGGGCAGCTTATGGCCATAGGTATGGCCATAAGGTACATTTTACAATAAGGGTACTAGTTGACCATGGTGACAACCTCTGCAAAAATAAATAAATATGAAAAAATAAATAAACTAGCTTCTGAATGCCTGGAAGGAGAAAGATTATGATGGCAAAGCAGAGAAATAGCAGAGGTGCCTAGCTTCTGCTGCGTGTAGACCAACTACTGAATCAATCCCCCCAAAAAATAAAAAAAATATGAAAAAAATAATAAATAAATAAAAATAGGTAAAAACAACAAAACAAACTGTGGCTTGCAAAATGCAACTATAAAGCAATCTAGACAAGTACATTTTCACTACATTATATGGGGAAGGAGTAGAAGTGCAAAGATCTTGGACAAAGTGGAAATCCAAGCTTGGGGGTGGTTATGGTAGGTATGATCAGCCAGAATTCAAGTATAACTAAAGGTGAAACATTTTCTTAGTTTTGAATAGAATTGTGAGGGATTAGAACCCTGCATTTTTTTTAATTGCTGTCTGTGTCCCTGTTAGGGAGAGTTACCCTCTCTATTTGATCTGTTTACTGTTATCACTGAAAGTGAAATTAAAAGAAACTCCCAAATTTTTGGTTCCCAGAATAGGAATAATGGGGACATTTTACAATGAGGATACTAGTTGACCATGGTGACAACTGAAGATTCTCTCACTCTCTCAGCTTTTTGCCTTAGTTTGAAAGCAGGCATCCTTGGGTTGTTTTTGCACTATATAATCTTTCAGCTATTTGTATAGCGTAGATAACAAATCTGTATTAGTATATAATATTACAGCTATGTAAATCAATCGTATAGCATAGATAAAAAATCTGTATGAGTTTGACTATAGAAGTTTTATATAAATGAATTGATGACCTCCTCCTTTCACTTTCCAATAGCATATCAACAGAGGAAAACATCCTACTCAACAGCAATATTAACTTAACTTATGAATCTCTTCTCAAATAGCAGCATTTGAAAAAAGTGGTTGTAAACTCTTATATATACTCACTGACTAGCCTCAGGTGATATACAGACAAAAACAAATCCTCCCACATAGGTTGTACCGTTTTATTTGCATGCCTCTCTCCTCTACAGCCGTACAAAGTCCAGAATTTGCACAGGATTTATTAGCTCCAGAAGGCAGAGGGTGGGGACCTGACGCCACATACTGTATAGAGGAGAGAGCTTAATGTAATCTAAGAACTGTCAGAAATTACATATGTAGTTAGCAGAGGAATTCAAGAGCAGACAGAAATCACACTAGGTGCTAAAGATTGAGGCAAGTACACACTATAGGAAGATATGCTTTTCTCACTTTTCATTTCAGAGGTTTACAATCACTTTAAAACCATTCCGTCACTTGAAAAATAAAAACGGAACAATGGTCCCTGCAAAAACAATGGTCCCTGGTTACTTATTCATTCCCCGACTTGTTCATTCCTCAACTTATTTGGGGTAGGCGGTACACTTTGGTGGGGGTGGGTCAGGCACGCCTGGTGACCATTGATCTCTGGGTACCCGTCTTCTGACCTTTGACCTCTGGGGGAGGTCCCTATTCCAATTCCTGAGTTCTAGCCTTATTCTTCAAGGGGAAACCCTAACCCCAACCCCGACCCCAACCCTAACCCCAACCCCAACAATACTTTCATGTCCGGTGATTGGCAAGTCATAACTTTGGAGCCAAAGCTGCTGAAGAATCCTTACTGTTACATGGCAGGTCTGTCACCATGTGCTGTGGTTCTTTCTGCAAGCTACTGGGCAAACATTGTGTTCCATAGTGGTAGAAGGGTCTTGGGAAGAAATTACAGTATACAGCAAGGGATCAGGCATCCAACACACAAGGAAGCTATTCAAAGACTAACTGGCCATCAGACAGACAAGTGTTAATAATTTTCTTTTTAGGGACATTTAAAAAAAATATTTGATGACAAATTAATTTTAAGACCAACTATGTTTCCTGCAGCATGCCATAACCCTTAGTATAAAAAGTATGGAGTGGACAAGATTCCAAAGTCCTGTTAAATTATAAAATAGGATTTAAAATTACTTTTGTTACATAGCTGGTGATTTAAATTACACCATGGATGTCCCACCCACAGCAAAATTTATATAAATAGAATTTTTTCAATAAAGATGTAAATCCGTGTTTTTTCAGTGATTCTGAGAGGTCAGACACTTCAAATTTTAAAGCTATGTTGGACAGGAAGAACTGACATCAGCCCATTTTTCATATTCAGTTGCTTACAGACCTGTGCAAATATTATCTGTTAGTAGATATAGCCAGCCACCACTGAATATACAGTATAACAGATCTGAAGTGAGTTAGTAGAAGCTGAAGTCTGCAAGTCCACACTGAGAAATCAGAGCACTGAGAGTTGAGGAGCACTGAGAGTTGGTTGAGGATGGCCCCCTATATAGTGTGTCAGGCTAGCATTTCACTTCTCAAAGCGAAATCCTAGACTTATTGTGGGGTAAAAAAAAAAAAAAAGTGGGTAGCAGTCAGTTTGGTTATTTCAAAGTTTATATTTCTCAATAAACTCTAAATAAAATAAAAACTCTCTGGTTAGGGCACAGAATACACAAAATAGGTAAATAAATGAGATCATTAGCAACAAATAATGTAGTTAGCCCTTTAAAAGCAGCCAAGCAGATCAATGACTCTATGAGTGCAGTCAATGTCTAAAAAGGTCAGTTTGGATCTTCAACTTTGTCTTAGTAATTCTAGACCTTGGGGCCTATGTGAGAAGTAATGCCGCGTACACACGATCATTATTCACGGCGGTTAAAAAACCGCCGTGAATAATGTCATTTAAAACGGGGGAACAGCTTGTTCCCCACACACGGTCGTTTTTCACGTAATTTTTTCTCTTGACGAGAAAAACGACCGTCTGTGGGCTCCGCGGCAGTGTTTCCCTATGGGAAACACTGCCACAGAAAACATGTCGAAAAAAACGACGAGAAAAATTACAACATGTTCTAATTTTTCTCGTCCTTTTTAATGCCATTTTTCTCGTCGAAAAAAATGACAGAAAGCCCACAGACTATCGTTTTTCTCGTCGAATGGGAAAAATTACGTTTTTTTCGATGAGAAAAACGGCCGTGTGTACGCGGCATTACAGGTATTTTAGATGAAAAACATGTAATGTCTGCTGGCATCAATTTCAACCCAACTTTCTGAGGCACTGTTCAGTAGCTCTCCTAAGATGCTCAATACAGGCAACCATCTTCCTGCTCTGCTTCCGTTGGTTGTACCGTCCAACAGTGCAGCTGAAACCTTTAGCACAGCCCCCCAGCTGGGGCAAGGCTTAAGAGAGGAGATGCTTTTCCTGTGGCATCCTCACTAGCAATAACCCAGGAGGAAGGATCCTCCTTTTATGGCAGGAGACGGACAGGCAAAGACTCTTCTACATGGTCACCCCATAACCTTATCTACTTCCTTAGCCCTCACCTCTGAAAAAAACCTTTATTGATTGACCAAAGTAGAAACCATTTTTATAACCCTTTACATATATTCTCAAACTCTATCTTCTGGAGAACATTCCCAATATCAGGCAGAAGCACATATTCTACTGGGCTTAAGGGAAGCCCATAAAATCCTGAATACACAATCAGAGTTCAGGCTGGCTGTTTATAAACAAACTTTCAAATATACTTTATACATGCAACTAGAGGTGAAATCCAGGTTCGGCTCAGACATGTTGAACCCACCCTGTTCGTGTTTCACAGATCCACCAAGGTAATGTGGTCATTCCTCAACCTGATTTCCTGGCTTCTATAATGTAAACACAGGGCTGGGGGTCCTGTGTTATGTCATTGGACCCAACATCAGTTGCTTCACTTCTTTACGGGGATCTGTCATTTAACAACATCAGTTGTGTCATGTAAAGATCGTAAAGCAATGGTTCATCATAAATTACATGTATTTACAATGTTAGATGCTGTGCTTGACATGGATTACATCGCTGGACATTGTAATTGGTGAAAGTTTTTATTGAGGGACATTAGTAATTTTTTAATGCATTTATTGTATTGGTATGAAAATCGCTATGATTTCATAACGTGTATTTATTTTCATTCAACTGTTTTTGTGGATGGGGTGAGGGATACTAATTTTCTTTGGATCACATGACCCTCTTTGAGGGGTATGTTATAGAAATGATTTGTGTGCTAGATAGCTATGATTAAACACTAGTACAGTGTGAAACGCGTCAGTTGACCAGTGTGCTGTGACCTGTAGTGTGTTTTTTTGATTTTTGGGATTTTACAAATAAAGGCAATTTTTTATTCGGAGTGCTACTGTCCAGAAGAATTTGTTCTTTTGCTTTGCTAATGTACCCCTGTACTCATTCCCCTGGGAAGGTCATATATCTG
This sequence comes from Rana muscosa, assembly GCA_029206835.1. Taxonomy (NCBI): domain Eukaryota; kingdom Metazoa; phylum Chordata; class Amphibia; order Anura; family Ranidae; genus Rana; species Rana muscosa. Next base: position 1,159,944,719 of record CM055116.1, on the reverse strand, counting down.
GGTGCCCCTTATTAAAAAGGGGACTTTAGATTCCACAATAACACCCTCTCCCATATTACCCTTAACTTCTTCTTGGGGAAGGGGTCTTTGTCCCTCAACATAAGGAATACCTTGTAAGGGAGTGTGGCAAAGCATTCCTCCTTTGCAAGGCACACTTGTCTGAATGTTGAGAGACAGTGGTCTCTTCCTCACCTCCTTTAGATTCCACAATAAGACCCACTGCCATATTACCCCTAACTCCTTCTTGGGGTGTCTTTGTCCCTCAACACAAGCAATACCTTGTAAGTATGAGTGACAAAGCCTTCCTCCCTTGCAAGGCACCCTTGTCCCTATGTTGAAAGACAATGGTCCCTTTTTCATCTCCGATGCCTTGCAAGATACTTCCCAAATGTTGAAAGGTATTTTGGTTGATTTGGTACAAGAAGAATACTGCCCTCCCTTTTCTGGGTGGAATTTTAAGTGGAACCCCAAGTTGTTTTTATTTTATTTTTTTATTAAAGGAATATATTGTACTGTTCAGTAACACACTGTACAGATATAAGGCACCCCTCAAGCAGGTTATTTAAAATGGTTATTGTATTTTTAATTCTGCTATTTAAGTCGCATAAAAAGACATTCTTGCTGAATGGAGTTTTAAAAAAGCTTTTCATAAGCTTTTAAAATAACAATATGGGGTAGGAGGATCGGACTTTATTCAGAAGGCTGCAACTGATCTGTCAGATGGCTGCAGATCAGTTGAAAAAAAAGGTCAGTGGTCAGGGTTATAAGGGGGGGGGGGGGGCGATCTGAATAAATGTAAGTAAGTGTGGATGAGTATGACTTCTTATTGCACCCACAATTGCCTACCCTCCTTCAGATCTCCCTCTACTCCCTCTTATAAGCTGTACACTGACTTTTTTTTTCATCAAGTATCTTAGGGTACATGTGCCATGAGGTTCTTTTCTTTGTACCATGTTATTTCCCTCCAGTAAGTAGCCCCTTTCACTATGGCTTGAGTGCTTATTCATTTTCTACAGGATCATACTGATGAACTGTCCAGTCCAATGGCAGCTCTGTGTGTATATAGCAGGCTGCACGATGTCTTCAGTAGCCAATTCTGCACCTTATTGTCCTTCTTTGAACTGAGACAAAGTTAAACAAATACACATTACTCCTGGCATATTACGCCATGCAAGCTAATGTTCAACAGCCTGTATTTTTCTCTATCCAAGACTAAGCGTTATTTAGATAATCTTTTTTATTTTCTAGATAAAACCCTGGAACGATACAAAAGAGAATATACACACCAGATGGGTAAATCCATCATAAGCTACCTACAACCGTCAAGCACTTTTAATTAGCTGAGTGAACACAGTGTGCAGAGTACAAAATAGAAAAAAAGAAAAAGAAAAAAAAAAGCTCACTCATAATAAAAAGTCCATACTTTTCTGTGAAAAATCCCATCTGAACAGCCCCAGACGCGGTCAATCACTCTAAAAGCCACCGATGGTTAATTTGATTTACCAATATAAAATGCAAATCAGTTGGTTAAGTGGAGTGGCAGACAGAGCAGGGCTTCTTTCAAAGCATCAACCTAAATGGAAGCAGACAGAAAACTGTCTTTGCAAGGAAAATTTTAGCATTTTCGTTTGATTAGTGCTACAAAAATTTAATTAGCTTGACTAATTACAGGACAAATTGCTGTACACCAGAGAAAAGGCAGAGCTGTTTTTATCTTTGCAATGCCCTGTGTGTATTTTAGCCCAAATGCTATCAGCCAATTTGTGATAGCTTTATTAAATGAAAAGAAGACGGTACAACAGCCCTTAGCAATTGTAGACAGCCTAATGTATTTAATTAGAGAAGAGGAACACGTATATATCTACAGTGTATATGTCACACAGTTAACATTTGGAAACTATGTATCTAAGCAGTCTGTGGTTTTAAAGTGATAGTCTACCTTTTTATAGCCCAGACAATAAAAAATACTGAAGCTTCACTTGTATTTTATTTAAAGTGTAAGGATACATTTTTGGGGCATAAATAGCCTCATTGATTTTTTTTTCACAGCCTCTTGCTTTTGGCATTCTCAGGACCTTGGCTACTATATCACATATCCTCCTGGTACCCTGTCTGTCCCTAATGTGCATCTGGGGCCAAGCACTTGCTGGCTGATAGAAAAGAATGTCTAGTCACTGTCCCCTATTTGGCTAATTCATTCTAAAAGGTACATTGTAGATTGGAAAGACTAATCTGTAGCATGATAGCCCATGACTGTAGGCACGAGAGAGTGTGAAAAAAACCCAGCTGTGATGAGGTTGAGGGTTTTTTTTTTTGAGGTTAGGGAGTGGGGTTCAAATCCAAAAATAGCAGATTTTTTAGGCATACATAAGGTGGTTGTTTTCTTTCTGAATGAAAAGAACAAGCATTTAAAGAGAAGACAATTAAGAAGCAACAGAGAAGAGACGGGACTATAATGGTGCTTATTAAATTAAGAGTTGAACACAATGGAAGACCCATGCATCTTTTGGTAAAAAAAGTATACAGAGATTTTATTAATTCATTATACAAAAGTTAAAAAAAGGAGAGAACACTGTCACTAGGTCGGTTTGTACAACAGGATGATTCCAAATTGATGGTTGCATCAAATGAGGGCCGAGAATGTCATACAGGTCCCAACATGTTTTGTCCTTGGGGCTTCGTCAGGGGAGGTATGTCTTGGCCGTTTATTGTGATAGCCAACTAATGAATATAGAGAAAACACATAATGATTACCATTTAGAGGCAATAATCATAATAATTTGTCTTGAAATTGGAGGCCCACCTGTTGGCAGGTCCACAGATGAAAGAAAAAGGCAACTTCTTTCATCTGTGGACCTGCCAACAGGTGGGCCTCCAAATCTCTCCTTTTTTTTAGCTTTTGTATGATGAATTAATAAAATCTTTGTATACTTTTTTACCAAAAGATGCATGGGTCTTCCATTGTGTTCAACTCTTAATTTAATAAGCACCGTTATAGTCCTGTCTCTTCTCTGTTGCTCCTTAATTAACTAATTTTGGGATGAGGTGCGTGATATACGGCGTCCACCATTAATCAGACCATAAAAACCATAGACCTAAAGAGAAGACACTTCAGAAATACTAGCAGCAAACCATATACTTGGTTCTCCCCTGTGAGCTTCAAAGGATCCCTTAGCCATTTCCTGTTGATAGCATGAGATGGGCTACTGAAATGGATGGTTCAGAGAGGAGACACAAGTCTAGTTAACATTAAACCAGTGTTGGAATAGCTTGGTATGCTATACCTGGTTTTGATAAAAAAACTTTTTGAAGGACCTACAGCTATTCCAATTCTTCAGTATTCTTTCTGACTTTATCTGGTGTGTCTGCTATTGTTTATCCCAAGCTGTGTTGATTTACTATAGGCAAAAAATAACTGTTGTTTTGATGTTTTGTAACCTTTTATGTATTAAAAAATATAAGAGATAACAATAGAGATTGATTTCTAAAAGTATCGAGTTTGTTCACTTAGCTTAGAAAATAAAGTGCTGCGATGCTCACTTTGAACATGTAATCATATGCAAGGTAAATAAAAAACAAAACAAAACCAAAACAAGTATGAGAAATCTGCATCAGGGATGGCCAGATCTGCATGGTTACACTCAGTAGACCAGATTGTATATGCTTTAGGGCTAGTTCACACCTTGCCCGCCCAGGAATCACACAAGAACATGCTGTAAGTTCCTGTGCAATTCACACCACATTCAAAATACAGTCTGTTTGCGATCTGCAGCAGGTGTCAATAATAAGTTAATGACACCCCAAATGTAGGTCACAAATGCAGTCTGGTGCAGTGTATTTCTAAAAGTGTGCATGCACTACTTTTGGTACGGTATGGTGTAATTTTAGCCCATCAAAGCTAATGAAATCGCACCACACAGAACTGTATGCGATTCCTGTGTGGGCATGGTGTGAAGTGGCCCATAAATAAGATTTATTTACATTGAAACAAAATCCATCCAAACACCACCACACAACGAACATAAAAATATAAGTCAACCAAAAACCCAGTGGTAGAATACCTACTGTAACTAATCAACCTAACAAACAGAAAGCCTAATTACAACTAAGTTTAAACAATATATACAAAAATAGGGAGCACAGAATAGCAGTGGGAAACTGGAGGTACCGGGGAGCAGATGGGAAAGGGGAACAAACACTGGGATCAGGAACAAGGAGGAGCAGGTACAGGGTACTGGGTACAAGGTGGGGCAAAAGGATCAATGGCAAACAGAATCTGGCAACAGCGAAACACTGGATTGAGAGGCACTAGCAGGAGAGGACCTAAATATCCTAGCAGCAGCTAGCATCAGGTGGAAACTGATTACTGGGATCTGCTGGCTGCTGGGAGACACCCACTATTGGACACTGGAAGTACAATCTTCTGCAATGAGAAGCACAGTGCCACCAGCAGGTGATCCAGGTTCTGACAAAAAGATTTCCCTTGATTGGATTGGAACATGATTTGATATTAGAGGTAGACACAGCTTTACCATATTAAATCAACTAAATAAACAAACATTCACTTTGCACAGTAAACATTTACTTTACTAAAAAATGTAAAGGTGAACTAACACTGTAGACCCTCTCTTCCCCCTCCCCCACACTGTACTTACCTCCGCCGATCCTGAGCTGCCAGGATTGCCACAGCCAGTTAGACATATCTGCTCTTCTCCCTTTTCTCTGTTCCACGCATCCCGAACAGACCAAATTGATTCTGTTTGGTCATCACCATCACAGTGAATTTATATGGTCTGCCCAAAACACTGGACTGGCTGTGGGAGCCCTGATATCTCAGAATTGCCAGAGCTAAGTACAGAAGGGACCAAGGGGTTTTAGAGGGTGTATGGTGTTACTTCACCTTTACACTTTTTCTTCAAAGATGAACTAACCTGGAGGCTCATGCGCGGCTCTTGGACATGGCGGACGTGTAGCGGCAGAGCTCCGGATCCTGCCCGTTCTTCGGACCCCCGTACCGCTTCAAATCAGCAATAATCGCCACGGGGGTAAGCACATCCACACCCTGTATGACTACAGCACCCCATGGGTAAAATCGGCCAGCAAAAACACTGCTATAAGCCGCTACCAGATCCGCGCACCCAGACGGCGATGGACAAATTAGTCACTAGGCCGCAATCCCCGGCCTTGCCTACACTCGCGGACCCGTTCACAGCCATGGATCTCACGCTGGGGATGGATGATTTGGGAGTCAGTGCTACACAGGCTCAGGACACTCAGGTCTCCCCTGCGATGTCCCCACATGTCACACAGAACGTTTTAACCCCCCGAGCTAATGGATGAAAAGCTTCAGGCTCTCCTCCTGAAAATGACTCGCAACATGGCAGCTGAGGTGGGCAAGTTGTCCCAGGAATTGAGGGGTGAAATAGCCCAAATAGGGGATAGGACAGATGCTTTAGAGACTAAATTTGACGATCTTGTTAACTATGTCCAAGAATTGGAGGAGGAAACATCCTCACTGAAAAATTATATTTCACAACTCCAATTGCAACAGGAGGACCAGGAAAATAGGGAGAGACGTCAGAACTTAAGATTCCAAGGTATACCGGAATCGGTGGGTGACAACACTCTACGCCAATATCTGCTGGGTCTATTTAACATCTTAGCCCCCAGAATTGCAGATATTGGCTGGCGATTGATTCGCGCACATCGGTCCTTAGGCCCTAAACCGCCCTCTGGCGCCAGACCAAGGGATATCATAGTACGCTTTCATTACTATGATAGCAAAGAGGCTTTAACCCTTGCTACACGTAACAAATCGTCTATAGCAGTGGTTATCAACTCCAGTCCTCAGGGCCCACTAACAGGCCAGGTTTGCAAGATAACTGAAATGCATCACAGGTGATATAATTTGCTGCTCAGGGATTGCAGAATTCTAGTCTGCATCTCACTAAGGTAATACTTAAAATCTGGCCTGTTAGTGGGTCCTGAGGACAGGAGTTGAGAACCACTGGTCTATAGAGTATAAAGGGGTGAAAATTCTGATCTACAATGATCTATCTCCGATAACCCTGGCAAAGCGCAGAAACCTTCATCCAATCACCTCCCACCTGCAGAATCTACGCATCCCGTACTTCTGGGGCTTTCCTTTTTGTCTGATTCTGCCTTGAGATGGATCCCAACATTGTCTTCATGATATGCATGAAGGTGAAGCATTTATTAAAAGCCTGGGCCTTCCTCCTATGCCAGATGATTTTATGCCACTACTAGGGATGAGCTTCGAGTTCGAGCCAAACTCATGTTCGACTCGAACATTGCCTGTTCGCCCGTTTGCCGAACAACGAACAATTTGGGGTGTTCGCGGCAAATTCGAAAAGTCTATGGGAGAAATCTAAAGTGCTAATTATAAAGGCTTATATGCAAGTTATTGTCCTAAAAAGTGTTTGGGGACCCGGGTCCTGCCTCAGGGGACATGTATCAATGCAAAAAAAAGTTTTAAAAACTACAGTTTTTTTAGGAGCAGTGATTTTAATAATGCTTAAAATGAAAAAATAAAAGTGAAATATTCCTTTAAATTTCTTACCTGGGAGGTGTGTATGATATGCATGTAAAGTCGCGCATGTTTCCCGTGCTTAGAACTGTCCCTGCACAAAGTGTCATTTTTGAAGGAAAAAAAGTAATTTAAAACTCACTCGCGGCTATAATGAATTGTCGGCTTTTATCAATACATAGAAAAGTCATTGATAAAAAAAGAAAAAAAAGTGTGGGGGTTCCCCCAAATTCAATTACCAGGCCCTTTAGGTCTGGAATGGATATTAAGGGGAACCCCGCCGCAAATTTAAAAAATAAATGTTGTGGGGTTCCCCCTAAATATCCATACCAGGCCCTTGAGATCTGGCATGGATTTTAAGGGGAACTCCACCCCATTTTTTTTTTTAAATGGCGTGGAGTCCCCCCAAAAATCCATACCAGACCCTTATCCGAGCACGCAACCTGGCCAGCTGCAGGGGAAGAGGGGGGGAGAGAGAGCGGCCCCCCTCCCTCCTGAACCGTACCAGGCCACATGCCCTCAACATGGGGAGGATGTCCCCATGTTGATGGGGACAAGGGCCTCATCCCCACATCCCTTGCCCGGTGGTTGTGGGGGTCTGCGGGCGGGGGGCTTATCGGAATCTGGAAGACCCCTTTAACAAAGGGGACCCCCAGATCCCAGCCCCCCCTATGTGAATTGGTAAGGGGTACATTGTACCCCTACCATTTCACAAAGAAAGTGTCAAAAAATGTAAATAAAAACACACAAACACCTTGGAAAAGTCTTTATTAAAAAAAAAACAATAAAATAAAAAAAAAAAAACATTCCAGCGATGAAATCCAGTGTCCCGCGGCGATCCCGATGTCCAGCGCTGTCCGTCATTGGTTGTGCCTGTGCGGACCTGATGGGGAACTTCCTCCGCTGTGTTTTAAATGTATAGACCCGCCCCTTCTAAAGTTCCCCATCAGGACCGCTCAGCGGACCAGATGCGGAACGCGAGAAGGGGCGGGTCTATTCATGTATTACACAGCGAACGAAGTTCCCCATCAGGTCCGCCCCCTTGGTATGTCCGACCCCGCCTACGTCATTGGCCTGAGCGGGAAACTTCCTTCACTGTGTAAATTTAAATTACACAGTGAAGGAAGTTCCCCGCTCAGGCCAATGTGGTAGGTGGGGTCGGACATACCGAGGGGGCGGACCTGATGGGGAACTTCGTTCGCTGTGTAATACATGAATAGACCCGCCCCTTCTCGCGTTCGGCATCTGGTCCGCTGAGCGGACCTGATGGGGAACTTTAGAAGGGGCGGGTCTGTACCTTTAAAACACAGCGGAGAAAGTTCCCCATCAGGTCTGCACAGGCACAACCAATGACGGACAGCGCTGGACATCGGGATCGCCGCGGGACACTGGATTTCATTGCTGGAATGTTTTTTTTTTTATTTTTTAATAAAGGACTTTTCCAAGGTGTTTGTGTGTTTTTATTTACATTTTTTGACACTTTCTTCGTGAAATGGTAGGGGTACAATGTACCCCTTACCAATTCACATAGGGGGGTGGGATCTGGGGGTCCCCTTTGTTAAAGGGGTCTTCCAGATTCCGATAAGCCCCCCGTTCTCAGACCCCCACAACCACCGGGCAAGGGTTGTGGGGATGAGGCCCTTGTCCCCATCAACATGGGGACATCCTCCCCATGTTGAGGGCATGTGGCCTGGTACGGTTCAGGAGGGAGGGGGGCCGCTCTCTCGTCCCCCCCTCTTCCCCTGCGGCCGGCCAGGTTGCGTGCTCGGATAAGGGTCTGGTATGGATTTTTGGGGGGACTCCACGCCATTTTTTTTTTAATTTGGGGTGGAGTTCCCCTTAAAATCCATGCCAGATCTCAAGGGCCTGGTATGGATATTTAGGGGGAACCCCACGCCATTTTTTTTTATTTGCGGCGGGGTTCCCCTTAATATCCATTCCAGACCTAAAGGGCCTGGTAATTGAATTTGGGGGAACCTCCACGCTTTTTTTTTATTTTTTTATCAATGACTTTTCTATGTATTGATAAAATTCGACAATTCATTAATAGCCGCGAGAGAGTTTTAAATGACTTTTTTTCCTTCAAAAATGACACTTTATGCAGGGACAGTTCTAAGCACAGGAAACATGCGCGACTTTACATGCATATCATACACACCCCCCAGGTACGAAATTTAAAGGAATATTTCACTTTTATTTTTTCATTTTAAGCATTATTGAGAACACCGCTCCCATAAAAACGTCTATTTTTTAAACCTTTTTTTGCATTGATACATGTCCCCTGGGGCAAGACCCGGGTCCCCAAACACTTTTTAGGACAATAAATTGCATATTAGCCTTTATAATTAATTAGCACTTTAGATTTCCATTGTATTTAATAGGGTTCTAAAGTTCACACGAACATTCTGTCTGTTCGCAGGTTCTGGTGCGAACCGAACAGGGGGGTGTTCGGCTCATCCCTGGCCACTACCTGCAGCCCAGCAAAGCCGTAATGCACCAACTACACCTAACCGGGTGTGGACCGGTTAGGCGTAGACAACGGTGCATTCACAGGGTTAATCCCCATTCACAAATCCGGCTTTGCCGGATTTGATGGCTCCCGCGCACATGCGCGGAGTGACGTCTTCACCGCTCCGACCAATCACAGCGCCGGAGCAGTGCTGTGATTGGTCGGAGCGGCGATACCCGGAAGTAAGCTTCCGGGTATCTGTGGAGCAATGGCTGCGGCTGGAGGGGGAGACGAGGACGGCTTTGGGGGCCCCGCTCTAAGGTAAGTGATGCATAATGAGCTAGTATGCTAGTCATACTAGCTCATTATGGCTTTGTCTTGCAGGTGTTTTTTTTTTTTTTAAACGGGTTTACAACCACTTTAAGGGCGGTGGTGTCCTGGTCGTGTCAGGTGGCCCCAAATCGATGGTCTGAGATAGAGAAAGGTGCCATATACCCGGTGCATCCATGCTCTCTGGTGTGGTCTAGACCCCTACACAATGATCCCGTATTGAAAAACATGTGTCTGGCACCCATGCTATTCACCAAGTCCATATGGAATAAGTGTATGTTGAAATATCCACTCTCATTACCATGTCCTCCTCTGACTAACATACTGTTAAAAAACACACAGAATTTCCAAGCTCAACCTACCAACCAATCAGCAACCAACCGAATTCACCTGTCTAACAGTGCGTTAAAAACAGGAGTTTAGTTGCACGCATTTGCAAATACATTCGTAAGCTGCAGGCCCCGTCAAGGCTCCCTGTGTTTTTTTGAATTTCCGAAAAAAGCAAAAAAAAGAATAAAACGAAAAAAACTAATTTTTCGAATTTCCGAAAAGCAAAAAAAAATGAATTTCCGAATTTCGGAAATTCGGAAATTCAAAAAATATTCGGAAATTCAACTTTCCAAATTTCCCATTTTCGAATTTTAGATTTTCAAATTTTGCAATTTCGAATTTCGAATTTTCGAATCTCGAATTTTTCGGAATTTCGAAAATTCGAAAATTCAAAAATTGGAAATTTCGAAAATTGGAAATTGCAAAATTCGAAAATCTAAAATTCGAAAATGGGAAATTTGAAAAGTTGAATTTCCGAATTTTTTTGGAAATGCTTTTTTCGGAAATTCGAAAAATCTTTTTTTTTCGTTTTATTTATTTTTTATTTTTTTTTGCTTTTTTTGGAAATTTGGAATTCCGAATTTCCCGAATTTCCGAAAAAGCAAAAAAAACAAAAAAAAAAACGAAAACGTAAAAAACTAATTTTTCGAATTTCCAGAATTTCCGAATTTCCGAAAAAAGCAAAAACGAACACAACAAATTTTTCAAATTTCCCGCATTTCAGAATTTCCGAATTTCCGAAAAAAGCAAAAACGAAAAAAACGAAAACAACAATTTTTTCGGCAGTGCACATGTCTACTGTGAAGACCAGTCATAGGTAGGGGCAGTGACTGTTGTTTTTTTTAACATACTGCTAAACCCTGTATTGCCTGACTGTTTGGCCTTTGGTCGTCTGTTGCCCTGGATGCAGACTCCACTCTAACAACTACGGAATTTGGTTAACCCGGTTACGCGCAAACTTCATGCATTTGCAGCCCTGCAAGAAAATTTTTCTATCCCTCAAAGTTTATTTTATTTTTACCTCCAGGTTAGACACTATTTTTATTCATTGCCCCCGACTCTCACCCTAGAAAGGCCTACTCCCTTTGAACGTGTATGTGCGGAAAGGTCCCCATCAGTTGCATCTAATATCATCTATATACCATATTTTGCATGAATCTGCGGAAATATCAGCTAAATTTACACCTATACATGCGCAAATGGAGTTTGCTATTGGAGCGCCCTATTCGATTGCGAATATGGGCTAATATATGGTCATCAACTTTCAAATCTTCTAAATGTGTAGCCCAGAGGGAAACAGCAGTGAAGATTTTAATGTTTTGGTATAAAACTCCTGATCGTCTTCATCGAGTAAATCCTGCCCTCTCTCCAAAGTGTTGGAGATGCAGTACAGAGATAGGCTCTCACTTCCATGTTTTTTGGTCCTGTTCACTTATACAGACATTCTGGTCGGAAGTTATGCAATTACTTCAGACTATAACAGGCCTCCCTCTCCCCCTGGATCCTATCAATTATTTACTTGGACTCCCATTCCCAGGTATCCCAAAATGTGTCAAACGCTTGACCTCATTTATACTTCTAGCCGCCAAGAGGGCTATACCATTGTGTTGGCTGTCCACCACCCCTCCCTCTCACAATTTATCAAATTAGTTGCAGAGGTTAGGAAAATGGAGAATATCTTACTGCCATGGTTCATGACACAGTATCTCAGTTTGATAAAGTTTGGGAACCTTGGGATCGCTCAAGCTATGGTGAACATGTGAACTGAGGGTGTTCTGTTTTCCTATACTGTCCTTATGAAGATCCCTTGGTTGTGAGCTGACATTCACAATTATATACCCTGTATACATTCTTTTTGCCCTTTGATAAATTATTAACTATACATATGCAAATTATATTAGAAAGGTTTTGATATTGCCATATGCATATTTTTTCCATGCATCAACTGCTTTTACAAATATGTCACTGTTTACCTGATGTACGTTTTGAGATGTATAAGTTAAATATGTCTTGTTACATTCTTTTTGATCTAATAAAAACTACAATTATAAAAAAAAAGATGAACTAACCCTTTAAGGCTTAGTTTACACTTGTGGTTTGGGGGGTTGGTAAGAATAGTAAAAATATGTGGTTGGGCTGAGTTTTTAATGCCCCCAAATGCCCCCCCCCCTTTAATCTGGAAGGGCAGGAAAAATACACACTCTGCAACTGTGATGTTTTTCTCCATAGGAATGTGGTCAGCTGCACCTTCACGCACCGCTCTTCAAAGACAAGCCCTTACAATAAATAAAATCCAGTGTGTAGAGGGTTTTCTGTTTTGTTTTTTTGTTGGACAAAGAGAACAGAAAAACCGACAATACACACACAATACTGGAAATTGGTGTATGGCTACACCAATACCAATTCTGAAAGTTAAAGTGGATGTAAACCCACTCTCATCCTTTCTAAACTACTGCAATAGTGGTTATCTCTAAGGATATACATGCCTCCTGCGAGTACCCTTACCTGTCAAATGTCTCCCCTCTGTCTGTTACAAGACCTGAAAAACTGCAGATTCTGTGGGTGGGTCTGTTGTCCGGAGTTCGGTGGGTGGAGTCGTGATGTCAGTAGACTCCCCGCCAACCTCTACACTCCCCTTGTCAACATGCATTTTCTCCTGTGTATTTCTTACACTGAACTTCTGCTATGATCACTAACACCCAGTCAAAATACAGAAAGGTCACCACATGACTTCAGCATGCCCAATCATGCTAAGGTGTGGATCAGCCAATCCGGGGAGAGCTGGAGAAGAAAGGAGGAGGGGATCTGAAGTACACAGAATGTCTCTCTCAGGCTTGTGCATGAGATGTGTAAATCACCAGTCACTCACAGCAAGGGGGAAGAACTGACTGACAGTTTTTATCTCACTAAAAAAAGATAAGAGGACTGCTCAGAGCTGGAATAACTCTTTGTGGCAAGACTGGGCATAGATGACATGAAATCCTATACTGTACAAGGTGCAAGCCTTAATTAAAAAAAAAATTGGGTTTTCATCCACTTTAATTATAACATATAATATATACCGGTAATTGAAACATGTTAAACAAACATACTTAAATGCTACTACAAAATTTTAAATACTTTTAAAAAATGTCAAACAAAGGTATATAATGTGGCAAATATTTTTTTTCAAAACGAGTAATAAATAATTGAAAAACAATTATTTTGCAGATTAACCACTTCCATACAGGGCTTTTTATACCACTTCAATACCGGGCCTATTCTGGCACTTCTCTCCTACATGTACAAATCATCATTCTTTTGCTAGAAAATTACTCAGAACCGCGAAACATTATATATATGTTTTTTTTAGCAGACACCCTAGGGAATAAAATGAAGGTCTTTCCAACATTTTATCTTGCACGGTATTTGCGCAAACATTATTCAAACGCCTTTTTTGGGGGAAAAAAATGGTTTCATGAATTAAAAAATAACAAAATAGTAAAGTTAGCCCAATTATGTTACGCCGAGTAAAAAGATACCTAACATGTCAGGCTTTAAAATTGCGCACACTCATGGAATGGCGCCAAACTTCGGTACTTAAAAATCTCCATAGGCGATGCTTTGAAAATTTGTACAGGTTACCAGGTTAGAGTTACAGAGTAGGTCTAGTGCTAGAATTGTTGCACGCGCTCTAACGCACGTGGCGATATCTCACATGTGTGATTTGAACGGCGTTTACATATGCGGGCGGGACTTACATGTGTGTTCGCTTCTAAGCGCAAGCTATTGGGGACAGGCGTTTTAAAAAAAAAATGTTTTTTTTGTTTTTTTTTTTTACTTGTTTTTTTACACTTTTTTTTTTTTTTTGATCACTTTTATTCCTATTACAAGGAATGTAAACATCCCTTGTAATAGGATTGTGTGTGACAGGTACTCTTTATGGAGAGATGCGGGGTCAATAAGACCCCACATCTCTCCTCCAGGCTGGAAAGCATGAGATCAGTGAAATTTTTTTCACGATCTCATACTTACAGCCGCAATGGCGGCTTTGTTTACATTTGGGGACCCGGGCGTGACGTCATCACATCGCGCCCGGGCCTCCGACGATCATAGAGATGACTGGTGACCATCTGATCACCAGTCAACTCTATGCTCATCACGTGACCCACCACCGGGGCCGACGATTCTCTCCGGGTCCCCGATCGCACGGGAGAGCCCAGAGAAGCACCGGATGGCGGCGGGAGGGGGGGTGTCCCCTCCCGCCGCCTATAAGAACGATCAAGAGGCAGAACCGCTATTTTGCAGTCCAAAGACCGCGGCTATGGAACGCGCTACCCACGGATATCCATATGGAAGAAAACCATCGGGCCTTTAGGAAAAATCTTAAGACCCACCTCTTCTGATGGATCATGAAGCTACTGGATGCAAAGCGCCTTGAGGCGATTTAGTTTGCATTTGTTAGCGCTATACAAGTTTTTCACTCACTCACTCACTCGCTGTGATCATTCTTATGGTGCGCAGGATCGCCAGCTGAAAACAAGGATATCTGAATGATGCCTCTAGCTGCAGGCATCATTCAGATATCCCCCCTCAAACCCAGGACGTCATATGACGCCCACCCGGAGGGAGAGAGGGTTCCTGCCGGCGTCATTTTGCTATGGCCCGGTATGGAAGGGGTTAATATATGCTTATCTTTAGGCAGCAAAGCTCATTGCTTTGTCTTTTTTTTTTTAAGTTCTATCAAACTTTTAAGACAAAATGTGGCAATCACAGTAATTTCAGCAACATAATTTTTCATCTTCATGATTGCTGTGCTAGAAACATATTTTCTGCATTAAAGGTCATTTGAAGGTAAGCAATAAATACATTTTCACCATAAGTTGAGTAGGATATTATTCATGTAATTTAAAAATTTGTGTTTTACAAGCTTTTAGAAAAACGGCCTTAAATGGAAACCTCCATCTTGTATAATTATCACTGGCAGTTTTTAGGTGAAGATTTGTGTAATGGCATTTAGCCACTTTTCAATGGAAAGGGACGGGACTAAAATATCTAACTGGCAACCTACTTGACGTTTAAGCCTTTTTACACAGTTTCTTATTCCTAAGTTTATATAAAGTACATGCGTTTAATGCATGTTAAAGCGGAGTTCCACCCAAAAATGGAACTTCCGCTTTAAGTGACGGTGACCCCCTGACATGCCACATTTGGGGGCGAGTGGATACCCTCTTTTTAGAGGGCTCCAGCTCCCACTTTCTCCCGGGGCTCTGCTGCGCCAGAAGGAAGTTCACCTCTCCCCCCTTCTCGGGAAATCATCTGGGACACGTCACAGGTCCCAGATGATTGCCTGGCCAGTCACAGTGCGCAACGCAGCTCGCGCATGCGCAGTGCATGCCCGGCTGTGAAGCTACAGCCGGGCGCCCACAGTGACAATGCCGGCACAGCGGAGAGGAGGGGGAGAGGAGCGGGGCTTCGTTCCCCTGCATCGCTGGACCCTGGGACAGTTAAGTGTCTGATTATTAAAAGTCAGCAGCTGCAGTATTTGTAGCTGCTGACTTAAAAAAAATATTTTTTTGTCGGAACTCCGCTTTATCACTATTTAGATGCATTTTGTCTGTCTTTGAAATACAGCTATGCTGTGAAGGACCACACTTCAACAGGAAAATGCAGCTCAACTGCCAATAAAGTAAAACAAATAAATTTAATGTTCATTAGATTGACACACTATTTACAGTAATTGAGGTTTACTAATTGATAAAACCATTCTTTCCCAGCACTTTTGGGAATACAATTCTAAAGTAGAACTGATCCCTGTAGCCGCAGACACTGTAGAGCAACTCTCCCTCAAAGTTTACTACAGCAGCAGCAGTAAAATTGTTCAGATCTAAACTCTTCCATCTTTCCTGTGCACCTGCTCTGTGTTTACTTTAGAGTTTATTTCTGGCAGGTGGAATAAAATGTTTTGTCAGGAAACTCCCAGAAATATTTTTTTTTATTTTTTTTCTGTGAACTTCAAGGATGATTTGCTCCACTGTGTCTACAGCTACAAAGAGCAGTGTAGGCCTATGTCACACAAGGTTGCAAAAACAGAAACAAAAACATTTTTTCTGGTTACCTTTCATTCCCAATATACTCACCTTCCACCCAAATCTCCTATTTCTTCTGGAGTTTATTTTTGCATTCCCTTGTTCCTTAGGGCTCATTTACACTTCCTTTCTCTTTAACACACATTAACGGCTAGTTTACAGTTGCTTCAAAACAAGGCTTTGGGACAGGCTTTCTTAAAGCTCTCTGAACGCTAGTCAAAGCTCCTGTCACTAAATAAAATGGTTAGCTTACAGTGCTGTTTACACCTTGCTTTTGCTTTGCTTTGACTTTGCTTCAAAAATTATACCCCATGTAGCTTCAGTGGTGCTTCAAAGTATCTTCAAAGCCTCCATAGAAGTCTATGGTAAAGTTCGCTTGAACCCCCACTGAAGCCCCACCGAAGCCCCACCAAAGCCTCATCGAAGCCTCATTGAAGCACCAAGAAAAAGCAAGGTGTAAACAGGACCGTAAGCTAACCATGTTATTTAGTGACAGAGGCTTTGACTGGCATTCAGAGAGCTTTAACCACTTGCCGACCAGCGCATGACGATATACGTCGACACAATCGCACGGCTGGGCAGATGGGCGTACAGGTACGTCCCCTTTAAGACGCAGTTTTGGGGGTGCGCGTGCGCCCGCCGCAAGCTCCATGAGTCCGACCGCGGGATACCCACGATCGTCTCACGGAGAGGAAGAACGGGGAAATGCTGATGTAAACAAGCATTTCCGCATTCTTCCTAGTGACAGGACACTGATCACAGCTCCCTGTAATCGGGAGCAGTGATCAGTGTCGTGTCACACGTAGCCCATCCCCCCTACAGTTAGAACAAATCCCTAGCACACACCTTCAGCGCCCCTACTGGTTAACCCCTTCACTGCCAGTGTAATTTTTACAGTATTCGGTGCATTTTTATAGCACTGATCGCTGTATCAATGACAATGGTCCCAAAATGGCGTCAAAAGTGGCTGATGTGTTCGCCATAATGTCGCAGTCACGATAAAAATTGCTGATCGCCGGCCATTACTAGTAAAAAAATAAATTAATAAAAATGCCATAAAACTACCCCCTATTTTGTAGACGCTATAACTTTTGCGCAAGCCAATTAATAAACGTTTATTGCGATTTATTTTACCAAAAATATGTAGAATACGTATCGGCCTAAACTGAGAAAAAAAAAGTTTTAAATATATTTGGGGATATTTATTATAGCAAAAAGTAAAAAAAAAAATTGCTTTTTTTCAAAATTGTCGCTCTATTTTTGTTTATAGCGCAAAAAATAAAAACTGCAGAGGTGATCAAATACCACCAAAAGAAAGCTCTATTTGTGGGAAAAAAAGGGACGTCAATTTTGTTTGAGAGCCACGTGCACGACCGCGCAATTGTCAGTTAACGCGACGCAGAGCCGAATCGCAAAAAGTGCTCTGGTCTTTGGCCAGCCAAATGGTCCGGGGCCTAAGTGGTTAACAAAGCGTGTCCGAAGCCATGTTTTGAAGCAAGTGTAAACTAGCCCTTATAGAGACACTGTCACCCTGCCCATGCAGTGCAAAGTAACAGTCACTCTGCAAAGGGCATCTTCTGACACCCTGTATTCACCATACCCATACTACCTTACAACTCCTTACTCCTCAGCAAGAACTAATATTTTTGGTTATGGGGTAGTATATGACCTGCACCCCTGTGATAATGCCCAGGTAGCCAATCAGGTTTTAACACTCCTAATAACAGGGTTGTGATGTCACCGCTTTCCTGCATCACCAACACACTGCTTCCCTGTGTCATTGGCTGTGGAAGAGGAAGGAGTGGTAAGGGATAGTTGGTAAGGTTTGTATATCAGGTTTGGAGATGCCCTTTGCAAAGACACAATCACTTTGCCCTGCATGCAGTGGCGTATCCAGGGTATGGCAGATAGGGCAAGTGCCATGGGCGCTATATGAAGGGGCGCTCCTGAGTGGCTGGGCAGCAAGGCACTTAGATCTCTTCTTAAAATGGCCCTGATTTAGCCACTGTTACTCACTGTCAGCCTGGGGTGGGATCCTGGCCAGCAGAGACTGCTATAGGTCGTTCACCACTGGCCCCTGGCTCATTGCCCAAACTGGTTGCTATCCACGGCCCGACTCGCGTCTAACAACCAGTGACGTCACGAGGAGGAGAGAGGCAGAGACCAGCATTCAGAGCGAAGAAATTTAACTTCCTCCTCCGCGCCCACTGCTTGGCTCCACCCACCTCCTCCCTGCATCTTCTCCTACATGGACAGGAAACATATGAGACCCTGACTGCAGTGCACAAAGGGAGAGAGGAGTTTAGGCAGTGGCTCCTGGTGTCTCCCTAGAATATCTGCAAACTAGGCTGCTGTGCAGGAGAGGGGAAAGGAGCCGAGAGGTGTGCTGTGCTCTCCCTCCTCTCCAGCTTCACAGTCCTAAAACTGCAGCTCTTCTCTCCCAGTGGCTCTGTGTGAATAGGAGCGCCCTGCAACTTCCCCCTCCTGTCCTGACTATAGAAACAGCAGAAAGGAACCAGCAACCTGGTATTATAGGAAGGCTGCCACAGGACAAGAAAGAGTTAAAAGCAGGAGCTGATCCACCTCCTGCTGCTTACTGAGCCAATGGTTGATGCTGTAACCCGCCCCCTTCTCAAGCACAGAGTACTGGAGCCATGCTGGAGCCTGGAGAGAGAACTGAGCTGCCGTGGGGAGTGGGGAGGGGGCAGAGAAGGAGAAGGAGAAGAATGCATTCAGGTGAAGGTAATGTGGAGAATGTGCACAGGAAGAGACATTTACTACAACGCTCCTCTCTTTATTCTCTCTGTACTTTCTGATGTATTCTGTATTCCTACTTTCTCTTTCTCTCTCCCCCTGCCCCCCCCTCCTCTCTCTCCCCCCCCCCCCCCCCCAGTTTTCTCTCTTTCACCACTTCCATCTTCTCTCCCCTCCCTCCCTTTTGTTCCCTCTGGCCATACCCAGTATAAACAGTAAATATTACAATAAAATATACAATGCTGTTTTTCCTTCTTCACCTTCGTGTTACAATTTAACTGTAACTGCATAGATTAAAGTGGTTGTATACTGCTGGACTTTCTTTTTGTTTACCATGCAAGGTAAAAGGTATAATGTGCTAGTATGCGATACTAGCACAATATGGTAAACTTACCTTAGCACAAAGCCCTCCCGCACCCAGAAGTCAAATTTTTACTAATTTTGCTTCCGGGTTTGTGGGCTCTGTGACTGGCCTGAGTCACGATGAAGTCACTCCTGTGCATGCGCACAGGAGCCACCGTTCATGTCACAGGGTTCTAAAGGAACAGCACCAGTGGCCGTTCCTTCAGAGCGCATGCGCCAGTGATGTCACTGGCTCCATGTAATGTAAATATCTACTAAACTGTACATGTTTAGGACATATTTACTGTACCTATAGGTAAGCCTATAATAAGGCTTACCTATATGTAAGAGGCAGTAAAGGAAGTTTACTTCCACTTTAAGTGATGGTGGAGCCCTCCCTCTGAATACCATATACTGTATATGTGGTGTCCTGTAAACCAAACATACAACTTTATATCCTTCAAACAAATAAAAATATCAAAATATAAAATTGCATATTAGTGATATTAACACCCCCTCAAAATATTTTTGATAACAAGTTGCAATATGTAAGTGATGATAACACCCCCTCAAGAAATAAAATAACTCCACTTACAATAGGGGGTGTCACCATCACTAATATACTACAATTTTATATTTTGAAAGTTTGCCTTGTTGTTTTGTTAGGTGTTTTGAAAGTGATATTAAAAGGTTCACTTTTTTTTATTTTTTTAAATAACAAACATGTCATACTTGCCTCCACTGTGCAGCTCGTTTTGCAGAGTGGAACCGAACGTCCTCTTCTGGGGTCCCACGGCGGCTGTCATGGCTCCTCCCCGCATCAGATAACCCCGTCTAGGAAGCTTTCTCCCGAGGGGGTTACCTTGCAGGCGTGCTCCCATGTCATACAATCGGCGTCCATAGCCGCTGATTGTATGACACGGCCCCGCCCCCCGGCTGCCACGTCATTGGATTTGATCGACAGCAGTGGGAGCCAATGGCTGCGCTGCTATCAATCTATCCAATAAAGAGCCGATCAGCCATAGGGAGAATGACGCGGGATCGCGCCCGCGGAAATTCGAGGCTCAGGTAAGTAAAACGGGGGCTCGGGGGGGCCAGACACTGCAAGGTGTTTTTTCACCTTAATGCATAGGATGCATTAAGGTGAAAAAACACAAAGCTTTACAACCCCTTTAAGGTTGCCTGAAAGATGGGTTTCAAATGTTTTGACAGGGGCGCAGTTTCAGTGCTTGCCATAGGCGCCATTTCCACTAGATACGCCTCTGCCTGCATGGTGTCTCTTTAACCACTTAGCGACCACCCTCTAGCAGTTTAATGCTACAGGGCAGCAGCTGTGCGCCGGATCACGTATATATACGTGATTATGGACTTCCCCCTGCAGGTGACACACGTGCTCACTGGTGGGCCACTTCTGCTGTGAAAATTCACAGCAGACCTGCTGGTGTCGGGAACTCAATGCTCTCCGGCACCTGCTGATCGCCAGTAAACTACACAGAATGTAATCAAGGAAAATCCCAGGTCTGACAGGGGGGAAGGCATGGATTCTGTGTCATTAGTACAGTTACAGTGCATATTTTTTAGCACTGATCACTGTATTAGTGGCACTGGTTCCCGAAAAGCATCAAAAGTGTCAGTTAGTGTCTGATTGACCGCCGCAATAATATAAATAAAAAATCCATAAATATATACCATAGTTTTTTAGATGCTATAATGTTTGTGTAAACCAATCAATGTCATGGATATGCAGTAGTGTTTGTCTGTCAGCTTACCTTCCTTCCCATGTGTTCATCTTAGAGGCCTGAGCCCTTTCACCTGGCTTCCTTTATAATCTCCTCCCAGCCAGACTCCACCCCAGGCCCTATCACAGAACACTATATTAACCTGTGCACTGCAAGCCTGCTTTGCTGATCAACGTGTTTGTTAGGCATTGTGTGTTTGGGTTCCTGCCTGCCGTGTGCTACGTCTGGCTCTCTGTTACATATTTGGCTTGTCCCCGACTATCCCTGTCTGCTCGTGACCCTTGACCTTCGGCTCATTCTTTCGTTATCCTTGTCTGCTTGTGGCCCCTGACCTTCAGCTTGTTATTCGGTTCTCTCATATCTTGTGCTGCTGCTTCCCCTCTTTTCCCCTTATCCTACGGGGCGTGAGCTAGGAAACTCCAGGGGCCGCGACCTGGTCCCAGCCTGCAGCATAACATCCTCACCACTAGAGGCCCTGGAGAAGACCTGCTGGGTCTTAGACTCCGCGCCCTGGGGAATCTTGGCTCTAGCTTCCGTTAGGATCCCGGTTGTGCTCCTCTGGTCCCGCTTTCCACAACCACCCAGTTTCCTATCCGCAGCAGTCAGCCATAGGGTTCACTACCTTGCGGTGCACTCCTGTCCCCCTACGGTGTGCATCTGTCACCTGGCCACAGGTGACCTTGACAGTTTGATCAGCCATGAACCCGGCTGACATCCTGTTACCCGTGGATGATCCGTTGCAGGGCATAGTTTGCAGACTTGAAACCCAGGAATCGAATCAGACTCAGGTGATGCGATTCCTCCAGGATCTGGCTTCTCGCTTTGAGCAGCTTCAGGCCTCCTTGGGAACCCTGAATCCGCAACCTCAAATACAACCAGCGGCTGCACCTATTGCACCAGTCGCAGCCACACACTCACTACAACTGCCAGCTCCGTCCCGTTTCTCTGGGGACTCCAAGGCTTGCAGGGGGTTCCTTAGCCAATGCACAATTCATTTTGAGCTCCAGCCCCAAAACTTCCTGTCTGATCGGGCTAAGGTAGCCTATATCATTTCCCTCCTCTCTGGTGAAGCTTTAGCCTGGGCAGCCCCTCTGTGGGAACTGAATGATCCAGTGGTTTCTAGCCTGTCTGGCTTCTTGAAACTTTTTCGGAATATCTTCGAAGAACCGGCTCGTGTCTCTTCAGCGGCCAGCGCCCTTTTACGTCTCCGCCAAGAGTCTGCTTCTGTGGGACAGTATGCCCTTCATTTCCGCATACTGTCGGCTGAGTTGAGCTGGAACAATGAGGCCTTAGTCGCAACCTTTTTGCATGGCCTGTCTGATAGAGTGAAGGATGAATTAGCAGGAAGAACCATCCCCACTGATCTGGCCGGCGTTATCTCCTTGTGTAACCAGATCGATATTCGCTTTCAGGAGAGGACCTTAGAAAAGCAACGCCAGCACTCCTTGGTTCTTAGTCAGCCTGAGCTCCCCTCTCTTCGACCCGTAGAGCATCTCCTACCAGCTGAGGAACCCATGCAGCTGGGTCAGACCAGGCTATCCCCCGAGGAACGTGCTAGGCACAGAACTCTTGGTCTGTGTCTTTACTGTGGGGGCAAAGGTCATTTTCGTGATACTTGCTCTCTTTGTCCAGAAAAACGTTCGTGTCCACTTCATCTGGAAAGTGGAGTATTGGACCCAGAAATATCACCTTCCCCTTCTCGTCTTCTGCTTTCTGTGTTCCTTCATGTTGGTGCTTCTTTTCATTCGGTCTCAGCATATCTGGATTCCGGAGCCGCTGGTAATTTTATGGACTGGGAAATCGCATCGTCCATGAGACTTACTCTTTTGCCCCTCACCACACCATTGGTGGTCTTGGCGATTGATGGTACTGTTCTCCCAGGGGGACCTATCCGCTTCCAGACCCTCCCTGTTAAGATGTCGGTAGGGACACTCCACCAGGAGTGGATATCCTTCCTTATCTTACCCAAGGCCTCAACGCCTATAATTTTGGGTCTCCCATGGTTACAGCTCCATTCTCCTCATGTGGACTGGACTACTGGACAGATCCTGGCTTGGGGTCCCTCCTGTTCCTCGTCCTGCCTACCCAAGGTTGCCCCCTGTGAATCTGAGCCGGTCATTCATTCCAGGTTGCATAACCATTTACATTTCTCTGTCCCTAACCACCCTTGGACGCACAGCCAGGCTAGCTTGTCTACAAGTCCTGCAGTCGCTACGTCTTGCGATGCGATTCAGGTAGTCGCTACACCTGACTCAGCTATTCACTCTGCCTCTGTACTAGTTATGCCAGTCCAGCCCATGCCCAGTGAGCCTCCTACTTTTTCTTGTTCAGGACATTCTGCTTGTCTTTCAGCTATTCAGCTTGACTCCTGTGACATGTCACCCTCTAACCAACCTGACTTCAGGGTTCCACTGACATCTGCCCAGTTTGATGGTCCTGTGCAAGATGACCAGTTCCCCTTTAAGGGTCTAGGGGACCCTCCTCAGATTCCTGTTGATCCTCTCATGCCCTTGCTTATTCCTAGAGAGCCTTTGGTCCTCAATAGATCTTCTTGTCATCTCCCTACCTCGTTTTCAGTCTCTGAGGATAATCTTAAGTACGAGGTTAGACAAGTTCTGGATTCTCGGCTCTGCAGAGGCATTCTTCAGTACCTTGTGCATTGGAGAGGTTTTGGTCCTGAGGAGGCGTCTTGGATCGCTGCATCTGATGTCGCTGCACCTCATCTGTTGAGAAGGTTTCATCAGAGATTTCCCTTTAAGCCTGGGCCCAGGCGGGGGAGGGCCCATAAGAGGGAGGGTACTGTCATGGATATGCAGTAGTGTTTGTCTGTCAGCTTACCTTCCTTCCCATGTGTTCATCTTAGAGGCCTGAGCCCTTTCACCTGGCTTCCTTTATAATCTCCTCCCAGCCAGACTCCACCCCAGGCCCTATCACAGAACACTATATTAACCTGTGCACTGCAAGCCTGCTTTGCTGATCAACGTGTTTGTTAGGCATTGTGTGTTTGGGTTCCTGCCTGCCGTGTGCTACGTCTGGCTCTCTGTTACATATTTGGCTTGTCCCCGACTATCCCTGTCTGCTCGTGACCCTTGACCTTCGGCTCGTTCTTTCGTTATCCTTGTCTGCTTGTGGCCCCTGACCTTCAGCTTGTTATTCGGTTCTCTCATATCTTGTGCTGCTGCTTCCCCTCTTTTCCCCTTATCCTACGGGGCGTGAGCTAGGAAACTCCAGGGGCCGCGACCTGGTCCCAGCCTGCAGAATAACATCCTCACCACTAGAGGCCCTGGAGAAGACCTGCTGGGTCTTAGACTCCGCGCCCTGGGGAATCTTGGCTCTAGCTTCCGTTAGGATCCCGGTTGTGCTCCTCTGGTCCCGCTTTCCACAACCACCCAGTTTCCTATCCGCAGCAGTCAGCCATAGGGTTCACTACCTTGCGGTGCACTCCTGTCCCCCTACGGTGTGCATCTGTCACCTGGCCACAGGTGACCTTGACAGTTTGATCAGCCATGAACCCGGCTGACATCCTGTTACCCGTGGATGATCCGTTGCACGGCATAGTTTGCAGACTTGAAACCCAGGAATCGAATCAGACTCAGGTGATGCGATTCCTCCAGGATCTGGCTTCTCGCTTTGAGCAGCTTCAGGCCTCCTTGGGAACCCTGAATCCGCAACCTCAAATACAACCAGCGGCTGCACCTATTGCACCAGTCGCAGCCACACACTCACTACAACTGCCAGCTCCGTCCCGTTTCTCTGGGGACTCCAAGGCTTGCAGGGGGTTCCTTAGCCAATGCACAATTCATTTTGAGCTCCAGCCCCAAAACTTCCTGTCTGATCGGGCTAAGGTAGCCTATATCATTTCCCTCCTCTCTGGTGAAGCTTTAGCCTGGGCAGCCCCTCTGTGGGAACTGAATGATCCAGTGGTTTCTAGCCTGTCTGGCTTCTTGAAACTTTTTCGGAATATCTTCGAAGAACCGGCTCGTGTCTCTTCAGCGGCCAGCGCCCTTTTACGTCTCCGCCAAGAGTCTGCTTCTGCGGGACAGTATGCCATTCATTTCCGCATACTGTCGGCTGAGTTGAGCTGGAACAATGAGGCCTTAGTCGCAACCTTTTTGCATGGCCTGTCTGATAGAGTGAAGGATGAATTAGCAGGAAGAACCATCCCCACTGATCTGGCCGGCGTTATCTCCTTGTGTAACCAGATCGATATTCGCTTTCAGGAGAGGACCTTAGAAAAGCAACGCCAGCACTCCTTGGTTCTTAGTCAGCCTGAGCTCCCCTCTCTTCGACCCGTAGAGCATCTCCTACCAGCTGAGGAACCCATGCAGCTGGGTCAGACCAGGCTATCCCCCGAGGAACGTGCTAGGCGCAGAACTCTTGGTCTGTGTCTTTACTGTGGGGGCAAAGGTCATTTTCGTGATACTTGCTCTCTTTGTCCAGAAAAACGTTCGGGTCCACTTCATCTGGAAAGTGGAGTATTGGACCCAGAAATATCACCTTCCCCTTCTCGTCTTCTGCTTTCTGTGTTCCTTCATGTTGGTGCTTCTTTTCATTCGGTCTCAGCATATCTGGATTCCGGAGCCGCTGGTAATTTTATGGACTGGGAAATCGCATCGTCCATGAGACTTACTCTTTTGCCCCTCACCACACCATTGGTGGTCTTGGCGATTGATGGTACTGTTTTCCCAGGGGGACCTATCCGCTTCCAGACCCTCCCTGTTAAGATGTCGGTAGGGACACTCCACCAGGAGTGGATATCCTTCCTTATCTTACCCAAGGCCTCAACGCCTATAATTTTGGGTCTCCCATGGTTACAGCTCCATTCTCCTCATGTGGACTGGACTACTGGACAGATCCTGGCTTGGGGTCCCTCCTGTTCCTCGTCCTGCCTACCCAAGGTTGCCCCCTGTGAATCTGAGCCGGTCATTCATTCCAGGTTGCATAACCATTTACATTTCTCTGTCCCTAACCACCCTTGGACGCACAGCCAGGCTAGCTTGTCTACAAGTCCTGCAGTCGCTACGTCTTGCGATGTGATTCAGGTAGTCGCTACACCTGACTCAGCTATTCACTCTGCCTCTGTACTAGTTATGCCAGTCCAGCCCATGCCCAGTGAGCCTCCTACTTTTTCTTGTTCAGGACATTCTGCTTGTCTTTCAGCTATTCATCTTGACTCCTGTGACATGTCACCCTCTAACCAACCTGACTTCAGGGTTCCACTGACATCTGCCCAGTTTGATGGTCCTGTGCAAGATGACCAGTTCCCCTTTAAGGGTCTAGGGGACCCTCCTCAGATTCCTGTTGATCCTCTCATGCCCTTGCTTATTCCTAGAGAGCCTTTGGTCCTCAATAGATCTTCTTGTCATCTCCCTACCTCGTTTTCAGTCTCTGAGGATAATCTTAAGTACGAGGTTAGACAAGTTCTGGATTCTCGGCTCTGCAGAGGCATTCTTCAGTACCTTGTGCATTGGAGAGGTTTTGGTCCTGAGGAGGCGTCTTGGATCGCTGCATCTGATGTCGCTGCACCTCATCTGTTGAGAAGGTTTCATCAGAGATTTCCCTTTAAGCCTGGGCCCAGGCGGGGGAGGGCCCATAAGAGGGAGGGTACTGTCATGGATATGCAGTAGTGTTTGTCTGTCAGCTTACCTTCCTTCCCATGTGTTCATCTTAGAGGCCTGAGCCCTTTCACCTGGCTTCCTTTATAATCTCCTCCCAGCCAGACTCCACCCCAGGCCCTATCACAGAACACTATATTAACCTGTGCACTGCAAGCCTGCTTTGCTGATCAACGTGTTTGTTAGGCATTGTGTGTTTGGGTTCCTGCCTGCCGTGTGCTACGTCTGGCTCTCTGTTACATATTTGGCTTGTCCCCGACTATCCCTGTCTGCTCGTGACCCTTGACCTTCGGCTCGTTCTTTCGTTATCCTTGTCTGCTTGTGGCCCCTGACCTTCAGCTTGTTATTCGGTTCTCTCATATCTTGTGCTGCTGCTTCCCCTCTTTTCCCCTTATCCTACGGGGCGTGAGCTAGGAAACTCCAGGGTCCGCGACCTGGTCCCAGCCTGCAGCATAACATCCTCACCACTAGAGGCCCTGGAGAAGACCTGCTGGGTCTTAGACTCCGCGCCCTGGGGAATCTTGGCTCTAGTTTCCGTTAGGATCCCGGTTGTGCTCCTCTGGTCCCGCTTTCCACAACCACCCAGTTTCCTATCCGCAGCAGTCAGCCATAGGGTTCACTACCTTGCGGTGCACTCCTGTCCCCCTACGGTGTGCATCTGTCACCTGGCCACAGGTGACCTTGACAGTTTGATCAGCCATGAACCCGGCTGACATCCTGTTACCCGTGGATGATCCGTTGCACGGCATAGTTTGCAGACTTGAAACCCAGGAATCGAATCAGACTCAGGTGATGCGATTCCTCCAGGATCTGGCTTCTCGCTTTGAGCAGCTTCAGGCCTCCTTGGGAACCCTGAATCCGCAACCTCAAATACAACCAGCGGCTGCACCTATTGCACCAGTCGCAGCCACACACTCACTACAACTGCCAGCTCCGTCCCGTTTCTCTGGGGACTCCAAGGCTTGCAGGGGGTTCCTTAGCCAATGCACAATTCATTTTGAGCTCCAGCCCCGGTTGGATCCCGGTTGTGCTCCTCTGGTCCCGCTTTCCACAACCACCCAGTTTCCTATCCGCAGCAGTCAGCCATAGGGTTCACTACCTTGCGGTGCACTCCTGTCCCCCTACGGTGTGCATCTGTCACCTGGCCACAGGTGACCTTGACAATCAATATACACTTATTGGGATTTTTTTTTACCAAAAACATGTAGCAGAATTCATATTGGCCTACATTTATGAAGACTTTTTTTTTTTTTTTTTTTGGATATGTTTTATACCAGAAATTAAAAAAAATATTATTATTTTTTTCAAAATTGTCTGAATTTTTTTGTTTATAGCGCAAAAAAAAACAAACATGCAGTGGTGATCAAATAGCACAAAAAGAAAGCTCTATTTGTGGGGAAAAATATGACATACAGTGGGTACGGAAAGTATTCAGACCCCCTTAAATTTTTCACTCTTTGTTATATTGCAGCCATTTGCTAAAATCATTTAAGTTCATTTTTCCCTCATTAATGTACACACAGCACCCCATATTGACAGAAAAACACAGAATTGTTGACATTTTTGCAGATTTATTAAAAAAGAAAAACTGAAATATCACATGGTCCTACGTATTCAGACCCTTTGCTGTGACACTCATATATTTAACTCAGGTGCTGTCCATTTTTTCTGATCATCCTTGAGATTGTTCTACACCTTCATTTGAGTCCAGCTGTGTTTGATTTTACTGATTGGACTTGATTAGGAAAGCCACACACCTGTCTATATAAGACCTTACAGCTCACAGTGCATGTCAGAGCAAATGAGAATCATGAGGTCAAAGGAACTGCCTGAAGAGCTCAGAGACAAAATTGTGGCAAGGCGCAGATCTGGCCAAGGTTACAAAAAATTTCTGCTGCACTTAAGGTTTCTAAGAGCACAGTGGCCTCCATAATCCTTAAATGAAAGACGTTTGGGATGACTAGAATCCTTCCTAGAGCTGGCCGTCCGGCCAAACTGAGCTATCGGGGGAGAAGAGCCTTGGTGAGAGAGGTAAAGAAGAACAGTATCGCACGACCGCGCAATTTTCAGTTAAAGTAAAGCATTGCGTTATCGGCATTAAGTAGCCTGGTCATGAAGGGGGGTAAATCTTCCAGAGGTCAAATGGTTAAAGCAATTATTATGGTAATGCAATAAGACTGTACTCATGATGCCATCACTTTTATGTGTACTGGGAGCCTCTTCATGTGTCGCCATGTAGGAAGAGACTTCTAATAAACCTATTTTATAATGATACTTACCAGGAGGATTCAAAAGCATAGAATTATAGTAGTTCTAAAACCTAAATTTTTTTTTAACCTTAATGAATTTTCATTACATTACGGTTAAAAATGTTTAGGTACAGGTAGCAGTATGCCGCCTAACCCCCCCCCCCCCAATACTTACCTGAGTCTTTACTCAATACAGCACTGTGCCCGCCTGTAGTGGCTCTCTTCTCCCACTTCCTGGTCCCACAGGATTAGCTGAGGCAGCGGGAGCCATTGGCTTCTGCTGCTTTTAGTTAAATTCTGTGATAAGGGAGGGAGGAGGAGGGTTGATCTATGGGTGCAGGCAGCGTGGCTCGGGAGTGAGCCTGCAGGTGTGCCCTCATAGAAAGTGGCACACTCAGAAGAGGAGGAGCACCAGAGGGGGACCCAAGAAGAGGTGGTCTGATAGGTAAATAATGATTGGTATTTTTAGAAAGTAAAAAACAAATTATACTTTACAATCACTTCCAAAGTTTGGAAACACCTTTATTTACTACCATATTACAATAAAACCTCACACCGATCCAGAAGGAGTCTTTAGAGGTTTGTATTTCAGAAACATGAATTCTGATTTGGTTTTGACCTTTTTCTTGTTGAATAATTTAAAGCTATATTAAACCCAAAAGCAACCATTTATTATATTGCAGCTTACCAATTCTTAGATGGGATGGGTTCATTAACTTTCTTTTTTAGGCTTTCTGTCTTTTATTTCCTCCGGGTGATCCAGCCAATAAGTCTTTTGTTTTTCAAAAGAATAAGCTGTCCTGCAGATGTAGCAGTTAGAGGCACGAGACAAACCATTTAACACTGACAGGGGTGCTTACAATGGTCAGCCTAAATGTATGTATAACTTTTATTCCAAAGGATTAAAAAAAACTGTCTGCTGTAACTGCTAATAAGGTATTATTTAGGGTTTGGCTTCAATTTGTTAGTGTATTTAAATCTGCTAGTACATCTAACACCCCCCCCCCCCCCAGCTGACAATGCTGCTGTCCAAAGGTGCCCTTGTGCTCCTTAACCCAGAGTGGGGGCACTCTAATATAGGGTGTGTTGCTGACTAGCTCGCCAAGTGAAAACAAAAGGTAAAAACCTTAAAGGAGTTGTAAAGTCAGAAGATTTTTTATCTTAATACATTCTATGCATTTAGATAAAAAAAAAACTTCTGTGTGTAGCAGCCTCGCCAGCACTCCCCTAACTATCTACCTGAGCCCCTTCTATCTCCAGCGATGTCCACGATCCCCTTAACCATCCAGTACACTCCTCCTGATTGGCTGAGAGAGAGCAGCGGCGCCCTTGGCTCCCGTGGCTCTCAATCAAAGTCAGTCAGCCAATCAGGGGAGAGAGGGGGCAGCGCCAGGTCGGAGCTCTGTGTCTGAATGGATACACGGGGCTTGGGTGACGCCTGTAGCAAGCTTCTGGCTGAGGGGCACTCAAGGGAGAGAGGGACTACGAGCAGCAAAGAGGGACCCGAGAAGAGGAGGATCCAGGCTGCTCTGTGCAAATCCAACTGCACAGAGGAGGTAAGTATAACATGTTTGTTATTTACAAAAATAAAAAAATCACTTTAAAGGGGTTGTAAAGGTTCGTTTTTTTTTTTTCTAAATAGGTTCCTTTAAGCTCGTGCATTGTTGGTTCACTTACCTTTTCCTTCAATTTTCCTTCTAAATGTTTTTTTTCTTTGTCTGAATTTCTCACTTCCTGTTTCTCCTCACTGAACTTCACACCATCATCCGAGTGGTGTTGAGTCAGCCAGAACAGCTTACTGAGGAGGAACAGGAAGTGAGAAATTCAGACAAAGAAAACAAAGAAAAAAAAATATTTATAAGGGAAATCTAAGGAAAAGGTAAGTGAACCAACAATGCACTAGCTTAAAGGAACCTATTTAGATAATAAAAAACAAACCTTTACAACCCCTTTAAGAAAAGGAATGCAGCCACCATATCTAATACTTGGTAAACTGCTATATATTAAATTTTTGGATTTGGGATTAATACTGATTACTTGCTGTACCTTTCATATACTGAATATAGCAGTTTTCTACGCTTTCATTTATCCATATGTCATTTGGAAGGACCCTCTTAATTTGACATCTATATAATTGATTGCAATGAGAATTTATATGTTTTTCTGCCAGTAAATACCTTCTACAGCACACTTCCTGTTTCTTGTCTGGTAAAAAGCCTAGGATTATGATATCATGCACAGCTCTCTCTCTCTCACTCTTGTGAGAGTTTGCCAAGAAGGGAGGAGTGTTGAGTCATAAGAGGGCCAATGAAAGCTGCAGGGCTGCAGAGCTGGAGGTGTGCCTCTGTGTAAATCCAGGAAGTGAACAGGCAGCAGCTGCAGTCGCCCACAGTTAAAATGGCTGTAGCCAGACTTAGTGGAGGGAGATTTCTGCAGCATATTTGGCAAGTACAGAATCACAGCATATATAAAATAATATGCAAAGTGGTTGGAGGGAAGCTTCAGAATGGCAAAGATGTTTTTATTACAAATTATGTGAGCAGACTGTAGTTTCTCTGTAGCCACCCTGGCTGTATGATTATGTCAGATTTTTGTGACTCAAAGCGGTACATTGTTTTGCATAGAAATTTGGTGTTTTATATTGTAGGCCTGTAATTCTTAGTAATAACTCACTTATATCTGTCCAAACAAGAGTCTAGTAGATATACTGGGTATGATAAAGTTTGAAACACTAAATTATAATATAATAAATGTATGGGGTCTCCTTTAAGACTCTCAGGACTACCTTACACAGAAACCCATTCGGCACCCAGGATGCAATGTTTCCACCCCAGAGACTCGTGGGTGGGGTTATATAAGGAGGAGGTGAGGCTGCGCTCGGCCTCTTTTGGACACGAGACTTCAGTGGAGAGATCTTCCTGTGCGGACCTGCTGTGGTGCAAGGCCTGAAGCCTGGGGCCTTGCGCTGTTATCCAAAAGAGCCTTCCACCTCCATCGCGAGCCTGGGTGGCATCTGACTTGGTCGTCCTCAACCGCAGCTGAGTCGGAGACCAGGCCGCTGTAGACGCTGTGTGCGGAGACACAGCAGGTGGAAGTTCCCGGACTGGGATCGCGTCCGGAGGGGTGAGCGAGCACATGCTCAATCCACATACTGTATACTATTGTTAGGCCTACAGACTGCCGTGGCCGACCAGTTCTATTTAAGCCCCACTGGAGATCCATAGCAGAACTGAGTCAAACGGATCTCTAGTGGAGTGTTCCATGTTGGCACTTTTACCCTTTGGATTACAAATGTGTTCCTGAAATGTGCACCACCGTTTAAAGACTTGCATGCAAAGAATTCATCCCCTAGAGTTATATGGTCAGGCCTGGCCATCTAGTTAGTTTATTTAGTTGCTGCGCCATAGGGTACATAGTGAAGTACTGTTACACGTGGCGCGTGTGCGCCATATCTTATTAGTTGTATTGTGTCTATTGCTGCAGGGCTCTGCAGAGATATTCCTGTGATTTGTTATAACTGTTGATTTTATTGCCAGTAGAAGTAAACTCATTATTCTTCTATCATTGCATTGGTGTCTGAATGTAACCATAGAGCATAAGATATATACATTACCCTAGACTAACTGTGCCGGGGGGGGGGGTCGAGTAAATTGCCGGGGATTGACGGAGCTGTCTTCAGGGCCCAAACTAAATCTGCGGCCCTCTTAGCTGAAGGTAACGCTACATAAATAACTATAAATAATTTTAAAAAATAATAATATAATAATAATAAAATGAATTTTCTCACGATTCACTATCGCTCAATTCTGCAAGTGTTCTAATTTATTATCGCTGTTTTCTAGCTGCTCTAAAACCACTTTTGACATAAAGGGACACTTTTTGGTTGCTATGGACAATCTTAAGTTTCCAGGCAGAAAAAAACTGTTTATATAATATAAAACTGCACGTAGGGCACTGGACAGACCACTAGGGACAAAAGGGAAGTGAAATGATTTGATACAGTAATGTAATCTGTAAGATTACAGTGTACTGTATGTATTATGAATTAAGTACTTTTTGAATTTGCCAGGCTCCACCCCCGTACGTTGCAACGCTCGCAGGGAACGGAGCACACAGAGGCATCGGGCGGAGGACACAGCCTGCAGACACAGGGGGGACATCCCAGGATCCTGGTGACAAGGTAAGTAACCTGCACCAGGATCCTGCAATGCCATCCTGATTGTGGCTCTGAGGTTACCGCTAATGGTACTGAAATTTAACTCCGAGCCACACTCGGGAAAACTGCCAGGGAGGTTAAGTTAACTGAGTCATTTTACATTCTCAACCACTTTGTAAACTGTTCTATCCTCACTTAAAGCAGTGCTCCGCTTGTTTGCCTTCTCCCCCCTCCACTGCCACATTTGCCACCTTTTGGGAAAGGGGGAGGGGATGCCTGGTTTTGACAGGTACCCGCCCCCATTTCCATCTGACTTTGCTACGTTGAAGTCATCTGGAAGTTCGGCCCCCCTCCTCTTTCCTCCGCCGCCGGGCCATTCACAAAGCGCAGCGAGCTTTGCACACGTGCAGTAGGGAACCGACTTTAAAGCTGCAAGGCTTCACTGCCAGTTTCCCTTACCCGAGATGGCAGCGGCAGCACCAAAGAGCCGATTGAAAAATCTGATCAGGTGAGGACACCGCTGGATCCCTGGACAGGTAAGTTTATTTGTAGCTGCTAACTTAAAAAAAATTCTGAAGGAGCCTGGAGCTCCTCTTTAATAAACCTTTACTTGGTGGTATATGGGTTAATGACACCTTTTTGTACTCTTTCCTTCTTGCTTACCTAATATCCATACCATCGATAGGTGGGCTCAAGGTGTACACCATTTCATTGACACTCACAGTGCACCTGGCTGACACCTACCTACCCTGCACTATTTTGATAAAACCTAAAGTGTATCTGGTTATTTCCAGGGTCAGTCATATATTTTCTGGGTCCCTTTCTGGCCAGCCGAGACCCTCTATTTGCTCACTTTGACCACTCTCTTGGCTACAGACCTATCTATTAACTTAAACAGAATTGTAAACCAAACAGTACTTTGACTTTGAAAAAAGAGTCATTGTCATGCTCACCCATACTCATCCATATTCTAAGCTAAATAAACTAAAGGACCTGTGCCCAAAGCTTTCAAATATGTCCTGCTTACAATTCATTTGTAGAGGTATAGAAATTAAGCCAAGCCAACACAACTGTACAAAGAGACAGAAGATAGAGTTATGGCGTGGAGTCTACAAACAATGAAAGGAGAGAGTCTGCAGTGTCTGCAGTGTCCTGCGTGTCCAGCCAGGGTCCCAAGATTTTATAGAATTTCCCTTCACGTCTAGGGTTGCCACTTTTTCTTCAAGCCAAACCCAAACACTTTAGCGGCGCACAGTAAAATATTTTTTGTTTTAGTATACATTATAGGATTATAACAGACCTGGAACACCTTTGGGCACTCTAAAGAGAATAGTAATGTGGTGCACATAGTGCCCCCTCACCCACCTTTCAAGCCCTGCTCCAAGTCACATTCCTGTCTGAATCATGTTCAAAACTCAGACTGTCCGGGTGAATCCTGGATAGGTGGCAACCCTATTCACATTCCTTAGCCTCCTATATCAGCTTGTATAAAGGCAGAGTTTGAATAATCATTTTTTTCCACATACTGAGATGTAGGGTTTCAGTACAAGTCCATTGAAGGGCAACTAATGTTCTAGCGTAGAAGAACATAATCCTCAAAATCTGTTTAAATGTAGCAGAGGCATCCCAGTCTTCAAATACACTCAGTAAACACCATTTTGGTTTGTAAATGTTTGGAAAATCAAAAGTATCAGATATGAAGACCATAATACTTGAACAGAAGTGTCTAATTCTATGACAGTACCATACCATATGCATAAAATCGCCATTCTCCTGATCACATTTGTGGCAAATAGGTGAATATCTTTTATGCATACTAAATAAACGTTGTGGGGTAAATTGCATCTATGGAGGTAGCATAATTGTATAAGCTTATCTCTGGCAGAAATTATTGTAGTAGGGTATGAATTAAACAGTTCCTGTCAGTTCTCATCCGACATATCAGAGATGTCTGTCACCCATCGAACTTGCAGTTTAGACATGTGAGAAGAGGGCTTAGTCATTAGAAGGAAGTAGTAAGTAGACGTAAGAGATGTATGAGTCAAGCTGAGAAGATCTTTTTCAAGTTTAGAATTCGAGAGCCATACCTCCCAAGGCCCAAATTGCATCTCCTCTGTGTGACGTAATTGTCGATATCCAAAATGCAAAGTGGCAGGGATACCCATTTCTTGTCTCATGGTCATAAAGGTTTTGAACATACCTTGGTGATACAGTTGATGTAAATAAGTAAGACCTTGTCTTGCCAACAACAGATCATTTGGTAAATTATAAAATGGCGGTAGTCTAGGATTATGTCCCCTAATAGAGTTAGTTAGTTAGTAATTAGCTAGTTAGTTGGAAATATGCCTTCGACCATTGATGGTCAGTAGAAAGTTAAAAAGTGTTTCGCCATATATGTACATTCATTTACAGTGACTTATTCAAAAAGTGACATATATTGATCAGCCAAATGGTGTATCATACAATCCTATCCTGATTGGACCATTCACTTATGTATATAAATTATAATCCATACGTAACATCAAAAAGAAAAAAGAAACATTTTCATAAATATAAAAGTCCAAAGTGTATAAGACTTCCATATTGATAGAAGAAAGTCTTTATATTCCAAAGATCACTACGGTGTGTAAGCTGTCACCAATATATACTGTAGGTTCAGATGCACTTACCGGATAGTGTGGACTCAAATGTTATTAACATAGAGTGAGGTGGGCATCAGGAGTCTAAGCTCTCCCAGACTTTAAAACTATGTAGCAGATCCATCATCCGTTCCCACATCAGTCACAGTAAACTTCTCACTCAGTAGGTCAATTGTCATAGAAGCAAAAAGACTCTCCACATAGTGTAAAACCATTTATATTGAATTTATTAAAAGAATATTGCACTTACAGCCAACAGGAAGAAAACAGGCATGTCATCATAAAATCCAATATTCATAGTAATCGAATGCAGTTGTTAGATGAACATCAACTCGACATGTTTCGTCTGAAAATACATCATCTGGAGTAGGTCTATCCCATCTTTCACTGCGTTTATATAGTAGTATCTATTGAAATCATTAATCACTGATTGTCTTCTATCAGTGACACTTCCTACCTCGGATATCATTTCCAAGATGGTGCTCGGAGTGCGTGTTAAGCCTCGGTTTGATTTGTGTAACTGAGCATGTGCCATTCCAAGCCTCAATCCCATAATGGATCAAGATTCGTTAGGGTTGTGCATGTGACCTTCCTTCACCAACACCAACTACAGGAGGAGCTTGACTAAGTGTAATGAGCCCGGAAGTAACTAATTTCTTTTAAAAATGTGCATACAGTATATATATGGAGTTGCTTAAAATGACCTACTAATATTAACCACTTCCAATCCAAGGACGTCATATGATGTATTTGACTTTCAGTGGGGATATCTGAATGATGCCTGCAGCTGCAGGCATCATTCAGTTATCATCTTTTATTGCCGACGATTCTGTGCACCGTGAGAACAATCATAGCGGCAGTTCAGCCGAATGATCGTTATTACAGGTGGTGGGAGGGGACAAAAAAAAGCAGCCACGTAACCCCTCAGCTGGGAGTAGATGTGGAAGTGGAAATATGTGTGGAAGATTGTTTTGCACATCCTCTGGTAAATCCATCCAAAATACTTATTTCAGATGTATATTTACAGGATCTTTTAGGGCTGGGGGGCTATTGAATTTGAATGTACCGTAGTTTAGAAAACCTGTCAACCATATTACACCTGTGGATTCCAGGGTGTAATTTTCTTCCTCCAGATTCCCGAAGAGGTACGAACAGTCGTGATGGCAACATTGGAAGAGCAGTGTTATGTTTCACATAATTATGTGTATTATTACTGTTGCAGTGTAATTTCATGATATCATAGAGTAGTGGCATCATTCACTAACAAGCTGGTCGTTTGCTGCCACTGTAGTCTGTCTTTTGTCCTATTTTTTGTATTTGTAGGGTTTACTCCCTTATGGTTACCCAGATTCATTGCAGAAACAGGGCTTAGGAAAGCCATTGTATTTGTACATTTTAACTACTTGCCAACCAGCCAACACTGCTGGCCAGTGGCTTGAGCAGGCACTGTGACATGCCAGTATGTCATCCTGCTCATGTGGATTGGCGGGCCCCCTGAGAAGTGCAGCGGCGCAATCCCAATAGGCAGTGTAGGCATGTGTCTACAGGTGCCCTTCCTAAAGGGGCTTCCACTGCTCGGGGCCACCTGTATGAGGGGAGAGATAGGGCCCAATACATCAGGCCAAACTTTAGTAGCACAGCACATGGGAGTGGGGTGCTGAGTGCTGGGGCGCTCTCAGTGATCCCGTATCCAGCACTAAAAAAAAACTAGCACTATGTAGTTACCTCCGCCCGACAAGTGGAGGCAGCCTCCTCTCCTGTTGTTATTTTCAGGGCAGGAAGAGAGTGGCACCGCATGGGAGTCAGAGAGCATAAGGTAGGAGCAGACAGACTTGAAAGCAGTGGACAGAGGAGAGCATGCAGCTAGATACATTTAGCTTTGCACGGAGAAATGTTTAACTCCTTAGGAAGTGTTAATTACATTGCTGATAGCCAGTAATACAAGGGGTTAATAAACACTGTCGGTGGAAACTAATTAGCATGAATGGGGTAATTAACACTACCACTAGCCATTGCTAAAGTAATGAACAGTGACAATGTTTATTAACCCCTTCATGCTGCATTTTTGGCCATTGGCAGAGTTAATTAACCGCACAATAGGGGGGTTATCTTTGTGTCAACATGCACCAATGCTAGGGGTTATTATTGCAGATACTGATTCCAATCCGTGGCCTGCCTATAGGCTCCTAAGATGTAATAGATATGAATAACAGGGATATGTCATTGCATATATCAGCATTTGAAAAACAATAAGCGAGAAATCCCATTTGTACAGAGTTTGTATTCTCACTAGGACTTTTGTGGTTGCATGCCTTTCTGTCTTTGTGCCTAGAGTCATTTGGTAAAATGTGGATCAAGGAGACCATTTCAGATTCCTGATCAAAATTTTTTCTTGGGCTATGGGCAGTTTTAGGTTTGGGCTCTGGGAAGGTCAGGGTTCAGGGTCTGACTGATTACCTATATATTTGGTAATGTAAAGTTTATTTTGATCATTTTGTGTAAGAAACACTGTCAATAGGTTGGAAGCATTTTTCTTTCGACATTCTGGTGAATCTTGAGTTCTACCCCCTGGAGTGACCTATTTCCAGGTCCTGGACTTTTCCCAGTAGGTCCTCAATTTTGGCTAAAAGCCAATTTCTTGAATCTGTCTAGTGACTTCCACTTATGCCGCGTACACACAGTTGGAATTTCCGATGGAAAAAGTCTGATGCTTTTGGTCGGATATTCCGACCGTGTGTATGCCCTATCAGACTTTTTCCGTCGGAATTTCGGACGGACTTAGATAGAGAGCAGGTTCTCTATTTTTCCGTCGGAAATTCCGACAGAGGTTTTTCCGGTGGCAAGTCCGGCTGTGTGTACGCGGCATAAGACTGATGTTAATTCTGTTAAACTGGACTGAGGATTTGAAGTTAACAGTAGTCATCTGGCAACTCTCAAGTCCTTAGCCCTGGACAGTTCAGATGGTGACACTTTTCCCTCATTGTCCCCTCAGTCAAGGTAGTATGTAGGTGACAGCATATTTAGAAGGGTTTTTGCTAGTTTACTGTATGCGGTTAAGGTGACACATGCTGTGAAGGTCGATGCCACGCATGTGCCAATAAGAATGTCAATTTTTAAAGTAATGTATGAATATCTACTAGCCTATGCCCTTCTGAGCACACTGGGAAATAGATATTATATCTGTAGCCTTATTTTTTCCTCTGTGACATTTTCTTCTTTGCAGCGTATTCTTGTTTTTCTTGTACTTTTTCAGATGAACCTGAGGAAAGAAATGCAAGTAACTAATGTAATGGGCAATGATTCTAAGTGCAACAAAATGTGCAAATGACTACACATAAATGAATACATATGGACGGCATGTGCCCCATTGAAATGCATGGCAAAATGAGGCCCTAATACATATGACTTGCTTGTCCTTGTCCTTTGAGTGCAGCAAAGCAGCTGCTACTGGTCAGACTAATGATATAGATGACTGCCACATGAATTCTACAGAGGAAGACAGATGAATTAAAAGTAGTGTAAGTTGACATGTTTAATCTGCATAACAATGCCTAAAGCTCCAAAAAACCACCCAATGTGGCCCAACAAACTCATGTAAATAGAGGTTCTAATGTTGCAAATAGGGATTCATTAGATCAACCATGTCATTGTAATGACAAAGGACAGCAGGCCAATGAGAAAAAAAAGAAAATCTTCCTAAGTGCTACATCTAATAAAACACGCTCATCTGTTCGTTCATGAATGACGCTCTGCAGGTCATGTTTATGCCTGAAGAGTTACTCAGCTTCTTTCATTTCACAGTATATTCTCTGCAGGATTAGTTACACTGTTGTATTAAACATTCAGAGTTTTTCATGATAATGCAGAGATACCGTTTCAGGACTTGAATATATTTTAGCTGCCTGACTGGATATGTGTGATGTCTGATGTGACCATTTGCCCACCTTTGTGCCACAAAGAATACTCTTGTGTACCTGAATAAAAGTGTAATATGTCTTCACTGTCTTCACTATGGAAAGCTCCTGGCTTCAGATTTTCATTCCTTCTTTTCCTTTTTGAAGCGTTGGTTCTGTTTTGCAGCAATATGCTTGGAGCACCGATATAGACCCAAGTTTGTCACGGTAAATGGGCAGTCCACTCAAAACTCAAATAACGCACCTGCAGTGTCTCTTTCTACTTCTACTCATGAGTAGGGATGAGCTTCGAGTTCGAATCGAACCCATGTTCGACTCGAACATCGCCTGTTCGGTTGTTCGCCGAATTGCAAACATTATGGGCCGTTCGCGCCACATTCGAGTGGCGCGTCACGGCCCATAATTCACTGCGGCATCGCCGTGCATTGCTGGCTGATGATTGGCCAAGCATGCACTATGACCCGCATGCTTTGGCCTATCACAGCGCAGAAAAAACAGAGAGCCATAATTGGCCAAAGCCAGGTTGGCTTTGGCCAATTATGCCTCAGGGGATTTAGTACGCGCCCCACAATATATAAGGCGGCCTGGAAGTCGGCCTTGTGTAGTGTGTTGCGGTGTTGGTTAAAATACAAACGGAGAGAGAAAGAGAGTGTATTTTGATTTGAGTTAGATAGAGCAGGCAGGCGAGTCAGTTAGCTGCAGTTACAGTGTGTAGAGGATATATATGCATCCTAGGTGTTGTATATATATATTTATACACTGTATTCAGTTTAGCTAGATCCGTTCCTGGTATTCTCTATACTGTGACAGGCAGGTGATTGTGCTAGCTGCAGTGTTTCACTTAGTGTACTGTGTCCTTTGCATGGCATTCACCTAAAGCTTACCTGAATACAATTAGTGGTGTTCTCATACAAATACAGGCAAGGAGCTGCAGTATTTTGTTTTAGTGTCCTTTGCACAGTGTGCACCTAAAGCTTACCTGAATACAATTGCTGGTGTTCTGATACAAATACAGGCAGGGAGCTGCAGTATTTTGCTTTAGTGTCCTTTGCACAGTGTGCACCAAAAGCTTACCTGAATACAATTGCTGGTGTTCTGATACAAATACAGGCAGGGAGCTGCAGTATTTTGCTTTAGTGTCCTTTACACAGCGTGCACCAAAAGCTTACCTAAATACAATTGCTGGTGTTCCGATACAAATACAGGCAGGAAGCTCCAGTATTGTGCTTTAGTGTCCTTTGCACAGTGTGCACCTATAGCTTACCTCAATACAATTTCTAGTGTTCTGATACAAATACAGGCAGGGAGCTGCAGTATTTGATTTAGTGTCCTTTGCACAGTGTGCACCTAAAGCTTACCTGAATACAATTGCTGGTGTTCTCATACTAATACCACAGGCAGGGAGTTCAAAATTACAAACAGATTCTACGTAACAACAAACATACAGTCCCTGTCTTGTTTGCACCGCCTGTATCCTGCTGTTCAGAGTATATAGGGCCTGGGGGCCCCACGCCTTTCCTTTTTTAATTTTGGTGCGGGATTCCCCTTAATATCCATACAAGACCCAAAAGGAATGGTAATGAGCTGGGGGGGCACCCATGCAATTTTTCTCAATGATTTTCATCCATATTGTCGGGACCAGACATTACATTAAAGCCGCAAGCAGTTTTAAATGACTTTTTTTACTTTAGAAATTTAATTTTGTGCAGGGACAGTTCTAAACACGGGAAACACGTGCCACTTCACAGGCATATTATAGACACCCCCCACGTATGATATTTAAAGGAATATTTCACTTTTTTTGTTTCACTTTATGCATCATTAAAATCACTGCTCCCGAAAAACTTCTTTTTTGCATTGATACATGTCCCCTGGGGCAGGACCCGGGTCCCCAAACCCTTTTTAGGACAATAACTTGCATATTAGCTTTTATAATTAGCACTTTTGTATTTAATAGGGTTCTAAAGTTTGCGCGAACTTTCGCTTCGTTCGCAGGTTCTGGTGCGAACCGGGGGGTGTTCGGCTCATCCCTACTCATGAGTTACTGGTTTTGCACACCCGTTGATGCCATTATGAAGGAACTGTAAAAATGTATATTCAGCCAAAACAGTTTTCTTTGGTTTTGGATACAATGTGGAAGGATTCAAACCCCAGTCAGACTTTCAGTGGTATCCAACGCTTTGTTCTAGTGACAACAGCTT
Organism: Rana muscosa; assembly: GCA_029206835.1. Taxonomy (NCBI): domain Eukaryota; kingdom Metazoa; phylum Chordata; class Amphibia; order Anura; family Ranidae; genus Rana; species Rana muscosa. The sequence goes on along the minus strand of CM055116.1, from coordinate 1,159,903,386 downwards.
TACCAGTAAGGAAGTGATAGAATATGAATGACACAGACAGCAAATTCAGATGACGGAGGTTCTATCTTTCCCCCAACGCTACCAAAAAAAATAAAAAATTATATATATATTGTGAGGGGGTTAGCTCGGCAGCGGGTGTGTGTGACCCCCTGGATGGGTTCACCACACAAAAACAGGCACAGCAGACAGAGTTTGTAGTTGCAAAAAAAGGTGCGGTTTATTTACACTATTTCCAGGGGAAAAACAGCAAAACAAAAAGAAATCCTGGTCAGCTTGACCGCTTACTACACACATTGGTGTCCCTAACTAACAACTGGGTACAGCCTTATGCTGGCCCAGTCCCTAGCTCCCTGCTTTTTGAAGTTATTACAGTAACCACACAGGCTTTGGCTCACCGCACAGAGATCACACTCCCCAGACTATTCACACAGATCTGGTTCCAGGTCGGAGCAACTCCCTTAGTATGCTGGGAGTTCTTGTAGAGGCCCTAACGAGCCCACTTACTTCAGCTGGGCTCATTAACTCTTCCCCTGCAAGACTCCCCGCACTCCCCCTAGTGGTATAAATCGTCATAAAGCCTGAATCTAGGACATATATACCTTCCATCCTGGACGCAACCTGGTGATTTTACCTGCATTCTGTCACATACCCTCCCCCCCTCTTGTTTTAACCTTGGGTTTGGAACACAAGCAATCAGACATGCATGTACTCGAGACAAAGCTTCCACATTCCCCATTTGAACGCCAGGGCGATGCTTTACCGTAAAGTTGAATTCCTGTAGGGCCAGGAACCACCTATTCACTCTTCTATTTGTCTCTTTGTTTTGAGCCATCCACTTTAAAGGAGCGTGATCAGTAATCATGTCAAAGTGCCTACCTAGCAGATAGTACCGAAGGGAATCTAGAGCCCACTTTACTGCTAAACACTCCTTCTCAATCGTGGCGTAATTTACCTCATGGGACTTCAATTTCCTGCTGAGGTAAATGACTGGGTGCTCTTCCCCGTTCCAGACCTGGGACAATACTGCTCCTAACCCAACGTCTGATGCATCACTTTGTACGACAAAGTCCCTAGAGAAGTCTGGTGAGTACAACACTGGCTGGCTACATAAGGCTTTTTTTAAGAATTGGAATGCTGCCTCAGCCTCTGGGGTCCATTTAACCATGACCGACTCTTTCCCTTTTGTTAGGTTGGTTAGGGGCACAGCCTGAGAAGCAAAGTGGGGAATGAATCGCCGATAATAACCAGCGATTCCCAGAAAGGCTCGTACCTGCTTCTTGCTGTTGGGACGTGGCCAAGATATTTGGCCTCCTCCTGCCCAATGGTACATTTCTTGGGGTTGGCCGTAAACCCAGCTTCCCGGATAGAGTCTAGGACTGCTTGCACTTTTGGCAGATGTGAGGCACAACTGTGCTGTAGATAATTACATCATCCAGGTAAGCCGCGGCATACTTCTGATGGGGCCTCAGTATCTGGTCCATTTTCTGCTGGAAAGTGGCCGGCGCATTCTGTAACCCAAACGACATTCTTTTATATTGGAACGCCCCATCTGGGGTTACAAATGCGGTTTTCTCCTTGGCCGACTTGGCCAGGGGAATTTGCCAATACCCTTTTGTGAGATCAAGAGTTGTCATGTATCGGGCTGTTCCCAGCCGGTCGATCAACTCATCTATACGTGGCATGGGGTAGGTGTCAAATTTTGTAACTTTGTTCAGTTGTCGGAAATCGTTACAAAATCGCCAGCTCCCATCCGGTTTAGGCACTAACACTATGGGACTTGACCAATCACTTTGGGACTCCTCTATCACCCCTAACTTAGGCATTTTCTGTACTTCCTCACGTATTGCCTCCCGTCGGGCCTCCGGGATCCGATAGGGTTTTAGTTTCACCCTTTCACCGGGCGGGGTAATAATATCATGCTCTACGCCAGTTGTTTGTCCCGGCAGCTCAGAGAAAACCTCCTTGTTGTGAAGCACAAACTCCTTAACCTCCTGTTGTTGGGGGTTTGACAAGGTGACTGCTATTCCAACCTCAGGAATCCCGCAATCAGAGTGAGCTGGTGACAAAGTTTCCGCGACTAGGGATTCCCTATCCCTCCAGGCTTTCAACAGATTAACGTGATAGATCTGTTCGGGCTTTCGCCTTCCTGGTTGTCTGACCTTGTAATTCACTTTGCTCACTTTTTTCATTATCTCATAGGGGCCTTGCCATTTGGCGAGGAATTTGCTTTCAACCGTAGGGACAAGTACCAATACCCTATCCCCCGGGGAAAAGGTACGGGTCCTGGCTCCACGGTTGTACACTCTCTGCTGTGCCAACTGCGCTTGGGCCAAATGTTCCTTTACGATTGGCATTACCTGTGCAATTCTATCTTGCATCAGGGCGACATGCTCAATCACACTCCTGTGGGGAGAACTCTCACTTTCCCAGGTTTCCTTGGCGATATCCAACAGCCCTCTGGGGTGTCTCCCATAAAGTAACTCAAAGGGTGAGAAACCCGTAGAGGATTGGGGTACCTCCCTAATAGCAAACATTAAATAGGGAATTAGACAGTCCCAATCCTTTCCATCTCTATCCACCACTTTCTTTAACATTTGTTTTAGGGTTTTGTTGAATCTTTCAACCAACCCATCTGTTTGGGGGTGATACACATATGTACGCAATTGTGTCACTTTGAACAACTTACACAGCTCTTTCATAACCCGGGACATAAAGGGTGTACCTTGGTCCGTAAGCAGTTCTTTACAAATACCCACACGGCTAAAAACAAGAGATAGCTCTTTGGCTATGGTTTTGGCCGAGGTATTTCGGAGAGGAATCGCTTCCGGATAACGGGTGGCATAGTCCATTATAACCAAGATGTACTGGTGCCCCCTAGCGGACTTCATTATCGGACCTACCAAATCCATTGCGATCCTCTCAAAGGGGACCTCAATGATGGGAAGAGGTACCAGCGGGTTACGGAAATGTGGCATCGGTGCCGACCTCTGACACACAGGGCAGGAGGAACAATAACTTTCTGTTTCCTTCATGACCCCAGGCCAATAGAACCTCTGCAATACTCTCTCTCTGGTTTTCTCTGTCCCCAGATGACCTCCAAGAATGTGCCCATGGGCCAACTCTAACACCAACTTCCTGTAAGGTTTGGGCACCACAAGCTGCTCAATGGTTTCTTCTGCCCTTTTAGCCACCCGATACAGTAGGTCCTTTTCCACGATGAAGTATGGGTAAGTGCAGGTCTCATCTGGGTTCACTAACTCGCCATCTATTTCCACTACATTTTCCCGTGCTTAGGGTGGGGTATTTTAACGGTTCTGTGGCAAAATTTTCCTTGTGAACCTCGAGATCAGAAAACTCCACAGACGGCATGTTTTCGTCTGAGGATGTTGGCTCCTCCCCAGTTTCTCGAGTCTCCCCTGCCAATACCGACAAGGGAAATTCTGGAGAGTCCTCACCACTCACAGAGGAATTCTGGCTATCACATTCCTGGTATATAGGGGCACCAGTGGGGGGCTCAGGACAATCCCATAGTTCCCAGAACTTTGGAAAATCCCTTACCACAATGGCATCATGAGGCAAGTGAGACACTAGTCCCACCCGATGAGAGAGGGTACCTTTGGGGGTCTCAAAACACACTGTAGTCACCGGATACTCTCGGGTGTCCCCATGCACACAAATAACAGCTACCTTGTTATTCCCAGAGACCTCTGTAGTAACTAATTCAGCCTTTATCAGTGTCACCAGGCTACCTGAATCCAGCAACACAACAACATTTCTACCATTAATACACATTTTGCATAAATGTTTCTCAGTTCCCCGAATGGCAGTGCATGCGACTGTCGCAAACAGCGACTGACGTCTGTCCCTTAGAAAGTCACATTGCATGGGTTCATCCACAACCGGGCAATTTGCTGCAATATGTCCCTCTTGTCGGCAGCGGTAACAGACAATCCTTCTTGCTGCCTCTTGAGCCCCTGACTTCACAGGCTGTTCTCGCCAAACCTTGGGTAGAACTCCCACCCTCTCTCGCTCTCCACCCTCACCCCTTGGAATCATCTTACCCGCCACTGGGGATGGTCTGGTCTTAGGGTGGAAAGTCCATGAGTCTCTGGAAGAGGCAGTCAGGTTCTCTGTAGCCAAATACTTCTCTACACGATCCACAAGATTATCGGCCGTTTCTGGGTCTCCATGGCTTGCCCACTTTTGAATGGCAGTAGGAAGAGCTCTCAAGAAATGATCCATCACAACACGTTTCACAATCTTTGGTGCGGACAAAGTCTCTGGCTGTAGCCACTTCCTGCTCAGATGAATGAGGTCATACATTTGAGACCTGGGGGGTTTTCCAAGCCGGAAAGTCCAGTTATGCACACGCTGAGCCTGGACAGCCAGGGTGACACCCAGCCGTGCCAATATTTCAGTTTTTAGCATTACATAGTCTTTTGCTTGGTCAGGCTCTAGGTCAGTGTTTCTCAACTCCAGTCCTCAAGGCGCCCCAACAGGTCATGTTTTCAGGATTTCCCTCTGATGAAACAGCTGTGGTAATTACTAAGGCAGTGAAACTGATCAAATCGCTTGTGCAAAATAATGGAAATCCTGAAAACATAACCTGTTGGGGCGCCTTGAGGACTGGAGTTGAGAAACGCTGCTCTAGGTCATAGTAAGCTTTCTGCGATTCACCAGTTAACAGAGGAGCCACCAGTCCAGCCCACTGATCCTTAGGCCACTTTTCTCTTTCAGCAGTCCTTTCAAATGTGGTCAAAAATACCTCTGGATCATCCTCTCCAGTCATTTTTGTCAATAAACGACTCACCCCAAATGACGCGGTATTAGTGGAACGACTTTCCTCACTGGTCTGCGGACGTTGCTGCATTACTGTTTCCATTTGTTGTAGTCTCTGCTCTTGCTTCTGCAACAGGTCTATGAAACGGGCCTCCGATTGCTGCAGGGCTTGTTGCTGAGCTTCCAGACTCTGTTGGTGAGCTTGCTGCTGGGCTGCAAGGCTCTGTTGATAAGCTTGCTGGTAGGCTGCAAAGCTCTGTTGTTGAGCTGCAAGGCTCTTTTGCAAACCTGCATTTGTCTGCTGCTGATTGGCATTTGCTAGAGCCGGCTGTTTCAATATCTCCTCCATGCTGGCCTTAAAAAAAACTGCCACTGGTTCTCCACCAACTGTGAGGGGGTTAGCTCGGCAGCGGGTGTGTGTGACCCCCTGGATGGGTTCACCACACAAAAACAGGCACAGCAGACAGAGTTTGTAGTTGCAAAAAAAGGTGCGGTTTATTTACACTATTTACAGGGGAAAAACAGCAAAACAAAAAGAAACAAACAAAAAGAAATCCTGGTCAGCTTGACCGCTTACTACACACATTGGTGTCCCTAACTAACATCTGGGTACAGCCTTATGCTGTCCCAGTCCCTAGCTCCCTGCTTTTTGAAGTTATTATAGTAACCACACAGGCTTTGGCTCACCGCACAGAGATCACACTCCCCAGACTATTCACACAGATCTGGTTCCAGGTCGGAGCATCTCCCTTAGTATGCTGGGAGTTCTTGTAGAGGCCCTAACGAGCCCACTTACTTCAGCTGGGCTCATTAACTCTTCCCCTGCAAGACTCCCCGCACTCCCCCTAGTGGTATAAATCGTCATAAAGCCTGAATCTAGGACAAATATACCTTCCATCCTGGACGCAACCTGGTGATTTTACCTGCATTCTGTCACTATATATATATATATATATATATATATATATATATATAAATATAGCACTACCCCCGTAGGAGCTGATGGATTAAAGTTTTGGGCCTACCGTTACCTTTCTGTTCACCACACTCGTGTCAGGGATCCCCCTTGAAGAGCTTTCATGAATGTTCACACCAACACTTGGTTACTTTTTCTTCAAGAGCTTTATTATACCAATTCCAACAGAGGGATAAAGGGATAGGGGAGGTTCAGGTACCTTGCTTTGCGGATCACGGGCACAATCTTAGATCCAGAGGACACATCAGTTTCACGCTGGATTTAGCAACCACCGGATAGGACTACTCTCACTGGCCTAGCAACCGTTCCACAATCTTCCGCCACAAGATCGTGTAACCACACTGACACTTTGCAAAAGTTCCTTTAAAAGTACACAGTTCACGGTGCCAGAATCTTTTAGCCAGCCGGCAGCACCGTGAGGCTAACTGGCCAGGATGCGCCCTTCAATTGAGTCCCCAATTGTTCCGCTTCTTCCTGCAGGCAAGACCGCGTAGGATCATCCCTGGACTAGTAGGCCCCAGCAACTTCTGGGCCTACTCTCAGTTGCAGGGCCTCGGGCCAGCAGGCCCCGAGGCCGAAAATGGCTCACACATCCCTGAGGCCAGGAGGGCCCTCAGGTCAAGATCCGGCAACAAACCCAGATAGAGCGGTCTCTGTCTCTTAAGTACCCCCTCCCAGAATGCACAGCAGGTTGACCACGCACCCTGAGCCACTTCTGGGAAAGGAATACCCAATACACCTAGCCTGCTGCATTTCCAACACTGACCTGCGGTGACAGTGACACCTACCATCTGGTGGAAAACGGGCAACCCAGCTAGACTGAAACAGAGCCAACAATTTAGCATAATCCTTCTGAGCTAAACTACAGCTCAGATGACTAAATTTAACACATAGCACCTAACCAACAGGAGCAGGGCACTATATATATATATATATATATATATATATATATATATATATATATAGCGACCTCACCCCTTCTCATTCTCGGCTTGTCTTCCTTTGTCTAGGGGTGTTAGTGCTGGGGGGAGGGATGAGATACACCATGGCCCATGTCCTCCATAGTGAAGAGGTGAAGGCCAGAAAGATCGGGCTTTGTGTAGGTGTCCTAGAGTCAAGTCCTGTCCTTCGTCCCTGACTCCTTTGCTCCTAGTAACCAGAGTTCCACACAGTGAATAGGTCCAACACAGTTTTATTCTTCTCAGCGAATAAACACACAGCACGGTTAAGTTGGATTCTTTTGCAACAACTTAGTCTTAATGGGAATAGGTCGAGGCACAATCCTTTCCCTTCTCTTGCCAACCAATGTGGTATCACCAGTGGCAAATAGTCCCTGCCACTGACTATGTGAGGTAGAACGTGAATTACCTTCGCTAGCACGGCCCCTGTCAGGGGAAGGATATCCGTTCGAGGGAGATACCGGAGGCCCCTCTGTCACCAGCGATGCTGCGCCGGACTCTCCAGAGAAGTTCTGCACACCAGACCTCACGAACTCAGACACGGGCACCCAAGGAGTTAGGGCCCCCTCGGATTCCTCCACCCTTGCGGAACTCAGTCAAAGGTACTGACCCCCAGGCATCCGCCATAGTACCTCACCCCAGGCTAAAGGTGCCTGAGATGGACTCCGCTCCGGCCAGGTCAAGGGCACCTGGGCCCGGAGCACCGGAACGCCAGCACCCAAGCTGAAGGTGCCTGGGTGCGGCCACGTCCTCCGACTCTGCACTCTGAAACCCCGTGGTAAGGGCGTCCGCCCCTTTTATCTCCTCTCCCTTCGCGCCACAGCGGGTTCCCCGCCCCGCTGTACCAGCTCCAGGGGAGGACAAAAAGGCACAGTCCTGCGGTGTGAGTTCACCTCCGGCCCCCGGCAACAACGCCACCTACAAGCCCAGGGAACCTCACATCACCAGAGTCCTCCAAGAACCATAAAAGGGCCTCAGATCCCCTAGCAATCGGTGCATCTAGGTTATACTACCACCCAGATGCTTCCCCTAAATTCAAATACCCGCTACATACATACACACACACACACATATATATATATATATATATATATATATATTTTTTTTTTATTTTTTTTTATTTCAGGTACTTGCCGTCAATTAACGCAGCGCTTTACATATACATATATACATTGTACATTGACATCAGTCCCTACCCTCAAAGAGCTTACAAAATATATATACACACACACATACATACATACACACACACACACACATATACATACACATAATTATATATATATATTGTGGGGGGTTAGCTCGGCAGCGGGTGTGTGTGACCCCCGGGATGGGCTCCCCACACAAAAACAGGCCCAGCAAACGGAGGTTGTGGTTTTCAAAATCAAAAAGGTGCGGTTTATTTTCTATTTACAGTGACAAAACACAGCAAAGCAAAAGAAACATAAATAAAATAAATCCTGGTCAACTTGACCTCTGACTAAACATACAGGTTTCCTAACTAACAACTGGGATCAGCCTAGTGCTGCCCTAGTCCCTAAGTCCCTGGTTTTAAATGTCCAAGCAAATAGCCACACAGGCTTTGTCTCACCGCACAGGGGTTCACTCTCCCTAGACAGTCCACACAGGTCTGGTTCCAGGCATGAGCAAACACCTAATGAAGCTGGGAGTTTTTATAGAGGCCTTAAACGAGCTGACAAGCTTCAGCTGGTCTCCTCAACTCCCTGCCTGCATGACGCCCAGCACTCTCCCTAGAGGTATGAATCATCCATGAGCCCACTAGCCTCAGCTGGGCTTCATCAACTCTCTCCCTAGTTGTATAAGTCGGCGTAAAGCCTGAATCTGGGCGAAATATATCTACCCCCCTGGATGCAACCAGGTGACTTTACCATCCTGCTGTCACATACCCCCCCCTCTTGTTTTAACCTCGGGGTTGGAACACCAGCAATCAGGCATTCATGTACTCGAGACAAAGCATCCACATTCCCCATTTGAACGCCAGGGCGATGCTTTACTGTGAAGTTGAATTCCTGGAGGGCCAGGAACCACCTATTCACTCTTCTATTTGTTTCCTTGTTTTGAGCCATCCACTTTAACGGAGCGTGATCCGTAACCATGTCAAAGTGCCTACCTAGCAGGTAGTACCGAAGGGAATCTAGAGCCCACTTCACCGCTAAACACTCCTTTTCAACGGTGGCGTAATTTACCTCATGGGACTTCAACTTCCTGCTGAGGTAAATGACTGGGTGCTCTTCCCCGTTCCAGACCTGGGACAATACTGCTCCTAACCCCACATCTGACGCATCACTTTGTACGACAAAGTCTTTAGAGAAGTCGGGTGAGTACAACACTGGCTGGCTACATAAGGCTTGTTTCAAGAATTGGAATGCTGCCTCAGCCTCGGGGGTCCATTTAATCATGACCGACCCTTTCCCCTTCGTCAGGTTGGTTAGGGGCACAGCCTTAGAAGCAAAGTGGGGAATGAATCGCCGATAATACCCAGCGATTCCCAGAAAGGCTCGTACCTGCTTCTTGCTGTTGGGACGTGGCCAACTCTGGATGGCCTCGACTTTGTTGAGTTGGGGTTTTATTACTCCCCTCCCAATGGTGTACCCAAGATATTTGGCCTCCTCCTGCCCAATGGTACACTTCTTGGGGTTAGCCGTAAACCCCGCTTCCCGAACAGAGTCCAGGACTGCTTGCACTTTTGGCAGATGTGAGGCCCAATCTGTGCTATGGACAATTACGTCATCCAGGTAAGCCGCAGCATACTTCCAATGGGGCCTCAGCATCTGGTCCATTTTCCGCTGGAATGTGGCCGGCGCATTCTGTAACCCTAACGGCATTCTTTTATATTGGAACGCCCCGTCTGGGGTTACAAATGCGGTTTTCTCTTTGGCCGACTTGGCCAGGGGGATTTGCCAATACCCTTTTGTGAGGTCAAGAGTCGTCATGTATCGGGCTGTTCCCAGCCGGTCGATCAACTCATCTATACGTGGCATGGGGTAGGTGTCAAATTTTGTAACTTTGTTCAACTGACGAAAATCGTTACAAAATCGCCAGCTCCCATCCGGTTTAGGCACCAACACAATGGGACTAGACCAATCACTTTGGGACTCCTCTATCACCCCTAAGTTCAGCATTTTCTGTACTTCCTCCCGTATTGCCTCCCGTCGGGCCTCTGGGATCCGATAGGGTTTTAACTTCACCCTTTCACCGGGCGGGGTAATGATGTCATGCTCTACCCCAGATGTTTGTCCCGGCAGCTCAGAGAATACCTCCTTGTTGCGAAGCACAAACTCCTTAACCTCCTGTTGTTGGGGTTGTGACAAGGTGGCTGCTATTCCAACCTCAGGAATCACGCAACCAGTTTGAGCTGGTGACCAAGTGTCTGCGACTAGGGACTCTCTATCCCTCCAGGCTTTCAACAGATTAACGTGATAGATCTGTTCGGGCTTTCGCCTTCCTGGTTGTCTGACCTTGTAATTCACTTCGCTCACTTTTTCCATTATCTCATAGGGGCCTTGCCATTTGGCAAGGAATTTACTTTCAACCGTAGGGACAAGTACCAGTATCCTATCCCCCGGGGAAAAGGTACGGGTCTTGGCTCCACGGTTGTACACTCTCTGCTGTGCTAACTGCGCTTGGGCCAAATGTTCCTTCACGATGGGCATTACCTGTGCAATTCGGTCTTGCATCAGGGCGACATGCTCAATCACACTCCTGTGGGGAGAACTCTCACTTTCCCAAGTTTCCTTGGCAATATCCAACAGCCCTCTTGGGTGTCTCCCATACAGTAACTCAAAGGGGGAGAATCCCGTAGAGGATTGGGGCACCTCCCTAATAGCAAACATCAAATAAGGAAGTAGACAGTCCCAATCCTTTCCATCTCTATCCACCACTTTCTTCAACATTTGTTTTAGGGTTTTGTTGAATCTTTCAACCAGCCCATCGGTTTGGGGGTGATACACAGATGTACGCAATTGCGTCACTTTGAACAATTTACACAGCTCTTTCATAACCCGGGACATAAAGGGTGTACCTTGGTCCGTAAGCAGTTCTTTACAAATACCCACCCGGCTAAAAACAAGAGATAGCTCTTTGGCTATGGTTTTGGCCGAAGTATTTCTGAGAGGGATCGCTTCTGGATAACGGGTGGCATAGTCCATTATAACCAATATGTACTGGTGCCCCCTAGCGGACTTGATTATAGGACCTACCAAATCCATTGCGATTCTCTCAAACGGGACCTCAATGATGGGTAGAGGGACCAGCGGGCTACGGAAATGTGGCATCGGGGCCGACCTCTGACACACAGGGCAGGAGGAACAATAATTTTCTATGTCCTTCATCACGCCAGGCCAATAGAATCTCTGTAATACCTTCTCTCGGGTTTTCTCTGTCCCCAGATGACCTCCAAGAATGTGCCCATGGGCCAACTCCAACACCAACTTCCTGTAAGGTTTGGGCACCACAAGCTGCTCAACGGTTTCTTCTGCCCTTTTTGCCACCCGATACAGTAGGTCCTTCTCTACGCTGAAGTATGGGTAAGTGCAGGTATTATCTGGGTTCACTAACTCGCCATCTATTTCCACTACGTTTTCCCGTGCCTTTATTAGGGCGGGGTCTTTTAACTGTTCTGTGGCAAAATTTTCCCTGTGAACCTCCAGATCAGAAAACTCCACAGACGGTAGGTTTTCGTCTGAGGAGGTGGGCTCCTCTCCAGTTTCTTGAGTCTCCCCTGCCAATACTGACAAGGGAAATTCTGGAGAGTCCTCACCACTCTCAGAGGAGTTCTGGCTATCATATTCCTGGTACATAGGGGCACCAGTGGGGGGCTCAGGATCATCCCACAGTTCCCAGAACTTCGGAAAATCCCTTCCCACAATGGCATCATGCGGTAATTGAGATACTAACCCCACTGGATGAGAGAGGGTACCTTTGGGGGTCTCGAAACACACTGTAGTCACTGGATACTCTCGGGTGTCCCCATGCACACAAATAACAGCTACCTTGCTATTCCCAGAGACCTCTGTTTTAACTAATTCAGCCTTTATCAGGGTCACAAGGCTACCTGAATCCAGCAATACCACAACATTTCTACCATTAACACACATTTTGCATAAATGTTTCTCAGTTCCTCGAATGGCAGTGCATGCGACTGTCGCACACAGCGACTGACGTCTGCCCGTCAGAAAGTCACACTGCATGGGTTCCTCCACAACCGGGCAATTGGCTACAATATGTCTCGCTTGCCGGCAGCGGTAGCAAACGATCCTTCTTGCCGCCTCTTGAGCCGCTGATTTCCCAGGCTGTTCTCGCCAAACTTGGGGTAGAGCTCCCACCCTCTCACTCTCTCCACCCTCACCCCTTGGAATCCTCTTATCCGCCCCTGGGGATGGTCTGGTCTTAGGGTGGAAAGTCCGAGTGTCTCTGGAAGAGGCCGTCAGGTTCTCTGTAGCCAAGTATTTCTCCACACGATCCACAAGACCATCGGCCGTCTCTGGGTCTCCATGGCTTACCCACTTTTGGATGGCAGTAGGAAGAGCTCTCAAAAACCGATCCATTACAACACGTTCCACAATCTTTGGTGCGGACAAAGTCTCTGGCTGTAGCCACTTTCTGCTCAGGTGAATGAGATCATACATTTGAGACCTGGGGGGTTTTCCAAGCTGGAAAGTCCAGTTATGCACACGCTGAGCCCGGACAGCCTGGGTGACACCCAGCCTTGCCAAAATTTCAGCTTTTAGCATCACATAGTCTTTTGCTTGGTTAGGCTCTAGGTCATAGTAAGCTTTCTGCGATTCACCAGTTAACAGAGGAGCCACCAGTCCAGCCCACTGCTCCTCAGGCCACTTTTCTCTTTCAGCGGTCCTTTCAAATGTGGTCAAAAATACCTCTGGATCATCCTCTCCAGTCATTTTTGTCAATAAACGACTCACCCCAAAGGACGCGGTATTAGTGGGACGGCTTTCCTCACTGGTCTGCGGACGTTGCTGCATTACTGCTTCCATTTGTTGTAGTCTCTGCTCTTGCTTCTGTAACAGGTCTATGAAGCGGGCCTCAGATTGCTGCTGGGCTTGTTGCTGAGCTTCCAGACTCTGTTGGTGAGCTTGCTGCTGGGCTGCAAGGCTCCTTTGCAAACCTGCATTTGTCTGCTGTTGATTGGCATTTGCTAGAGCCAGCTGTTTCAGTATCTCCTCCATGCTGGCTTAAAAAAAACTGCCACTGGTTCTCCACCAACTGTGGGGGGGTTAGCTCGGCAGCGGGTGTGTGTGACCCCCGGGATGGGCTCCCCACACAAAAACAGGCCCAGCAAACGGAGGTTGTGGTTTTCAAAATCAAAAAGGTGCGGTTTATTTTCTATTTACAGTGACAAAACACAGCAAAGCAAAAGAAACATAAATAAAATAAATCCTGGTCAACTTGACCTCTGACTAAACATACAGGTTTCCTAACTAACAACAACGATCAGCCTAGTGCTGCCCTAGTCCCTAAGTCCCTGGTTTTAAATGTCCAAGCAAATAGCCACACAGGCTTTGTCTCACCGCACAGGGGTTCACTCTCCCAGTCCCTAGACAGTCCACACAGGTCTGGTTCCAGGCATGAGCAAACACCTAATGAAGCTGGGAGTTTTTATAGAGGCCTTAAACGAGCTGACAAGCTTCAGCTGGTCTCCTCAACTCCCTGCCTGCACGACGCCCAGCACTCTCCCTAGAGGTATGAATCATCCATGAGCCCACTAGCCTCAGCTGGGCTTCATCAACTCTCTCCCTAGTTGTATAAGTCGGCGTAAAGCCTGAATCTGGGCGAAATATATCTACCCCCCTGGATGCAACCAGGTGACTTTACCATCCTGCTGTCACAATATATATATATATATATATATATATATATACACACACATATACATACACACACACACTTCCTGACCGCTCACTGTAGCTTTACTGCTACAGTGCGGGCCAGCTGTGCAGAATCACATACATATATATATATATATATACACACACACACACACACATACGTGATTCTGCATTTCCCGGTAGGGGGTGCGCCCACACGTGCCTGCCCAGCTGTGCTTTGATTTGTCACAGCACATGCGGATCACTGGGCCCCGACCAATGATTGACCGCCTGCATCCGATGATCGACTTTGAGCTTCCCCGAACACAGCTCTGTGAATTTTGTTCAGTGACAGGGGATCTTGTTGTTTGTTCATTCCCTGATAAGCAGGGATTGAAAACAACCAGATCCTCAGAAAAAGCAGTAGACAGTACACAAATAAACACTATATTTAACACTTTGATTGCCTTAAATGTTAACGCCTTCCTGCCCAGTCTCATTAGTACAGTGACAGTGCATATTATAAGAACTGATCACTGTAATAATGTCACTGGTAAAGTTAGTGGCAGAACGTTCGTTTTCCCCAGCGTCAGTTAGTGTAAGATTGCTCGCCGCACTATTGTAGTCCTGTTATAAGTCGCTGATCGCTGCTATTACTAGTATACAGAAAACATTTAAAATTACAGTATATATCCCACATTTTGTAGACGCCACAACTTTCACGCAAACCAAACAATATACACTTATTGAATTCATTTCTTTTTTTACCAAAGAATTCATTTAGGCCAAAATGTATTAAAATATATATATTTTTTTTTTATGCAATATGTTTTATAGCAGAAAGTAAAAAATACATTTTTTTTCAAAATTGTCAGACTTTTTAAGTAATAAAAAATAAAAATCCCACAGGTGATCGAATACAACCAAAAGAAAGCTCTTTTGTGTGAAAAAAAATCATATAAATTTTGTTTGTGTACAGCATTGCATGACCGCACAATTGTCAGTTAAAGTAGCTCAGTGCTGGATAGCAAAAAATGGCCTGGTCATGAAGGGGGTAAAACCTTCTGGAGCTGAAGGAACGCTCAAAAGCAACATGCATAGATGTGAATCGAGCCTAAAGCCCTGTACACACGATCGGATATCCTATGGATTCTAATCCGATGTTTTTTTCCATCGGAAATCCGATAAAACAGTCTTCCATCAGTCTTGCCCACCCACCATCAGTCAAAAAACAAAACGTTTCAAACGCGGTGACGTAAAACACTCCGATGAGCCGAGAAAAATTAAGTTCAATGCTTCTGAGCATGCGTCGACTTGATTCTGAGCATGCGTGTTTTTTTTTAAAACATGTTCTATTTTTTATCACCGATGGAAAAAAGACTGATGGGGCCCATACACGATTGGTTTGTTCGATGAAAACAGTCCATCGGACTGTTTTCATCTGTAAAACCTATCGTGTGTACACGGATTTACACAGATTCAGACAGATTTGTCTGAATTTCCGACAACAAATGTTGGATGGTCATGCTCTCAAATTGTCCGACAACAAATGTGTTCCGTCTGACTATCCGATCATGTGTACACAAATCCGTCGGACTAAAATCCAAAGTACAAACACGCATGCACCGAACCAATGCTAACCATAAGACAACATTAGCAGAAGTTGCCCAAAGGGTGGTGCTAAAGAGCAGAAACCTACGTAGTTTCGTGAATGTTGGCTGAAAATGTTCTGCCGCCTTGGATGGGGAAATGTGGAACCTTTGCCTCGCCTCCGCTTCCCTGGTGTCAGTGTCCGCCTCTCAAAAACTGTCCCATCTGTATCTGTTGCACAGGGCATACAGGACCCTGGTGCAACTCCATAAATGGGGGGTATGTAACTCCCCCCTTTGTCAAAAATGTATTAGAGACCACGGCGACCTCATACACATGCTTTGGAAGTGCCCCAAAATGCCCCAAGCTCCTCCGATACTGGAAAGAGGTCCTGGATGTGATATCTCAGGTTTATATAATTGCGATCCCACGAAACCCGGTTGTGTGTCTGCTGGGTGCCCTGGATGAAGAGACGCTGACCCCACAGGTTTATACGGTGGTTCTTCGACTGCTGCATGTGGCGCGTAAACTGACCGCACAATTTTGAAAAGCCCCCAGGATACCCACCAGAAGACAGTGGGTGGAGCAAATTAACAAACTACTGATTAGAGAAAAACTTACTTACAAACACAGAAATGCACCACGTCAATTTTACTCAATGTGGGAAGCTTGGTTGGATGTCCCAGGATTGGCTCCACACCAGCTGATCACAGACAGACTCCTGCAGGGATAGGTTTTGCAAAACTCCGGATTGATGGCGGAATGTACTATTTGTCATATAAAATTGTATGTGGTTTTAGTAAAACTTTGGTGGGTCAAGGTAACTGTTCTAATATGTTATTTTCTCAGGGCTCTGAGCATACATGTAAATCAATATGGTCATTACTTTCTTCTTCATCCCCTTTCTACCCCCCTTCTTTTCCCTCTTTCTTTTCCTTTGTTTCTTCTATTTTTCCCTTTTTATGTTTTCTTATGTTTTCTTATGTTTTCTAAAATATATATATATATATATATATATATATATATATATATATATATATATATATATATACTCTTTGGGTTATTATATTTTACTTTTTAAAAATAATTGAACTTTATACGATTCTGGGCATACTGTATTATTTTCTAAACATGCTATGGAATGACAACTGTTTCACTCCTTTCGCTAATGTATACTGAATGATATGTACTTTGCACCTTGAATTACAAAAAAAAAAAATTTCTGGTTAAAAAAAGAAAATGTTTTGCCGTCTGTATGCAGAACAAGTTCACGGACAATGCCGTTCGGACAAAAATCCACGGATTTGTCTGATGGAAGTCCGATCGTGTGTATGAGGCTTTAGACAGAGTATGGAAGGGTTAGACCCTTTTTCAGATATTTTGTGCTGTGTCCCACTGGGGAGATTGCATTTTCTGGCCAGAGGACACAACAGGAAGCAAAAGGAATCCTCTCCAAAGTGAAATCTGATAGTTGTCATTGGAGAATTTCAGTTCCTGTAGCAGACATACAAAATTAACTGTCAACAAATCCCTCAAATTATTATCACCTGGAAAAGGTGTCCTCATTGCCAAATATCCACACACCTCCTTTTCTGGTATCAGAGGTAACATTTTGGAACATAAACCGCTGGCAACAAAAGTGAGTACACCCCTAAGTGAAAATGTCCAAATTGGGCCCAATTAGCCATTTTCCCACCCGGGTGTCATGTGACTCATTAGTGTTACAAGGTCTCAGGTGTAAATGGGGAGCAGGCGTGTTAAATTTGGTGTTATTGCTCTCACTCTCTCATACTGGTCACTGGAAATTCAACATGGCACCTCATGGCAACAAACTCTCTGAGGATCTGAAAAAAAGAATTGATGTTCTACATAAAGATGACCTTGGCTATAAGAAGACCTGAAACTGAGCTGCAGCACAGTGGCAGCACAGTGGCCACGACCATACAGCAGTTTAACAGGACAGGTTTCACTCAGAACAGGCCTCGCCATGGTCGACCAAAGAAGTTGAGTGCACGTGTTCAGCATCATATCCAGAGGTTGTCTTTGGGAGATAGACATATGAGCGCTGCCAGCATTGCTGCAGAGGTTGAATCGTTAGGGGGTCAGCCTGTCAGTGCTTAGACCATATGCCTCACACTGCATCAAATTGGTCTGCATGGCTGTCGTCCCAGAAGGAAGCCTCTTCTAAAGATGATGAACAAGAAAGCCTGCAAACAGTTTGCTGAAGACAAGCAGACTAAGGACATGGATTACTGGAACCAAGTCTAGTGGTCTGATGAGCCCAAGATAAACTTATTTGGTTCAGATGGTGTCAAGTGTGTGTGACAGCAAAACCAGGTGAGGAGTACAAAGACAAGTGTGTCTTGCCTACAGTCAAGCATGGTGGTGGGAGTGTCATGATCTGGGGCTGGGCACTGGGGAGCTACAGTTCATTGAGGGAACCATGAATGCCAACATGTACTGTGACATAATGAAGCAAAGCATGATCCCCTTCCTTTGGAGACTGGAGACTGGGCCGCAGGGCAGTATTCCAACATAACAACCCCAAACACACCTCCAGACGACCAGTGCCTTCCTAAAGAAGCTGAGGTAAAGGTGATGGACTGGCCAAGCATGTCTCCAGACCTAAACCCTATTGAGCATCTGTGGGCATCCTCAAATGGTAGGTGGAGGAGTGCAAGGTCTCTAACATCCACCAGCTCTGTGATGTCGTCATGGAGGAGTGGAAAAGGACTCCAGTGGCAACCTGTGAAGCTCTGGTGAACTCCATGCCCAAGAGGGTTAAGGCAGTGCTGCCAAATAATGGTGGCCACACAAAATATTGACACTTTGGGCCCAATTTGGTCATTTTCACTAAGGGGTGTACTCACTTTTGTTGCCAGCGGTTTAGACATTAATGGCTGTGTGTTGAGGTATTTTGAGGGGACAGCAAATTTACACTGTTATACAAGCTGTACACTCACTACTTACATTGTAGAAAAGTGTAATTTCTTCAGTGTTGTCACATGAAAAGATACAATAAAATATTTACAAAAATGTGAGGGGTGTACTCACTTTTGTGAGATACTGTATATTATTACCACATGTAGCCTTGTATAATATTCCCTATGCAGCCATGTATAACATTTCTTCAATGCCGCCATATATAATATCACCACGTGCAGTCATTTATTGTATTCCCCATGCAAACACATACCTGTATAACATTCTCACATTCAACAGTAAATAATAACATTAAAAAAACTGCAGCCAAGTATAATATACTGTATAATACCCCTATGCAGCAATGTCCAGCCCCCCCTCATGCTTCCATGTACAATACCCAATTACTTATATGTTTAGTAACTCCCATGCAACATTTTGTATTATGTCCCCATGCACCCATTTATAATACTCCCATGCTTCCATGTATAATATGGTTAGCACTTCTATGTTTTTAGCACCTCTGCCTGGCAGCACTTGGGTCTCCAGTTAATCCCAACCATGGCACTCCCTGTCTAGTGTTTGCACGTTCTCCTTGTGCCTGTGGTTTCTTCTGGGTACTCAATTTCTTCCTACTCTCCAAAGACATGCTGATAGATTCATTGGCTCCTTTTTTTAAATTGGCCCTAGTATGTACTGTGACAGCAGGAAGGTTAAGTCACCTGGTTGCATCCAGGGGGGTAGATATATTTCGCCCAGATTCAGGCTTTACGCCGACTTATACAACTAGGTGGAGAGTTGTATAAGCCCAGCTGAGGCTAGTGGGCTCATGGATGACTCATACCTCTAGGGAGAGTGTGGGGCGTCGTGCAGACAGGGAGTTGATGAGACCAGCTGAAGCTTGTCAGCTCGTTTAAGGCCTCTATAAAAACTCCCAGCTTCATTAGGTGTTAGCTCATGCCTGGAACCAGACCTGTGTGGACTGTCTAGGGAGAGTGAACCCCTGTGCGGTGAGACAAAGCCTGTGTGGCTATTTGCTTGGACATTTAAAACCAGGGACTTAGGGACTAGGACAGCACTAGGCTGATCCCAGTTGTTAGTTAGGAAACCTGTATGTTTAGTCAGAGGTCAAGTTGACCAGGATTTATTTTGTTTATGTTTCTTTTGCTTTGCTGTGTTTTGTCACTGTAAATAGAAAATAAACCGCACCTTTTTGATTTTGAAAACCACAACCTCCGTTTGCTGGGCCTGTTTTTGTGTGGGGAGCCCATCCCGGGGGTCACACACACCCGCTGCCGAGCTAACCCCCTCACAGTTGGTGGAGAACCAGTGGCAGTTTTTTTAAGCCAGCATGGAGGAGATACTGAAGCAGCTGGCTCTAGCAAATGCCAATCAACAGCAGACAAATGCAGGTTTGCAAAAGAGCCTGGCAGCTCATCAACAGAGCCTTGCAGCTCAACAACAGAACTTCGCAGCCCAGCAGCAAGCTCATCAACAGAGCCTTGCAGCCCAGCAGCAGACAAACGCAACTTTGCAACAGAGTCTGGAGGCTCAGCAACAAGCCCAGCAGCAATCTGAGGCCCGCTTCATAGACCTGTTGCAGAAGCAAGAGCAGAGACTACAACAACAGATGGAAGCAGTAATGCAGCAACGTCCGCAGACCAGTGAGGAAAGCCGTCCCACTAATACCGCGTCCTTTGGGGTGAGTCGTTTATTGACAAAAATGACTGGAGAGGATGATCCAGAGGTATTTTTGACCACATTTGAAAGGACCGCTGAAAGAGAAAAGTGGCCTGAGGAGCAGTGGGCTGGACTGGTGGCTCCTCTGTTAACTGGTGAATCGCAGAAAGCTTACTATGACCTAGAGCCTAACCAAGCAAAAGACTATGTGATGCTAAAAGCTGAAATATTGGCAAGGCTGGGTGTCACCCAGGCTGTCCGGGCTCAGCGTGTGCATAACTGGACTTTCCAGCTTGGAAAACCCCCCAGGTCTCAAATGTATGATCTCATTCACCTGAGCAGAAAGTGGCTACAGCCAGAGACTTTGTCCGCACCAAAGATTGTGGAACGTGTTGTAATGGATCGGTTTTTGAGAGCTCTTCCTACTGCCATCCAAAAGTGGGTAAGCCATGGAGACCCAGAGACGGCCGATGGTCTTGTGGATCGTGTGGAGAAATACTTGGCTACAGAGAACCTGACGGCCTCTTCCAGAGACACTCGGACTTTCCACCCTAAGACCAGACCATCCCCAGGGGCGGATAAGAGGATTCCAAGGGGTGAGGGTGGAGAGAGTGAGAGGGTGGGAGCTCTACCCCAAGTTTGGCGAGAACAGCCTGGGAAATCAGCGGCTCAAGAGGCGGCAAGAAGGATCGTTTGCTACCGCTGCCGGCAAGCGGGACATATTGCAGCCAATTGCCCGGTTGTGGAGGAACCCATGCAGTGTGACTTTCTGACGGGCAGACGTCAGTCGCTGTGTGCGACAGTCGCATGCACTGCCATTCGAGGAACTGAGAAACATTTATGCAAAATGTGTGTTAATGGTAAAAATGTTGTGGTATTGCTGGATTCAGGTAGCCTTGTGACCCTGATAAAGGCTGAGTTAGTTAAAACAGAGGTCTCTGGGAATAGCAAGGTAGCTGTTATTTGTGTGCATGGGGACACCCGAGAGTATCCAGTGACTACAGTGTGTTTCGAGACCCCCAAAGGTACCCTCTCTCATCCAGTGGGCTTAGTATCTCAGTTACCGCATGACGCCATTGTGGGAAGGGATTTTCCGAAGTTCTGGGAACTGTGGGATGATCCTGAGCCCCCCACTGGTGCCCCTATGTACCAGGAATGTGATAGCCAGAACTCCCCTGAGAGTGGTGAGGACTCTCCGGAATTTCCCTTATCAGTATTGGCAGGGGAGACTCAAGAAACTGGAGAGGAGCCCACCTCCTCAGACGAAAACCTACCGTCTGTGGAGTTTTCTGATCTTGAGGTTCACAGGGAAAACTTTGCCACAGAACAGTTGAAAGACCCCGCCCTAATAAAGGCACGGGAAAACATAGTGAAAATAGATGGCGAGTTAGTGAACCCAGATAATACCTGCACTTACCCATACTTCAGCGTAGAGAAGGACCTACTGTATCGGGTGGCAAAAAGGGCAGAAGAAACCGTTGAGCAGCTTGTGGTGCCCAAACCTTACAGGAAGTTGGTGTTGGAGTTGGCCCATGGGCACATTCTTGGAGGTCATCTGGGGACAGAGAAAACCCGAGAGAGGGTATTACAGAGATTCTATTGGCCGGGGGTGATGAAGGACATAGAAAATTATTGTTCCTCCTGCCCTGTGTGTCAGAGGTCGGCCCCGATGCCACATTTCCGTAGCCCGCTGGTCCCTCTACCCATCATTGAGGTCCCGTTTGAGAGGATCGCCATGGATTTGGTAGGTCCTATAATCAAGTCCGCTAGGGGGCACCAGTACATATTAGTTATAATGGACTATGCCACCCGTTATCCAGAAGCGATCCCTCTCCGAAATACCTCGGCCAAAACCATAGCCAAAGAGCTATCTCTTGTGTTTAGCCGGGTGGGTATTTGTAAAGAACTGCTTACGGACCAAGATACACCCTTTATGTCCCGGGTTATGAAGGAGCTGTGTAAATTGTTCAAAGTGACGCAATTACGTACATCTGTGTATCACCCCCAAACCGATGGGCTGGTTGAAAGATTCAACAAAACCCTAAAACAAATGTTGAAGAAAGTGGTGGATAGAGATGGAAAGGATTGGGACTGTCTACTTCCTTATCTGATGTTTGCTATTAGGGAGGTGCCCCAATCCTCTACGGGATTCTCCCCCTTTGAGTTACTGTATGGGAGACACCCAAGAGGGCTGTTGGATATTGCCAAGGAAACTTGGGAAAGTGAGAGTTCTCCCCACAGGAGTGTGATTGAGCATGTCGCCCTGATGCAAGACCGAATTGCACAGGTAATGCCCATCGTGAAGGAACATTTGGCCCAAGCGCAGTTAGCACAGCAGAGAGTGTACAACCGTGGAGCCAAGACCCGTACCTTTTCCCCGGGGGATAGGATACTGGTACTTGTCCCTACGGTTGAAAGTAAATTCCTTGCCAAATGGCAAGGCCCCTATGAGATAATGGAAAAAGTGAGCGAAGTGAATTACAAGGTCAGACAACCAGGAAGGCGAAAGCCCGAACAGATCTATCACGTTAATCTGTTGAAAGCCTGGAGGGATAGAGAGTCCCTAGTCGCAGACACTTGGTCACCAGCTCAAACTGGTTGCGTGATTCCTGAGGTTGGAATAGCAGCCACCTTGTCACAACCCCAACAACAGGAGGTTAAGGAGTTTGTGCTTCGCAACAAGGAGGTATTCTCTGAGCTGCCGGGACAAACATCTGGGGTAGAGCATGACATCATTACCCCGCCCGGTGAAAGGGTGAAGTTAAAACCCTATCGGATCCCAGAGGCCCGACGGGAGGCAATACGGGAGGAAGTACAGAAAATGCTGAACTTAGGGGTGATAGAGGAGTCCCAAAGTGATTGGTCTAGTCCCATTGTGTTGGTGCCTAAACCGGATGGGAGCTGGCGATTTTGTAACGATTTTCGTCAGTTGAACAAAGTTACAAAATTTGACACCTACCCCATGCCACGTATAGATGAGTTGATCGACCGGCTGGGAACAGCCCGATACATGACGACTCTTGACCTCACAAAAGGGTATTGGCAAATCCCCCTGGCCAAGTCGGCCAAAGAGAAAACCACATTTGTAACCCCAGACGGGGCGTTCCAATATAAAAGAATGCCGTTCGGGTTACAGAATGCGCCGGCCACATTCCAGCGGAAAATGGACCAGATGCTGAGGCCCCATCGGAAGTATGCTGCGGCTTACCTGGATGACGTAATTGTCCATAGCACAGATTGGGCCTCACATCTGCCAAAAGTGCAAGCAGTCCTGGACTCTGTTCGGGAAGCAGGGTTTATGGCTAACCCCAAGAAGTGTACCATTGGGCAGGAGGAGGCCAAATATCTTGGGTACACCATTGGGAGGGGAGTAATAAAACCCCAACTCAACAAAGTCGAGGCCATCCAGAGTTGGCCACGTCCCAACAGCAAGAAGCAGGTACGAGCCTTTCTGGGAATCGCTGGGTATTATCGGCGATTCATTCCCCACTTTGCTTCTAAGGCTGTGCCCCTAACCAACCTGACGAAGGGGAAAGGGTCGGTCATGATTAAATGGACCCCCGAGGCTGAGGCAGCATTCCAATTCTTGAAACAAGCCTTATGTAGCCAGCCAGTGTTGTACTCACCCGACTTCTCTAAAGACTTTGTCGTACAAAGTGATGCGTCAGATGTGGGGTTAGGAGCAGTATTGTCCCAGGTCTGGAACGGGGAAGAGCACCCAGTCATTTACCTCAGCAGGAAGTTGAAGTCCCATGAGGTAAATTACGCCACCGTTGAAAAGGAGTGTTTAGCGGTGAAGTGGGCTCTAGATTCCCTTCGGTACTACCTGCTAGGTAGGCACTTTGACATGGTTACGGATCACGCTCCGTTAAAGTGGATGGCTCAAAACAAGGAAACAAATAGAAGAGTGAATAGGTGGTTCCTGGCCCTCCAGGAATTCAACTTCACAGTAAAGCATCGCCCTGGCGTTCAAATGGGGAATGTGGATGCTTTGTCTCGAGTACATGAATGCCTGATTGCTGGTGTTCCAACCCCGAGGTTAAAACAAGAGGGGGGGTATGTGACAGCAGGAAGGTTAAGTCACCTGGTTGCATCCAGGGGGGTAGATATATTTCGCCCAGATTCAGGCTTTACGCCGACTTATACAACTAGGTGGAGAGTTGTATAAGCCCAGCTGAGGCTAGTGGGCTCATGGATGACTCATACCTCTAGGGAGAGTGTGGGGCGTCGTGCAGACAGGGAGTTGATGAGACCAGCTGAAGCTTGTCAGCTCGTTTAAGGCCTCTATAAAAACTCCCAGCTTCATTAGGTGTTAGCTCATGCCTGGAACCAGACCTGTGTGGACTGTCTAGGGAGAGTGAACCCCTGTGCGGTGAGACAAAGCCTGTGTGGCTATTTGCTTGGACATTTAAAACCAGGGACTTAGGGACTAGGACAGCACTAGGCTGATCCCAGTTGTTAGTTAGGAAACCTGTATGTTTAGTCAGAGGTCAAGTTGACCAGGATTTATTTTGTTTATGTTTCTTTTGCTTTGCTGTGTTTTGTCACTGTAAATAGAAAATAAACCGCACCTTTTTGATTTTGAAAACCACAACCTCCGTTTGCTGGGCCTGTTTTTGTGTGGGGAGCCCATCCCGGGGGTCACACACACCCGCTGCCGAGCTAACCCCCTCACAGTACAATATATAATAAAACAAATTTCTATCAGCGCAAATAATAATCTCCTTAGTCACTCAGTAGTGATATGTGTAGTGGGTGATTAAACAAAATCCCACCAAAAAAATAAAAAGTGAAAAAATGAAAAAATACCTCCCCACATGGCTGCTGCACACACAGAAAATGCGTTCACTTCACATGTAGAATATATAAAACAAAACAGTGTTGCGCTTCCTAAATACAAAATAACTTCCCATAAATCATTAAATGGGAATAAGTGATTAACTTGCAATGTAGCAAGATACTGAGTGCACAATCAAATATTTGTGTTCCCAGACTGGGAATAGTGAACCAAAAATTTAAAATACGTGTTCCCTAAATGGGGATAGTGAACAATAAACAATACAATAAGGTCCACACACTAAAAAGAAATTTAGAGTCCAAATGCAAGTATAGTCCTCAGAGTCTTCAACACCACTAGTGCCTGAATGTTGAAAATGCAAGTGCTCTCCTCCACCTCTATTTCCTAGCCGCTCACCTCACGTTCTGACCCCTGTTTCACCAGAAGGTCGGAAAAAGCAGGTTCCCTCTCAGTGATATAAATGGATCAGCTGGTCATGGAGCTCCTTTTCCATCCGTGCTGCCTCCGGCTGATTAGATGGATACTAGCCAGTACAGATTCCCTCAATGGGGTCCGGTGCACATAGGAATAGAAAAGGCAAAATCTAGTGCTCTCTGAATATCAAGACTGTTTGTTTGCTCATTAAAACATAAAAACGATACTCACAAACGTAGCACTTAAGCAGTGCGGGTTTAGGATGCATAGAAACGACAAGATGCTTGCGGGATGATGTAGCCACTGCGGCTCCTTCCCCCCTATACGCGTTACTTCGAATGGGCGTGACTTCTTCAGTAAGGGGTGGAGACTGGACTTCTCACCGCTGTTTAAATAGAATAATACTTCTCTCTACTCAGGTGCACTGCATCATCACTCCCTGGTCCCTCCCATCATGCTGAACAAGGCCTTATGGCAACCTATTCAGGCTGACACAGGAAACAGGAAGTGGTGAAAACTGGCACCAATACACACGGGGACATCTGACAAACTGAATTTTTTTTCCTAAATCTGATTTTTTGGAAAAAACTTTTGTGTATATGATCATTACTTAACCTACCACTGGCGACCCCATCCTGCAAGCATCCTGATCAAATTTAATATAACACAATTACATAAATACATCAAAAACCAATAAAAATTATGTTATTAAAAAATTAAAATATATATATAAAAAATCATGAATACCTAAACTCAAAGATGAAACAGTTTAAATCGAAGTCCACGTTCAAACCCCTCGGCCAAAGTACCTAATGCCGCGTACACACGATCGTGATTCACGGCGGTGAAAACACCGCCGTGAATCACGACATGAAATTAAATGAAAAACGAGGGAACGGCATTTTCCCCCACACACGACCGTTTTTCCCGTCATTCTTTTCTTTGTCGAGAAAAACGACCGTCTGTGGGCTCCGCGGCAGTGTCTCCCTATGGGAAAACTGCCGCGGAAAAAAATGATGGAGAAAACGATGAGAAAATTTAGAACATGTTCTAATTTTTCTCGTAGTTTTTCCTGCCGTTTTTCTCAACGAGAAAAACGGCATAAAGCCCACAGACGATCGTTTTTCTCGGCGAAAAAAAAAAATGTCATTTTTCCCGACGGGAAAAATGATCGTGTGTATGCGGCATTAGTTTTATAAATCCAGAAGGATTATCTTTTGCTGAGTTGTCTGATAAAATGACCCCCCCTCCAGTGTCTGTCCACCCGTTCAATACCCCAAAATTGCAGCGAACTGGGATTCTTATTATGTACTAGTTTAAAGTGTTTCGGGACACTATGGGTGGTTACACCTTTTTTAATATTGGCAATATGCTCTCCCACTCTAATCTGCAAAGTTCTTGATGTACGGCCAATGTACTGCAATCCGCATCCACAATGCAGCATATAAATGACACCTGTGGATGCACAGGTTACGAAATCTCGAATTTTGTACCTTTTGCCTGTACTGGTAGAGCAGAATTCCTTTCTCTTTTTGGTATTCTTCTTCTGTCGACAAGCCTTACACCTGCAACACGCAAAGAAACCAGTAAAGATGCCAAAACAATATGCGGATGGTCCCTTTCTGCTTTTTTGGGGATCTATCACCCCTGGCGCTAATAGATCCTTCAAGGTAGGTGCTTTTCTATAAATAAACCCTGGAAGGATTGGTAATTTGGGTCCTAGCAGCCTATCTTTCCTTAGAATACCCCAATGTATTTTTATTATTTTTTCCACCTGTCTAAATTGCACATTAAAATCGAGAATGAGATTAAACTCACGACCCAAGGACTCATGTGATTTCTTATCTGATAATAGCTGGTCTCTATCCATGTTTAGTACCTTCATTTTATCTTCCTCAACTCTCTCAAGGTCATATTATTTTTCCTTAAACCTACTGGTCAGTATTTCGGATTGGATCAAAAAGTCTTCCTTTTTGGTGCAAATTCTACAAATCCTCATATACTGGCCCTTTGGTATATTTACCAACCAGGGCTTATGATGACAGCTGTCCACCGACAGATAGGAGTTTCTGTCGGTGGGTTTAAAATGGTTCCTTGTCAGCAGTCTACCCCCCTCCTTGAAGATCTCTAAATCCAGGAAGGTGATACACTCATTGCTGACAGTCCAGGTGAGCTAAATATTGTGTCGACACTCAAAGAAGAATACTAAAGAGAGAAAGGAATTCTGCTCTACCAGTACAGGCAAAAGGTATGAAATTTGAGATTTTGTAACCTGTGCATCCACAGGTGTCATTTATATGCTGCAATGTGGATGTGGATTGCAGTACATTGGCCGTACATCAAGAACTTTGCAGATTAGAGTGGGTGTAACTACCCATAGTGTCCCGAAACACTTTAAACTAGTAACCAATAAGGATCCCAGTGCAATTTTGGGGTATTGATCGGGTGGAACAGACACTGGAGGGGGGGTCATTTTATCAGACAACTCAGCAAAAGAGAATCCAAGACATAAGTGTTGTCACCTTGTTATATGAGCTTCACCTGTGACTAATAATGGATCAATTAGGTCTCAGGTGTGTATAAAAAAAAGAACACCAGTACACTAGACCTTCTCAACTGCAACTAGACCTCTGCAAACATGCCTAAGATTCACCCGGAGACTAAAGTGTTGATTATCAAGAGGCTGAAGACCAGATCCACTGCTGATGTGGCAGACACCTTCAATGTGTCTCAGCGTCAAGTTCAGAGGATAAAAAAAAGATTTGAAGAGACTGGAGATGTTTTGGACAAGGCCAGGTCAGGCTGACCCCGCAAGACAACTGCTCGAGAGGACCGTTTGTTGGCTTGAAAATCCAAGGCCAGCCCATTTTCCACTGCAGCAGAGCTCCACGAGACCTGGTCACCTGAAGTCCCTGTGTCAACCAGAACAGTTTGTCGGATTCGGTCTCGAAATGACCTCCATGGTCGAATCAGTGCCCATAAGCCAGCACTAAACAAAAGACAATTGAAAAACCGTGTTGCATTTGCCAAGGGCCACAGCCTGCTAAAAGGATGGACTCTGGAAAAGTAGCAGAAGGTGGATTTTTCAGATGAATCTTCTGTTGAATTACACCACAGTCGTCGCAAATATTTCAGGAGACCTACTGGAACCCGCATGGAGCTGAGATTTACCCAGAAAACAGTGAAGTTTGGTGGAGGCAAAATCATGGTCTGGGGTTACATCCAGTATGGGTGTGTGCGAGGGATCTGCAGGGTGGAAGGCAACATCAATAGTCTAAAATACCAAGAAATCTTTTTTTGCAGCAGGATGGTGCTCCATCTTAAACTTCCATCTCCACATCAAAGTTCCTTAAGGCAAAGAAGAGCAAGATGCTCCAGGATTGGCCAGCCCAGTCACCAGACATGAGCATCATTGAGCATATGTGGTGTAGGATGAAAGATGACGCATGGAAGACGAAACCAAAGAATATTGATGAACTCTGGGAGGCATGCAAGACTGTTTTCTTTGCTATTTCTGATGACTTCATCAATAAATGGTATGAATCCTTGCCAAACCGCATGGATGCTGTCCTTCAAGCTCATGGAAGTCATACAAGATATTAAATTTGGATCTCACAGCACCACTACTTAATTTGCTGACATATTTTGGGATTTTCAGTAAAGTTGTTCAATTTCTGTATAGGCGACAAAACTTTTGTCTTGCCAAAATTTGACCTGTCTGTCTTGATTAAATTATAAATCTTTTTTCAGTTAAACTAATTTATTTCAGTGCATTAAACATCATTTGGGAGGGCTTTAGCTTTTCATAGGAGCTATTTCTAACACCAATTGATTAATTAAAAGTCAGGTTAATAGCAGGGGTTTCTACAAAATAGAGAAGCGACAAGACTTTTGTCAGGGACTGTAGAGGTGGAGGAGAGCACTTGCATTTTCAACATTTAGGCACTAGTGGTGTTGTGCGTTTTTATGCAGAAGATTTTGAGGACTATACTTGTGCATTTGGACTCTGAATTTCTTTTTAATGTGTGGACTTTATTGTATTGTTTATTGTTCACTATTCCCATTTAGGGAACATGTATTTTTAATTTTTGGTTCACTATTCCCAGTCTGGGAACACGAATATTTGATTGTGCACTCAGTATCTTGCTACATTGCAAGTTAATCACTTATTCCCATTTAATGATTTGTGGGGAGTTATTTTGTATTTAGGAAGTGTTTTATATGTACAATATATATGTAAAGAGCTGCATAAATTGTCAGAGCTATATAAGTGCCTGTAATAAATAAATACATAATACACCCCATGCAGCTATGTATAATATGCCCCTATGGGCATATAAATAATATAATCAGTTGCAGCCAATGTAGCCATGTCCAAAATTCCAAACCCACCTCCCACTTCCAATGTAGCTATGTGCATTAGCCTAATATGTAGCCAAACAAACATAATATCTCCCATGCAGCCATGTATAATATCCCTCCTATGTAGACATAAACCCTTTTGCATGCAGTAGCTATATTGAGATCTCTCTAGAGCACTTGCCTGTTGAGTGAAGAGAAAATTATTACAGCTGCAAATTATAGCGGCAGATAGCATGTAAATCCTGAAGGAGGATATTTTATTTTGGGGCAATGGTACAGGTAATTATGCACTCATCATGAGCTTTGTATACTACAGTAACATGGCATAAAGGAGGCACTGGGAGCCCAAACAGTAAAAAAGGAAAAGAAAAATGAATCCTGGTGCAATCACAATGGTTATAGATGACAGCAATATCAGTTCATGTATCAATCACCCATCTGTAAACATCCACCACCAAAGGAGATATTGCGCTTACCGGAATGTGTGGACTCCGTAGTACTGAGTCAACCACATTTATTTAGATCAGGAATATGGTAATTAGAGGGCAGTTTTGAGGGTCTCATGTCTCAATCTCACGGTAGGATCACTTCTCACTTTAGCATGTCATGTATTCCATTGGACCATAAAAAATACCAGTGTTTTTACTTTGGATATGAGGTAAGTATTTTTCCTTTTAAATACATTCCACTGCTACAGTTTTACACTATGTGGAGGCTTTTTGTATTTTTTATGGTCCAATGGAATACATGACATGCTAAAGTGAGAGGTGATCCTACCGTGAGATAAAGACGTGAGACCATCAGCACTTCCTTCTAATTACCATACTCCTAATCTACATAAGTGTGGTTGACTCAGTACTATGGTATCTGAGTCCATATGTTCTGGTAAGTGCAATATCTCCTTTGGTGGTGGATGTTCACACATGGGTGATTGATACATGACCTGTTATTGCCGTCATCCATAACCATCGTGCTTGCACCAGGATTCTTTTTTCTTTTCCTTTTTTTTCCTGTTTGGGATTCTTCTTTTTTTTTTGTATGAACCACCGCATATAGCAGTTCGTATTGGGGTGATGTCAGTGGGTCAATGCAGTTAAATGATACTAGTATCTTGGGGGCAATCATACTATCATTTAAAATAAAAAAATAAAAAAAATGGCAGATTGGCGAAGTCAAACTCAGCAAACATAAATAAGAAGAAGAAATTAAGAAGAACTGGCAACAGAAGATGTGTAATTATTTGCATACCTCTAGTGGTAAATGTTCTTAGTTTTTATGTTTAGTGCGTATTATTTTTTGCTTTTCAGTGGCTTTTCTTTTCTTTTTTTTTAACAATTCAAATAATATTCTGTTACACCATTCATGCTTTTCCCTTCCTTTTTTTCCCCTCTTCTCTTTTTTATTATAGCTGTTTGAATTTCCATATCAATTCTCACTTTTCCTCCTGTATACAGAGAGAATATAATATAATTTTGTGAGCAAAACTCTTTCAAGTGTTTTAAATGTTTAAAGGCACTGAAGTTTAGAATTGAATTCCAAGTGCTTATAAAAATGAAACTAACAATTTGAAAATGCTTTACACTGAGCAGACCCAGAAATTGACCACCCTCAAGCAGATGCTTTTTATGAAACAGTGAACCACTCCAGTTGTATTTTAAATTGCACAGCCTAATATGGAGTGATTTCAAATGATGAGAGATCTTTTTAGTATGTGCTTTCTTTTATTAAGTGAAGCAGCATTTTAGTGCCGCTGCTAAGAAGGTATTAAATATAGTCACTGAAAGTACTGTGCAGCCCCTAAGCAGGTAGAGCACAATTTATTTTTTATATTTCACTCATTTTTTTTCTTTTCTTTCCTGTTCTGCTTATATAGACTTTCTATTTGAGCTTTTGTAGGAATGAATAGTTGTATTTTGGTAACTTTGGCTTTTTATTAAACCCAGGAATGCATCCAGTATTTTGTACCAAGAGGCACAGAGAGCTGAAATGTGCTTTCTAAGCCACTATGGCCAACCAGCACTTTTGTAGATTGAATGATTCATACCTCGTGGTACCTCAGATTGGCTGACTGCAATCACGGTTGTATTTTTTATGAACCTTCAAAATCTAATGCCGCGTACACACGATCGGAAATTCCGACAAGAAAAGTCCGATGTGAGCTTTTGGTTGGAAATTCCGACCGCGTGTAGGCTCCATCAGACTTTTCCTGACGGAATTTTTGCCAGCAAAAATTTGAGAGCTGGTTCTCAAATTTTCCAATCGGAAATTCCGATCGTCTGTAGCAATTCCGAGGCACAAAATTCCGGCGCGTGCTCGGAAACAATTTGACGTATGCTCGGAAGCATTGAACTTAATTTTCTCAGCTCGTCATAGTGTTGTACGTCACATCGTTCTTGACGGTCGAAAGTTCAGAGAACTTTTGTGTGACCGTGTGTATGCAAGCCAAGCTTGAGCGGAATTTCGTCGGAAAAACATCCAAGGTTTTTCCGACGGAAAATCTGATCGTGTGTACGCTGCATTAGTCTGTCCATATACCGATATTTATTTTCAGCCCGCAGGGAGGTGGATGGTGGAATCCCCAGGGGTGGGACATTGTATTCTGACAGCCGCTTTCAGAATACACTGATCAGTGACTGCAGCTGATTGGATGCAGCAGCTGATCATCGCAACATTTTCTAACATGCCCCTTTCAAGTTCATGAAATAATTTAATTATGTCAATCAGGGGAGGCCCCACACTTAGCAAAGTTCAGTCTAACCATCCTAGAAGTTCACACATCAAATATGCTGAGAGTCATCTCAGTTTGGTGCCAGGATTAAAATGTAAAGTTATTTTCTAAAAAATAACTTTTGATGTTCTTAACTGTAGATGTAAACCCAGTCAATATAATCTAATATAATGTATAGACAAAACTTTTTTTTCACATTTTGGACAGTAGGGAAGATTTAAAAGCTACCAATTTATTTTTTATTGTCTATATCCTCTTGGTCCATGTGACCCATCTGGAAAAGAGATGAAATCTTTTTAATCACCCCAATACTGGGCACTTTCACCCCCTTCCTGCTCAGGCCATTTTTCAGTTTTCAGCGCTGTCGCACTTTGAATGACAATTGCGCGGTCAAGCAACATTGTACTCAAATTAATTTTTAATCATTTTCACACAAATAGAGCTTTCTTCTGGTGGTATTTAGTACCTGCTGTTTTTTTTTTTTTTTTTACAAAGAAAAGAAAAAAGGCTTAAATTTAGAAAAAAAAAAGGGTTTTCTTAGTTTCTGTCAGTAAATTTTGTAAATAAGTATTTTTTCTCCTTCACTGATGTGCGCTGATGAGTCAGCACTGATGGGCACTGATAGGCTGCACTGATGAGGTGGCACTTATGGGTACTGATGAGGCGGCACTTATGAGCACTGATTTGGTGGCACTGATGAGGAGGCACTAATATGCCACACTGATGGGCACTGATAGGTGGCACTGATAGGTAGCACTGTTGGGCACTGATGGGCGGACAGGCATGCGAGAGTGGCCGCTCTGGGGCGGCGTCATATATCGTCCTCCCAGAACGAGAGCTGCACCACTCCTCCGTCATTTGACGATGGGAGGGCAGCAAGTGGTTAAACTGAGAAGAATCACCCTCTTAGACAGACAGGCTACAAATCCTTTCATTGTGAGATGTGTATTGAAGGTCGTTAGGTTTCTATTGTGTAAAGTCTTTTGATTGGGAGACAAAAGCTAGCCTAACAAGTCATTTAGTCATTTAAACTAAAAGGGGATTAAAACTTGTTGTCTTCTAACAGGTGTCAAAATAATGTGTATTGGGTCTGGTTATGTTGTGGGTGGAGCTGGACCATTGTTAATTTTAGATTAATGCAGTATTGGATGTGTATAAAAAGTACAATGTTTTTCTTAATAAAGTCAGTCTATCCCTGAAAGATACAGAGTGTGTCTCGTTATTTCAGAAGGATTAATTCCTATGGGAAGTGGTCGTCTGGCTGTGGAGGATCGACAGTGAATTTGTGTCCAGGAGAGGGAAGAGATCTAAAACGACGTTTAAACCCCTTTCGTATTTGGGAGTGTCGTTACATCCTGCCATAAGGATCTTTGTGGAGGCACCTCCTGTTATTGTGATTACATACCTTCCAACTTTTTTGGGAACGAGGGACACCTATTAGCAAAAGTATGTAGGCATAGGACACACACCCTGCCACACCCCCTAAATGAGAATTACCGTATACAAAAAAAAGATTAGTTAAACCCATAAGTGATTTTTTTTTACCACAAATATTGCTTTATATTGTTTTTTGACATTTACAAATGCAGCAATTTAGAAATTGGATGAAAGAATTAGCACTGGGAAACACGTTTTGAAATACAAAAAATGCATTTTATATACCGCTATATCAGATCAAAATGAGAAACAAATGAGGAGGAAAGAGGGACAGACGGACATTGTTCCAAATCAGGGATAGTCCCTCAAAATCATGGACAGTTGGGAGCTATATAATTGTCCCTGTCTCATAGCTGCTCCCTTGTGTTACCAATCCTGTCATGTCCATTCCTCGTGTAGACTATAAACTGCTGTTCCAACACTCATTACAAAAGGGTGGTAGTCATTGTCACTATCAGGAAGTCAGTCCAGAGCAATGATATGCAACTGCTACTAAAGCACATGTGTTTTTATAGGACGTGGTTCTCACAGTATAGTGAAAAGCAATGAATTTTTTTTTAATTATAGCAATTGTTTGTTTGTTTTTTTCATTTTTAATATTGTTACAATACAATCAAGAAAATAATAGGTATGTAATATAATTTAGATTGTATTATCCTAAATATAGCAGGAAGATAAAATAGCAATGAGATTTATATTGATTCGTAGATAGCAAAATTTAGCACAGGGTAAGTTTAGCATGCTAGTAATGCAACTATCTCACAACCAATGGAGTTTGTCTCACTGCCATACATACACTCTACCAATTAAAGAACAATGCAACTATTTTAAATCCAATGTTATAGCATTTTTTTATGATACATAGTGCTCTAGCAAACCAAATGCCATCCAGTGTTTTCACCTATTTTAATCAAACCATATAGAGGCCAACAATGTTGGAATACCCTCTAAAAATTGTAATTTCCTGGCTGTCAAGCTAATCCTACACCTTCACTTTCTTTTTAGTCACTGACATTTCGTACATTTGAAGATTTTGAGCTCTGACATCAGTCTAGTTTTTACACTTTATCTGGTTAATGTCTCAGAATATGTTGTAGCCAAAGTCATCAAGACAATTTGTATTTTCAGTCAGCAGCAGCAGCCACCTTTATATTATTCAATATTATTTTGCAGTACAGGTTTGATTAAACCAGCTTTTGCCAGGGCTAATACAATACGTTGGAAGCAACCATTGTCCTCACCCAGGAGCCAAAAATATCATTCTCAGAGAACCTGCACTGGTCACTGTCCCAAACTGATACTGGACTTCAGTGGATAGTTCCAAGTACTAGCAGAACACAGGTCACTTCTAGTTCATTTCAAGAAATAAAAAAGATCCATGTATTACAAAATATTGTATATACTCGAGTATAAGCCAACCCAAATATAAGCCGAGGTACCTAATTTTACCACAAAAAAATGGGAAAACTTATTGACTCGAGCATAAGCCTAGGGTGTCCATCTGCATGCCTCACTGTGCCTCACTTTGCCTCACTGTGTCCATGTGCATGCCTCACTGTGCCCATGCCTCACTGTGCCCATGCCTCACTGTGCCCATGCCTCACTGTGCCCATGCCTCAATGTGTCCATGACTAGACTGACGTTTAACATGGGAGTCTATGGAAGGGGTGCCTGGCTTTGAAAAATCGGTGCTCCCCGGTCGTAGGTCCATTAGACAAAAAACTTTGCACACTTGTAGAGGAGAAATGGGGCTACATGTTTGCCAAGTTCCGGATCCAGGGGACCTAGGACTGCCCGGTACAGGGTCCTCAAACTCACTGGAGAAATTACTGTTTAACATGGGAGTCTATGGAAGGGGTGCCCGGCTTTGAAAAATCGGTGCTCCCCGGCCGTAGGTCGCCCGGACAAAAAACTTTGCACACTTATAGAGGAAGAGTGGGGCTACATATGTGCCAGTACCGGGTCCCCAAAGTCCGGGAGATCAGTCGCAAAAAGGTGACTCGAGTATAAGCCGAGGGGGGCATTTTCGGCACAAAAAATGTGCTGAAAAACGCGGCTTATACTCGAGTATATACGGTACCTATCAGTAGATAACAAAACATGTTCTCTTATGCATACAGGAGACATCTTGAACAAATATCATCATGCAATATAAAAGTGTAAAACAATATGTTCTTTAATATGATATTTTCATATTTGATTCAACTTATCACTACAAAGAGATAGGCATAAATGATTAATCCTCAGGTTAAATTATGCCCAGACCGTGGGATAATAAATCAATATCACATGGTAAAGCTCCAGACCCTTTTGGGGCCACAGCTTCTGAAAAGTCAGTGAGGTTCTGATTGGTGTGCGAGGGTCTTCCTACAATAGTGGACAGGGCCTAGTAGAGACATACTGACTCAAAGTAAAGATCTCTAGGTTTAAGTCTTTAGAGTTAATAAATAGGGATGAGCCGAACACCCCCCTGTTCGGTCCGCACCAGAACCTGCGAACGGACCGAAAGTTTGTGCGAACTTTAGAACCCTATTAAATACAATGGACGCAAACGTTCGAAATCAAAAGTGCTAATTATAACGGCTAATATGCAAGTTATTGTCCTAAAAAGGGTTTGGGGACCCGGGTCCTGCCCCAGGGCACATGTATCAATGCAAAAAGACGTTTTAAAAACTGCAGTTTTTTCGGGAGCAGTGATTTTAATGATGCATAAAGTGAAAACAAAAAGTGAAATATTCCTTTAAATATCGTACCTGGGGGATGTCTAAAATATGCCTGTGAAGTGGCACGTGTTTCTCGTGTTTAGAACTGTCCCTGCACAAAATGACATTTCTAAAGGAAAAAAAGGCATTTAAAACTGCTTGCGGCTTTAATGTAATGTTTGGTCCCGGCAACATGGATGAAAATCATTAAGAAAAATGGCATGGGTAACCCCCCCCACCCCAGCCCACTACTAGCCCCTTTTGATCTTGTATGGATATTAAGGGGAACCCCGCACCCAAAATAAAAAAGGCCCTATATACTCTGAACAGCAGTATACAGGCGGTGCAAACAAGACAGGGACTGTAGGTTTGTTCTTAAGTAGAATCTGTTTGTAATTTGGAACAGGTACTTTTTAAGTGTAGCTCCAGCCAAAGAATCTATTTTTGAGCTTTTTGGAGAACATAGGGAAGGGTTATCACCCCTGTAACATTTGTTTTGCTGTCTGTGCACCTGTTCAGAACATTTCACCTCACTTTCCGTCCCAATGACAAATGTTTTTGGAAAATTTGGGGTTTTATTGAAACAAGGATTGGTGATAAAGCATCAGTAGAGAGGAGACACCTTTTTCCCATATTAACTCCTACAGGAGAGAATTTCCCTTCCTAGGGGTAGATTTCCTCTCACTTCCTGTTGTATCCTTCCGTTTGCAAGTAGGAGTCATTTGTAAGTTGGATGTTTGAAAGTAGGGGCCTGCTGTATATACTCTGCAGAAATTTGCCCCTTAGGTGTAGGTGTTGCCACAACACTGTAAGCCCTCACAGTTACTCTTGGTGGGCGCTGGAACGCCCTGCTGTGAACTATTATATCAGGAATTGTAGTTACATGCTATTGTTGAACAGTGGTAGGAAAAATTGGGCCTTTGGTGGTGGTGCTGGTGCCACAACACTGTAAGCCCTCACAGTTACTCTTAGTGGGCGCAGGAAAGGGCCCAGCTGTGAAATATTAGATCAAGAATTGTAATTACATGCCCCTGTTGAACAGGGGCAGAAAAATTGGGCCTTTGGTGGAGGTGTTGCCACAACACTGTACGCCCTCACAGTTACTCTTGGTGGGCGCAGGAATGGGCCCTGCTGTGAATTATTAGATCAAGAATTGTAATTACATGCCCCTGTTAAACAGAGGCAGAAAAATTGGGCCTTAGGCACTGGTGCTAGTGCCACAACACTGCAACCCCTCACAAATACTGTACTTGGAGCACAGCAATGAGCCCTATTGCAAAGTATTGCATAAAAAATTGTAATTACATGCCCCTGTTAAACAGGGGCCGAAAAATTGGGCCTTATGCACTGGTGATGGTGCCACAACACTGCAACCCCTCACAGATACTGTACTTGGAGCACAGCAATGAGCCCTGCTTCAAAGCATTGCATCAAAAATTGTAAATACACGCCCCTGTTAAACAGGCGCTGAAAAATTGGGCCTTAGCCACTGGTGGCAGTGCCCAGAACCAAAATGTTCTTTCAAGCTATCAGCATGATTATTGAGGAGGAAGAGGATAGTCACTCAGCATAACAGGATAGTCACTCTGCATCAGCATAGGCAGTGTTAAAGGGATCTGACATTTAAAAGAAAATTATTCTGTTACATCAGCATCAGGTGCTTGGTAGCTGGTGGTCATCCAAGACTGATTCATTTTTATGAAGGTCAGTCGATCGACCGAGTTGGTTGACAGGCACACCCTGTGATCGGTTACAAAGCCTCCAGCAGCACTGAATATTCATTCCGTAAGAACGCTAGATGCAGGACAGGCCAGTATCTCAATTGCATACTGTGCAAGCTCTGGCCAGTGATCCACCCTCAAGACCCAGTAACCCAGAGGATTTTCGGTGGGAAAGGTGTCCAAGTCTGATCTTGCCCCTAGGTATTCCTGCACCATGTAAACCAGACGCTGGCGATGGTTGCTGGAACCGATCATACCTTGGGGCTGCAGACTAAAAGATTGTTTGAACGCATCGGTCAGACGGCCACCTTCTCCACTGCTCCTTCTTTGACTGACCGAAGCCTCAGCAACACGTTGTCCAGGACCAGGAATTTGTAATCTCACAGTCTCTGGGAACGTGTTGCACAGACCTTTCTGCAAGGCCTCCCGAAGATGCCTCATCCTCTGCTCCCTCTGCGACGGCAAGATAAGGTCCGCAACCTTACCCTTGTAACGTGGATCAAGGAGGGTTGCCAGCCGGTAATGATCCCTCTCCTTGATCGCACGAATACGAGGATCCTTCCGCAGGCTTTGCAAGATCAGAGAGGCCATGCAGCGTAGGTTTGCTGAGGCATTCGGTGCCGAGTCCTCTGGGTCACTGAGGACGACATGATCCGCAGCCACCTCCTCCCAGCCACGTACAAGTCCATGGGTGTCTTGGGACTGTAATTGATCCCTTGAAGACTGCTGCTGATGCTGAGTGCTAGTCTCCACCTCCATTCTGACACAATCCTCCTCCTCCTCCTCCTTCTCCTCCTCCTCCTCATCCTCTTCCTGTGTGATAGCCGGGCCAACAGGAACACTGTCTGGATAAAGGGGGCCTTGAGAGGTAAGGAAGTCCTCCTCTTCCTGCCTCTGTTTTGCCTCAAGTGCCCTGTCCATTATTCCACGCAGCGTGTGCTCTAACAGGTGGACAACAGGGACAGTGTCACTGATGCATGCACTGTCACTGCTCACCATCCTCGTGGCCTCCTCAAATGGTGCTAGGACAGTGCATGCATCCCTGATCATGACCCACTGGCGTGGGGAAAAAATCCAAGCTCCCCTGACCCTGTCCTGGTGCCATATTGCAACAGATACTCATTGATGGCCCTCTGCTGAGTGTGCAGCTGCTGCAGCATGGCCAACGTAGAGTTCCACCTGTTAGGCATGTCACAGATTAGGCGGTTCTTGGGCAGGTTGTAATCCCTTTGCAAATCAGCCAGCCCATGACCGGCGGAAATGCCCACAGAGTTTCCTGGCCTGCTTCAGGACCTCCTGTAAGCCTGGGTACCTGCTAAAGAACCGCTGCACCACCAAGTTAAGGACGTGAGCCAAACAGGGCACATGGGTCAGTTATCCCTGTCGGAGGGCGGAGAGGAGGTTGGTGCCATTGTCGCAAACCACCTTTCCTGGCTTAAGCTGGCGTGGCATCAACCACCTCTGAGCCTGCCCCTGCAGAGCTGACAGAATCTCTGCCCCAGTGTGGCTCCTGTCCCCCAAGCACACCTGCTCAAACATCGCATGGCATCTTTTTGCCTGCGTACTGGCGTAGCCCCTTAAACGCCTATGCAGCACCGCTGGTTCTGAGGACAAATCAGCACAGGCAGAGGCCATAGAGGAAGAAGAAGAGAAGGGGGTGGAGGAGAGAGGTGTGTCAGAATCACCAGTAGTAACATTTTGGAGGCGTGGTGGCGGAACAACCTCCAACACTACTGCACCTTGTCCTGCATCCTTCCCAGCTGCCAGCAGAGTCACCCAATGCATCGTGAAAGATAGGTAACATCCCTGTCCATGCCTGCTGGGCCATGAGTCAGCAGTAATATGCACCTTACCGCTGACCGCTCTGTCCATCAAGGCCAAGACATTGCCTTCCACATGCCGGTAGAGAGCCGGAATCGCCTTCCGTGAGAAAAAGTGGCGTTTGGGAACCTGCCACTGAGGAACCGCACATTCCACAAACTCACGGAAGGGGGCAGAGTCTACCAACTGAAAAGGCAGCAGTTGAAGTGCTAGCAATTTAGCCAAGCTAGCATTCAACCGCTGGGCATGTGGATGGCTGGGAGCGAACTTCTTTCGGCGGTGCAGCAGCTGGAGCAGGGAAATTTGCCTGGTACAATCGGACGTCGGTGTACCGATAGCAGATTGCACCGCAAGTACTTGGCTGTGACACACCTAATTCTACACCTTCATTCCTCTCAGTGCAGGTTTCAGAAATGACTGAAGGTATAGTGGGGTTGGAGATCCCAGCTGATGAGGAGCAAGGAGAGGTCCACCTTGTTCTTTGGTGTGGGTCTTTTAGGTGTGCTTGTCAATGGACTGCATGGCAGGTCGACATACGTCTGGTCAAGCATGTGGTGCCCAAGCGGCTGATGTTTTGGCCACGCGGGATACGCTTTAGACATATGTTGCAAATGGCAACGGTGCGATCTGCTGCACACGTCTGAAAAAAGGCCCACACCAAAGAAGTTTTTGAATAACGCGCAGAGACAGCAGTGCCCTGCACATGCGGAGCTCTGCGGTGTGATGCAGTCGGTGTGCTGCCCTTAAGCTGGCACCTGGAGGGCATCATGCCTCGTTGGAGATATGCCTCCTCCTCCTCCTCCTCTCTCCTATCAGGCACCCACGTGGAGTCAGTGACCTCATCATCCCCTCCCTCCTCATCACTGGAGCCAATCTGACAGTATGCTGCAGCTGGGGGAACATGACTGCCAGATAGCCGACCTTGTTGGGCACCCCCTCTCTCTGGGTTCACGTTACTACCCCCTCTCTCTGAGCTCACGTTACTGCCTTCCTCCAGCTGGGTTCCATCATTGGAGCCTTCAAAACGCTGGGCATCCTCTTGGATCATGTACACAACACTGTGCTCAAACAGTTTGGGGGACTCCTCAGGTAGACATGGCGGGGCTAGGAAAGGAGTGACTGATGCCATTGAGCCGAGGGAAGAGGTCGCTTTGGCAGCTGCTTTGCCAGACAAAGTACCCTGAACCTGGGTGAGAGAGGATGAGGAGGAGGAGGAGGAGGACGGCTTGGTCATCCACTCTACCAAGTCTTGGGCATGTTGCGGCTCAACATGGCCAGCTGCCGAAAAGGACAAGCGCGTCCTACGGCCACGTGCTGATGAGGATGCACCGTGTCCAAGACCAGCAGCACTGTTGCCTCTAGACACAGAGCCTGCTTGCCCTCTTTTATTGCCTCGTGACTGTCTGCCTCTCATTGTTTGCCTTCCAGACTGTCATGGAGATCCTGCCAGAAGCAGGCGTCCTGGTCTTCCTGATTCTCGGTTGCGCATGCTCTGCCCTGCAGGTGGCGCCAGAGGGGCTATTTAAACCTGTCAATTGCAGACAGTCCCTGCTGTCTGCTCTACAGCGTTGAGTACCTGAAAACCTGATCTGAAGACTTACCTGTGTTTGACCCGGCCTGCCTGTGACTTCTCAAGTTTTCTGCCTGCATCCGACCCCTGGCTTGTTGTGACCTCTCCTCTGTCTGATCCCTCTGTACCTTGCTGCCAGCCAGTTAACCGACCCGGCTTGTCTGACCAAGCTCACTGTTCCTAGTTCCGGTCCAGTCTGCTAAGCTGATCCAGTTTGCTGAGTTCCTGTGTTCCTGGTTCCGGTCCAGTCTGCTAAGCTGATCCAGTTTGCTAAGTTCCTGTGTTCCTGGTTCCGGTCCAGTCTGCTAAGCTGATCCAGTTTGCTGAGTTCCTGTGTTCCTGGTTCCGGTCCAGTCTGCTAAGCTGATCCAGTTTGCTGAGTTCCTGTGTTCCTGGTTCCGGTCCAGTCTGCTAAGCTGATCCAGTTTGCTGAGTTCCTGTGTTCCTGGTTCCGGTCCAGTCTGCTGAACGATTCCAGTTTGCTGAGTGTTCCAGTGTGCCTACCAAGTCTGCATAACTACCTTCACCTTGGTTGATCCTGCCAGGCACTCGTACCCCTCCTACCTCCGCGCCTGCTGTTACCTTACCAGGGGCCGCTGGTGGGAGCCATAAGGGAGGCCTTCCTCTGCAGTCCGGGCTCATCACTGCTAGGTACGTGACACAGACATACTAATGGCCTGTTGTGGTGTTAGTATGGGAAAAGCAGCAATTGTTTTCTGTTAGTTTTAGGTGAAAACTGTGCAGAGGACACAGTACACTGAAAATACTTGCAGCTCTCTGCTTGTGGTTTTATTATGAGAACACCACTATAATAGTCACTAACTGTATTCAGGTGAGCTTTAGGTGAATGCTATGCACTGACTGTCTGCAGCTTGCACAATCACCGGCCTGCCTGTCACAGTATAGAGAATAACTG
The DNA here is from genome assembly GCA_029206835.1 of Rana muscosa. Lineage (NCBI taxonomy): Eukaryota > Metazoa > Chordata > Amphibia > Anura > Ranidae > Rana > Rana muscosa. The sequence continues at coordinate 1,159,861,166 of CM055116.1, read as the reverse complement.
TATTCAGGTGAGCTTTAGGTGAACACTATGCAAAGCACACAGTAGTACACTAAGTGAAACACTGACTGTCTGCAGCTTGCACAATCACCGGCCTGTCTGTCACAGTATAGAGAATAACTGTATTCAGGTGAGCTTTAGGTGAACGCTATGCAAAGCACACATTAGTACACTAAGTGAAACACTGACTGTCTGTAGCCATCACAATCACCGGCCTGCCTGTCACAGTATAGAGAACTGTATTCAGGTGAGCTTTAGGTGAACACTATGCAAAGCACACAGTAGTACACTAAGTGAAACACTGACTGTCTGCAACTAGCACAATCACCTGCCTGCCTGTCACAGTATACAGACTAAAGCCCCGTACACACGATCGGTTTAACTGATGAAAACCGTCCGATGGATGGTTTTCATCAGACCAACCGATCGCGTATGGTACCCATCGGTCTTTTTTCCATCGGATGGAAAAAATAGAACTTGTTTTAAAATTTTCCGATGGATAAAAAACCGATGGGAATTTCCGATCGTCTATGGGCAAGTCCATCGGTTAAAAAACCCACGCATGCTCAGACTGAATTAGGAGACGGGAGCGCTCGTTCTTGTAAAACTAGCGTTCCTAATGGAGAGAGCACATTCGTCATTCTGCAAGTTATTGCTTCGTTTAATGCAGCGCATGTTTTTTTGCTTTCGAACGGTCTTTAAAATGTAATTTTGGCAGCAGAACTTTCTCCTGAGTTCTGACAAATGTATGTCTTTCTTTTTTCTAGTGATCTTAGGAATAATTAGTAAAATTCTTCAAGGCCGACCTCACAAATTACACCTTTTTTTTTTTGACTCTTAAAATTTGTTGTGCATTTTTTGGTGTGTCAATTTCTCAGAACAACATAATATTTAATTTTTGAAAAATCATGGAGGTTGGTGTCCCTTGTTCTTAATTACACATTGTATTTATGCAATCTTATTGCTACTTCTCAAAAAAACACATCAGGCATGTAGGTTGGCTGAAATCAAATTTTCCCTTTATTTTGGAAAAAAACAAATCAAAAACCGAAGGGCAACTATTCCCAAATTAGCAGAGAATATAAAGTCATTAGATCCCAAATGCAGACCTGACTATGATCAATAATAAAATCAACAACAGCATGAAATCAGGAGCAGCAGCCAAAGACATACATCATCCCAAGCTGTGGTACTCCATCAACCTTCAATTTTTGGATGAGCAGCTCGAGGCCAGGGAATCACCTCCTGCTCTTCCTTGTAGCCTTCCTTCCACGCCTCTCTGCAGCGTTCTCTCCACGGCCCCGTCCACGCACCCTTGCAGGCTGGACCACTGTGGGTGGTGATGTGGCAGGAGGAGGAGGAGAAGGAGGAGAGGGATTGGGCTGATGTGAAATATGGGTGGCCTCAGTCAGCTGTCCCCTCGCCCCCATGTGTACGGCCGTGTAGATAAGGTGCTCACAAAGGGCCCGTTGTCCCGCCTCCATTCTCAGCAGCTTATCTGAGAGATAGGTGCTAAACCCCTCCGTAGGGTTGAGGGGGGCCCTCATAATGGCAGCAGCCTCCTGAATCATCTTTAGTGACTCCTCCTCCACTTGTGTCATCCGCCGTTGTTTTGGCGGTCTGACGTGGAGGGGAGCCACTTGGGAGATGGTGCTGCCACTAGGCTGCCACTAGGCCTGGGGACCTGCTGAGTCCCACTGGGCCCTGCCTCCTCCTGCCTGTCACACTCCTGACCCTCTTCCTCCTGGCTTGCCTCATCCTGTTTTTAAAATAAAATGTAAATTTCTATTATTTGAGGAATCAATCACACACAATTTTGATCTCATTACTGGTTTATTTTTTTTTGGGGGGGGGGGTGGGATCATTTATGGCTAATCAAAACAGTTCAACTCAATATTACTTAGTGGACAATAATTAGCATCAAAAATACTATACCTGGCTGAAGATGCAAAGGCTCCTCCTACGCCTCTGCAGGGGTGGAGGGAAGGGTGGAAGGAACGCTGGAGGGAAGGGTGGAAGGAAGGGTTGAGGGAAGGCTGGAAATAGATTCCCTGGCCTCGATCTGGTCATCCAGAAATTGAAGATGTCTGTAGTACCACAGCTTGGGCTTTACTACATCGTCGGCTGCTGCTCCTGATCTCTTGGACTGGCGCACTTCCTTGAATTTTTTTTATAAGAATTGCGCAGGTTGTTGATTTTATTATTGATCATAGTGTAGTCTGCATCTGGGATCCATGGCTTCATATCCTCGGCTAATTTGGTAATAGTTGCCCGTCGTACATCACTTTTGTGATACGCAGGGTGTTTGAGCTCCCAAAGGTTGCGCTGTTCCTTATACTTTTCAATAAAAACAAGCATCACCTCCGGCTCTCTTAGTTTATGCATCTATTAGGATCAGCAAGTACGGAAAAAAAAAGGATCAGAATTGATTCTCCTCAACTTATCACAATATTGCCCTTTACAATCATGAACCATTATAGGCCACTGCAGGCCCGAGTTCCCTTCTTACCTTAGTTCACTTCGTGGGTTCACTTCCGGTCGTCCTTACTCCGCGCATCCCTAATAACTTCTTTCCCCTTTTTATACCCTGCGCATGCGTGTAACTCCGCCCTCGTCGCCCGCCCATGACGGACTTTTTCTGCATTTCCCCGCCCCTTAACAATCGGCGCACAGTGTGAGACGGCGACATGTCGCAGACACAGGTGGCTTCTTTAGTTGAAATTACCGACGAGGAAAGCCCGGAGGCGGAAACGTCCCGATCCTGTAAAAAAAGATACAAGGCGACTAATATGTCTTTTTCTGAGATGGCGGAGATGGTGGACATTTTGCGGAGGAAGGATTACGACGGCAAGCATGGCCCATACGACACCCCTAATCTCCGGAAGTCACAAATTATGGACAAAGTGGCGAAGAGTCTTTATAAAAAATATGGGGTCAGGAGATCCAAGGAACAACTCCGTAAAAGGTGGTCAGACCTCAAGATCAGGGAGCCGGAGCAGTATAAGAAGCTTATAAAAAGCATAGAAAAAAGTAAGTATATTTTACTGTGTTCTTTCACATTGTAATATGTATTCTTCCATGTTTTGCAACATGTGCTTGGCTTGACTGGGTTCACATTTTTAAATCTCATCTTTTAGGTTAAGTGGAGAGTCCACTTATTTGCTAAATGTTTTTACCAATAACTTGCTCCTCTTCCCCCAAACATGTTTGGCACATATCCACGTAAACTACATGTGGGCATGCCTCATTTTACTTCAACAATGTTTATCTACACATTGTTGGCTAGATGATGTGTTGTAAGGAAATTTAAAATGTGACTGAAAGGCTAAACTGTATTCTGGGTAAAGGAGATGACACTCCAGCAGTTGTGTACTTTTTTTAGTTATTGATCAAGATACTATACTCTGGGCCACATGACCAAATTTATTAACGGTGTCACACACAGGTGGTCCAGTGGATACCTTGGGGGTTATCCAAGTGTATTTGTGAATGTCCTCCAAAATAACATGTTGCTTTGTTGAGTTTGCAAGATCACATATGTTCATGTTGGAACTCAGGGCCAAATATCAATTGTACCCCACTTCAAAACATTGAGGATCCCTTTTCAGGCCTTAAAAAAGTCTGTGTGCTAAAGTATACATTTTGTTGTAAATTCCCATAGGGGAGAGGAGACTGGGAGGACACCATGCTCAGGAGACGAGTAACCCAACACCACAGAAACTCCCCGAAGCTCCCAAAGCAGACCAAGATCAGCATGTTCAGGAAGCGGAGGTGGAGGAAGCGGAGGTGGAGGAAGCGGAGGTGGAGGAAGGAGAGGTGGAGCTTATCAGCACAACAGGTCAGTGTCTGTCACCACAACTTCAAGGTAAATACAGATGTAGGCCTGCCTAGTGTAAAAACTTTTTTTTTGTTTTAGGGACTGAACGTGGGGGTGTGTCAGGAAGTCCAAATCCGCCATTCTCGAGTGCCAGCGCCAAAATAATCATTCAGGAAATCATGGAATGCAGTAGCGAAATGGACATTATGAGAAAGAGAATGATTGTGATTGAGCAAAAATATAAAAACATGATAGATATTTTGGGGAGAATAGTGGGAACCCCCCCCTTTTTGTGTGTTTTGTTATGCGTCTGAAATTATCTCAGGGATTTCCAACATCCCAAATGTGAAGATGCACACACTGAAGACTCAACATGTGCTATCTGCCGTCACAGGATATCTATGTCCCTGTTTTGGGGGTGCAACCTCTTCCTCCCTCCTCAAGTAGGTGAGAGGAAGGGTTTACATCCCCAAAGCACGACCATTGATCCCCCATGATGGCAGATAGCACATGTTTACCCTAGCCATGGGATCTTGTTGCAGATACCCATTTGAGCCCCAAAAGAAAGTGTGTTTGTTAACATTTGGGATGGATCAGGGGTACCATCACCCCATCTCCAGTTGGTATTTTTCACAGTGTTATTTTATTACTTTTTCAGACTAAAAAAATGGCTTACGACCCATGCATGTTTCTGCAAAAAAAGCCGCACAGAAAAATAAAAGGCTAGTATTTCTAAAAACTCAAAAAAAATGTGGGGCAAACAATAAAAACATTTGGGAAGTCTAAAAAAGGTGTGCCTTGTTCTTTCTATGCTCAAGAGCAGTTCTGAAGATGCAAAAACCGTGTTTTTCGCTCTGAGTTTTGAGGCTATTTACTAAGGACAATTACACTTGGCACTACTAGAACCTGGGAGACACATAAACCCAAAATACAAGAATGACAACACAAGTTTGTAGGAATTCCATGATTTTTTTTATTTTTAAAAGGTTAAATACTTGGTCAGATGTGGTCTGGCATTGCGATGGCCCCCCTACCCGTGAAGTACTCTACGTATTTCTGGCGTACTTCACAGGCACTTTGGGGGGCCAAGCCAGTACGGGCAGTGCTGAGGCCGGTCAGATTAATCAGTTCAGATGGACCGGCCTCAGGCCCAAACGATGATACATAATTGTTTGCAAATTTGCGTAGAAAATTGTGCAAGATGCAGCAGCAGTAGACGATGTGGTTCAGTTTATAATCCGCCAAATGTATCGCTGTCTGGAACAGGCGGAACCGGCTGGCCATTATCCCGAAGGCATTCTCCACAACTCTCCGGGCTCTGGCCAGCCGGCCTCTCCGGGGTGAGGGTGCGTTGGGGAAACGGCCACATCAGGTATGGTCCTAGTCCAAAAGCCTCATCCGCAATGAAAACGAACGGGAGCCCTTCAACGTTCTCTGCATCTGGAGGCAGTGCAAGACCCCCAGCCTGCAGACGGTGAGCGAACTCCGTCTCCGCGAATGATCCGCCATCGGACATCCGGCCGTTCTTCCCCACGTCCACATACAGGAACTCGTACCATGCCGACACCACCGCCATTAACACTATGCTATTAAAACCTTTATAGTTGAAATAGTATGACCCCGAACGGGGTGGCGGCACTATGTGGACGTGCTTCCCATCAATTGCCCCTCTGCAGTTGGGGAAATCCCACTGCTGGGCAAATTGGGAGGCCACAGTCAGCCATTCCTGTGGTGTGCTAGGGAACTGTGGAGTCAAACAAAAAGAAGACATTAGTACGGTTTATGGTTACAGTGCAAGCAGATTACACAAAAAAACATTGTTGAGTATCATTATTATTTAAGGGAGTTTTTCCTACCAATAAACAAAGGCCCACTTAGCAGATGCCTCACCCCCGCTGAGTGGACATTCTAAAATAATCTAAGGGGGGGGGCCTAAGGTGATTGTGGGGGATCCCAAAAAAGGCTCTACCACTCTGCTGAGCTTGATTGAGAACTACAAATTTTTTAACATGGGGGGAGGGAGGGTTGTCAAACAATGAGGGCAATGACCCCCCAAAAATGAAAAGGAAAATAGAAGGCTAGCTGGGTTTGCGCCCACAATAGCATGCTGGAGAGGTTAGTGAAGGGAAATAGGCACGTAGGGCCCAAAAAGGATTTACAGGTAAAAAAAGGCATGTGGAAAATGGGGACATTACCAGGATATTACAAACAGGCATATTTGTGTTAGGAGGAAAAAAATAAAAAAATAAAATAAAATAAAAACAGATAATGTGAGGTTAAAGGAGCATAATTACCTTCATATAGTCCTTCTGCAGGACCTGAATGATGGCCGAACACGTCTCAGGGATAATGATCCCGAGAGCCTGGGGGGAGATGCCTGTTGAGAACTTGAGGTCCTGCAAGCTTCTCCCAGTCGCCAGGTATCTCAACGTGGCAATAAGCCTCTGCTCGGCAGTGATGGCCTGGCGCACCGTGGAACAGCAAGGCCCGAGAAGAACGATCTGAAAAACAGTTGTAGCGGGGTCCTCAATTTAGTGGGATACACTTGGGGGTAGTGTGACCCAAGTGTGTAATTGTGTTAGGGTTCGGACCCCTTTTTGTTATTCGTGGAGGATTGGGTGGTGCAATATTCTCCTTGACCAGTAGGTGTCAGTGTACCTACTGACTCGGGGTAGAATCACTACCGGAGTGCTACCCTTCTTTGTCCCTTCCTGGAGATGGTACGGCCGGGGCGGGGAACCCGCCGTGGTGTCGACGGGAGGAGATAAAAAGGGGGAGACGCCCTCGCCACAAGGTCTTTTGGGGGGATCATCTCTTCACGTACCCAGGCGCCCTCGGCCTGGGTGCGGGCGGTTCAAGGTTCCGGCCTGGGCACCCTAGGCCTGGCCGGAATGAAGCTGGAGTTGGAGTCCATCCCAGGCACCTTCAGCCTGGGGTGAGGTACTTTGTAGAAGGCCTGGGACCTGGTGACTTCGACCGGGTCCCGCGAGGGTGAAGGGATTCCAGGGTGCCCCTTGCGAGGGGACCCGCATCTGAGGTGAGGAGGCTGGGGAGGTCACCCGTCTGAAGACTCCGGAGCAGTGTCAATCCGGTGATGGACGGGCCTCCGGTAACTCCCTTGGAGGGTCATCTTCCCCTGATAGGGGCCGCAGCGCAGCGAAGTTGTTCTAATCAAGACTCCTGCAACCCCTGGTCATAGCACAGGGGGTGTAGGGACTACAATCCGGATAGTGCCTCGGCCTGCTCATCCCATCGTATCCTGCCATATATTGTTTGTTGTGGAGCTACGAAATAAAACTAACAGTTGGACTGCGATCGGTGTATGGACTCTGTTGATGGGAGCAGAGGGAGATTCCAGCATAGCAGGGATAAGTTCCGCAACCCAATGCACATTTGGCCCGAGGAAGATATTGATACTGGCCTTCACCTCACCCACAGCCATGGGGAGGACATGGGCCGTAGCGCACCTCACTCTCGAAACCCAGGTACCCCTAGACAAGAGCTTTCGGACAATCGATAAACATGTGAAGGGGGTGAGGCCGCTACACAGTAAACGAATGGCCAAGAAGGCACTGCAAGGCAGTAACGACCTGACTGCACGCACTGAATCACAAATACAAACCCACAAGCACAAACTGAACAACAGGAAACGATCTGCAAAGCACGGAGACTGAAAAGAGTGAATCGACTCTCACCAAACTTTTACTAACACGCGGTAACACGAAATCAGCAAAAGCAGCCCAAGGGGTGGCGCCATTAGATTTGTTCGGCCCTTTTATAGCGCGTCGTACGTTTTGAACGTGCCGTCGTTTTCTTGCCGTCGGTTTTTAGACTGATGGTGTGTGGCCAAGACTGATGAAAAACAGTTTCATCGGACGAAAATCCATAGGTTATCCGATCGTGTGTACAGGGCTTAACAGGAACGGATCTAGCTAAACTCAATACAGTGTATAAATATATATACAACACCTAGGATGCATATATATCCTCTACACACTGTCAGGCCTCGTACACACGGCCGAGATTCTCGTTGAGAAAAACATGTCGTTTTTTTCGAAGAGATTCTTGGACAAGAAACTTGTCCCGGCCGAGTGTACACACGCTCGTTTCAAAGAACCCGCGGTTCTTTGAAAGGAGTGTACGCGGTGACGTCATCGACTACGTCGAGCATGCGCTCATCACATTCGATGCCGTCGCCGCCATCTTGGTATACCCTACGTATGCCTAGGAAGCTACCGCGCATGCGTCAAATTCATTTCGAACATGCGCGGGCTTCCGGGCGGACAGGTAAGTGTACACACACTCACTTTTCTCGTCGAGAAACACGCCGAGGAGAATCTCGACGAGAAAATAGAGAGCAGGTTCTCTATTTTCTCGTCGAGGTTTCTTGTCGGTTTTCTCGACGAGAAACACGCTAGCAGCGTACACACGACCGATTTACTCGGCAAGACCTCTCTGCCAGCAAGTTTCTTGCTGGTTCTTGCCGAGAAAATCGGTCGTGTGTACGAGGCCTCACAGCAGCTAAATGACTCACCTGCCTGCTCTATCTAACTCAATATAAATGACACTGTCTCTCTCTCTGTAACTCTCTTTCACAAACGCCAACACACTACACAAGGCCGACTTCCAGGCGGTCTTATATAGTGTGGGGCATGTACCTACTCCTCTGAGCCATGATTGGCCATAGCCACCCTGGCTTTGGCCAATTACGGCTCTCTGTACAGACAGCGCTGTGATTGGCCAAGCATGCTGGTCATAGTGCATGCTTGGCCAATCATCAGCCAGAAATGTACTGCGATGCCGCAGTGAATTATGGGCCGTGACGCGCCACTCAAATTTGGCGCGAACGGCCCATAATGTTCGATCTTCATCGAACAGCCGATGTTCGAGTCGAACATGGGTTCAACTCGAACACGAACCTCATCCCTATTAATAAACATCATATTCTGATGTCAGAATTAGGGATTTCTGTGTTGGCACATTGTTCTTCCTATTTTCCTCTTCCCATTAGTGCATTCTACTAGTGTGTATATATGCAACATTTATATATTATGAGGACTGTACTAAAAGTAATGCAAAAGTGGGAATAACTTTTTTATTACCTTACAGTACATAGGTCGTTTAGATTTCACATGTTGGAAAAGTAACTCTTCCTCTAAAGTACTTGTCTTCAAACTGTGGCCGGCGGGCAGGATGTGACCCTTGGGTCACTATTCCTCCAACTGCTACAAGGCACTTTTCCTCCCACTATCTGCAAGGTTGAAGCACTATTCCTTCCACCGACACCAACGATGGGGTTTCTTCCACTGATACCAATGATAGGGCACTATTCCTCCTACCAATACCAATGATGGGGAATTATCCCTCTTCCTACTAACCCACACATGTTTTTAATGTTTTTATTCCTACTGACTATCAAGCCTGGGACATTGTTTGCTCTCACTGATGCCAGGCATTTTCTAGTTCCACTGGCCACAATTCAGCCCCCTAAAGTCTAAAGAACAGTAAACTGGCCTCTTACCTAGAAAGTTTGGATACCCCTGCTCTAGAGTAACTCATTGCAAGTAAATAATGGACTCCAAGCAGAAGCAACATGCCATCATTGAGTTCTTGATGAAGGAGGGCTTTCAGGGCTATCCAACATCCACAGAAGACTACATAATCTTTATGGAGATTACACCATTGACAAGAATAATCAATGACAAGACATTTCTTTTGTCAATGGTGTCATCTCCGTAAAATCATTCTGTAGCCTTCTGTGGATGTCAGACAGCCTGCACTCTTCCATCAAAAACGTACTGACAGCATGTTGCTTATGTTTGGAACCCTTTATTTCCTGCAATAAAAAAGAAACCGAAGAAAGACCTACTCTACCAGCATGTTTATTTCGAACAACCTATATAGTTGAGAGAAATAATGCCCACATTTGCATTACTTTAGGTACATCCTTGTAATTCACAGATAACGCTTCTATGAGCCAGATCTCTGGGCATCATACTTGATATACTTGAAGCCCCTTTTCCATACAAATTTCTTGGCAAATTATTACAAGGTAGGTTACCAGACTTTTCCTCAACCTTCATAAATTGCTTAGGCTTGGGACCAGCATATAGAAAGTGATAACACAATTGCATAGCCAATTTGTACACACATACTAGGGCCCATACAGACAGGAACCAATTAACCTACCAGTATGCCTTTGGAGTGTGGGAAGAGACCCACGCAAACATGCAAACTCCATGCAGTAGTGTCCTGACTGAGATTCAAGCCAAGCCCGCCCCCCTCCCCCCCGTGATGCAAAGATATATCTGCTACCCACTATGCCACTGTGCTGCTCATTCTAGCAGTAGCATTTACTAAAATAATCACAATACATAATAAATACATAATAATACCCTTTTTTTAATAAAAGGGTGTCAAAAGAGTGCCTTGAGCTCCATGATGTCTAAATATGTCCGAATATGCTATTTACACTCATGTTGTAATTTACAGGAAATGTCATATGTTATAAAACAGCTAAGAATTTTAAAACATAAAATTAAATTGAGTTCTTGCAATAAAGATATGACAGTGGTAATTTAAAACTAAGGCTTCATGATTTTATTACAAATAATGACAGATATATGTATGGATATACTGTATATTAGCTGGAGCTGGATTTGGCAGTGAAATGGTTACAGTTGCTTTCACATAATGCGCTTCTACACTAACCACTGCTAGATGCACTGAAATGACCACGACAATTATCGCCCATATTATTGGCCTGGGAGTGTACAGATGTGTAGTTATGTATGTTTTTCAAGTCACGAAATTGCGGGAGCTGTCATTCACTTCATGCCCCTATTTTTCTTCCATTCCAATCGCTCTCCCTCATAAAACAGTGAACCTTTGAGATGTCTGTCTTCACAATTGCAAAGTAGCTTCATGTTACAGTTAAAGTATGTACCTTACAGTGTTTTGAAGTCGTTACTTCTGTTACGTATGGTTTATTTTAGGTGAGACAGTACCAGCATTTGCATGGTTTTGCAGATATAATAAGTACTGTAGAAGGGTGTATTTAAAGTGTACCTGTCACACTGGGTGACAAGAAAATTCCTTAAGCACACTTTCTGAATTATGCAAACAACAGGCACCGGGTAGAATGTGAAGATACATACTTTACATGCATGTCCATCTTTATAAATACTCAATATGGAAGTCCATCTTTATAAATACTCTATCTGCGTGTCCATCTTTATTAAAACGCTGTGTATTCATCTTTATTAATACTCGATTTGCATGTACAGTACATGTACTGTATATTAATACTCTGTATGCTAATCCTCCCTGGTTAATACTCTATTTGAATGTACATCTTTATTAATACCCAATATGCATGTCCATCTTTTTTAAAGCAAAGCCCACCCACCAAAAAATTAAAAGTCAGCTACAAATATTGGGGCACTTACCTGTCCAGGGATCCTCCGATGTCCAAACCCAAGCCGATTCTTGAATCTGCACTTGGGTACTGGCATAAATGAAATGTAGGTACTAATGCGCAAACCAAATAAATATATATAAAAAAGTGAAGTAGCTGCCAACATATATGGTATTCCCACACAGTGCTAATAGTAAAATGAATAATGTGGAGCTTACTCAAATAAATGTAATAAATCTACAAATATTTTAATGTATCACCTAGGATACTATAAACAAAGTATAAATAATCCTTCATAAGCAATAATGTGCAATATTCCAGAATTGATACTTGAAGACGATACAGTGCAAATAGCAATAAAAATTTTACACTTTTCCATCAATAATAAAGTGCAATAATCCCAAAGTGACAGTACAGTGAATCAATGTAAAACGTGGCTAATCATAAAGTTCATATAAATAAAGTGCTTGAGCGAAATAGCAGGGAGATACAATTTGTCCAAATGCTTCCACCATCTGCTGTGCACTAGTGGTTTGCCCCAGCCTCTCACCTATCAACACTGCCTGTATTATTGGGGGAATTGAGTGATTTTCTTTCCTGCAACCCATAGACGGACCCTTACTCCGTCTTTGGCCGGCCCAAGGGATAATCGGGGGTAATTGGTATTCCAATCCTCTTTTTAGACAATTGTCACCAGTGTCCCCATTACAAGATTGCCTCTCTACTGCTGTGAGAGCTCAAAATCCTGGTGATAATGTTCTCCAGGTCAAATCAAGAGAGTAAATTCCCCCAGAAGGCACACAGACACACACATGGCTTTTTATTTTTTAATAAATAGAGTTTCTCTACATCAGTAATTATAAAAGTTTATGCAACAAAATTACACCCCACATAAATGGAAATAAAATCAGTTTGTAGAAAACTGGTATTTGATCAATCCAGACTTAAAGCGTTGTTGTTACCCCCAAAACTCTGTATTCCTGATATGTGCCTGCTGTACTATGTACTTGTATGAGAAAGTTTCCTGTTCTTTTTGTATTGCTTCCTTTATATGAAATCCCTGGTATTCCTGCCAGTCCCTCTGCTTTCCTATTAAAAACTGACCAAACTAAGCAGGGCAGCACACCGTGGTCAGTTCTTTAGCTATGCTGGTAGCTCAGTTTACTCTCCTCCAATGATCAGACTTGTCCTGACATGCCCCTGCTGCATAGCCATTCACTGGGAAGCTCATTGTGCAGCTGAGAACAGAGGGGATGTGATCAATATAAACAGAGGAAATGTGATCCCTTATTAAAAAAAAAAAAGGATAAAAAAGTATTTATAATGTGTTTTTTTTATATCTATACAAAAATGTTTTGCCTTTAATTTCTATTTTAAACTGAATGGGTTGTTTTACAAGGTGATCATTTACAATCACTTAACCGCTTGCCGACCAGCCGCCGCAGTTATACTGTGGCAGGTTGGCTCAGCTGCGCGAATCGCTGTACTGGTACATCAGCTCGTACACTGCGATCTGTGGGTGCGCGCCATTGGCCAGCGGGGGAGCCAATAAGCAGGTCTGGAGGACTCGATGTCCGCTGGCCACCCACGATCGTTCCCCGCAGTGACAGAACAGGGAGCTGCCATAGTAAACAAGGCAGATCTCCGTTCTGACAGGGGATGACACACAGATCCTGTCTTTCTGCTATGCAGGAAGACGGATCTGTGTGTTGTCTCAGGCAGCCCATCCCCCCACACAGTTAGAAACACACTGAGGGAACACAGTTAACCCCTTGATCGCCCCTGATGTTAACCCCTTCCCTGCCATTGCCATTAGTACAATGTCAGTGCATATTTTATCACTGTTCACTGTATTAATGTCACTGGTTCCCAAAAAAGTGTAAAAAATGTCAGTTAGGTGTCTGATCTGTCCGCCACAATGTCGCAGTCCCACTAAAAATCACTTATTGCCGCCTTTACTAGAAAAAAAAAATGATAAAAATGCCATAAATATATCCCCTATTTTTTAGACACTAACTTTTGCGCACACCAATGAATATACGCTTATTGTTTTTTTTTTTTTTTGCTGCATTCAATTTTAATTTGAATAAAAATGCTATTTTAATATTTTAAAACATAGGAATAAAAATCAAATTGATGTTTTTGTATTTTATTCCTATGTTTTAAAATAGCATTATTATTAAAATTGAATGTTTAAATATGTATCACATATTAAGTTGTGAATTGTTAGAACGCTACAAACGGGATGATGATGCAAAAAAACTCCCACGTCACTATTGAAACTGGCACGCTAGCTATGGTTTAAAAACCCAGCACGCTCGTCACATGGCTACCCTTGAGAAAGTCACGTGACATGTGACGCAACGCGTCAGAAGGAGCCAGTGATGTCACCCACGGTGCTTGATAGTGCTGGATGTGGAGTGAGGAGGATCCTGCTGTCTGCAACTGACCGCTCTATATGCGTTACATTATCGAGTCATATGTGAGTGTAGCTATCCAGCCTTTTGATTCATTTTCACTATAGCAATCTTGCACAATGATGATGTTTTAATTTTATTTTGAGAACCACTGCATATGGAGAAGTCCACACAGAATCACCTATCTTATGTGAAAATTATCAGTTACTTTCGTGAAGCTATAATCTGGATATCACCCCGTGGATTAGTTACAATCAAGTTAGGTGTGTCCTTTTTTCCTTTCTGTTGGCATTCACCAAATTAACTTTAGATGAGCAGTAAATCAACATTTTGGTGGTGGTGACTATTTGTTCACTTATTGGAACTTTTTTCACGGATGTTATTCAACAGTATTGTATCTATTCATACATGCACTGCTTTTTATGTTATTGGGATATATACAGTTTCGTGCCATATTGGAAGGTTGATTTTAGCGCAATATTACTCTATTAACCCAGTACTATATGGTGATATCAGAACACTTTTTGAATAGCTGAAGCTTTAATCATTTATTCATCTTTTGATATATTTTTTTGGTTTCATATCAGCGCTTTAGTACACATTATATTACCTGAATATATTACCAACATTAAATATCAAGAAAAATATAAATAAGAAAAGCCTTTTTCTTATTTATTTTTCTTTTAGCAGCTTAGTAGATGCCCCCTACATATTTGTATGTGGAAGTTCAGTGTTAATTTTGATGTCAAATTTCAATTTAGTTTAAGTTATAGTCTGTTGACTAAAATGCCATTTTTAGTTTTAGTCGTATTCTAGTCTTTTGAATAAAATGCCATTTTAGTTTTGGTCGTGTTTTAGTCATCTCAATTGTTTTAGTTTTAGTCATATTTCTGTCAACTAAAATAGTATTAATTTAGTCAACGACATTTTTTTAGTCAACTAAATTAACACTGATAAGTATACACGTTATGGTGAGAAGGCACTAAAGCAATCAAGAGGACCTCCAACAAAATTATTAAATTCTTCTTAGAAAGGAAGGTATTCACATTTCCTATTTTTCCACATATAAAATAAAGAGGTCTTCAAAGTGTTTTATAAGAGCTCTTAGACGCAGGCAAGCTAAAGCTTCTTACCTATCTCCAGGCTGTCACTCACTGCCACTTATACCTCTGTGCTTTCACAAGTACAGCAGGACTCCACACTCTCATGTTGCTGCTCACACAACCTGCAGAACCAGTGTGGCAATTAAGGTAGCAAATGGTGCTGTTTTCACATCATAATTTGGAGGCACTACTGTACTACTGAAGACTACTATCCCAATAACATAAAAAGCAGTGCATGTATGAATATGTCAGTTAGGTGTCTGATCTGTCCGCCACAATGTCGCAGTCCCACTAAAAATCACTTATTGCCGCCTTTACTAGAAAAAAAAAATGATAAAAATGCCATAAATATATCCCCTATTTTTTAGACACTAACTTTTGCGCACACCAATGAATATACGCTTATTGTTTTGTTTTTTTTGCTGCATTCAATTTTAATTTGAATAAAAATGCTATTTTAATATTTTAAAACATAGGAATAAAAATCCTATTCATACATGCACTGCTTGTATATTTAATGTTGATATTTAATGTTGGTAATATATTCAGGTAATATAATGTGTACTAAAGCGCTGATATGAAACCAAAAAAATATATCAAAAGATGAATAAATGATTAAAGCTTCAGCTATTCAAAAAGTGTTCTGATATCACCATATAGTACTGGGTTAATAGAGTAATATTGCGCTAAAATCAACCTTCCAATATGGCATGAAACTGTATATATCCCAATAACATAAAAAGCAGTGCATGTATGAATATGTCAGTTAGGTGTCTGATCTGTCCGCCACAATGTCGCAGTCCCACTAAAAATCACTTATTGCCGCCTTTACTAGAAAAAAAAAAAAATGATAAAAATGCCATAAATATATCCCCTATTTTTTAGACACTAACTTTTGCGCACACCAATGAATATACGCTTATTGTTTTTTTTTTTTTTTGCTGCATTCAATTTTAATTTGAATAAAAATGCTATTTTAATATTTTAAAACATAGGAATAAAAATCCTATTCATACATGCACTGCTTTTTATGTTATTGGGATATATACAGTTTTGTGCCATATTGGAAGGTTGATTTTAGCGCAATATTACTCTATTAACCCAGTACTATATGGTGATATCAGAACACTTTTTGAATAGCTGAAGCTTTAATCATTTATTCATCTTTTGATATATTTTTTTGGTTTCGTAGATATGAGAATCGCCAAGAAGTGTGTAAAAGGCAGCACAGACACATATACACTTATTCTACATCAAAAACTATATACAAATCAAAGGTAAAATAATAATAATAATAATATTTAAAAAAACAAAAAATCATGAAACTACAGTCAGGTCCCAAATAGCAGTACTTTTGATAACAGAAAAACAAACACTCCTGCACACGAGTTGATTGTCAAGCAATCAATATTTTGCAACGATGGCACTGGCTTTGCTGCCCTTCATGGATAGGGGTATCCTGGTAACAAACTAAAAAAGAAAAAGAACAAGGGCGCACCAGCCTAGTGTATTATCGTTAGGATAGGTTTTATTTAAAAAGCAATATAAAAGCTACTCACGAAAGTAGTAGAAAGGTTCGCAGTGAACAAGTTGTTCCATAGATGGCTGCAGCATGTAGAACCCAAACAGGGTCACTGCCGGCTAACGCATTTCAAAGCGCAAAGCTTCTTCATCAGAACCCAGGGACTGCTGGTCTCTGATGAAAAAGCGTTGCGCTTCGAAACGCGTTAGTCGGCAGTTACCCTTATCACGTCCTCCACGACCGTTTGGAGTGCGATTTGGGTTCTACATGCTGCAGCCGTCTATGGAACAACTTGTTCACTGCAAACCTTTCTACTACTTTTGTCAGTAGCTTTTATATTGCTTTTTAAATAAAACCTATCCTAATGATAATACACTGGGCTGGTGCGCCCTTGTTCTTTTTCTTTTCCCAAATAGCAGTAATTGGCATGAATATATGGTTATTACATGGTTTTAGTAGATGTTCTAATTTCCATGCAACTGCTACTGTAGTAACTTGGCCACATTGATGCACTGGCCATATGCAAAAGAATGAAACAAGCCATGCAGGTATTTAAATATTCTAGATCGAAAACTATTTACAAATCAAATGTAAATTAATGATAATAATAATTATAACTATTATTATTCTAATTATTATTATTTTGATTTAGAAGGTAACATAATCATAGGTAATACACAAGTGAATACCATAAACAAATTAAATAATCATCATCATCATCATCATCATAGTAAAAAAAAAAAATCAATGATGCAATATGGCAGAAACACTCCCCTGCTAATAAATCACAGACACCTGCTAATATCAGCAAACATTTATGCAAATACATCACATGAAGGTAGAACTGTATTTACATTATATTTATACTATATATATATATATATACATATATTACATTGAATATATACCAGGAAACTTTAAGAGTTTAAGTCAGCCTGAAATTGGCAATAGAAACAGGAAGAGGCTAATACAGGCACATAGAGATAGAAGCAATGTTTTATAGAGTGGGCAGTGGCCGAACATGGGGTTACCAGCGCAGTAGTTTGAAAGCGACAGTTTAAATTACAGTAATACGGTCCGCTAAAGCAGCCCTTTTCAACCAGGGTGCCCAGGTACCCTGGTAGGTTCCTTGGCAAAATGCCTACAAATTGCCCAAAAATTGTATACAAGCCAACGGGTGGATCAAGTCTGACCTTTAGTTACATAAAACCACAGATTTTCATTGTGCACCATTACAACCTTCTGGTCACTGGCATCGTAACAACCAATGTTGTAATGAATTGATAAGAAGGACATTGAGCGCCTGCACAACACCCTTGTTTGCCTTTTCCATAAGCACTGGGGTCATATTGGCTGAATGAGAGAAACTGAGGGAGAATATAATAACTGGAATACTAGTTGGCAACATTGCGTAAAGATGTGTTTGCTTTGGAAGAATAAATCACCTGTAACATTGGGTGTCCTATGTGGGTCGATGTTGCTGCATTATGTAAAACTATAGGTTTCATTCTTTACATTTTAGAATGGGGTGCCTCAAGATTGTAAAACATTTAAGAGTGTCCTGTTTGAAAAAAGGTGGAGAAACACTGTTGTGCCCCCATTATGGAGATTAACCCTCTCTGATTCTCCTGTTTACCATTATCATTGAAAATAAAGTAAAAGAAAATCCCAAATTTTGGGTTGTCCTCAGAAAAATAATAGATGGGAAATCTTCCAATGGGGATACTAGTTCTGGTAGTTCTGATACCAGTTCTTGTGATCTGGGGTTCCCCAAGGGATTCTCTTAATTTGCAGGGATTTTCTCTCACTTCCTGTTTTGGTTATGGGTCAGGACGTGAAGGGAAATCTCCCCATTGGGACAAAGAAGGCAAAAATAAACCTTACAGGAGCTATAACTCTCCCTTACTCTACCCAAAATAATTAAAAAAAAATATGTGTTGCCTATAGTTCAGCTTCAGTGAACTACTGGCCATTTTCTATCTGCTAGGTAAAGGAAGCCCGTTACTAGTTGATGAATTGCCAAGTGTTGCTATTAAAACTCCTAGAAAAAAGCCAAATAGGCACTGCCACCAGGGATGAGCCAAACACCCCCCTGTTCGGTTCGCACCAGAACCTGCGAACAGACAGAATGTTCGCGCGAACTTTAGAACCCTATTAAATACAATGGACTCGAACTTTCGAAATCTAAAGTGTTAATTATAAAGGCTAATATGCAAGTTATTGTCCTAAAAAGTGTTTGGGGACCCGGGTCCTGCCCCAGGGGACATGTATCAATGCAAAAAAAAGTTTTAAAAATGGCAGTTTTTTCGGGAGCAGTGATTTTAATAATGCTTAAAATGAAAAAATAAAAGTGAAATATTCCTTTAAATTTCGTACCTGGGGGGTGTGTATGATATGCATGTGAAGTGGCTATTAATGAATTGTCGGCTCCCGGCAATACATTCAAAAGTCATTGATAAAAAAGTTAAAAAAAGCATGGAGGTTCCCCAGAATTCAATTACCAGGCCCTTCAGGTCTGGAATGGATATTAAGAAGAACCCCGCCGCAAATTTAAAAAAAAAATTACGTGGGGTTCCCCCAAATATCCATTCCAGGCCCTTCAGATCTGGCATGGATTTTAAGGGGAACTCCACCCCAAATAAAAAAAAATGGCATGGAGTATAGACCCGCCCCTTCTCATGTTCCGCCCCCTCGGTATGTTGGACCCGCCTACGTCATTGGCTTGAGCGGGGAACTTCCTTCACTGTGTAAATTAAATTTACATAGTGAAGGAAGTTCCCCGCTCAAGTCAATGCCGTAGGCGGGTCCGACATACCGAGGGGGCGGACCTGATGGGGAACTGCTCTCACTTTTTCAAGGTGTTTGTGTGTTTCTCTCGTCCCCCCCTTTTCCCCTGCGGCCGGCCAGGTTGCGTGCTCGGATAAGGGTCTGGTATGGATTTTTGGGGGGACTCCACGCCATTTTTTTTTAAATTTGGGGTGGAGTTCCCCTTAAAATCCATGCCAGATCTGAAGGGCCTCGAGTGAGTTTTAAATGACTTTTTTTCTTTCAAAAATGACATTTTTTGCAGGGACAGTTCTAAGCACAGGAAACATGCGCCACTTCACATGCATATCATACACACCCCCCAGGTACGAAATTTAAAGGAATATTTCACTTTTATTTTTTCATTTTAAGCATTATTAAAATCACTGCTCCCCGAAAAAACTGCCGTTTTTAAAACTTCTTTTTGCATTGATACATGTCCCCTGGGGCAGGACCCAGGTCCCCAAACACTTTTTAGGACAATAACTTGCATATAAGCCTTTATAATTAGCACTTTAGATTTCTCCCATAGATTTTTCGAATTTGCCGCGAACACCCCAATTTGTTCGCTGTTCGGTGAACGGGCGAACAGGCAATGTTCGAGTCGAACATGAGTTCGACTCGAACTCGAAGCTCATCCCTAATCACTATATACAGCTTTAAAGGTGTCTGTTTATGAAGCAGGGATCAGTGGTGATCCCAAGGATCGCCACTGATCACAGTCCATAAACAGTTTATGAAACAGAGATAATCGGGGGAGAAGTGTTTGAACAGTAGTTCAAAGTGCCAAAGTTAAAAAAGCTATAAACTATAAGAAAAGAGCTTTTAAAAAATATAAAAATGAGGGAACACTAGTGTCATTTAAATGTTACAAAGAATATAACAGGATATGTAAAAAGGAAATCAAGGATGCAAACATTCAAAATGAACGACAGATTGCAAAAGATAGTAGGACAAACCCCAAAAAATTCTTCAAATATATTAATAGTAAAAAGGTCAAGTCTGAGCATGTAGGCCCTTTACAAAATAATCTAGAGTGGGTGACTGGGGACAAAGAGAAGGCAAATGTATTAAATACTTTCTTCAGTTCTGTGTATACAAAAGAGCATGGGGGAGCTCATGTCCAAAATGGGGGTGGTAGTGACACAGCCCCAAATCCACAATGGCTCAAAAGTGATATGGTCCAGAAATATTTAGATGGAATAAAGGTGGATAAAGCACCTGGACCAGATGGCATACACCCACGGATCCTAAAAGAATTGAGCTCTGTAATTTCAAAGCCATTGTATTAAATTTTTAGGGACTCATTAATGACAGGAATAGTACCACTGGATTGGCGCAGGGCCAATGTGGTGCCTATATTTAAAAAGGGAATTAAGTCTTTACCAAGTAACTATAGACCTGTTAGTTTAACTTCCATAGTTGGGAAGATACTGGAGAGATTAATAAAAGACAACAAAAAAATATTTTAAGCAACAGACAGCATGGATTCATGAAAGACAGAAGTTGTCAGACAAACCTGATTTCTTTTTATGAAGAGGTAAGCAAGACCTTGGACAGAGGGGTGGCGGTGGACGTGGTATACTTGGATTTTGCAAAAGCGTTCAATACAGTTCCCCACACACGGCTCATGTGCAAGGTAAAGTCTACAGGATTGGAAATATCAGTTTGCAAATGGATAGAAAACTGGCTAAAAGACAGAATTCAGAGAGTAGTGGTTAATGATTCTTACTCTGAATGGTCCAAGGTTATCAGTGGTGTACCCCAAGGTTCAGTGCTGGGACCCTTACTTTTTAATATGTTTATAAATGATATTGGGTCTGAGATCAAAAGTAACATTTCTGTCTTTGCAGATGACACTAAGCTATGCAGTGGAATAACGTCCTTACAGGATGTCGCCAATTTACAAGCCGACCTCAATGCTCTGTCTAATTGGGCGACTATGTGGCAGATGAGGTTTAATGTTGATAAATGTAAAGTTATGCACTTGGGGGCTAAGAATATGAATGCATCATACATACTAGGGGGAGTAAAACTGGTGGGATCCGTAGTGGAGAAGGATCTGGGGGTTTTGGTAGATCATAAGCTCAATAATGGCATGCAATGCCAAGCTGCGGTTTCCAAAGCGAGCAAAGTCCTTTCTTGTATTAAGAGAGGTATGGTCTCCAGAGAGAGAGATATAATTTTGCCCCTGTTCAAATCATTAGTAAGACCTCATCTGGAATATGCAGTTCAGTTTTGGGCCCCAGTTCTCAAAAAGGATATTGGGGAACTGGAGAAAGTGCAGAGAAGGGCAGCCAAACTGATAAGAGGCATGGAGGAGCTCAGCTATGAGGAAAGATTAGAGGAACTGAATTTATTCACTCTTGAGAAGAGGAGATTAAGGGGGGATATGATCAACATGTACAAATATATAAGGGATCCATATAGTGAACTTGGTGTTGAATTATTCACTTTACGGTCAACACAAAGGACAAGGGGGCACTCTTTGCGTCTAGAGGAAAAGAGATTTCACCTCCAAATACGGAAAGGTTTCTTCACAGTAAGAGCTGTGCAAATGTGGAATAGACTCCCTGCAAAGGTGGTTCTGGCCAGCTCAGTAGATTGCTTTAAGAAGGGCCTGGATTCTTTCTTAAATTTACATAATATAACTGGGTACTGACATTTAAAGGTAAAGTTGATGCGGGGAATATCCGATTGACTCTCGGGGGATCAGGAAGGAATTTTTTCCTCTGCTGTAGCAAATTGGATCATGCTCTGCTGGGGTTTTTTGCCTTCCTCTGGATCAACTGTGGGTATAGAATTGGGTATATGGGATTGTACGATATATATATATATATATATATATATATATATATATATATATATTTTATGGTTGAACTGGATGGACTTGTGTCTTTTTTCAACCTGACTAACTATGTAACTATGTAACATGTTCTCCCGTCGATGATCTCTGCACAGTGAGAATCCTCATTGAATGACACAGTAACAGCCAGTTTATGAAACTGCGATCTGAGCGCTTTACTGGCGATCTGTGTCTGAATTCACACTCCCCGATTCACCAGCTCAGAGGTGGAGAATCGGGGAGTGAATAGGGAATCCCGGGGAATCTGAGGAAGAAGGAGGAAGACTTTTTACTTCTTTCTACCTCGTTCGGACCCCCCAACACTGTAACCATGTCCCCCTGTCATATTTGTGTGTGTGTGTTCATATATATATATATATATATATATATATATATATATTAGGGCTGTTACTGATTAAAATTTTCGTGTTCGATTAATCGATTTTTTGATTAATCGATTAATCGACTAATTTCGATTAATTATAACGCACATACAGATCCAACTACTTTTAGCTGATCTCCTTGCAGGCTGATTCCCAGTGCAGCTACCAACCACTGGAAAAATGGATAGCAGGATACAAAAAAACACACAAAGGCAGCGCTCGATGGGAATAGCATTAAAACTTTTATAGTTTTCAAGTAGGTACCAAAATAAATATTGCACTGGAGATAAAAATCAATGTAGCTAAATAAACGATAAAAATGGTGTGAGTAATACCAAACGGTAGCAAAAGCAGTCATTAAAACATGTAGCTAAGTATGATACTGGTATAAAAAAAATGTGTACAACGATACCACTGCTGAATCCAGATGAGGAGGGGTTAACATCTGTCCGTCGGCATGTATATGTCCCGTGAAGGGAACTATCACAACTCCCAGTGGATGGCTGTAGAATCCCAGGTTGATAGAGGGAAGTGTAACAGCCCTTGCGTTTGGCAGATAGTAAGGTCCCGCCGGCATGCAGATATGAAGGAACAGCAAAGGAGCCCTTCAGATGGACACGGCAAGCTACGCCGGTGTCCGTGACGTCACCGGATCTCCGACAGAACTCCCTGAAGACCCGGAAGCCGGCGGAGAGGTGAGTACCAATCAAAACACTTTTGATCTTCAAAAAAAATTAATCGATTAATCGAGGATTAATAGTTCATTTCCACAGCCCTAATATATATATATATATATATATATATATATATATATATATATATGAAATGTGTGTGTATATACATGTATGTAGCGACCTCACTCTCTCTCTACCTTTATCGGTTATACGGCTGTTGTCTAGGGGTACCTGGGAGAGAGGGATGAGATACACCACGGCCCATGTCATCTACTGTGTAGAGGTGAAAGCCAGAACTATCGGGCTTGTGTATGTGTCCCAGAGTCAAATCCTCTCCTCGGATTGACTCCCCTTTGCTCCTAGTAACCAGAGTTCCACACACTGAAAAGGTCCAACTCGTATTTATTCTTCTCAATAAATAGTCATACAGCACAGACAGGTTGAGACCCATATAACACTTCAGTATTTGTGGGGAGTAGGCCAAGGCACAATTCTTCTAGATAGAGCTAAACACTGTAGTATCACCAGTGGCGAATAGTCACTGCCACTGACTATATTGAACAGAACATGAATTACCTTCGCTAGTACAGCCCCTGTCAGGGGAAGGTAATCCGTCCAAGGGAGTCACCGGAGGCCTCTCTGTCACCAGCAATGCTGCGCCGGACTCTCCAGAGAAGTTCCGCTCACCAGTCTTCTCGACCTCAGACACGGGCACCCTCAGATTCCTCCACCCTTGCGGAACTCAGTCGAAGGAACTGAGCTCTAGGCTTCCGCCATAGTACCTCACCCCAGGCTAAAGGTGCCTGAGATGGACTCCATCTCTTGCTCTGGCCAGGTCAAGGGCACCTGGGCCCGGAACTCTGGAACGCCAGCACCTGAGCTGAAGGTGCCTGGGTGCAGCTGCGTCCTCCGACTCTGAACCCCAAGGTCAGGGCGTCCGCCCCTTTTATCCCCTTGCCCTTTGCATCACAGCAGGTTCCCCGCCCTGCTGTACCAGCACCAGGAAAGGACAAAAAAGAAGCAGTCTTGCGGTGAGTGTTCAACTCCAGCCCACGGCGACACCGCCACCTGCAGGCCGCAGCGAACCTCACACCACCAGAGTCCTCCAAGAACCACAAAAGGGTCTCAGATTCCCTGACAATCAATGCATCTGGGTTATACTACCACCCAGATGCCTCCCCTAAAATCAAACACCCGCTACATGTACATACAATGTGTGTGTGTGCGTGTGTGCGTATACATACATATTAGACATGTGCACACTGAAATATTTTGTTTCGGAATTTCGTTTTCGTCCGAAAAATAAATTTATTTAGTTACTCCCGAAATTCGTTTTTATTTATTTCGTTTTTCGTTAGAAATTGCATTCGTCCGAAAATCTGAATTAATTAAGGTCGAATCTGTCATTGAAGGCTTATGGTGTCTGTCGAATGTTCAAAGAAGATTCGACAGAGCAGTGAAACTGTACGACGCTGCAATCATACATTTCCGGTCGAATGTTCCGCCCACAAGCTATAGAAGAATTCTAATGTTGTATGACTAGAAATAATTATATTTATTCATTACTATTACTAGTCAACCAACATTAGAATTCTTCTATAGCCTATGGGAGGATGCATTTGACCGGAAATGTACGATTGTAGCGTCGTACAGTTTTGCTGCACCGTCGAATCTTCTAACTTTCAATGCTTTGTCGAATCTTCGTCATTCTAGCTATTTTACTGCTCCTCCTCTTTGGTTACAATCAGCCAATAACATTCATCATCAACTTTATTTTTATTTTACTTCCCCCACCCAATTCCAGCAGTGATCTTTTCTCTCTATATCGAATCTTTTCTCTCTATAATAACAAATCTTTTCTCTCCTATGTCGAATCTTTTCTCTCCTATGTCGAATCTTTTCTCTCCTATGTCGAATCTTTTCTCTCCTATGTCGAATCTTTCTCTCCTATGTCGAATCTTTTCTCTCTATAATGTCGAATCTTTTCTCTCCTATGTAGAATAATCTTGGACTAATAGAGTTAAGGCTAGGCACATTCGACCACAGGTTCGATAGACACAGATTGTTATTGTCAGCGTCACATCGAATCTCCTATCTATATCGAACTGTTGTAGCAACGAAAATGAAAATAAAGCATTTGTTTATGTCGGATCTTTCGGTTTACGGATTCTGTGCTTTCGTTTTCGTTTGTTAAAACGATAACGAAAATAGCTGAAATTCGGACGAAAATGCATTCGGACGAAAACGAATGCACATGTCTAATACATATATATTTTATGTAGGGGGACTCGTTATTTTATTAACATTAACCACGCCGTCTGTCAGTGTACTGAGCAGAGATAATTTATTACTGTTTTATAAACTGACATCTCTGTGTTTCTGTGAATTTCTTTTACTGTAATCTCGTAGAGTCTCACGAGATTCCAGTATCAGGGGCTGTTCTCCAGTGTTGGAAGCATTTGTAGATCACTTCACTCCTCCAAGGGTGAAGCGATCTACTCTGCTTCATAAATAGGCACCCAGAGGAGAGAGATCCCCATTGTGAATGCCGGCGAATGAAGCAGTGAATATATTTCACTGCTTCATAAATGGACACCAAAGTGTATGTAAACCTTGACCTTATATCAACCCATTCAGTTTCAAATAGAAATGAAAGGCAAAACATGTGTGTATAGAAAAAACTAAATTGTAAACCCTTTTTTTCCCTTTTTTAGAAAATATATTATTCCCCCTGTTCTCAGCTGCATAAGAGCTGGAGGGAAGAGAAACGGCAGTACACTGAACTTTGCTGGGGAGGGTGTGTCTAATCATTGGAGGAGAACAGAGTGAGTTCCCAGCATAGCTAGAGGACTGACCATGGTGTGTTCTCTTGTTTGGTGTTGTCAGTTTTTAATGTAGCGCCCCTTTGCTTTTAGGGGTGTTATGTGCCTAAATTTAGGGGGCTGGTCTGAGCTATTAGCCAGGCTCAGACCATTCTAATTGCTAGGTATTGCTTCTGCCTATGTGATGCTGCCTGGTGTATGGTTCCCTGCGGCCTGTAGGTGGCGCTGTCATATCAGTTCAGGGTTGAGCCAGGGGTGGCATTACTACGCCTTGGGGTGTTCTCTCTCGGCAGCCGTGCAGTGGGCGTGGTCAACCTACTGTGCGCGCCGGGAGAGGGTACTTAAGGGGAGACGCCATTGGTGGGCCTCGTGGTTGTCCCCGTCAGAGTCGGAGGAGTAGGAGTGAGACACGTACCCCACCTACGGTGGCCCTCATGGCCAGGGGTACGTGTGGGTGCGATCAGGCCCAGATACCTTTAGCCTGGGGCTTGCAACTCTACTAGTGGGCCTAGCACCTTTATCTAGGGCCTACCCCCGAAAGAAGAGTCCCAGGGTGCCCGGGGGAGGGTACCCGCTCTGACCGAGAGGAAGCCAGGGGAGGATTGGTCCCATTGAGGAGATGAGTAATGGAAGATTGCTGTCTCGGGAGAGGCCTGTTGACCTGTCAGAGGGAAGGATTCGTTTTTCGGGGAAGCTAACCTGTAGAGTGCCCATTGGCATTGTCCTGTTCTTAAAGTCTACAGAGGTTAGAGCATTTCTAATACATGACAGAACTGTTCGAGCTCCACACTGGCTGCTAGGACTGTGAGAGAGAACTATCCGGATGAGCTAAACCCACTCGGGATCGAGTGGCGACGAGGTTGCTGGTTGTGCCTGGATCTATTCTCCAAACTATTCCTTCTTTCATCCACCTGTCTCTATCTACTACGCAGAAAATAGAAAATAAACTCTCTGTTGGAGTTAAAGTACTTCTGGACATTGTTTTCTTTGGGGGAAGAAATAGAGACTTGACCCCATACTCTGGGGGAGAGAACCAGTGGAAAAGGGTAACTCGCTGAAAGACCCAAAATTTGTGAACACCTCTTAACCTCTTCAAACAGGAGGGTAAGGGCATATAGCACGTGTGCCTTGACTTGCAAGTGAGCCAGGCGAGAAAAAGGTTTGTGTGCTACATTAACAAGAAAGCAGAGGGGTCTCACAGGAGGAATTTCTCACAAATAGCAATACAAACAGAACCGGAAACTTTTTCATACAAGTACATGGTACAGCAGGCACATATTAGGAATATGAAATGTTGGGTTTACATATTTCTTAAGACATAGAAACATAGAAGTCTAATGGCAAAAAACAAAATAAAAAAACAAATAGTCCATCAAGTCTGCCCTATAAGACATCCCCAAGCAAGTTATTTAAAGGATTTGTGTATTTTCAATGTTGGTCTCAAAGCCACATGAAAAAACCCAGTCACAAATTTTGTGGCATATTTATTTATTAAGTCCCCAGCACTTGATACCTTTTTTAATTGTTTGCCCACTAGACCTAAAATTACAAGAATTTATTAATAGGATTCCCCCTCCAGAGACTTTATTGGGATTCAGCTCTAAGTTTTGGTTTGCAAAATTACAAACAAGATTCACTGAACATTTTACAATTGTGAATCGACAGATTCCCCCATTGATACAAAGGAGCAAAGAGCTGCAAGGGTCCCCAGATAAGGGGAGTATGGGCGGGTGGGTGCATACCATTTGCATGGTCATTGTCACTTTACCCTGCATCGGCAAGGTGACACCATCTTTTATAGGAGCCAAAGAAGTGTGTTAAAATTTGTGAACTGATTTATACAAATAGTCTTATTGTAATAAGGTTTTTTTAAAGCTATTTTGGCAAATATATTGCAGTCAATGGGACAGGCACAATTAAATAGGTCCTGATGGCTTTTAAGAGTACAATGTGCATTAAATGATTCCTGGGGGTCAGGGAAGCTCATTTCACTTTCCTAGGACTGTGCCAATAGGCCACTCAGTGGTCTTGTTATTTTAAGAACAAAAATTAAGAATAATTGTTTTTAAAGCAAATTTTACCTAATGAGCACAATTGTGAGTTTTCGCTTCAGTGAGATTTAGCAGAGGGAAAAATTGGTAATTTGGGGGCCACATAAATGTTGTTTAACCTCCCTGGCGGTATTCCCGAGTGTGGCTCGGGGGGAATTTTCAGTACCAAAAGCAGTAACCCCGAGCCACACTCGGGATTGCATCGCAGGATCCATGTAGAGGTTACTTACCTTGTCCCCAGGATCCTGCGATGTCTCCCCGCCGTCGTGTCTCGCTTGATTCACAGTGCCGAGCTCTGTTCCCTGCGAGCGTTGCGACGCACGGGGACGGAGTTCGGCGCCAAATTCAAAAAGTAAAAAACACAGTATAGATACAGTACACTGTTATCTTACAGATTACAGTACTGTATCAAATAATTACACATCCCCTTTGTTCCTAGTGGTCTGTCCAGTGCCCTGCATGCAGTTTTATATTATATATACTGTTCTTTCTGCCTGGAAACTGGAGATTGTCCATAGCAACCAAAAAGTGTCCATTTACGTCAAAAGTGCATTTAGACCAGCTAGAAAACAGCGATAATAAATTAGAATCACTTGCCGAATTGAGCGATAGTGATCTGTGGGGAAATTCGTCATCAAACAGTTAAAGTAATGACAGCAACAATTCTGCAACTGAGCAAATTTCTGTGTTTTTGAGTTGATTACATTATTGAATAATTTGTATTATTATTATATTATTATTTGTTATAATGATTTATAGTTATTTATTATAATTTATGCTTTCGTGTTTCAAACTTTATCATACCCGGGATGTTTACTAGACTCTGGTTTGGACAGATTTAAGTGAGTTATTCCTAAGAATTGCAGGCCTACAATATAAAACACCAAATTTCCATGCAAAATAATTGTACTGCTTTCTGCATAAAAAATCTGACATAATCATACCGCCAGGAGGGTTAAATCTCTGCGCTCATCTCTTGATGTATAAACCTCAGGGTGAGATTGCCTGGCTTTACAATTAAGTCCCTGTGTTAGTACATAGGTCATAGGTCTCATTTACCTGTTTTGTTGGTTATCTATAATATACATATATGTTACAACTAACAACTATAATAGAGTAGATGAATTACTTCCTACTGAGACAGGTTTACATTATATAATAAAGTATATGCTGCAGGAGCCACATTGAAGCCTGCATACTCTCTTCTGCCAATACCAAATTAGGTACTAGTGATTGTAGACCATGTTACAGTGTTCTATATAGGCAGACTCTGTACAGTAGAGTTTATACATTCCCTGACATCAAATTTTTTATTTCCTGTATATAAAACCAATACAATTTGACATCTGACCCACAGTTCTGCCATCTATCATTCTTTTTATTATATTACAGACATGTATGCTGCTTTAATCACCATCACATCTTCTAAAAGTGGACTTGAATGCAAAAAGTAAAGATATGCTACCTTACAGGAAATATATAGAAACATTAATTGGGTTTTAGCAGTACTTTGAAAAATCTACCTTTTGCCTTAAAGTGGTTCTAAAGGCTCACGGTTTCTTCTATGTAAAAAAACCTTCTGTGTGCAGCAGCCCCCCAATATCTACCTGAGGCCCCTCGTGTCACCTGTACTGTTTGAACCCAGCCAGTGAAAGACTAAAGTTGGCCATACACCATACAATGTTCTTATTCAATTTCCTTTAGATTTGCCTTCAACTGTGTAGCACAAGGGCCTGCCTGATTGCATACAAATTGAAAGTGTTTAGATTTGACCTCATATTATATGGTTTTGGTAAATCTAAAGGAAATCTATAGAAGAAAATTGTATAATGTATGGTGTTAAAAAAAAATAAAAAAAAAATAAAATAAAACATTTACAAGTGTTTTTTTAATTACAGATCAGCTGCATTGTTTTCAATGAAGACACTCGCACAGGTGCATAAACATGCACTGCATTCAGATCAGCAAAAGTCTGCTTCTGGGGACATACAGGGGGTTCCCGGGTTACGAACCCATTAGGGACTTTCCTCCTGTTTGCAAATCGGAAATGTTTGTAAGTCGGCCGCGCATGTTCAGAACGACAATTACGGACATTTCCGATGTTTTCCGATGTTCCGTCGAATGCCGTTCTGCGCATGCACGGCCAATTACGTACATTTCCAACATTTTCCGAGGCTCCGTCTGGCCGCGCATGTGCAGAACAGCAGATGGACCGCAAAGAAAGGCAGAGGGTTCCCGCAGCGCCCGGTTCGTAAGTAGAAGGGGTTCGTAAGTCGGGCGTTCGTAAGTCGGGGACCCCCTGTACATATACATGTATTCCAGCTGCAGGACAAAACAGGACAGTTTGACACAAGTCTAAGGCAAGATTAGGATCAATGCCATAAAAAAAAAAAAAGAGGGAAGAGGGGGACACCATGTCCTATCAATTAAAATAGAAATATAGAAATAATAATTTTATTATTATAATAATTATTATTATACAGGATTTATATAGCGCCAACAGTTTGAGCAGCGCTTTACAACATCAGGGAAGACAGTACAATTTCACTACAAATCAATACAGGAGCGATCAGAGGGCCCTGCTCATTAGAGTTTATAATCTAGAAGGGAGGGTCAAGTGGAACGAAGGGTAGTAGTAGTAGTGAATATAAAATAAATAAAAAAACAGATTCAGTATCCCATGAACACAATACACCAATTTATATAAAATTACAATTTTATTAAAAATAATGATTTAAAAACTAAACGTATACCAAACTATGAAGTTTATTTTTTATTTTTCATAGTTTGGTTTTTAAATCAGTATTTGTAATAAAAAAAAAAAATGTGTGCTTCCATTTTGATGTGTATGGACACTTGTATAATTTGGTAATTGCATTCTTCTCTTAGAGAGAAACTGCAGTCTGCTCACTTAATTTGTAATAAAAACATCTTTGCCATTGTGAAGCTTCCCTCCAACCACTTTACATATTATTTTATATATACTGTGATTCTGTACTTGCCAAATATGCTGCAAAAATCTTCCTCCACTGAGTCTGGCTGCATCAATTTTAACTGTGGGCAGCTGAAGCTGCTGCCTGTTCACTTCCTGGATTTACACAGGACACACAGAGGCACACCTCCAGCTCTGCAGGTCTCATTGGCCCTCTTATGACTCATCCCCCCCTCCCTTCCTGGCAAACTCTCACGAGAGTGAGAGAGAGAGAGCTGTGCATGATGTCATAAGCCTAGGCTTTTTACCAGAGAAGAAAAAGGAAGTGGGCTGTATAAGGTATTTACTGGCAGAAAAAAAAAATGTTTTACTATCCAAAGTTAAAACAACAAGAGCAGAAGATTTAATAGATGGAAAGATGAAAAAATTACTGGAGTTACACTTTAAATAAAATTAGAACAAAAATGTTTATTTTTACATAAACGGGTGGAATTTTATGCAAGTATTTTCTGATTATTTTACAGGAACTTTTGTGCTAGAAAAAAAATGTGTAATAGGATCAGTAAAATTTTTACACATGTGAATGTAGCCTAAAGCAGTACATATGATGAGATTATTGGATGAATTATCGTCTGTATTTTTTTATTTTTGCATGCTAGTCTCCATATCAAATGCAAATAGGTTACTAAAGTATGAAAATTCTCGTACAACAGAAAAAAAAAATTGGAAGTGCTGTAATGTATTTGTATTGTATTTTTGGACAAAAACTGTACTG
Organism: Rana muscosa; assembly: GCA_029206835.1. NCBI lineage: Eukaryota > Metazoa > Chordata > Amphibia > Anura > Ranidae > Rana > Rana muscosa. Next base: position 1,159,829,606 of record CM055116.1, on the reverse strand, counting down.
ATTGATCTAGTTTCGTACGAGAAACATGTTCATGTTTGTCCCTTCGGAACATTTCAGACGGCAGCTGTGTACTAACCATCAGATTATCGTACGCTCGCGTCGAAAGCGGAATTTTTTGTCCGGTTTTCCCATCATGTGTGGCTTAGATTGGGCTCACTGTGCCAGTAGTTCAACACAAAATGTGACTTTATGCACGTTATCAGCTTATTTTGCTACTCTTCAAATACAGTTTACACAATTCTAAATTACATTAGAATTCCACCAATTTTATGGGTGTAACATGACTGCTTTCAGATACCGGTACGTATCAGCAAATTACAGGTAAAGGTATCTTAACGCACTACAGCAGACAAGTCGACACTGACAATTACTTATTTAAAAAAAAACAATTTTTTTTTTCTTAAAGTTCTGCTTCTTGATAAGTTAAACGACATTCTCTGCATTTTTAGACAGTTAAAGCTTATCCTCAGCTTAGGAATCAATAAGAATTTCTGTTTCAGCTGTGGGTATTACAAACAGAGATTAGTTAGGTCTCACTTGAGAGCTGTCGCCGTTAAAGTGACAGATGCTATTAACATTCTGGAATAAGTGGCCAGGATCCTCTCCCAGCATTCTTGTAACAGGACCACTAAAGCCCTTTAAATTCAAATGTTTTCAAGACTCTAATCTTTCCCTTTAAAAGTGATTACTTAGTAACGTTCAACAAGTCATTACTCAGTTTTTTTTTTTTTTACAGGCTTTGTAAGTCCTTTTTTTGGGACAGGTAAAATCTTTGGTGGTATTACCATATTCAACAAATGATCCACCCTGATTTAATTAGAGGAAGATTTCTATCAGAAGAGAATGACTGATAACATGCTTAGCTTAAAGCTGAACTCCAGGCAAACAACTAAATACATAAATGAAATACACTGTAGTTGTTTTACCTGACAAAAGAATGTGTATTTCTGTCCATCCAGTTCTGAGATTTACACAGCTCTGCCACAAAGCACAGGCCTGCCAGATAGGGCAGGAGACCTGATTTTTCTCTGCTTCAGTTCAGTAACACATACAGGGTAATACTGACATATAATCACACACACAGGTTGGACTTGATGGACTTGTGTCTTTTTTCAACCTCACCTACTATGTAACCAGGTCTTGTCCCTTCCCCAGCCTGTAGACAGTGAAAGTAGAAGTATCACAATAATGAGTTTGTCTCTCTGTTACTCCGCTCTCTCTTCCTACCTGCATGCTCCTTGTATTGCAGCACTACTGATTGGTTGATTTCTAAATTGTGGGGTACTTACACTGCTTGCATTTAAAAAAAAAATACATATAGAATTGCATTAATGAATACAAAGCTGCATTCATTTGTCTCTTTTACATCTGCCTAGAGCAGTGGTTCTCAACCTGGGGGTCGGGACCCCCTCAGGGGTCAAATGACGATTTGCCAGGGGTCACCAAATCCTGGGATGTTCCTGAAGACCGCACCACTCTCCCAGCCTTTTCGCGGCCGCCCAGCTGGGTTGTTCCTGGAGCCTGCGGCCGCCCACTCAGCCTCTTCGCAGCCGCCCGTTCAGTTCACGGCATGGCTGGGGGGCAGAGACTAGAGGTCAGCTGACTGGTGAGGAATGTGAAGTGGGAGGGGCTGGAGGAGACCCCATCTCCTGATTTCGGCATAGGTGTCACTGCTATGAGACACCACAAAGTCAGAGACACAGTGAGTAACACTACCTGTGATTATAGTTGCCATTAAAAGTCCCCACTACAGTTCTCAGATCAACAGATGACCTTGATCAAGAGCACCTAAGTTGGCTGATCAGTACTCCCCCCAGCACTGCCACTGATCCCACCCTCCACCAAGGAGTAAGAGAAGGAATAAAAATAGAGAACACATAGAAGGGAGAGGAAAAGAGAGGGAGGAACAAAGAAAAAGGGAGAGAAAGAATAAGAGAAAGAACAAGAACAACGGCTAGAGAGAGTGATGGGGGGAAAAAACAAGAAATTAGCATAGAGAGAGATAAAAGGGAAATGAAGGACAACAAAGAGAACGAGTGGTACATCCTAAAATGTACCATAAGGGGTTTTAACTACTTCCCACCCGGCCACTGTATATATACGGCCGGGTGGGTGCTCTCTCCTTCTGAGTGGACGTTCAGGAACGTCCCTCAGAAGGAGGGGGATCGCGCGCGCGTTCCCGCGCAGCGGCGCGATCCCGATGCACACGTGTCACCCGGACACGGCGCATCTCGATTTGGCAGGAGGGCTCTGTGATTGGCCCTCCTGATCACATGATGGCCGTGTCCAATCACAGCCGTCTTGTGATGTAAACAGAATGCTGGTTGCTAGGCAATCAGCTCTCCTCTCCTCACACAGAAGTCGTCGGTGAGGAGAGGAGAGCGGATCGCTGCAGCTGGCTGGTGATCAGTGAGTATGAGCTGTTTTTTTCAGCTTTTTACTCACTGATCACCAGCCTAGTGTCCCCACACAGTGTAAACACATACATGTCCCCAAAATACATGTCCCCAAAATACATGTCCCCGCACACACACATGTCCCCACATAGTAAAAACACCTGTCCCCCACATATGTGACAGTAAAATCGTATGTCCCAATGATCATTTGCACACATATGTCCGTGATCACCTGCGCACATCTGTACATGATCATTTGCGTACATATGTCCGTGATCACACAAACCAATTATTATACACTTAATGGATTTTTTTTACCAACAACATGTAGTAGAATACATTTTGGCTTAAATTTATGACAAAATTCGATTTTATTGGATTTTTTTTAAAATAGAAAGACGAAAATATATATTTTTTCCAAATTTTCGCTCTTTTTTCGCGTATATCGCAAAAAATAAAAAACGTAGTCGTGAATAAATACCATCAAAAGAAAGCTCTATTTGTGTGAACAGAATGATAAAAATTTCATTTGGGTACAGTGTAGCATGACCGCGCAATTGTCATTGAAAATGCGAGAGCGCTGAAAGCTGAAAATTGGTCTGGGAAGGAAGGGGGCTAAAGTGCCCAGTATTGATGTGGTTAATACTGTACGAGTGGAAGGGACTCAGGGATCGCTAAATGTCTGTGGGTTAGGGGCGCAAATGACTTGTCTTGCCTTGGCTGCTGACAACGCACGCTACGAAAATAATTTTACTGTTAGGGGTCCCCACAACTTAGGAAATTTTATAAAGGGGTCACGGCACTAGCAGGTTGAGAACCACTGGCCTAGAGTGTTTAGCTTTAAAGCGGAAGTTCCGCGGTCCCTCGTTTTTTTTTTTTCTAGGTGCATGTAATGGGGTTACAGAAAACATGTAAGCACTCACTTGTCCTGCGATTAGAAACAACCCCCGTCTATTTCAGTTATAAATTCTGACTTTTATAAATTGATCTTCTTTTTGCCATTTTGCTTGTGGGCACTGTGAAGCCCACAAGCAGAGACTTCCGGGATGCGGTGAATGCATCCCACCATTCACCACTGTATCATCAGTATTGCCGGCGAGCGAGCGAGGTTGCCATGATAACGGGTGACGTCATTCAAAGGGCGCCGGGGAAAGAAAAAGATACGCCCACTCCCGCGGGAGGAATACCCGGAAGTCCTGATTCGGAACGACTGATTCACGGTAAGTACAAGCGCAAAAAAAAAAAACAATAGGCATATGTATATGTATCTGCTACATAGATTAGTATAATATAATGTCAGGATTTAGGGTGAACCTCCGCTTTAATCTGAGTATGTAAAACAATTTTGGATTTTCACAGAAAATAAGAAACATTGCAGTCAGCCTATAGCCTTCTTAGGCCGCGTACACACGACCGGTTTTCTCGGCAAAAAACTGCCGGGAGAGCTTTCTTGCCAAGAAAACCGGCTGTGTGTACGCGGGTTTCAGTTTTCTCGTCAAGAAAACTGCCCAGATTCCCCGACGAGAAAAAAGACGACCTGCGGTCTTTTTTCTCAACGAGAATTTCGTCGGCCTGTTTCTCGACGAGAAACCCGAGCGTGTGTACACTTACCTGTCGCCGTGGAAACCCACGCATGCTCGAAATGACTTTGACGCATGCGCGGCAGCTTCCTAGGCATAGGCATAGGGTGTAGCAAGATGGCGGCGACGGCATCGAATGTGACGAGCGCACGCTCGTCGTAGTCGATGACGTCACCGCGTGCGTGCCATTCAAAAGTTACGGAGGTTCTTTTGAATCGAACGTGTGTACACTCGGCCGGGACAAGTTTCTTGTCAAGATTCTCGTCAGGAAAAACAACGTTTTTTTTCCTGACGAGAATCTCGGCCGTGTGTACGAGGCTTGGGTGTATCCACATCTCAACTCCACGGTGGCTTGGAGGGTAGGCTAAGTTCACATGGGCAGGGGAAACACAGATGGGGCTCCAGTCTAAGTGCAGTATTAAAATAAACTCCAGTTTATTAAAGCAGACCTTCAGTAATTTTTTAAACTTTCCATCTATTAAATCTACTGCCCTTGTTTAACTTTGGATAGTAAAACATTATTTTTCTGCCAGTGAATACCTTATACAGTCCACTTCCTGTTTCTTGTCTGGTAAAAAGCCTAGGCTTGTGACATCATGCACAGCTCTCTCTCACTCTCGTGAGAGTTTTCCAAGAAAGGAGTGGGATGAGTCATAAGAGGGCAAATCAGAGCTGCAGAGCTGGAGGTGTGCCTCTGTGTGTCTGTGTAAATCCAGAAAGTGAACAGGCAACAGCTTCAGCTGCCCACAGATAAAATGGATGCAGCCAGACTCAGTGGATGGAGATTTCTGCAGCATATTTGGCAAGTACAGAATCACAGTATACATAAAATAATATGTAAAGCGGTTGGAGGGAAGTTTCAGAATGGCAAAGACGTTTTTACAAATTAAGTGAGCAGTCTGCAGTTCCTCTTTAAAACCGAGACAAATGGCAACTCACATCTTAGTAGAGCAATAGAGCATGTAAGTAATCATTCTGGTCAGTCCTCTGGTTCTCCAGAGTGGTCCTGGTGGAATTGTGGCATCTAGCGATGGACATGTGTTGATGGAAAACAGTAGGAAGTGGCAGATCACCATATTAACCAGCGTGGAATGCAAGATGGCACCGGACCAGACACAACGTCACTAAGGAGGCCGTGCTGGCACAAGGGGGCAGTAACGCATTTTGAAGCTTCCACTTTTTCATCAGACCTCTGATGAAGGTCTGTTAAAAAAGTGGAAGCTTCGAAACGCGTTACCTCCCCTTACATCAGCATGGCCTTCGTAGTGATGTCACATGCAGTTTGACGCTGGTTAATGTGGTGTTCGGCAACGTTCTAACTACAATGTGACATGGCAGCCACTCCGATTGCACTAATCCCAAAGACAACGTTCCTCTAGAAATTGCTGTGCATCAAAATGGGTGCTGTAGCGACCACTGGCTGGAACCATATCAAGCCAAAGCAAAAAATGTCACCAGCACGCCAGAGTGGGTCCAAAGTTATAATCAGCGATTACATTGTTACAGCAGATTGCAACGTTTTAGAGCCTCGCAGGACCCCTTCATCAGGCATTTGACGATGAAGGGGTCCTGCGAGGCTCCAAAACGTTACAATCTCGTTGTAACGATGTGATCGCTTATTAAAACTTTGGATCCACTTTGGAGATCCTTGATGTGCCGGTGACATTTTATGCTATGGCAGCGACTCCGGGCTGTTCACATTGCCGCAGCCATTTACATTGCTTTACAGCAGTGCAGCAGTTTTAATTTGGCATGTTGAGTTTAGTAAGCAGGGCCACATTCCAAGCTTACCTATTGAAGTCAATAGGACTGTGCCACAACCATGCTTGCTTGGTAGTTGCAATTTGGTATTTCAATGTAAAAATGGCCCCTGGGAAAAAAATGGTCATTCTGAATGTGGCAGTTTCGCCTCCAGAACGCCCAAAAAAAACACTTCTTTCACAGCAGATCAATTTTCAGAGGGGTGTTAGGGGGCCTGCAGCCTGTTTGCAAGAGGCCCTCTCCCTCCATCTCACCCCTCTCCATAATCAATCCTAAAGCTGTCCATACATGGTTCCGGGGGATCCTGTGATCAATGTCAACAGCTGTGATTCCTATAGTGATGCAGTGATTGGCCCACAACTATTACATGGTACCTGGGCCAATCACTGCACCCTGTACCATGTGATAGCTGTGGGCCAATCACAGCACAATAGTAATCACAGCTGTTATGAGGAGACAGCTCTTTCCAAAAATGAAAAATGGGCTCCCATACATTCTCTACATATCCTTCCAATAGAATTTCCTTATTTATTTAATAGAGGGAGCCCACCCATGAAATGTACACAGTCCCCCTTCAGGTCAATGTTTGGAGCTCACTCTAAATGAGTCATGTGACCTCATTGGACTTTCCTGAAAACCACAGCAAACAAGGTATTAATCTAGAAAATAACACAACACCAGCTAGGAATGTGAGAGGCTGTATATTGTCAGGAAGAAGCAGACTGTAAATGAATTCTAAGTATACAAATCTTGCCAAATCAGTTACAAAATACATTTTAAAACAAAAGTGTAAAACATCCTTCTAAATGAGTGAGGTTCAATTATAATTTATCCTTCAAAGAGCATCTTCAGATAACAAATAAAATCAATGATCTGCTAGTTTTTTTCTGGAAACACTTCATATGTGCTACATTAAAAAGTCTGCTCAATAAACTCAATCTGATTTACAGATAACCCCTTCAAGTCATATTCAGAAGGCTTTCTGAAGAGATTCTGGGTGGGATAAATGGCTGCTGCAGCCTTTAATAAGCGGCAGTGCTGGAATCCATGACACACAGAATTTTGCAGCTTAGATTGAGCCCATTTGGAACATAAAGTTGGCAGCAACTACAGGTATTTGTCATGAGGGGCAATCAGGATGAAAATAAGTGCCAGTCAGAAGGTGGGCTGTGTTTCTGCACAAAGTTTAAAGCGTAACTCTACTTTTGTTGTTATTCAGAAGAAATCACTGTTTTTTACTCTCTGCCTCTGTTCTGAGTGGTTCTAATGGGAGTGTTTTCATAATTATCAGTTAGCTGTGCAGCTGCAGGGCACTAATGAGGAAAGCTGCCGGACCTGCATCCCTTTAGATGTGTTCCTATTAGGAGTTTCTCACCAAAAATGTAATTTTTGTTGCAGGGGATGCCTGAAATGTGACTTGTATCTTAGTGCAGACTTCTGCAAAAATTGGTGAGCCAATCACACAAGCAGGAAATGATGCTTCAGGGGTGTGGTCAGTACACATTCTGTGTATAGGACAACTCCAGGTAGCCATATTGCATTGCATTTTCAGAAAATTACAATGGCTGCAGATTGGAAAGGTAATTTTTAATAACGTTCAATTTCAATATGACTTATATCGTAATTGCATACGCTATAATATTTTTTTGTTTTGTTAATCAAATCGTTTTTTATTACATCAAAAGACTCAAAAACACACAAAACATTTCCATCAAATAACCATATCACCTAACAACCCTAACAACCCAAAAAAACATAATAAAAAAAAAATTCTGCGCTCACCAGACTATACTTCAACTATTGCTCAGAACCCTCCATCACATCAGGCCCATTAACCATCCTTCTCCTAAATAAAATTAATAACATTGAAAATCTAACCTGAGTGTTCCATTTAATTATTACGTCTTAAATGTGTATATATATATATACATATGCAAATATCCCCCTCCAAAAATCTGTCTCATCATTAAATTTCCTCAGTATCATTGATATATTCAGCTAACTGCTCAGACAGGTGAGATACTAACCACCAGTACCAGATTTTAACACATTTTTTGGACTCCTCCTATGTTTATATGCCAATTCCTCTCGTCTTAAATTAAGATTAATCACTTTAACCACTTGCTTACTGGGCACTTAAACCCCCCTCCTGCCCAGACCAATTTTCAGCTTTCAGCGCTCTCACTCTTTGAATGACAATTGCGCGGTCATACAACACTGTACCCAAATACATTTTTTTTATTTTTTTTCCCCACAAATAGAGCTTTATTTTGGAGCTATTTGATCACCTCTGTGGTGTTTATTTTTTGTTAAAAAAAAAAAGACTGAATTAGTGCCCTGCAGTTATAAAATTTTGCAAACGGGTAATTTTCCTCCTTCATTGATGTACGCTGATGGGGCTGCACTGATGGGCACGATAGGCGGCACTGATGGGCTGCACTTATGGGCACTGATAAGGCGGCACTGGTGGGCATGGATAGGTGGCACTGGTGGGCACGGATAGGCGGCACTGGTGGGCACTGATAGGCGGCACTGGTGGGCACTGATAGGCGGCACTTGTGGGCACTGATAAGTGGCATTGGTGGGCACTAAGAGGTGACACTGAGAGGTGGCACTGATGGGTGGCACTGAAGGGCATTGATAGGTGGCACTGGTGGGCACTGAGAATTGTCACTAATAGGTGGCATCGATAGGTGGCACTGATAGGTGGCAGTGATGGGCACTGATAGGTGGCAGTGATGGGCACTGATAGGTGGCAGTGATGGGCACTGATCAGCACTGGTAGGTGACATTGATAGGCAGCACTGCTAGGTGGCAATGATGAGGCACTGACTGGCACCACTGGTGGGCATTGCTAGGTGGCAGTGATGGACATTGATAGGTGGTATTGATTGGCACTGACAGGTGGCACTGGTGGTCAATGTGGGCACTGGCAGGGGGCACTGGCGGTACTTGTGTCCACTAATGAGGCAGAATTGCCTCTTCCACTGGGGACCGATGTCCCTCACTCAGCAGCCGGTGATCGGCTCTTTTTTCTCCTCACGCTGTCAGCGCGAGGAGAAAAAAAAATGATTACTGAGCTTTGTTTTGATCACGTGATCAGCTGTCATTGGCTGACAGCTGATCACGTGGTAAGGGGCCGGGACCAGCCCCTTACTCGAATCCATGATCACCCGAGTCTCAGTGACTCGGTGATCACAGCGATCTATGATTGGGGGATAGTTTGATATCCATTTTTGTAATATACGTTTACGGGCCATATACCGTACATAGGTCTCAACCACATCACATGCATTTCATTTATTTTTTCTTTATTTTCTATTTTTTCCCCCACGAAAGTGGAGCTACCCTTTAAGTGAAAGGTGTCAAAATACCCACAGCATGGCTGTAAAGCCGGTTTCTAGAGGTGCCTGTATATGCTTTCAGGGTTTGTTCACACTTGTGGGGCTGGGTGGTGGTTTTAAAACACCACTTTTGAGCCACGCTTTCATTGCCCCTCAATCACAACCCCTTTTAACTGCAGGGGCCGGGGGTGTACACATGCATTGCGAGTGGTTTTGGGGTGCTTGCAAAGTGGCCCCATTCACTTGATTGGGTGACGTTCAGCGAGTACTATGCCCACTGAAAGTGATGGAGTATAAATCCTGCCACGGCCACAATGCTTTGCTTTGTGGCCATATCAGGAATTATACCCTGTTACTTTTAGTGGGATTAGTGCTTGCTGAACCCGGCCAATTCAAGTGCAAGTACAATGCACAAAGTTGCAGTGAGCTAGTGTGCTCTTCAAAAGGTTAAAGTAGGCGGTGAGGAGGTGATACAACACCTCCTCACTGCCGGTAACGTGCTACCTGAATAGCAACCTAAAAACAGATTACCAATCTTCAGAGAGAATTGCTAGCTTGAAAGAACCCTGTGATCTCTGCTGGGGTTCTGAAATCAGGGGCATTCCGGTGCTTCAATCTACAAAAAAAATGAAGACAAGAAGTGAGCAGAAATCTCCAAATAGCAGTAAAAACTAAGCAGGGTTCACACCATGCTATCCAAAACAAACAAACAAAAAGTTCTGGCTGGACATATATTTATGCCCTGGTCTAATCAAGTCTGTGATTGGACAATGAAGAAGGACCAGCACACTGATGAATTAATCTCTCTACTCCCTCTCCCTTACCCACTTGCCGACCTGTATATTTACGTCGGTAGAATGGCACGGCTGCGCAAAGGGACGTACCTGTACGTCCCTTTGAATTTGCCACCGTGCTGGCGCGCGTGTGCTCAGTGAGCGTGCCCACGGGACCCGCGGACTCAATGTCAGTCGGTGTCCCGTGATCATCTCACGGAGAGGCAGAACGGGGAGATGTAAACAAGGTATTTCCCTGTTCTGCCTAGTGACAGGACATTGACCTACTGCTCCCTGTCATCGGGAGAAGTGATCACTGTCATGTCACTTGTAGCCCAGCCCCCCACAGTTAGAATCACTCCCTACGACACACTTAACCCCTTCCTCGCCCCCTAGTGGTTAACCCCTTCCCTGCCAGTGTCATTTACACAGTAATCAGTGCATTTTTATAGCACTGATCGCTGTATAAATGACAGTGGTCCCAAAAAAGCATCAAAAGTGTCCGATGTGTCTGCCATAATGTCGCAGTCACGATAAAAATCACAGATCCCTGCCATTACTAGTAAAAAAATATTAATAAAAATGCCATAACTATATCCCTATTTTGTAGACGCTATAACTTTTGCGCAAACCAATCAATATACGCTTATTGCAATTTTTTTACCAATAATATGTAGAAGAATACGTGTTGGCCTAAACTGAGGAAAAATTTTGTTTTTTTATATATTTTTTGGGGATATTTATTATATTTATTATAGTAAAAAGTAAAAAATATTGCCTTTTTTTTAAAATTGTCGCTCTTTTTTTGTTTAAAGTGCAAAAAATAAAAACCACAGAGGTGATCAAATACCACCAAAAGTAATCTCTATTTGTGGAAAAAAAAGGACGTCAATTTTGTTTGGGTGCAACGTCGCACAATTGCAAAAAATGGCCCGGTCATTGGGCAGCCAAATCCTCCGGGGCTTTAGTGGTTAAACAATGCTCAAAGACAGCATTATGCAATGCAGTAGAATTCTGAATGGTTGAAATTGGAGCCTTTCCAACCCCAAGTTCAAGTGTTGCTGATTCTGAGCAGAAGATTACTGGAAGACAGATTTAGGTACCGTCGCTAGTTCTATGTAAAATACACTTCATAATATTCTATTAAATGTATAATTTAATTAAATGTTTGTTTTGTTTTTTTCAGATAAAATAAACATTAAATTCACATAATCTGACATTTTGTATGTGTTCTTTCTCTTTTAACAACTGCTTTATCAATATTGTAAGCTCCAGTTTTCTAAAAATTTCGATACCATTAAAAACGCGTTAATCCCTATTCTCATTTTACAAAATGGTTTCCTCTTAGCTACAATTACTATCGGAAATCTAATAAAAAAATGACACTTCCAGAAGTGTGTTTTAATCTCTGAGCTCCCTGCTGTAAGATTCTCAGCAGAGGAGAGATAGTTATCCTTTGCACCCATCAATTATTTAATGATGTCATTTTACAAGTATACGTCGCCTATTAGTCCTGTTTTTATGGCTGACATGTGACACTAATGTGCAAGCCAGAAGAAGAAATGCCACACTGTGGAGACTATGCCAGCACATTAATAAAATAAAAAATAAAAAATAAAAAAAGATTAATTATGTAACCTCTACCTCGTACTTAGCCTCCAACTCAACACTTCACAAAAAAAAAGAAAAGAAGGGTTGCAGTGTAACTTTTTACTGTACAAATCCACTTACATTAAAAAGTTAAAATGCAACACTTTTTTCTTTTGTGGAGTGGAGAGTTAAATAATTAATCTCTTTCTATTTTGTATTTTTCATTTTATGGTTGGAGGGTGATAAAACGCTGCAGTTGAGTACCAATTTTACCACTCTAACCCAGCTGCTACCCCTTTTAGCTGTAGAGTCAGTTTTTTCATTTAAAAATTTGTCTAAAAATATTAATTTAGATTTCAAATCAGTATTGGGGTCAAATTGAAATTCGATTTTGAATAGGGAAGGGAAGGGAAAATTTTCTTGAACAACACATTTCTAACAGGGTATGTGGTTTTGTTTTAGGAAATTACATTCTTTCCAAAATCAAATGTTACCACTTCAATACTGGGCACTTCCACCCCCCTTCCTGCCCAGGCCATTTTTCAGCTTTCATCGCTGTTGCACTTTGAATGACAATTGCGTGATCATGCAACACTGTACTCAAATTAAATTTTTATCATTTTTTGAGACAGATAGAGCTGTCTTTTCATGGTATTAAATCACCACTGGGTGTTTTATTTTTTGCTAAATAAACAAAAAAAAGAATGAAAATTTTGCAGGTACCGGTAAGTATTTTTCCTTCTTCACCGATGGGCACTGATGAGGCTGCAATGATGGGCACTGATGAGGAGGTATTGATGGGCAAATTCTGGTGTTCGGCGAACGGACAAATAGGCAAATGTTCGGCCCAAACTCTAGCTCGGGCCAAACCCTTTGCCCATCTCTACTAGCAAGGAGTAGATTAAGCATGCATCCATTGTGCCCCCTTCCCTGTTACCTAGCCAGCAGATAATTTTGCAGGCAGTCACCCCCTAGAGGAATCACATGTACACAGTGAATGTGAAGAGGCAAAGAGGGCAATAAATTGAGATAAACCTTTCCCCATTTTAAAGTAGTTGTAAACCTTTAAAATGAAAAATTAACAAAGCATATTCTTCTATAGTGTGTTCTTACTTCAATCCAAATCACTTAGTGTGATTTCTGTCTCCTCTCTCATTCCTCTGCTATCTTCACAAGTCACTTCTAATAGATAATGCTGTCTCCAAGGAATTTGGGGTTGAGAAAGGGGGGGGCGTAGGGGAGCTCCAGAGCACAGCCTGCGAGAGACAGCCAGACAGCCTCAGCTGTGCATGTTTCCTTAGAAGACTGTTGGGGGGGGGGTGTTAATTCCCTCCACTCAGGTATCAGATTACACTCAGTTTCCCTCTCTGTACTCTTTGCTGTGTGACATCAGATCTCCATCCCTTATTTTCTGATGATCAGAGATGCTGTTTAAAATATGTGCTTTAGGAAGCTGTATAGGAACAATGGCAGCAGATAAACAGATACAACTTATGTAGGAGGATTTTTTCATCCCTGTGTATCACCTGAATCTAGTCATATTAGTGGGTATGTGTAGGAGTTTACAACCATTTTTTGCGAGATTCTCCTTCTTTCTTTCTTTTTCTTTTTGCGAGAATCTCCTTCATTCTTTCATTACGCTAACTCACTTATCATTATTCACTGTGTTCAAATGTAACCACGTGAAGTTCATATGTTTTATTTTATTTTATGCTCTTTTTTTCCAGCATAGCCCAGAGTCTAGTACAAGGGCGGATCCAGAGTCTTTTCTCGGGAGGGGCACTGCCAAAAAATGTTTTTTTTGTGGGAAATTTATCAGGGAAATGGTTGGTGTCGGCGCTTCAATCATCCCGGCACCATGGTTGTTATGGTGTCAGGATGATTGAAGCGCATTATTTCTATTGTTACATTGTAATATGAAATTAAATAGTTCAATGCAGAACCAGTGGGAGCCCCGAGTGTGTCACTTGCCACCGTCGCCTGCAATTAGTGGGAGCCCTGAGCGTGTCACTTGCCACACGTTGTGGATTGTCACTTGCCACGTCCCCTGCCACATCTTGTGGATTGTCACTAGACATGTGCATTTCGTTCCGAATCGAAATTCGGATGAATTTTTCATTATTCGGACATTCGGATGCATCCGAATTACCGAATTACAATACTAACGAATTTAACCAAATCCGAATTTTTTCGAATTGAAAAATCGCGGACGAAATTCGAATCGAATTCGAAATATTTTCGAATTGAATTCGAAATATTTTCGAATCGAATTCGAAATATTTTTGACTCAAATTCGAATCAAATTCAATCGAATTAGAAAAAATATAAATCGTTTTTAAAAAAAGAATACAATAAAATAGAATATAAAAATAAAAAGCAATAGAATAGAAATAAAAGAATAGTAGAGAATAGAATAGAATTTAATAGAATGTAATAAAGTACAATAGAATATGACCGTCTATATTTTTTTTATTCTATTCTTTTCTATAGTTATTATATTCTAATCTTTTCTATTCGAATTTGAATTCATTCTGTATGAATTTCGAATTTCAGAAGATAGTTATATGTATAAATATTTTGTATAGAATGAATTTGAATTCGAATAGAAAAGATTAGAATAGAAATAGAAAATAGACTAGAAAAACAATAGAACAGAATAGAATAAAATAAAATATAATATAATATATATATATATATATATATATATATATATATATATATATATATTTTATTATATTCTATTGTTTTTCTATTCTAATCTTTTCTATTCAAATTTGAATTTATTCTATACTAAATTCGAATTTGGGAAGATGGTTATATATACATATATATATACATACATATAAATAACCATTTTCCAAAATTCTAATTTCATATAGAATAAAATCGAAAATGAATCGAAAATATTCTAAAATAATAGAAAAAAATATCATAAAAAAAACAATAGAACAATAAAAAATATATATATATATATATATATATATATATATATATATATATATAAAACCATGTTCCAACACTCGAATTTCGTATAGAATGAATTTGAATTCCAATTAGAAAAGATTAGAATATAAATAGAAAATAGACTAGAAAAATAATAGAACAGAATAGAATAAAATATAATATATATATTGTATTTATTCTATTCTGTTCTATTGTTTTTCTATTCAATTCTTTCCAATATTTTCTATTCTATTATAATCTTTTCGATTCGAATTTGAATTCACTCTATACAAAATTCTAATTTTGGAAGATGGTTTTATAAATATATAAAATACTTTGTGATGTCATCACCTCCCCCCCTCCTCCGAGAGACAATCACCTCCATACACCATCCAATCAGAGCTTAGCATCTCCATCCACCCCCCCACACTCACTAATACCCCTCACATTATTGTAGCACATCTCCTGTAGTCTATTAATAGCTATTTCATTTTTTATTTTTTTCATTTTTTGCAGATTACGATCCATTTCCTTTATTTCCAGCATATCTCCTGCAGACTATTAGCATCTATTTCATTTATGAATGGAGGAACGGTTTAAGGAAGAGACAACAAGAGGGACATCATCACCGCTTATATCTCTATTCACAGGGAAATGGTTGCTAATAGTTTGCAGGAGACCAGCAAAAAATAAATAAATAAATAGATGTTTATAGTTATAGTCTGCAAATCTGATGAGAAAATTAAATAGATACTAATAGTCTGCAGGAGATCTGCAAAAAATATATATAAATGCTAATAGTCTGCAGGAGATCTGATGGAAATAAATAGTAATCTGCAAAAAAAATAAATAGATGCTAATAGTCTGCAGGAGATGTGCTGAAATAAAGGAAATGGCTGCTCTAATGCAAAAAAAGAAAAAGAAAAGAAAAATGAAATAGATGCTAATAGTCTGCAGGAGATCTGCAAAACAAATACAATAGATGTTAATATACTGCAGGAGATCTAATGGAAATAAATAGTAATCAGCAAAAAAAAATGAAATTGATTCTAACAGTCTGCAGGAGATCTGCAAAAAAATAAAAAAAAGACGTGAAATGGCTGTTAATAGTCTACAGGAGATCTGCTAACAAAAGAAATAGATGCTAATAGTCTGCAGGAGATCTGGTGAGAAAACGAAATAGATACTAATAGTCTGCAGGAGATCTGCAAAAAAATTAAATAGATGCTAATAGTCCACAGGAGATCTTATGGAAACAAATAGTAATCTACAAAAAAAATTAAAATGAAATAGATAGTATCTATATTCTATTCTGTTCTATTGTTTTTCTAGTCTATGCTCTATTTCTATTCTAATCTTTTCTATTCAAATTCAAATTCGTTCTATACGAAATTCGAATGTCGGAAAAAAAATATATAACCATCTTCCGAAATTCGAATTTAGTATATAATGATTTTGATTTTAATAGAAAAGATTTTAATAGATTATAAAAGAATAGACTAGAAAAACAATAGAACAGAATAGAATAAAATATAATATATTCTATTCTGTTCTATTGTTTTTCTAGTCTATTTTCTATTTTATTATAATCTTTTTTCTATCCAAAGTTAAAATTAATTAATGAAAAAATTTGAATTTATTCTATTCGAAATTCGAATTTCAGAAGATGGTTGTATATTCTTTCTATTTTATTCTATTAAATTATATATTTTTTCTATTCTGTTCTAATCTTTTCTATTTGAATTATACATTTTGGAAGATGGTTATTTGTCCACTTGCCACGTCACCTGCCACAAGTTATGGGGTTCCTAACCCCAAGTGACCCCCAGATATGGGCGATATGTCAAGTACTTTTCTGCAGCAGAGAATGACATTTTGCGACCCGATTTTGGGGCCACATATCTCAAGGCCACTTGTAGCTAGAAACCCCATATTTGGTATGCAAACACAGTAGAACTAGCACTACAACATCTCCAAATTTGGGGTTTCTATCACCAAGTAACCCCGAGATACATGGACCCAAAAATCGGGTTGCAAAATATTTTCGAATCCAGTTGAAATAGTATCAACATGATTCGAAATTATTTCAACTGCATTTGAAACTATTTCAACCGGATTCGAAAATATTTTGCGACCCGAATTTGGGTCCATGTATCTCGGGGTTACTTGGTGATAGAAACCCCAAATTTGGAGATGTTGTAGTGCTAGTTCTTCTGTGTTAGCATACCAAATTTGGGGTTTCTATAACTAAGTGACCCCGAGATACGTGGACCCAAATTCGGGTCGCAAAATGTCAAGCACTTTACTGGAGCAGAGAATGACATTTTGCGACCCGATTTTGGGGCCACATATCTCGGGGCCACTTGTAGCTAGAAACCCCAAATTTGGTATGCAAACATAGTAGAACTAGCACTACAACATCTACAAATTTTGGGTTTCTATCACCAAGTAACCCCAAAATACATGGACCCAAAGTCGGGTCACAAAATATTTTCGAATCCGGTTGAAATAGTATCAACATGATTCGAAATTATTTCAGCTGCATTTGAAACTATTTCAACCGGATTCGAAAATATTTTGTGACCCGAATTTGGGTCCATGTATCTCGGGGTTACTTGGTGATAGAAACCCCAAATTTGGGGTTATTGTTTTTCTAGTCTATTTTCTATTTTATTATAATCTTTTCTATCCAAAGTTAAAATTAATTAATTAAAAAATTTGAATTCATACTATTCGAAATTCAAATTTATTCTATTCGAAATTCGAATTTCAGAAGATGGTTGTTTATTCTTTCTATTTTATTCTTCTAAATTATATTTTTTTCTATTCTGTTCTAATCTTTTCTATTTGAATTATAAATTTTGGAAGAAGGTTATTTACTTACTTATATACATCTGTCACATAAAAAAAAAGATGTGAAATGGCTGTCACGGATGTCGATCGCAAGGCAAGTACATATGCTGTATGTCATTGTCCACTTGCCACAACACCTGCCACGAGTGCCACGTGACCGGCCACGAGTGCCAGGTGAACGGCCATGAGTGTCACGTGACCTGCCACGTGACCAAGTTGTGGATTGTCCACTTGCCACGTCACCTGCCACAAGTTATGGGGTTCCTAGCACCAAGTGACCCCCAAATATGGGCGATATGTCAAGTACTTTTCTGCAGCAGAGAATGACATTTTGTGACCTGACTTTGGGGCCACGTATCTCGGGGCCACTTATAGCTAGAAACCCCAAATTTGGTATGCAAACACAGTAGAACTAGCATTACAATGGGGTTACTTGGTGATAGAAACCCCAAATTGGGGGTTATTGTAGTGCTAGTTGTAATGTGTTTGCATACCAAATATTTTGGGGTTTCTAGCTATAAGTGGCCCCGAGATACGTGGCCTCAAAGTCGGGTCGCAAAATTTCATTCTCTGCTGCAGAAAAGCACTTGACATATCGCCCATATCTGGGGGTCACTTGGTGCTAGGAACCCCATAACTTGTGGCAGGTGACGTGGCAAGTGGACAATCCACAACTTGGTCACGTGGCAGGTCACGTGGCACTCGTGGCCGGTCACGTGGCACTCGTGGCCGGTCACGTGGCACTCGGACAATGACATACAGCATATGTACTTGCCTTGCGATCGACATCCATTTCACATCTTTTTTTTTATGTGACAGATGTATATAAGTAAGTAACTAACCATCTTCCAAAATTTATAATTCAAATAGAAAAGATTAGAACAGAATAGAAAAAAATTATAATTTAATAGAATAAAATAGAAAGAATATGCAACCATCTTATGAAATTCGAATTTCGAATAGAATAAATTTGAATTTCGAATAGTAGGAATTAAAAAAAATTAATTAATTAATTTTAACTTTGGATAGAATAGATTAGAATAGAAATAGAGAATAGACTAGAAAAACAATAGAATAGAATAGAATATAGATACTATCTATTTCATGTTTAATTTTTTTTGCAGATTACTATTTTTTACATAAGATCTCCTGCAGACTATTAGCATTTATTTAATTTTTTTTGCAGATCTCCTGCAGACTATTAGTATCTATTTAGTTTTCTCACCAGGTCTCCTGCAGACTATTAGCATCTATTTCTTTTTTTAGCAGATCTCCTGTAGACTATTAACAGCCATTTCACTTCTTTTTTTTTTGCAGATCTCCTGCAGACTGTTAGAATCAATTTCATTTTTTTTTTCAAAGTCGGGTCGCAAAATATTTTCGAATCCGCTTTAAATAGTATCAACATGATTCGAAATTATTTCAACCACATTTAAAACTATTTCAACCGCATTTGAAACTATTTCAACCGGATTCAAAAATATTTTGCGACCCAACTTTGGGTCCACGTATCTCGGGGTTAGTTGGCGATAGAAACCCCAAATTTGAGGATGTTGTAGTGCTAGTTCTCCTGTGTTTGCATACCACATTTGGGGTTTCTATCACTAAGTGACCCCGAGATACGTGGACCCAAAATCGGGTCGCAAAATGTCAAACACATTTCTGCAGCAGAGAATGACATTTTGCGACCCGAATTTGGGGCCACATATCTCGTGGCCACTTGTAGCTAGAAACCCCAAATTTGGTATGCAAACACAGTAGAACTAGCACTATAACATCTCCTAACTTGGGGTTTATATTACTAAGTGACCCTGAGATACGTGGACCCAAAGTCGGGTCGCAAAATATTTTCGAATCCGGTTGAAATAGTTTCAAATGCGGTTGAAATAATTTCGAATCATGTTGAAATAATTTCGAATCCGGTAGAAATATTTTCGAATTCGGTTGAAATATTTTCGAATGCGACCGATTTTCGAATTCGGACGAAAACAAAACGAAATCCGAAAACGAATTTAACAAAATTTAACGAATCTAACTAAACGAAATTAATTAATTAACGAATTAAAACGAAACGAAGCGAATTTTTTCCTTTTGCACATGTCTAATTGTCACTAGCCACACCTTGTGGATTGTCACTTGCCACATCACCTGCCACACCTTGCGGATTGTCACTAGCCACACCTTGCGGATTGTCACTTGCCACGTCACCTGCCACACCTTGCTGATTGTCACTTGCCTGCCACCAGATGCAGATTGTCATTTGCCACGTCACCTGACACAATTTGCGGATTGTCACTTGCCACGTCGCCTGCCACACCTTGCGGATTGTCACTAACTTGCCTGCCTTGCCCACGAACCGCGCCGCCCCCTGACAACAAACCGTGCCGCAAGCGGAGCCGCAGGCTATCGGACCTGCCTGCAGAGCGGCCTGACGTGACTCACTGACGTCACTCGTTGCTAGACGCCAAGCGGCCCAGGCGTTAGCAATGAGTGCAAGGAAGAGGCTCCACCCACCTCCTCCTCCGCTCCTGGTATCGTGTCAGTGCGCCACGTAACTACATTAGACGAGTCTCTCTCTCGGCGCCGCTGATCGGCTGATGTGAGAAAGTGAGAGAGAGACTCAGAGAGGCAGCGTCAGCCGCAGAACAAGTACTGTATATACTCGAGTATAAGCCGACCCGAATATAAGTCGAGGCACCTAATTTTACCCCAAAAAACTGGGAAAATGTATTGACTCAAGTATAAGCCTAGGGTGTCCATCTGCATGCCTCACTGTGCCTCACTTTGCCTCACTGTGCCCATGCTTCACTGTGCCCATGACTAGACTGATGTTTAACATGGGAGTCTATGGAAGGAGTGCCCGGCTTTGAAAAATCGGTTCTCCCCGGCCCTAGGTCTCCCAGACACCAAACTTTTCAAACTTATAGAGGAGACATGGGGCTACATGTGTGCCAAGTTTGGGGTCCAGAAGACCTACGACCGGCCAGTACCGGGTCCGCAAATTCACTGGAGAAATGACCGTTAACATTGGAGTCTAGGGAACGGGTGCCCGGTTTAAAAAAAATCAGTGCTCCCCGGTTGTAGGTCCCCCAGACACCAACCTTTGCACACTTATAGAGGAGATATGGGGCTACATGTGTGCCAAGTTTGGAGTCCAGAAGACCTACGGCCGGCCTGGTACCGGGTCCCCAAATTTCGGGAGATCAGGCGCAAAAAAAAAAAAAAGAGCAAGCAAGTGAGTGTGTCAGATGGTCTCGGGGCAGGGAAATTGCCCTGTTGCCCCCCCCCCCTGGATCCGCCCCTGGTCTAGTATACTGTAGATATGAGCGCCCACCCTGCATCCCTTAATGCACTGGCTGGTGCCTAAGTGACCAATTGGTAGGAAAATGAATTGGCATGCAGGAGGTAGTGACATGCTTATATCTATGAATATCCCAAATTTATGAAAGTCGGTAATTGCAAAGAAGCAGAGCTCTATGGTGCACAAGAGAGTCAGAGTGCAATGGTATGGATTGCCAGCACATATACTCTTGCTCCTCAACTGCTAGTACACATACAGTAGCTTCAATTGATATACTAATGGGTTATCACACCTTTTGGCTGTCTCATTAAGCCAAGTTCCATTTAGGCTTCCAGATCATGTGCTATTTTTCACTATGGAATAAAAACACAAATGTTCTAAATGGATTGTGTAATCTGCTAGAGTGAAGATGTTCTCTCTAGGGGAGGCAAAAACTCCATCAAGGCAATAGCCAACCAATTACTTTATAGCACTTTTACTATGTGTATGATGGACAGCAGTACTTAACTAGCTGCAACAGCTGGTGTATATTTCACTTTTCTCCATCCAAAACTATTTTGGGCACGTTAGTAAATGAGGCAGCATCTGGCCATGTGTTAAGAATATGGCAATTGTCCTTCAGTGACAGATTCAGGTTTTTAGAGAGGTTTAAAGATTGAGATTGACTCCTGTCTACATGCATCATTCTAACACCTCCCAAATGTCCTTCTGTTACTTCCAGATTCAGCTCTTCCTGCTGCCCAGATAAGTCTACTGACCTGACCAAGTCTTCAAAGAATGATATGCAACAGATTTGACTGTAGCTTGTGACATCTAGGCTGTGTTATTGAAAGACCACTTGCAAGCATTACAGGTAGTCAGAAGTGAAGAAAGTTTTTGCTGCATGTGCCCTTTGTCCTTCATCATTGGGGCTGGGAGGAAGATCAAAGTAAGTTTCAGCAGTGCAAAGAGGAGATACATGTGCCAATGAGTTTCTAATGAACCATTTTTTGGCAAATCTACCCTACCTAAAGCCTGGTACACACCAATCATTTTTTTGGTGTGTACCTTACCAGAACACTGCGGTCAATGCTCTAAGCCATTGGTTTAGAACGCTGATCGGTGAGCTGGCCGGCTGCTGGTTTTCCAGCATGCTCATCCGACAGAAGCCAGCCAATCGTATATTCACCAATCAGCAATAACATTATGATCACTTATAAGTAAAGTGAATAATATTGATTATCTCGTGATAATGCCATCCCAAAGGGGGTGTGATATATTTGGCAGCAAGTTAACATGTGGTCCCTGAAGTATTTAAAGCAAAAATAATGGGCAAGCATAACAATTTAAGCAACTTTGACTAGTTCCAAATTGTAATGGCTAAACGCCTGGGTCAGAGCAACTCCAAAAGTGCAGCTTTTGTGGGATGTTGTGGTTTAAGGAAGGAAAATCGCTGAACCTGCCAGTGGTCATGACAGATACCCTCTCTTACCTTCACAACTCTTACCTAGTCTAGAATAACAACAGCTTGGACCACCCCCCACCCACTCGCAGTCTCTTGGGACAAGTCACATTTCCAGGTAACGCACAGCATAATCTCCCAGTGGGGAGCCAGCTGTCAAACAGCAAGATGTCGGATAGCTCCCACATACAAGATCGCGGCGCTGGGGATCTGAAGCACAGGTAAAGATCAGCTCCAGTAAAGATAGTACAGGACTCCTAAGCAGTGTCTGTTAAATGTTAGAAGCTACAAATACTGTTATTATTTTTTTTTAAAACAAGACAGAAGTTCCTCTTTAACCCCCTGGCACCGGCTGCCTTGGGCCCTTTAAGGGGTTTGCTATGCTGGGAGGCAGAGCGGGGCTCATGACTACGTGACCGCCGTGATTAACTGTCACGGCGGTCACTTTCAGTGAGTCACCGGTCACTGTGCCTGGAGCGCTCTTGGCACGCACTCTCGACAGAGCATTGCCATTGCTATTGCATGCAAATATCCGCCCGCCCGGGCCACATGCGCTTTGCACCAAGTGGTTAAGCGAGGAGACTCCTAAATTAAAAGTCATGACCTAACATAGACTCCGGATTAATACTGATTTTATAGCTCTGACCACCTATGGTGTGTACAGCTGCCTGTCCAACAGAAGCCGGCCAAACTTGGAAAACCGATCAGCGGTTGCAGCCAATGGCTGTGAGCGCTGACTAGTGTGTTCTAAGCAGGGGCAGAACACAATAACTCAAAAGTGCTTGAATGTGCTAAAAAAAACTGATCTGCTTTTTTGAGTCTAGGGCATAGAGTGTAGGGCGAGTACCATATCCAGTTATTATGTGATGAAAAAACTTTGTAAAGTAAGCAAAAAAAAGTAATTTACCTTCCCTTCATTTGTGTCTCAAACTTCCCCCTTCCCAAACACTTCAGCTCACAGTGGACGGGTTTCAGTTGCAGAGGCAGAGATGCTGCCAATTCAGAAAGCAGTGGGCAGGACTAGGTGTGACCAGGTGCTGATTGACAAGCTACAGGCTTTAGAATCACACTGAAATGCTGATAGCCAGACTCCCCAACATTTTTTCATCCCACGTAGTGCAAGCAGCCACAGCTTACATAAATATGGCAACTCCACTCTGAAGTCAAGGACGGTGCAGCATTGTTGCCACACCATCATGGTAGCTGCAAACCATACACAGAGGAGTATTGTAATGTATATGTGTACCTTTATGTACAGTCGAAGCACTAGCTGGTGTATAAGGCTCCACACACTGGTTCTTGTAATAAATGAGTTTACCACCAGTATGTGTGCTGCCATTTTTCTTCAACAACCATTTTTTAGCATGCTGCTTAGCTTGGTGCATTATATTGCTTAGTGAGCCAATCACATTATATAGGATTTTTACTAATTTTCTAGTATACTGTTGATATATACTGTACATTTTGTAGTGCCCCTTACTGGAATGAAAAGGCACAGAAGCAGCGTTATTTGGACGCTAGGACCACACAGTACACATTAAACATCATTGTATGATCAGCTCTAATGCAAGCTTACTGAAACAATTTATCCCTGCTCATATTTATTTGCTTCTGTAAATCATTCCCATTTTGTATAGCACATCATATATCAAAAGTATTAAAGCCTATTTATAGGCAACATTGAGTGTTTTCCATATACAAACCTTTATCGCTCTCCACCTTTTATGTGTTCAGGTAACCCACATTCATTGTGTAATCAAAACTTTGGTCTATAAATTTGTATGACCTAAATTTCAGTAATTTTAAAATAACAATATTGGAACAGGTGCCCAGCAATGGGTACCAGTAGACAGCAGCAGTCACCCCCTGGAGATTTATTTTCAGGTAACCTGGCTGTTTGCAATGTCCAAATAGGTTTTTTAATTGTTTTTATGGAAATCAACCAACATCTGCTGTGTCTCTTCATTCTCCCCCATTCTACATCACAGATTTAAAAATGCAATATGTCTTGCCTGTTGTAAAACCCTTTTACCTGCCTTCACTTTAGAATCTACATTAAGTTGTGCACAGCTCAGTGCAAATTCTCTGCATGCCATGGCTCATTCAGGGGTAACATTACATATGTAAGAGATCCGCTGAGGCTCCTTGGCATCTCAAGTAGTCTGGGCTGTCTCTACGGTGCCACTTAAAAACATTTCCGAGGGGTGCGATGTACCCGGTGTGCAATGAACAATTGAGACAATCTCTGAGTAGGGGACAGTTATGTTACCTATATCTGCGCTAGGATCTATCATTGTCTGACTGCAGGAAAAATTCTATTCAATTTATCAGAGATGAGCACACTAGTGCCCACTTTGCATAGGTAGAGTATACAGAATGGTATTGTATTGGGTCTTCCCTATGATCCATGAGATAGGCCGTGTCCTTTGTTAAGTGTGTTTCCCGCAGGCAGACTATTGCAGTGCCACAATGCATTCAAGTGGTAAATATAGCTCTCTTTTTACTAAGGTTTTTACCCATCCTATTTTCCATGGTGCACCCACCAGTTCTTTATTCAAAGCTGTAAAAGTCCAGAAAGTGAGCAGCAGGAGACACTAAGAAAATAAATTTCTTGCAAAAAGCAAGTAGAAGTCCATTCCTGTAAGAAGTTGAGATAGAAGACAAAAGAGTCGTCCATATTAAGCAGAAGGATGTGCTTCACAACAGGAACAGCCCATACAGGTAGTCACAGGGTAGCCATATTGGAAAAAAAGGACGGATCTCCACTCTTGTCCCAAGTATAAGAAGCCGAAGAGCAACACGTTTGAAAAGGTCATTATTTTTAAGTTCTGGAGACACCATGAAAGTTCATATACTCTGCATAGAAGTAGCACTCACTGGCAAAAATCTGACTAAAGTTCAAAAAACATCTCTCCTCTGCATAACAAAAAAATAAAAGGTCAATTTCCCTCAGTAACAAACATGATGACAAAAGAGTGCCTGGGCCACCAAGAGTGTTAAAAAGCTCAAAAATTGTACAAATAGATCTCTGTAAAAGGACAGAGTCATCTGTAGTCACCACCTTTCAGCATTTGTTGGCGGTTACTTGCTGGTAGACATGTGCACACTGAAATATTTTGTTTCGGAATTTCATTTTCGTCCGAAAAATAAATGTATTTAGTTACTTTAGTTTTTATTTATTTCGTTTTTCGTTAGAAATTGCATTCGTCCGAAAATCTGAATTAATTAAGGTTGAATCTGTCATTGAAGGCTTATGGTGTCTGTCGAATGTTCAAAGAAGATTCTACTGAGCAGCGAAACTGTACGACGCCGCAATCGTACATTTCCGGTTGAATGTTCCGCCTACAAGCTAGCTATAGTAGAATTCTAATGTTGTATGACTAGTAATAATTATATTTAATTATTATTATTATTACTAGTCAACCAACATTAGAATTTTTCTATAGCCTATGGGCGGATGCATTTGACCGGAAATGTACGATTGCAGCGTCGTACAGTTTAGCTGCTCCGTCTAATCTTCTTAGAACTTTCGACAGACACCATAAGCCTTCAATGACAGATTTGACATTTGTATGTTTTTCGATGCTTTGTCGAATCTTCGTCGTTCATGTTGAATTGTCAAGTTAGTTCTAGCTATTTTACTACTCCTCCTCTTTGGTTACAATCAGCCAATAACATTCATCATCATCATTATTTTTATTATACTTCCCCCACCCAATTCCAGCAGCGATCTTTTCTCTATATGTCAAATCTTTTTATGTCGAATCTTTTCTCTCTATGTAGAATAATCTTGGACTAATAGAGTTAAGGTTAGGCACATTCAACCACAGGTTCGGTAGACACAAATTGTTATTGTCAGCGTCATGTCGAATCTCCTATCTATATCGAACTGTTGTCGCAACGAAAATGAAAATAAAGCATTTGTTTATGTCGAATCTTTCGGTTTTTGAATTCTGTGCTTTCGTTTTTGTTTGTTAAAACGATAACGAAAATACCTGAAATTCGGACGAAAATGCATTCGGACGAAAACAAATGCACATGTCTACTTGCTGGAGGCTAGATCAGTGGTTCTCAACCTCAGTCGTCAAGTACCCCCAACAGGCCATGTTTTTGGAATTTCTATGTCATCAATGTGATTATTGTGATTAGCAACCATGAGGCCTATAGCTTTAAGGTCTCTCCTCTTTGGAGCTCCAGGGAAGCCATACGCTCTCTCACCTTTTGAATATTGTGGTGCATTCCGGCTACATCCTCTGTGAAGTGTTGAAACGACATAGTAAGGGCAGACAGAAAGGATTTGCAGTTCTAAACATCTACAAACATATCCCTGAGTTCAAGGCCATGGTCAATTCAGCTCTGGACAGCCTGCACCCTCCATGTCACCTGCGTGCCTCTCTCCCTTTCCACACTTTTCCACATCATGTACCTCTTGTTCAGGGAAACCATACACAGTCATATCCATCCCTTCCCCAAAGGCATCCTCTGGCGCTGTGCTGTGCTGGAGAGACACGTCTTTAGTCAAAGTTTGTGCAAAGCTCTCAAGCTTTGCGGCAACATCTTTGTTGCTCTGGGTGCGTGGTGGAAGCAGCCCGACTCCATCTTAAACATACTTGTCTAGCCCTGTGTCGTCCTCTTTGTTGCACTTTGTCATGGCTATAGTGTGTGGGCGCTGGTGCAAGCTCACTGGGGTGACTGGGTGGACAGAGAGCGGGTGAGGAGTACATTTAAACTGCTGGAATCCTCCATGGCTGATTGCAACTAGAGTGTCAGCGGGATCTGCAGTTTCAGCATCCTCTCTCATCAGAAGCCTGGCCATGACCCCCCGTATGTTTTTCATTTTAGCTAAACTTGAGCTTTAAGGTGCGCTGCCAGCTAATTCAAAATGAATGGGCTGCTTTAATGCTGCGTGCCTTAACGCTTGTAAATTCATGTGCTTTAATGCATTGCATAGTCTTAATGGGCCCCACTTAAACTGAGTATCTACTAGCAAACTGATTCATGGAGATGTAATAATAGCTTGAAAAATGGATGCTGCAGGGAGCCACGGGGGCCAGGTACGTAAGCAATGACTTTAACCACTTAAGGACCGGAAGGATTTGTCCCCTTAATGACCAGGCCATTTCTTGCGATACGGCACTGCGTCGCTTTAACTGACAATTACGTGGTAGTGTGACATTGTACCCAAACAAAATTTATGTCCTTTTTTTCCCACAAATAGAGCTTTTTTTGGTGGTATTTGATCACCTCTGCGTTTGTTTTATTTTTGAGCTATAAACAAAAAAAGACTGACAAAAAAAAAACAATATTTTTTACTTTTTGCTATAATAAATATTTAAAAAAACAAAAACAAATTCTTCATCAGTTTAGGCTGATATGTATTCTTCTACATATTTTTGGTAAAACAATCGCAATAAGCGTATATTGATTGGTTTGCGCAAAAGTTATAGCATCTACAAAATAGGGGATGGATTTTTGGCATTTTTATTATACTTTTTTTTTTTACTAGTAATGGCGGTGAACAGCAATTTTTAGAAGGACTGTAACATTGTGGCAGACAGATCGGACACTTTTTAAAAAAAAATTTTTGGGACTATTGACATTAATGCAGCGATCAGAGCAAAAAATAGCCACTGAATACTGTATAAATGTCACTGGCAGGGAAGGGGTTAACACTAGGGGGCGATCAAGGAGTTAAGTGTTCCCTAGGGAGGTGTTTCTAAATGTGGGGGAAGTGTAGTGACTAGAGGAGGAGATAGATCGCTGTTCCTAATCACTATTCCCCTTACAGAACAGGGATCTGTCTGTTTACATTGACAGATCCCTGTTCCGTCTCTCAGGAGCGATCGTGGGTGGCCGGCAGACATCGTGTCTGCCGACCACGTGCATTGGCTCCGGCGTCACGCCCCCTAGTGGTCTTAAAGTGGCTGACGTACCATGACGGCGATTCGCCCAGGAGAGCCAACCTGCCGCAGTACAATTGCGGCGGCTGGTCTTTAAGTGGTTAAAGGATAAGTTCACCTTTTCGGGCAAAATTTCACTGTTCATAATTAATAGAAGCGTTTTCCAATGCCATTACTGGCCAAGCCATCACAATGTGCTTTTCTCTCACTTACCTCATCCTCAGGATATTTAGAATCGTGTCAGTTTATTTGTATTTTTGAATAGATTTTTAGATTCCATCACTTCCTGTAGCTTGTATCAGCATTCACGGTCATCTCCGAAAAGCCTTCACTTCCTTGTCACATCACAGAAGAGGGTATGATAGGGTGTGTTCCCCACTCTGGACCACACCTCCGTCATTACAATACTACCTTCCACCTAGTTTCTATACAATCTGCTTGTACAATCTTCTTTAGATCTCCCATCAGCTATGTAATACAACGGCCTGTCTGATTGAATAAAAATTGATTGGATTGTTCAGGCATGTCCTCTATTTCATAGTTCTATTTCTAAAGGAAACTGTACAGAGATTGTACAATCAGATTGCATGGAGTATGGCCATCTTTACATAAGTACATAGAAGGAAGTTGATGGGGACACTCAGTTGTCAGGCCTCGTTTACATCTCACATTTCTGCATGCGTTTGTTGTGGGTGTTTTGGAGCGTTTTCACTCGTCACGCATAGGGCAGCCAATTCACTTGAATGGGATGCCCTACACACAACAATCTCCCCAGAGAAGCTTCAGAACTTTTTAGGGTGCGTTACCACAAGTTTTGTTGCGTTTGCTGCACTTGGGGAGCCTTTAACATGTAATGGCAACACAAGCGCGATGCACATTTGCAGCATTTCTGAAATGTATGGCTAAGCGCACATTTTCTGTGCAGTTTGCCATGCATTTGGAAACATACACATGTGATTGGAGCCTCATTGTTCTTATGCAAATGCACCAATTTCACTTTCAGGCCCCATTCACACCTAGAGTAGTCTGTTGATTTCAGTGGGCTGCACTACATGGCAAAGTAGCTTGTGGGACATTTTTGCTTTTTTTTTACTGCATTTGTCACCTGTTATTTCATGTGTGTCAGGAAAACCATATGCATAGTCCTGCACAAAGACATGCACGAAGATGTACACTTGCTTATATGAATTCTCGAGTGACAGCTAGAGGTTCTGTGACTCACGTGCATGCGCATTAGCGTGAGCGTGCGTGAATACTTGGCACCCTCTTGCCTATTAAGACTGGCTCCATGGACCAGAATATTGCCTACAATTCAGGTGCCTTCTCTGCTCACCTGATACCGACCCTGGCTTAGCCCAGACTCTTCTCTGGATCTGATTCTGTACCTCTGCTACTTGACCGTTACCGACTTCTGCCTGCCTTACCATCCGAGACCCTGCATCCGCCTGCTCACCAGCTTGGTTGCTGTCTGCTGTCCTGCACCTGCCAGTCCACCAGTCTGCTTGCTGTTCTATACCTGTTGGCGTGCGCATCTGCCAGTCCACAAACCTGCCCACTGCTTGGCACCTGCTGCAAGTACCTTCTGTCCAGGATCTCCAACCAGGCACCCATTCTACTCCGTGCCCTGTTATATCCTGTCACCACCTTCAGGAGAAACAGTCAATGTGTGAGTGAATGTGTGTTTGCTTCTGTGTTTGGTGTGCCATTAACAATGAATGACACTAAGGCTGGGTTCACACCTATGCAAATTGGATGTAGGTTTCCTAACAACATATTCGCATGACAGGAGATTGTTACGGCTCTCTATGGAGCCGGTTCACATATCTCCGTTGCGACTGCGGAGCGGCTTGCACAGGAATGCTGTATGTTTTTGGCTCTGTTTCAGGGTTGAATTCAGGCAAAAATGCGTCCCTGATTCGGCCCTGAAACGGAGAACAGGGATGCACCGTACTCCTGCTGTGAGCCTCATCAGTATTAGGTGTGAACATAGCCTAAAAGCGCAACTAAGTAATTTTAGGTGTATAAATGTGTCCATACACTATTTAATCTGATTGTACAATCTCTGCACAATCTCTTTTATATTTACCAAAACTATATAATAGGAGGATACACCATCTATCCAATCAATTCATATCCAATCAGGCTCTTGCACTACATCTTGGGTGTCCCGTGGGCTGCATGTGGCCCCGGGGAGAATAGCATGCACCTTGAGTCTGTCTAAAGGGACGCTGAGGAAGACAGGCAAATGCATGCATGGAGGAATGCCGAGGGTGCTGTGAAAACTTAGTTGATGGGTGAAGGTGTGCTAATGAGGTCAGCTGGTAAACCTCTTTCCTGTGTCGTACTGGCTAGTCTGTCCTGTCTGTATACCAGGAAGTTTCTGAAGTGATCTACAAAATACAGCCATGGATGAGGTAAGGCCTTGTTTTCAAAATCAAAGAAAACTTGTATTTTTGTGCAACAGAGGTACATTGGTACATAGGGGAGGTATTCACTTTAATCATAGTTTATAGGAATCATAGTTGCATATACAGCCTAAGCCTATGATCCAATGGGTTTAATAGGGGCACAGGAATTGAATTGAAGACTAACCTATAGTAGGTACATACTGTCACCACAAGATGCCTGCAATTCAGTTCTGTTGTTAACTTAGAAAAGCATTCTGACTTTATGGTAGTGACAGGTTTGCTTTAAGCCATCAAGCAAGCAGTGGTGGCAAACACGTCAAACTTTCTATGCATGTGTTAATTTGTTTTTCTCCACCCTCCAAACAAGATGTTCAAGTCAGTTACAATGTAATTGCTAAGTTATTTATAAAGAGCCATTTCATACCCATGACTCTGCAGGCCTCCTGTGTGAATCTGAGCATACGTGGGTTATAATTCATACCCAAATGATACAACCTGAAATATTCATGGAGGGGATTCTAAATTATGTACAGTACAGCTAGAATATTGTTGTTGCCTTAGCTTGTCACACTTTTCATCTAGCAAATTTCCCAGATGGCTTACTGATTTTAATTATATCTCACAAAGAGTTTTATTTTTCCACATTTAAATAATTAATTTGTTGCCAGGAGAATGTCCCATGAACTGACTATGGGTATATTGTATTTATATGATATGTAGCTAAAAACTTGCAGTGTATTGCACAGCTCCACTATTTTACGTTTTTTTTTTCTTTTACATATTTAAATAATTAAAAATATTTCGATTTTCCCTATAAACGTATCTGTATCAGCCTCTTCGATCGTTGATTTCTGAAATACTACAACAGGCTTTCTCAACCTAAGGCTCCTTTCACACTGCTCCTTTCCAAAAACTCGACAAAAAAAAAAAACATATTCATCTTGCCTAATTTTTGCTGTGTTTCTGGAGCAATTTGTCATGTTTTTTTTTAGATTCATTTCAATGAGGAGGTGTGTTTTTGCTTAAAAAAAAAATTAACGCACTAAACAGGCACCAAAAATTCAGCATGCAAGACTTTTAGAAATGCAACTGACCCACAACTGACTAGTGTGAAGAGTTCTGTAGGATTTAATAGCTAAGCAATTTTCTTCTGCTTTTGGTAAGGTAAAACCGTAAGAAAAACAGATCAGTGTGAAAGGGCCCTAAGTATTACTTTATTTAATTATTTTATTTATTTCAGGTACTTATATAGCGATGTCAATTTACGCAGCGGTTTACATATGCATTGCACTATACATTTACATCAGTCCCTGTCCTCAAGGATCTTACAATCTAAGGTCCCTAACTCACATTCATACATAAACATACCTGGGCCAATTTAGACAGGGTGCAATTAGCTTACCAGCATGTCTTTGGAGTGTTGGAGGAAACCGTAGTACCCGGAGGAAACCCACACAGGCACAGGGTGAACATGCAAACTTCAGGCAGGTAGTGTCGTGGTTGGGATTCAAACCAACGACCCTTTTATCAGTGCTACTCAGTGTAGTCTCATCATCGCATGTCAGTGAAGGATATAAATTGGCTGTTTAATTCGTTTTAGAACACACTATGCATACATTTTTATTGGGTTTAGCAACAAAAGAAAACCAGTGTTGATTACATACCACCAAATGAAAGCTCTATTTGCAAGGAAGAAAAGACTAACATTTCCTATAATATTATTTTATTAATATAAAGGTACTAATAGTAACATAAATATTAATAATTAATATAATATTATATTATTATTAATTTAGGATTAATATTTCCTTTGTGTACCATTGCATGACCATTGCAATTGTTTGAAAATTTGATATGAGGTCCTATTACTTTGTAAAAGATGATTTTTTATTTGCCACGATCATTGTTTACATTTCAAAGTTTTCTTTACGATTCGTGCGTTTGTTTCCGATCATGCGCACTGCTATTCCAACAAATATTTTCATACGATTACCATAATATTGACACGGTTATCGTTCATTTTGTTCATAAACGGGAAATTTTTTCGGTCTTGTTCCTTCTATAAATTCCGTACAACCGGCCATAGTCGGGTGCGAGTTGGCGTGTTCTAATGATTAGATTATCGAACGATCTAGCTGAAAGCGGTTATTTTCATACGATATTCTTAAAATTATTTTGTGTACCGGGAATTAACTAGCAGTAATAAAGTATTCACCTGCTTACAGTTACAATGCCAATTTTATTAACAATGCCTATTGGCTGAGCATGGGCAAGGGGAAAAAGTGACTATTAATGTAAGGGATCATTACACTGACCACCAATGTAAGCAGCATTTTACCTACTAAACATCAATATAAGGAGCATTCTTGCCAATGGCAACCAAAATTACATGACTTTCTTTCCACTGACCATCAATGTAAAGGGGTCCTTTTCCCACCATCCATTAAAGTGGATGTAAACCCTCCATACACCCAGTGAAGTGAACAGCCTCAGATGATACACAGAGATGAACCAAATCTCCCTACATAGGTTTTATATATATATATATCTGCTGTCTTCACATTTATATACTGTTTAGAAAGTTCAGATCGTGTTAGGAAATTTTCTCTTCCTGTTTAACACAGAGTGTGATGTCTGGGCACACAGCCAAGATAGCAAAAATTGCTGATTAGAGCAATGGCACACGCCCCCTCTCATTATAGGCAGAGACTCTCAGAGGTGTTTTGTAACAGGGCCAGCTCCCTGCTAATCTTTTTATAGCAACCTTCCCCGACTGAAATTTCATTCTGCTTTTATCTGATGTGTCAAAGAATTTGTCAGGAGTTATCAGCTGATAACAGAGGAACGGGTCAGGAGAGAGCTACGGGACTTGCCTCTTTGAAGAGAGATAACAAAATACTGCAGATATATGTGCCCATCTCAAATTTCATGAATCAAGTTTACATTCACTTTAATCTGCGGTGCATTTAATCATTTACCATCAATGTAATAGTACCTTTCTACAATGTGCAATGCTGTACTTTTCAATATCTGTATTTCTTTTATGGCTTTTATTATGATACTGTATGATTCATTTCATGATTATTACTGCAGATAGTTCAGAGCTTAGAGAATACCCTTTACTGGCTAATGAAACATAAATAAAATTAAACATAAAAAGGCAAGGTTTGGGACCTTCTTTAAGCATTATACAATTCAGATTTGTTTAATGGCCGAGGAAGGGACCTAAAGGAGGTAACAAAAGTTTGCATATATATATATTAATAATATTAGTTAGCCAATGAAGCATATTACACCCACCAGCAAAATTACCTGCAGTAAATGTTTGGAGAAGGTTACATAAATACTGTAGACTCAAAAAACTCAAAATTTTCCAAATTGTCCAAATAACACAGGACAAGACTCTACTACTGCTATGATTCATACTTAAAATGAATTTGTCATACAGAGCAGGGGGTGTTATAGAATGATCTTCTTAAAGTGTTAAATACACTAATGCCTGGTACACACTACTAGTTTTTCCATTCAACATGCTCGGTTGAACTGTCGGCTCCAGTCAGAGCCATTGTACTAACACTCCGACATTAGTACAGCGATCTCCCCTGCTGAGCCCCCTCCGCCAGAACAACTCCAATCAGTGCTCTCTGCTATTGGCTGCCACGGTCGGCTGCTGGTTCTCCAGCATGCTCGCCCGTCAGAATCCAGCCAAATGGACCGAGTGCCTTACACATGGCCAGAATGTTGGCCAGTTTTTATTGAATCTGCCAATGTCGCATGACATTCGGCCCCTGTGTATGGGGCTTAAGCCACTACATTCTTTTATTTATTCCTATATTAAGAGCTGGCATGGAACAAACATGAATTTTGGAAAATTCTACTGGCCTGGCTGTCACACAGATTCTTTGGATTTAACACTAAAGCTGGTTATACACTAATAGAATTTTATTCAACATTTTCTGTTGTTAAAAAGTTTTTCGTTTTTCTAATCATTAGTGGGTTTAAATCGACATTCAATTTTGAGAGCAGTGACAAAAAAATTTGAAGGAACAGGATGGAAAAATTTTCTTGAACGAACAAGTTTTTAACATTGTATGTGGTTTTCACTTTGTAAAGTCCATTCATTCCAAAATTAAATGTTAACTAATTTTTAATGACATTCACATGTTATGAGAATCTTCCTAAGACAATGTAAATTAGGGCTTCTGAAGGACTTTCTGATCTGAATACTGGCTTTGGGTCAATAGTTCATGAAGTATTAAATCTAATGTTTTGGCATTATAGCAAGAAAAGTAGCATGTTTCTATGACATTGCATGCCAGGATTATTTCATTTTCCAATGGATTTTTCAGGCACTACTAAGTCAAGGAAATCCATTCCTACTTTGGACAGCTGTAAGTGCGACCTAATAGGAGGAGCTCAAGGCACCAAAGGTCTCACTTCAAGTTCTAGAGCAGTGATGGCGAACCTTGGCACCCCAGATGTTTTGGAACTACATTACCCATGATGCTCATGCACTCTGCAGTGCAGTTAAGCATCATGGGAAATGTAGTTCCAAAACATCTGGTATGCCAAGGTTCGCCATCACTGCTCTAGAGATACAAATCTGAGCATGTGCACATCACTATAGAAGTGTTACAGAACTGTATTCCTAGGATTAAAAAGAAAAATGACATCACTGCTTAATAAACATAAACTACATAACACACAGTTTATATTCAAGATATTTAATGTTTGCATACACTTCCTTTGCTACGTGCTACATTAAGTATATTCATTTATTCCATTTGCAGTGTCTGTTGCATTTTCTATATAAGTAATTTTGGTTGAAGAAAATTGAATAAATATATAAAATTTATGGAATGAGCAAATGCAGTGAATGTTTTTGTAAGAAGAACGGTAAAAAGATTTATGAGATATTATGTTTCAGAAAAAATAAAATCTGCCTACATGAAAAGAAAATCTTACTGAACTTCTGGCCTTGTAAGCATTTTTAATATAATAAATTTAAAGTTTTTTTTTAAGCAAAGCATAACTTTACATTTGGTAGTAAAATTAGGTGTGTTATTTTAATAGGCACATTTATTCATATAGATCCAGCTACTTTGTAATTTGTGATTCCTTCTGCTAGCCAGCTGATTCTGAGCTTCTGATTTTAATTCAGCATTTTCTTACATCACATTCAAAACTGCTGTTTCAGGGAATCCTGTGCGCACAAAAATTTGTAGGCTGCTGCCGCTGACCTCCCCTTTGGAAAGTGCTGTTTGCTAAGCTATCAGGCCAATCCAAAGGCTTCAATACTTTGAGTTACTGACCTGGAACATATATACAGATCTAAACTTCTAAGTTCCCGCTATGACCTCTCTTGTTTTGACATCACTTCTGGCTTCCATCAGGAGACCATGTAGCAAAGTGACAACACAAGAGCGCAATTGACAGACAGTTGTCTCCTCCTAACAGGTAATTTGTTAATGAAAAAGGACC
Source organism: Rana muscosa (assembly GCA_029206835.1). Taxonomy (NCBI): domain Eukaryota; kingdom Metazoa; phylum Chordata; class Amphibia; order Anura; family Ranidae; genus Rana; species Rana muscosa. The sequence continues at coordinate 1,159,793,835 of CM055116.1, read as the reverse complement.
TAGAGGATCGCTAGATATTTAAGTGAAAGCTACAGGCTTAAAGAAAATTAAACTTACCGGTAAAATTCATAAGTTCACCTATTAAAAAATTATTTTTTTTGTAGGTAAAAAAGTGCGTTTATGATTCTTTTTTGTAGAAGTCTACAAAGCATATCACAGATCGGGAGGGGGGGGGGATGCAGGGCTCCTGCACACTGTCAGTGTAAGCTATCTGCTCGTACCTTGTATGGGCAGGCAGTTACACAATGACAGGAAGAATACATTAACTAACAGGATTTTGGTACTTGTAGTTCATTAATTCACAGAACTCTGTAAACAAATGATGTGCCAAGTGAGTGGAGCCCCCACACGGCCATGCTCTTTTTCAAATAGTGATAGCGGATGAAGGAAGAAGAAGATCCCTGACCCACTGTCATTGGTGGCGCAGCTTTAGGAGTGGGAACATGTTCCATGTTCCATCCTAAAATCGGGTTGAACATGGAACATGTTACCAAAGGTGAACTTTTCCTTTAAAGCCTAGAGAAGATTTTAGTTTAGCACTATCCTCATAAGGGCTGCTGGATTTTTAGTAGGCTCGTTCAGCCTTCCTAATGGTGACTTGCCCTGTAAATGCTCCCAGACACTCCCTGACCCACGGTCTATGACAGACAGATATCAGATCGTTTAATTTTCTTTTTTTGTCTTAGAGAGGCAGACAGGGTTAAGAGTACAGGATATGCCAAACCAGAAGCAAAAATCCCTCTACCCAGCGGAGTTCTCAAAGATCATCCCAGGCAGGTTACTATCTTCCAGTATTTTGGGCCTCTGCCACATCATGCCATCTTCAATTATTTTGACCTCTGCCACAGGTCAGTTTTAAGACTCTTTGGGTCTCTTTCACAGGTCAGTGACTACGTTTCAGTTTCTTCAGCCTCTGTAATAGTAGGCCAGTTTGGGACCCTTGAGGCCCAGACGGTCAGCTAGGAAAAAAAAACCTGGGAACAAGGACCTAGGATGCAAAGACCTTCTTATGGATAAAATTCTCCCAGCAGCAGCCTAGAAGAGAAGGATGCTTCTAGAAGGATCTTCAAATATTTATCCTCTTCCCCAGAACACATCACTGGAATAAACCCTTAACTGATTGGTTAATGCAGAATAAATATACCTAGCCATATACATTGTTACTTTTAATTTTAACAGTTGGAGAACACTTAACAGCAGCAGGCAGATGCAATCAATGTTCTGGACTTAAGAAAAACCCAACGATTACAGATAACATAATCAAAGTTGAGGCTGGCTACAGCCTAACTGCAAACACTACGTTTGGATAGGTAACCTTCAGCTTAAGGCAGGGTCCCTACACTATTTCATGGGTTTAGAGGAAGGAGATCCTGATTCCCCTATATAGGTCATAATTTGGACCTAATTTAAGATACTGTGTCCTGTTCTGCAGTCCTCACTTTAAAAAATATATAGATAAGAATGAGTCTAGAGAAAAGCATATGGTGAAATGTCTCAAGCGTAAAACATATCAGGAAAGACTTCAGGGACTCAATATGTACAGTCTGGAGGAAAGAAGGGAAAGATGAGACATGACTGAAACATTTAAGTATATTACAGGTGTGCATAAGGTTTTGAAAAGCAGTATTTTAAATATAAGGCTAAGATCAAGAACACAAGAGACCTCAAATTAGCAGTTAGTTCAAAACTAACCTTAAAAAGTATTATGTTACCAAAAGAATAGTTGATACTTAGAACAGACTTCCAGCAGAGGTAGGGAGTTAGTCAACAAGTGAATTTCAACATACTTGGAAAGAACATAAATCCATATTCTGACAAAAAAGTAAAAAAAAAAAAAAAAGGTCAGACTTGGTCTTCTTTTTCCTTCGCTCTTCTATTTTTCCAGGCAACATAGCAAAAATTTTTTATCTCTGCGTTCCCTACAAAGACAGGTGACTATGTGTAACCAGACAAATATGGAAATAGAACCATTAGATTAATTCAAATTATAGTATCCTTGTGACTACCAATATACCTATATCTATATCTATATATGTATATTATTATACACTGGTAGCCTGGTAATAAAAGAAATTCCCATAACAGCAAAAGCAGTCACAGTACACCATTGTATACATGCCATGTGTTATAGAGCACTGTATTAAAAAAAGTACAATGTCAATTTTTTTGTGTATGATGCATTTCCATCAAATTGAAAATGAATGGGCTGATTAAATGCATGATAACACATATGGTAATGCAAGGCATAGTTTAAATGGGACCTCAGGAAAAGATGCTGGCTGGAAGCTGCATTTTATTATTTTTGTGCACACCTAAAATTGTAATATAGCTGTTTAAATAACATATGTGTATTATTTGTGTAATTTAAGAGAGTGAATATAATTTGCCACAGAAACTCCCTTTTTTTTAGAAATAACATGAATTGTTGAACAAGTGTTTGGTCATGTTATTTAGATTATATCAGTAAAAAGAAATACTATGTGCTACCATTTTATAAATAATCTCAACCCACTAGGTTGTAGCATATTTCTTGTGGGAAATTAAAAGGCAAATTTTGAACTCAGAACAACAGTCAGTAAGGGACTTGCTCGTCGTCATGTACATTGTACATGTACATTGTTTAAAACAAAATTTTAGACATTTTAGTGGATCACTTGCGCATAACCACTTTTTACGGAATACAAAGCATTCTGTGACAGGACAAGAAGAGACTTTGGCATTCACCCTCCCCTCTTCTTTCCTTGTCCAACTAAAGAATGCTTTGTCTTCTGTTAAAAGAATACAAATAGATGAGGTGGAGTGTGAGTGACCCACTATCTTTTACTGTATGCACTTTATGACAGCCATAACTGTAAGGTAGAATGAAAGATTTTTACTAAATGCAGAAGCATCCTTGCATATGGGACTTCGAACATTGAAGAACACTTATTTTTGTAAAGTAAATATCTAAAAAAAAAAATTCTGCAGTTCAGCCTTAAAAAGCAATAAATAAACACTAACAGAATCCATAACAAAAATATGCTGTTTTCTAATAAGGACTCTGATTGATTGTCAGGTGTTAGGCTGCCTCTGGACATAATATGATGGCATGATCCAGCCACCCTCAGGGCAGGAAATCTCCTAAGTACTGAAGAATGCTGCACAAACTTGCAAAGTTACCTTTACCAATCTAGCAAATTCACTGAACAGGTAGAAGGGACAAAGAAGAGAAGTGTTGCCAGCACAGGTGACAAAAGAAAAGGAGATAGGTATTTTATACTGCCAGACTGACTGATTTCCTGATAGGGGAACCCATACACGTGCAATTGTTGTCCTTTCTGGCTATGAACACATAGCTTCAAACCTCTTTTGGGGCAAAATCCCTCTTCTACTTATTATTTTGAATTGTATTATTATTAAACAGGATTTGTATGGCGTCAACATTTTGAGCAGCGTTTTACAAACTGGAGGGATACAGTACAATTACAATATACAGTAAGTCAATACAAGAGAGGGCCCTGTTCGTGAAAGCTTACAATCTAAAAGGGAGGGTCAGGTAAAACAAAAGTTAAAACTAAGAGGGATGAGGAGATGGAGAAAGTAAAAGTACAGTTTATTAGCTAGAGGCAGGATATGACTCTCTGAAGAGATGGGGTTTCAGAGACCATCTACAGGCAGACAAAGTAGGAGAAAGTCATACAGATTGAAGTAAGGAGTTTCAGAGGGTGGAAGAGGTTCTGGAGAAGTCTTGGAGCAAATGTGTGAGGAGGTGACAAGAAACCTAGAGAGCAGGAGGTCTTGGGAGGAGTGAAGAGAACAGTTTGGTTGGTATTGTGAAACAAGTTTGGTAATCTAGCTCTAGGAAGAGTTGTGAAGTTGTGAATGGCATCGTAGTTTGTTTTAAGTAATTAGAATTTTATTTATTGGTTGACTGAAAGCCAGTGGATGGATTTTCAGAGAGGTGTAGCAGACACTGAATGGTTGGTAAGGTGGGTGAGTCTGGGAAAAGCATTCATAAAGGACTGAATGGGGGATAGCCTATGTTAAGACAGGCAAATAAGGAGGGAGTTGAGGCAAGGGATAACCGGGGAGTGAATTAGTAGCTTTGTGGTGTCTTTGGTTAAGAGGCATATTTTGGAGATGTTTCGGAGGTTAAGGTGGCAAGATTTGGACAATATTTGGATGCCGGGCGGAAAAATGAAACATCAGATATTAGGATTAGACCTAGCATTCTGGCATGAGGGGAGAAACTATGTGTGCCATTGATCTGAATGCAGAAGACAGGGAAGAGGGCACAGAAGGAGGAAATATTATGAGCTCAGTTTTGTAAACATTGAGTTTAGGGAAGTAGTGTGACATACATACTGATATGTCAGTTAGTAAATTGGTGATGCACAGAGAGACTGATGAGGTGAGCAGAGAGGTAGAGAGATAGAATTGGGTGTCATCAGCATAGATATAGCATTGGAAGTCAGCTGACCTAGGAAGGAGGTGAAGATGGTGAATAGAAGTCCAATGATGGAACCTTGGAGAACCCAATTCTTTATCATTCCTCTTCAGTTGTCTCTTATTTGGTTGATGACTGTACCACTATGAAAATGCACTATTTTACTACCATAAGTGTTACACAACAATAATCCTTCCATCCAATGTCTATAATATTGTATTATTATTATTATTATTATTTTAAAAAGCTAATATAAAAAAAGTGCAATGGAAGAGGCACCTGGGGGTTAAGAAATGTTTTGCCTATAAATTCTTTATGGTCCATGTAATTGGGAGTGTAAAAGAGGCTTGTATTGTGCTTACATTCTTTGTGCTAAAATCTATTCCTACTTCTCCTCCCAGAAAGTTGGGATGTATGTAAACTGGATAGGAAATTGGGAAGGATGTAAATAAGGTGACTATTATCTCATGTCTTTAAGTCGCTCTGAGCCCTGTAAAGCCCAGTCATGACAAGAGATTCACATATCTGCCTCTTAGCATGCTATTATCAAATCCTATGTGGCCACTCTAATTGTAAAAGCCAATATTTCTCTATACTTGAATCTCTTTGTGTGTTTTCCAAATTTTCTCCTATAGAAGACCTAAATAAGATGTTCCCTGCTTCACCAAGTTCTTCTTCTCAAGTTAATTAATGATAATTTACACACCATTGACAAAAGGCCTCTTCATGTTCTTTATGACAACCATTATCCCAGTTTTCTAGTCTTCTTCACTGTCATTTCTTGGGATTCTCTCTCCTAACATTTGACCCCATACACTTCCACCTGCAAAAACCTCTTTCCTCATGACATGTTGTAATTATTACTTATTTCAAAGGTTTCTAAACCCATGTAAATCCTCCCAGCTTAAAAAAAAAAAAAAGAAAGAAATTCAAGAATTAATTTACATTCTACTGCATTTTTGTGGTGTGTTTTCATATTGGAGAACTTTGGAGGTTTTTGTATGTATTGATTTTGGAGGTCTAGGATGCATTTACAGAAATGCAACTGTAAAATACATGAACTAAAATAACAGAAAAATAAATTGCTGAAATTACATAAAACATACCTCAACACTATGTTTTCTCAGAATGTATATTGCATCACTTATGCCTTAAAATTCACTAATACGTTAAAGTATGTAAAATTTGTAAAACTTCAATAAAAAATAAATAGAAAAAATAAGTAATACTCCCTAACACCATTGTTTTATTTGTCCATGAAATGCCAACAAAACAAAATATTTTTGTTAGAAGGAAAAAAACAATATCAAGATGTAAAGATAACTACTAAAACAAAAGCACATTTTCGGGCATTCACAGAGCTGTCGAATTATACTGACAAGTACAGTATATTAAAATAAAGCTGAACTGAAACTGTTTCCCCTCAAAAAAAAAAAAAGTCAGAGTACATTAGATTAGTTGTCAGCATTGAGGTCTCACTGGTGCAGGGAGCAGTAGCTGGGTTGGTGCTTGGGATAGACTTCCAGCAGAAATAGTGAACTGTATAGTTAACAGTAAGGGGTTCAAACATGTTTGGGATGGCCATAGATCTATATGTTGACAAAAAAAGTTAAAATATAAATTATATATATATTGTAACCTGGGGGACACGTAGCAGGTAAAAAGCTCCCTGGGATGAGCAGTCTTTCAGGCACAGATACCAAATCCAGTGAGGTAGTGACAAACAGTGCAGTGTTTATTGGTGATATATACAAGTCTATACACAGGTGCTGTACAGTGTTCAGAAAAACAAACAGAACAAAAATAGTCAAACAAAAACCTAGCCCTGTCTCGGCACTGACTACACAATATATACAAGCCCTAACTACCAGGCTGAGCAAGCCTACAGCTTGTCAGCTTCCACATAAACTGCTTAACAGCTTTTTACCAACCTTTTTGCTCTCACAGACCAGTGTTGTTTGTGTTTCCCAGGCAAAGAGCAAAGGCTGCCTGCTCAGGTGAGCTTAAAGCGGAGGTTCCGCGGTATATCCTTTTTTTTTTTACATTGCATTGGTTGAGTATTACTTTCTCATGTATTTACTCACGTATCAGATGTTTCCCAGTCTTCCCAGTCAGAATTAGTTCTAAATTAGAACTTATAAAAATCCTTTTGGAAATTGCCATTTTGCTTGTGGGCATTGTGAAGCCCATAAGCAAATACTTCCGGGAAGCGTGAATGCTTTTCTCCCATTGCACTGTTGCCATCACAACGAACACATACTGTGAAGTTGTTGGGGGGGGTGTAGGGGGAGCCGCCGCGGGTTGTGTTTTCTTTTTCTTTTCACATTCTACAGTTCATCGCAGGGGGGGGTCGTGGGGGCGGGGGGGGGGTGCCGCAGCGAGATGAGTTTTTCTTTTCACACTCTATCTACAGTTCATCACGGGGGGGTCGCAGGGGGGGGTGCCGCCGCAAGATGTGTTTTCCTTTTCACATTCTATCTACAGTTCATCGCGGGGGGGGGTCGTGGGGGTGGGGGGGTGCCGCCGCGAGATGTGTTTTCTTTTCACATTCTACAGTTCATCAGCGGGGGGGGGCAGCCGCCGCCACGGGATGTGTTTTCTTTTTTTCTTTTCACAGATCATCAGCGCTCCTGTCTCCTATACTCTGGCCCCTGTCCTGTATGCTAACATCAGCTGCAGCTCAGAACGAGTGCTCTGAAGCTGTCAAGCTGATGACGAGGTGGTGAATTGTCTCCTGGGAAAGCATGACACTGCACTCCCAGGAGGCATTGGGGCGCTAGGGAAAAGTAAAGGAACGCCCACTCCCGCGGGAGAGATACCAGGAAGTGTCCCTATTTAATACGAAATTCAAGGTAAATAAAAAAACTAAGAAGATAATTATTTGCCAAATGTTATACTGATTGGGATGAGCAAATGTTTAGATTTAGGGTGAACCTCCGCTTTAATTTAGCCTGGGGAAGAGGACCAAGACCCGAGCTGGACCATGGAACAGAGATTCCTGAATGTGTACGAAAGGAGACTGGAAGACGTATAAGCCCCGAACAGGACTTTTCCTGGCTCTCCCTGGGACGCTCTGCTACAATATATATATATATATATATATATATATATATATATATATACTGTATATATATATATATATATATAGTGGGGAAAATAATTATCTGATCCCCTGCAGAATTTGTAAGTTTGCCCACTTACAAGGAAATTAAGTGTCCATAAGTGTTATCATGGGTGTATTTTAAATGATAAAGACAGAATATCAACCAACAATCCAGAAAAAAACACATAAAGCAAATGTTAGAAATGGAGTTGCAGTTCAGTGAGTAAAAAAAAAGTATTTGTTTGATCCCAGTTTCCAGGTTTGCATACATCTCATGATCTCTGTAGTTGGTTACCAGGTTTGCACACATCTCAGGAGGGATTTTGGTCCACTCTTCTTTATAGATCTTCTCTAAATCCTTAAAGTGATTGTAAAGCTTTTTTTCACCTTAATGCATAGGATGCATTAAGGTGAAAAAACATGAGGGTTTACAACCCCTTTAAGGTTTCTTGGCTGTTACTTGGCAACTCAAAGTTTCAGCTTCCTGCATATACTTTCTAGAGGATTAAGGTCTGGAGACTGGCTAGGCCACTCCATGACCTTAATGTGCTTCGGCCACTCCATGACCTTAATGTGCTTTTTCTTGAGCCACTCCTTTGTTGCCTTGGCGGTATGTTTTAGGTCATTGTCATGCTGGAAGACCCATCCATGACCCATCTTCAGTGTTCTGGCTGAGCGAAGAAGGTTCTCATCCAAGATTTTACAATACATGGCCCCTTAATGCGGCAAAGTCGGCCTGTATCTTTAGCAGACAAACAGTCCCAAAGCATACTGTTTCTACCTACGTGCTTGACTGTAGGGATGGAGTTTTTAAGGTCATAGTCAGCATTTTTCTTCCTCCAAACATGGTAAGTACACCTCCTCAAGAAGGCACATGTACAATCATGCCAATGAACATATAAATGATTCAGAGAAGGAGAAAGTGCTGTGGTCAGATGAGACCAAAATTGAGCTCTTTGACATTACCTTGAATCGCCGTGTTTGGAGGAAGAAAAATGCTGACTATGACCCTAAGAACACCATCCCTACAGTCAAGCACAGAGGTGGAAACATGATTCTTTGGGGCTGCTTCTCTGCTAAAGGTACAGGCCTACTTTGCCGCATTGAGGGGCCAATGGAAGGAGCCATGTATTGTAAAATCTTGAATGAGAACCTTCTTCCCTCAGCCAGAACACTGAAGATGGGTTGTGGGTGGGTCTTCCAGCATGAAAATGACCCAAAACATACTGCCAAGGCAACAAAGGAGTGACTCAAGAAGAAGCAGAATAAGTTCATGGAGAAAATGTATGGAGGGAGCTAAAACTTTGAGTTGCCAAGAGGCAGCCAAGAAACCTTAAGGATTTAGAGAAGATCTGTAAAGAAAAATGGACCAAAATCCCTCCTGAGATGTGTGCAAATCACCAAATCTCACTGGGAATCTAAATAGACCAGCAATCAGAAGAAGCCGTTCCTGAGATCTCATGCTGCAGATACACAGCTATGAGGCTAAAGACACAGGAATTGAAATTCACATATCAGGAAGTGCACAGCAATTTTTCAGGAAGAATTCCAGACAAAAGGTACTTTTCATCATGCTGCTTTGGCACATCTAACATTTCTATCTGTTCCCTAAAGTATATAAAAAAATTCACTTAATGAGTTCAGTTCCACTTAAGCATACATTCATGACATCATTTACATCAAGCTGATCTGTTTATTCCCTTTAAATGATTAGGAAACGCACATATTCATAGTTCTGCTAAACACAAGAAAAGTGGACTTTTGTGGGAAAGTCACATATGGGTTTCGGTCCATCCTTTATTAGATTTACGTTTACTATAATTGTAATCCCCAGACAAAGGTTCATACTAATGAAGATGCCTCTCATTTATTTTTCCTCTGGAAGGGCACCCGGCAAGGGTGCATCTGTCTCCACCTTTGTTTTCAATTACTATTGAATCTCTGGCGCTGTTAATCCAACAGACTCCGGAGGTAGTGGGCATACGTTGGGGCCCTCTGGAGATGAAAATTTCCCTCTATGTCGATCATGCATTGATGTATCTGAATGGCTCTGAGAATTATTTTTGTGTTTTGATGTGGGTGGTGGAAAGTTTCGGGGAGGACTTATGGATTAAAGTTGGTCCAGACAAGTCTATTGCTCTTGTTGTTGGCATGCTATTATTATTTTCACACCTCTAATTTTAGGTTAGCTGATATATTTCAATATTTTTGGGTCCATATTCATTCAGGTCTTGCTAATTATGCTTATTATGAATCTCTTAATGTCTCCCCCATAATGACTCAAATCGAAGGTAAATTACACACCAGTCACTTATTCTGATAGGTAATATAAATATTGTAAAGTTGATTTATTTGTCTAATTTAAAATATGTCTTGAGCGAGCCCCCATTTTTCTTCCTAAAAAGTTGTTTCAATATATAGATACTATAATTTCGCCCATCATTTGGAACAACTCTCCTCCCAGATTTGCCAGGGCCTTTTTACAAGCCTCTCCTGAGGATGGTGGACTGGCATATTCCAATTTTTATCTGTATTTTCTCGCTTCTCCGCTTATGTACAGTATGTCTATGATTGGTTACACTCTGACACTCCTAACTCATCCACCACCCTCATGGCAGCCCTGGGAGGTGCTTCTTGGTGTCTGACAGTAGATCGTAGATCGGTACCCACTCACTGTGACAATTTCTCCCCAGAGGATCTCAATTACTTTGCCTGGATTGCGGGAAAAAATATTTTATCACCTGTTATCCAGTGTATCACCAAGGGTGACCTTATGTTGTAACCGTAAATTCAGGGACCTATATGGGCGCCCCAATGCACCCTAGTGGCTTGACAGGAGGGTTGTGTATGTATCTCTGCTGTTTAACAATAACCAGTTTCTTTCCTTTGAATATCTGAAAGAAAGACACAGACTTCCGAAAAAGTTCCTTCTCAATTATCTTTTTTTGAGACATGCCATTAAATCCCAATTTGGTGTTGCCCAAGTTGAAGAATCTCCCTCCCCATTGGAATGTCTCATATACGACTCTAGTCATGAAAACTAAGCTACTACTTTTTATAAGCGATTACATATTGAGGTCTCAAATCCATTCACAACTTCCAATAGAAAGTGGCTTCATTATACCTCTGGATCTCACGGAGGATGGATGAGATGAGGTCAACAAAACATTCTTCAAAGACATCATCAGTACAGCTGACCGGTTCATTCAGTTCAAATTTGTTCATCACCTACATTATGCTCCTGCAAAACTCTCTCTGTTGCACAAGGTGTGGAGAATCATCTGCAAACTTCCTACATATGTTCTGGACTTGCCCCTATATAACAGCATTTTTGTCTGATTTCCAAAACTATCTGGAACCCAATCTGATTTTTCCTATGCCAAAAACTGTCTTCTCTGTATTCTTGATAACATCGTTCCACATATGGTTGCTCCATGTTCCCTCTGCTCCTTTTTTATGCTTGGAAAGTCAGTCTACTATACTGCAATATCTTTGTCGTCTAGTTAACTGATGTGTCTAAATGAAAAATAATTTAAACTGGCAGGGCTTGCCCCCGAATAACATGTTCTAATTAAAAATTATAAATAAACACCTTAAAATTAAATTTGGAAAGCAGAAACATAAACTAGCAATACACAAGCAGATTTCTCGCCATCAAAGCTAAACTAGAGTGTTCCAGTCAGCAGGGACTATGAGGTTTGCTAATTGCAAAACTGTAGGTCTAACTTAACAGAACAGAAAGGGGGGTGGTCATCATGCTGGCTGGGGACAGCCTTCTCTACTCAGACTGTGTCTGCTTTTTACAGAAAAAGAACTTTCATATTATATTGGGCTATAAGGTAAGTTAAATGAACATTTTGACTTTAGCACAGTTCTATTATTTCTCTGACTGACATAGTTGCCCGCTGTTGCTTTTTAACATCATTGTCTTACTAAATAATACATTGCTGCTTGTCCTAAGTCTTTCCATTTGTCAGCTATGAACCACAGAAAACCTACTGTTGCAAATGTTGGAAGGCTATTACAAGCAATGACCTACATATCAAGACAACATCTACACTAAAAGCCTGTATCTGATCCTCTAGAGCTTTCAAACACAACAAAGGCTGTCAGCCCTCCACAGGGCTTAATACCAGGTATTACTGGCAGAGAACTTCTGAGCCGCACTTATAAACTCTCATTACAATTAGTAGCCTGTAAGTCTCTGCTCATTTCCTGTCTCTGGGTTCAAAGGATCTTCCATTTAACAAGTCCATCTTTGTGATATCACTCAGAGAGGCTACCATACATTGCTGGATTCTCAGGGCTCGGCAAGTAATAGGACACCCGATTTAAAAATCATTTCCGTAGAGCAATTGTTTTATCTCTGAAATAAACCTGAGTCCGGGCCCTGATCCATGAAACATTTGATAATGACATTTTACCCTTCTCCACCTGTTTAATGTTTCTCCTCCTTCCTCCTCCTCTCCTCCTCCCCTGTCTACCTTTTCCACACAACAAGACAATCCCAAGTGTGTGCCATTGAGGTGACACCAAGTCTGTGAATCTAAAAGAGCACTGCCAATTAACATAAAACAAAATCAACAGAGCCTCTGTGGAATCGTGTTTCCTCCTTGCACAGAAAGCCAGGTCTGTAGAATAGGTGGCTTTAGAACGAGCATTTGAATGAGGACACTTTGTCTGTGAATGGAAACCGAACATTCTTTGTTATTTTAACAAGCTGTGTCTGTTCTCCTTGATAGAAATTGTATGGGAGAAGATTGAATTAAGTAGTTTTTATGTTATTTCAAAGCGCTTGTGCATTTTTCAAAAGATCATCTTACTCGCTCATGTAAAAAACTCTTGTTTTACTATAATGCTGGCGTATACTGTATCAACTGCTTCAGAGTTATGTATGGTAAAGCCGGGGAAGATTTGCTGTTCTTCAGGAGAAGGATTTATGGTGCTTTTCATAGAGATACAAAACCTTTTTATTTTAAATAATTAGCATACATACTTTATTCTGCAGTTGAGCATTGAGTCATTAGCTGCAATTTTGTAGACTATGTACTTGTCCGTGAGAAAACTGTTCTACGTATTCAAACAGCTATTCTACTATTTTCCTGTCCTTGCCTATATTAAGGAGCTATGGGCAGGGGAGGACTGGGCTGGGATTTGCCCTTTGGGCCAGTGCATATACAAAATATGCAGGGCTAGAGGCCCTAAGTGAAAATATTCCTCCATTTAATTGGAGCTGAATTCAGTGACAATTGTTATTGGATTTCATTGTGACCCTGAGATGTTTTGTGACTCAGGAAGTGAAAAAAATAATTCAAAACTGTTAAATGTCTTGTCCTTTTGTTGAATTGATTTGCATGATGAGGATTATCTGTGAGGATGGCATGATATTTTATTTAGGGCTCTTTCACATGATACCGCTATGTTCTGTTCAGATGTAGATCTATGAGCATGTCCCCTGCTCAATCAGAGCTAAACGGGACAGATATAATTTTTTTCTTATATCTGTGCCTATTCAGTATGCGTCTGTAAATTACCAGCTGCTGTTATAAACAAACTGTCCAGAGATTGGTCATTTAGTGGTGCTAGCACTACCACCACTAAATAACAGTTCTGTTCTAGATGAGGATCCTGAGTTATGTAATTGACCAAATACTGTCAAGCCGCCAAACCGGTCCCCTGTTGAGAAGACCAAGGGCTTTATTCCCATGCCTGATCTCCAAAAGGATGTCAGTGGACTTATTAGAATATGGAAGCCCCTTTTATAATAAGGGGACCTCCAGATATCGGGCTCCTTCACAGAAGTGAGTATAGGGTTATTACTCATTCCCAACAAAATGTAAAAAATCAAGTAAAGACACTCACACAGTGAAAAAGTCCTTTAACAAAAAAAGTTTAAAAAAAGTAAACTTACTTAGTCCATTGATGTTAATCAAGCATTATTCATGATGACTAACCAGACTACCATAACACACAGACAGATCACACGAAAGTGAAAGTGACCGCTGATCTCAAATCAACCACAAAATAAAATGAAAGAGAACAAAAACAAAGGTTTTTAGCGGCACTTTACCGTTGGAATTGCGACGGTATTCGGCCGCTAGCGGTGCGGTTTTAACCCCCGCTAGTGGCCGAAAAAGGGTTAATAACGCCCGCAATGCGCCTCTGCAGAGGCGCATTGTGGGCGGTAAAGCCGCGGTGTCCCATCGCTTTCAATGGGCAGGAGCGGTGGAGGAGCGGTAAACACACCGCTCCTTCACCGCTCCAAAGATGTGGCTAGCAGGACTTTTGGAGTGGACCTGCTAGCGCACCGCTCCAGTGTCAAAGCCCTCAGGCTTTGACACTGGAGAAACAGCAGCTGCTGTTTCAGGTCGGTTTGCAGGCACTATTTTTAGGGCAATAGCACCTGCAAACCGCCCCAGTGTGAAAGAGGTCTAACCCTCAGGATTCTCCACAAACCTATGGTAGCAGTAAACCAAAACCTCATTCCCAGTTAAAAGGCATATTACAATAAACCATGTTCTTCAAGACAACACGTGCCATTAACCATGGGCAATAATCATTGCAGCACACTTTGTGTGCTGCACAGGAAACTCCAATGAAAAGGCAAGTTAGTTGTTTTTGTCTGCCAGGACAAATGTTTCCAGTCTTCCCAGGCAGAGGGTAATGATGATTGAAAGCACAAGGTTGTGGGTGTAAATAGTGGAAAATACAGAGAATTCCTGGGTACATGTAAGGAGAGCGGAAGTAGAAATTCATAAGAACCTTTGGGCAGAGCCATTGCGGCTTTAAATTGAGAGTTTTCTGTTGAGGGTGTTCGGATTTCCAAAGTAGCCCCCCAGAACTGATAGACTGCCCTAGGGTATTTGTGGACCGTGGTAGAAGGATTATATCCCCCAGACATTCTGACCTAATCCTAGAACTTCCAGGAGTATCTGGAGTCTGTAGTTGGCTAAAGGGACATACTAAGCCAGCTTTTCTGAAAAACTGATACATGGGTAGACTATATTTACATCAGAACGATTGCAATATACACTGTAACTAATTCAATATTATGTTAGCTGTCTTGTATTGGTTATAAAAATGTCTTGAGTTATTGGTCGACATTGTATCACTTTAAGGCTGGGTTCACACTTGTGCAGTGCGAATTCCAGCTCTGTTATCTCTGTAAAGAGATAAGAGAGCTGTTCAGCAGATCATCTCCGGTTTAGCTGCAAATTTGGTGACCTGGGAGAGAGGAGGGGGAGGGGGGAAGTGTAGTGAGGAGAAGGACAGAAATGTTGTTGAGAACTGAACACATCTGCGAATCAGATGCGTGCCCATAGAAGATAATGGGCCTGAATTTGCACCTGAGCCGCACCGCAATGCCTAGAAAACGCACACGTTTTTTGGGCAATGCGCAGTGCAAATGCATTGCACATATGTGAACTAGCCTCATTAAAATCAATGTATTTTATAATGTTATGCAAATTGGATGCGGTGTAAGCCGCAATCAATTTGCATAGGTGTGAACGGGGCCTAAAGTTTATCTGAAGCCAAAAATTCCATCCCATTCAAGTCTATGGGAAGTAAATGTGCAGGTGAAAACAGCCCAACACTTGATTTTCACTAGCTGAGCTGTAGGCAGCATGGGAGGATGAAACTGTCAGGGAAGGTAATTGAGGACCTATGAGGAGGGGGGTGTTGTACAGTTTAAAAATATCCCTGAACGGGGTGCGCATGCGCGAGAGTTCCGAGATGGCAGCCTGAACTCGGAGCTCCGCGCCATCCCGATCCAGCAGCGCCCACAGCACCCGTTCCCGCCACGCTCAGACACCGGAGAACGGGGAATCGACCCCCCGCGACACCCGCGCCCGCCCTCGTATGAGCCGAATGGGCATCAGACGGCAATTAGAAAGCCAATTCGCCGCCTCCACACTCCCTGGGTGTACCAAGATGGCCCCCGCGGCTGCTGCGGCCTCACAGCCTCACACAGCCACTGAGGGGACACCGGATTGCAGGCAAGCACTGGCCCCCACTCTCCTCTCCTATACCCCGGAGATGAAGGGACACAATCAGCATCCCTTGACACCCTCTCCAGCCTCCACAGAATCCCTCCTGAGACACTCCTTTGGGGCACAGGCTTACTCTCCTGCTGGGCCTGCAGATTCTCCTCACACAGGATTCTCTCCCCATGGCGCTGCAGGCCCAGATCAATCCTTTAATGCAGCAGACTTATTCCTCAAATTCTCTACCCTTCTAGAGACAGGTCTAGCCTCCACAGCTGCTAAAATCACAGGGGACATTAAAGCAGACATCCAAAATATAGGGTCCAGGATGGAAGCCATAGAAATTAAGCTGGATCAAACTGCAGCTGCCTCTCACCAGAACTCTGATCTTATTCAGACCTTACATGACCAACTGGACACAGCTTTCTCCCGCATAGATGACCTCGAGAACAGGTCCAGGAGATATAATTTCAGAATCAGAGGTCTCCCGGAATAAATTATCGATGTTGAATCTGCCACGCAAGAACTTATGAGGTCCCTGATCCCAAACATCCCTACACCCCGCCTGGAGCTGGACAGAGCACATAGAGCGCTGGGACCCCCCAGGAAAGATGGCTCCCCCAGGGACATTATTGTAAAGCCCCACTACTATGCTGTCAAGGAGGCGGTCATGAAGCAGACCCGCTCAATGCCTGAAGTGATCTGCCAGGGGCACCCGGTGCAAATTTTTGCGGATCTCTCTCCTTCCACCATACAGCGCAGACGTACCCTAAAACCGCTACTATCTGCTTTGACACAGAAGGAGGTCAAATACAGATGGGCATTCCCCTTCGCCGTGAAGTTCACCTACAAAGGCCGAGACCATGCCTTCTCCAACTTCGCCATGGGAGAAAAGTTGCTTCTCAGCCTGAAGATCATTTCCCAGGAGTCGGACATGGAGACGTCGTCATCAGGATCGAATAAACGCCCGCCTCCCACTAGTCCACCGGATCCCCTCTGGAACAAACCCAAGGCCAGAAGATCGTCGCATACAGGTCCTACATGAGACTTTGACTGTCACGAGGTTTAGGTTCGACGTATACTGATGCACCCGCATCTGACTTTTCTCTTCTCCTAAGAGGATGACTCTCATACTACCCCGGAAATCGTTTTCTCCGGTGTTCTCTCTTTACTTGTAAACAAACTGTTTTATTTGTTGTTTCTCCCCTCCTATGTCTAGAGATGGGTTTCCTAACTATGCCTCCCCCGTCTGGGGGACAAGGGCGATACTATAGCCACTTTACCGAAGTAAATATGCTTTACTCCATCTCATAAGCGGCGGCGGATCGGGGGTTCCCTCCCCCTCCCCCTACCTCCTGCCCATGCGGGTGGGGTGGGGGGTGCCTCTGACCGCTTATACTTGGGTAGTTGCTTCAATGCTACTGTCCGTTTATTGGTTCACGTTGCTTTAGGAGCATAGTTGTTCAAATTTACAGGGCGCCCTGGTTTGGGGTGGCTCACATGTGCCTCCACCTATCCCTTGAACCCCAGTTGGTCTTCAGGGGATAGGATCTCCAAGGCTTTTAGCCGGGAGATTTGGACTTCCTACTTTTATCTCATGATTTTTGGTGAGATGACCGTTAGGAACTTTTCTCTCCCGCCGGGATCATTCTCCTGTGCGGGGGGAAACCTTCCTCCTGTTCTGTCCTTTCTAACTTCCTTTCTATCCCCTTTTTTCTACTTTGAGCATCACCTGACATTTTTGTTTCTTTTAGACACTACCACCGGTAAGCCTCTCAAGTCTGCGAGATCCCATAAGTACGGTACCGGCGATCCAATCGTCGCTCTGGAGTCGCCGGAGGTCCCAGCGGTAAGTGGCGATGGACATTGCAGCGCTTCTCCCCTCGGCGTCCATGGCTGACCACACTCACACGGCCTTAAAGGTCACTACACACAATGTCCAGGGCCTAAACTCCCCCCTCAAATGTAGGAAACTCTTTAATACTTACAAATCGTCAAGCCTGGACATTGTAATGATACAGGAAACCCATTTCCCGGCCCGGTACAGTCCCAAGTTCCTCCACTCCCACTTCCCTAACTTCTATATGGCCAGTGCGGTTAATAAGTCAAAGGGGGTGGCCGTCTTATTTGCAAAAACGTGCAACTTCACCTGGATCACTGATGTAAAAGATCCTGAGGGCAGGTTCATCTTAGTAAAGGGCACGATCGAAGGCCACTTATACTCCCTGATATCCTACTACACGCCCAACAAAGGTCAAGCAGCCTTCTTCAAAGAACTATTTGAAAAGCTAGCTCCTCTGTTGGAGGGCACGATAATTTTTGGTGGGGACTCCAACGCAGCATTTGATCAGGGTCTGGATAGATCTAAACCTCCCTCGGCCCAACTGACACGTCTGACCAAAGAGAGCCTGAAAATCGCCAAACTCATCCACGCCCAGGGTCTGACCGATGTGTGGAGAGAACTAAATCCGTCCATGCGAGATTATACACACTTTTCCCATCCCCACAACTCCTATGCTCGAATTGACCACCTGTTAGTTTCAAACCACACTATCCCACTTGTTGTAAAATCCCACATCAGGGACACGGTTTTGTCGGACCACTCCATTGTGAGCATGTCCCTTACAACGCAAAGCTCAAGGCCGGGCCAGAGACACTGGAGACTGAACGAATCCATTCTCTCCGACCCTATCCGAGTCACCATGCTAGATAAGGCTATGAAGGAATACTTCATTCTTAACAACGTAGATGGGACAACATCCGAAACCCTGTGGGCGGCTCACAAAACTTTTATGAGAGGGGAATTCATTAGGATGGGAGCCCAGATAAAGAGGGAGAGGGAAGCGGACATAGTAAGGTTAGAAGGGATATACACAAAGCTGAGAGCCCAGCACAAACTAAATCCCTCCCCCATAATGGCAGCGCAACTACACAAGGCTAGACTGGAGCTCAATCTTGTTCTCACGGCCAATGCAGACAAACAAATCAGATGGAGCAAAAATAGATTTTACTCCATGGGGGACAGGATGGGCTCCATGTTGGCTGCTAGACTAACACCACGCTTCAGAACATATGCAATGCCACAGATTAGGATCCCTGGACAGGGCACTACAGCCAACCCATCCAAGATATTAGACGCTTTCCAGGCTTTCTATGCAAATCTATATAGTCCCCACACGCTCGGTAATGACGATTCCGTACGCAACTTCCTGCATAGCCTTCCCTTACCGTCACTCTCCCCGGAGCATAAAGGGGAGCTTGAAGCACCCTTTACTGAAGGAGAGGTTATGGAGGTGATTAAAGACCTAAAGACGGGATCGGCCCCAGGGCCAGATGGGCACTCGAACCCCTATTATAAAACGTTTGCCGAGACCCTAGCCCCGCATCTAACTAAATTCCTTAATGCTAAAACAAGGGGGGACCCACTCGATCCTCAACTCAACACTGCGTATATTACAGTGATCCCTAAGCCGGACAAGAATCCGGAAGAGATTGGAAATTATCGACCCATTTCTCTAATAAATAATGATTTAAAAATCTTAACTAAAATACTAGCTATCCGTTTGGTTTCTTTCATAAGCACATATATCCATAAGGACCAAGTGGGGTTTATCCCCGGCAGGCAGGGCCCTGATCAGATAAGAAGGGCAATAGATATAGTTTCCATTCTCCAAACAAACTGGGTGGGAGGTCCCAAGCAATCGGGAATGCTCCTTTCGCTGGACCTCCACAAGGCCTTTGATTCGGTGTCCTGGCCCTATATCTTTGCTCTCTTAGAATGCTGGGGTTTTGGCACACGGTTTTTGGGTCTGATACGTGCCTTATACTCCAACCCTTCAGCATACATACGACTCCAGGGCTGTTACTCGAAACCCATACATATAAAGAAAGGGACTAGACAAGGTTGCCCTTTATCTCCGCTTATCTTCGCGATAGCTATTGAGACACTCGCCATCGCAATTCGCCAAAACCCGAACATACAGGGTGTCTCCTGTGGCCCCCAAACACATAAATGCGGTCTCTTTGCGGACGACATTTTGCTGTTTATAACCTCCCCCATCACTTCCCTCCCGAACTTATGTAAAACTCTGGATGACTTTGCAACGGTATCTGGCCTCCACGTGAATTACACCAAATCCCAAGCCATGAATATCTCACTACCAAACGACACTGTGGCTCTCCTAAAACAATCCTTCCGGTTTGCCTGGAGCGAATCCTCTCTTAGGTACTTGGGGGTCAACTTGACATCTAAGACAGAATTCCTCTACATGAATAACTACCCCCCTCTGTATCGTAAGCTAGAATCAGATCTACTCACTTGGTCCAAAAATAATCTGTCATGGCTGGGAAGGGTACATTCTATAAAAATGACGTTACTCCCGAGGTTATTATACCTTTTTCGCTCTCTTCCCGTACCCATACGGAAGGATCACATTAAATTATTCCAAAGTAAAATAATGAAATTCATCTGGGGAAAGGGGGGATTTAGGTTACCTCAAAAGACTCTACACCTTCATAAACGGAAGGGAGGTCTCGGCTTGCCCCATCTTCACAAATATTACCAGGCAGCCAGGTTAGCTCAGTTATCTGTAGTCTATTCACGATTTGAGAAACCTGATTGGGTGAATATAGAAAGACAGGCCGTTCCTCGTTTCACGCTAGACTTCCTACTCTGGAGCCCCCCGAAAGACAGACCCCCGATTTTATCCCCTACCCTTTCCCACTCTTTCGCCCTATGGGATGGGCTCCGTTCGTCAACTTCATTAGTATCCTCATACAGACCCTTAACTCACCTTTTCAACAACCCGAACTTTCCTCCCGGGAAAGACGTCTTAGAATTCAAATGGTGGCTGGACAAGAGACTTTACCGAATTGGGCAATTCTTTACAGCAGCAGGCCCCTTCACCCTAAACCACTGTATCAAAACACTAGATCTGCCCGACTCGGAACGATTCAGGTTTGGCCAAATATCTCACTTTCTACATTCCCTATGGAAAGAAAGGCCCATCCCGCCAAAGTTTACCAATTACGAGTTGTGGTGTGGTCGGGCCAGGGACCAGAGGGGGGGGATCTCGGTGATCTACTCGTCGCTTGCATCTGCGTCCTCTAAGGAGGCCTTTATGACTGCCTGGGAATCTGACTTCCAATTCCAGTGGGATCTGGAGGGATGGCAGAATGCATGCTTTCGGTCATTTAAAGGTATCCTCAACACTGCACTGATGGAGGCTAGCCTTAAAGTGATTTCTCGGTGGTACTATACCCCTTCCAGACTAGCCTCGATCTACCCCACAGCGGATCCTCTATGTTTTAGAGGTTGCCAACATATAGGCACAATGGCCCACATATGGTGGGAATGCCCCAGAATTCGCCCCTTCTGGAAGAACATTTTTAACTTAATTAACAAGCTGATTGGAACTCGGATCCCCAGGACCCCGACGATTGCCCTACTGAATGCTCAAATCCCAGAGATCCCCAAATTGTCCCGAAGGTTAACTCATTTTATTTTGTTGGGCGCAAAGCTTACGGTGGCAAAGGCCTGGAAACAACCAAAGATCTCTTTTCCTGCGGCTAAAAAGAAAATATCTTGGATAATGTCGCAAGAAAAGCTTTCCAGTATATTACTAAACACAACGGACAAATTCGAAATGGTATGGGAACCATGGGCCCAACAGATGGGAATCCTCATTGGTTCTCTTTCCAAGCCGGTGTAGTGCATC
Organism: Rana muscosa; assembly: GCA_029206835.1. Classification (NCBI taxonomy): domain Eukaryota; kingdom Metazoa; phylum Chordata; class Amphibia; order Anura; family Ranidae; genus Rana; species Rana muscosa. The sequence continues at coordinate 1,159,772,604 of CM055116.1, read as the reverse complement.
CTCAGCATTTCAGGTGATGTTCTAGCTCTTCATTCCTCTTTCTTTTTCCTTTCGGCTCGCTCTGAGTCTCTGTGTTTATCTGTCCACTTTTTTCCTTTTTTATCGCCGCCAATGTTTTTTTTAGGATTAGAGGTCAGGTTCACAAGATCTCAGGTAGAGCATGAGTAGTCAACACTTTAATTCTGTTCTGAATTTGAAAATTTTGGTATAAGCCTTCCTCCAGTTGACGAGGATCGGAATAATGGGAGGTTCTGGGATCCCCCTTCCAACACAGTCAGTTCCCATTCGAGGTGTTGGGGGGAGCGGAACCTGCTTCCTGCTTTAATTTATCTCCCTACGGATATGCCGACAGTTACTACTCTACATAGATTCAGGACGGACGATAGGCCACTGCTCTTGCTTCTATCTATCACAGCTATAATCAGTTTCAATTCCTCTGAACGTTTACTATTGCTTACATATGATTGACCTATGCTTTATGTATAACCTATGCATTTTGAAATAAAAATATTGAATAATAAAAATATCCCTGAACTTGTCCTTTAATACAGCCCTGGTGTCTTGAAAGTTGTAAATTTTCTTGTATATTGAAGCAGTGACATTTATTGTGTCCTTCATATATAATGTCATGCTGCATCCTGATACACGTGGGTTTATATGAAAACACAAGAAGAGTTGCATTAGATGGCAGTTTATTGTTTAAAACTAAAACTGGGATACAAAAGGAATAAAAACTGTAACGGATAATTTTTTCATCATGTTTACAGGCTAAGAAAACACTTTTGTTTTTTAAAACATACATAGTACCTTCTAGATATAGTACAAACTAAGACTCGTAGAACTCGTAGAACTGTCTGCTTTCACAGCAGTATTATTTATTCAACTTTCCTAGTGGTAAAAAATCATAATAATTGTAAAAAATAAAAACCAAAGCTATTTAACCAATATCACAAAAAAATTGAAAAGTCTAAGTAATAATAATAATGAAGGTGCGAAAAAGATTTTTCTATGTGTGAAAAGTCCTCCTATCTACCAGCACTTTATACAGATAAATCAAATGTTCTAAGTTGCAATTAATACACCAAACTTATCTCTAAAGAAAATGAAGTTGTAGCAGACCTTTGTAAACAAAGATAGATCGCCGGCAATGTTTTGTGATATTTTCTGTACACACCTACTATTATAAGACAACAGAAGTGGTGGTATATTTAAGTTGTCAAAGTAGGAAAAATACCCAGGAGCTGTCAGTGTGGTGGAATAGCTGAAAAGCAGGTGTCACATTGTATTGGAAGGGAAAGCAGAGAACGGCCTCCATTGTCTGTTTTGTTGTAGACAAAGAGACCATCTTTGAAAAAAAGACAGGGAAGATTATAGTGTCATGCTATAAATGTAGAGTACATTTTTCTTAACATTGTTTGAGAACAAAATAGATGAAAATAATAAGACGGGGTTGTAAGGGACAACCAAAAGTAGCTAGGCTTGTATGCGTAAATATATAAGTGTGTACCTGTGTGTGTAATAAAAAAAATATATATATATATATATATATATATATATATATATATATATATACTGTATATTTAAAAAATATATATGATATCTACTAAAGAGTAAAGGTTTTGGATTGCAATGAGCTTATTTCTTAGTGACGTAATGATGGTGTTGTTGATTTCATTTTTAAATAATGATATGCAAGAGTGGTGGTGGAAAATAAAATACAACTTTTTTAACTTTTTTTTTTTTTACATTGGAACACCAGTGTTCAGGTAGAATTAGAAAGGACATGTCTGTTTATTTATTTCATTATTTTTTTGGGAGTGATAGCACCAACAGAAACTGGAGGTCAGCACAGCTTGTGAATACATACAGTATATATTTTCAGAAGGGTACTCTAACCACATGCTGACCAGCGCACAACGATATACGTCAGCACAATGGCACGGCTGGGCAAATGGGCGTACAGGTACGTGACCTTTAAATCGTGGCATTGTGGGCGCACGCCACCGCATACTCCATGACCGTGCCCGCGGGACCCGCGGACTCGATGTCCGCCGGTGTCTCGCGATCGTGTCACGGAGCTGCAGAACAGGGAGATGCCTATGTAAACAAGGCATTTCTCTGTTCTGCCTAGTGACAGGACAGAGATCTACTGCTCCCTGTGATCGGGAGCAGTGATCACTGTCGTGTCACTGGTAGCCCAGCCCCCCCCCACAGTTAGAATCACTCCCTAGGACACACTTAACCCCTTCATCGCCCCCTGGTGTTTAACCCCTTCCCTGCCAGTGTCATTTACACAGTAATCAGTGCATTTTTATAGCACTGACCGCTGTATAAATGACAATGGTCCCAAAATAGTGTCAAAAGTGTCCGATGTGTCCGCCATAATGTCGCAGTCACGATAAAAATTGCAGATCACCGTCATTACTAATAAAAATTTTTTTTAAAGGCTATAAATCTATCCCCTATTTTGTAGACGCTATAACTTTTGCGCAAACCAATCAATATACGCTTATTGCGATGTAGAAGAACACATATCGGCCTAAGCTGAGGGAAACTTTTTTTGATATATTTTTGGGGGATATTTATTATAGCAAAAAGTAAAAAATATAGCTTTTTTTCAAAATTGACGCTCTTTTTTTGTTTATAGCGCAAAAAATAAAAACCACAAAGATGATCAAATACCACCAAAAGAAAGCTCTATTTGTGGGAAAAAAAGGACGTCAATTTTGTTTGGGTGCCACGTCGCACCACCGCGCAATTGCCAGTTAAAACGACGCAGCGCAGAATCGCAAAAAATGGCCCGGTCATTGGGCAGCCAAATCTTCCAGGGCTGAAGTGGTTAACTTTAATACAATAAATCTGCCTGGGTACTCCACACAGATAGCAATATCCAGTAGACAGTAGTAAGCATTTACAGTGCTTTCATATGAGAATAGCTTTTATTTGTTTTATTAGATGGACGTTCTGGTGAGTCACAGCCCGCCTTTCTCATGAGGAAGTCCATGGGGCATTCACGAGACTTAGCAGAAATAAGCATGAATCAAAACTGTTTTATTGTTAATGTGAAAGTTTAGTCAGAAAATTAAGTCCTGCTTGATCACTTCAGGCTGTCCCCTTTTGCAGGTATAGCTATGTAAAACATTAAAAATAAGTGTTTACTGTTTAACCACTTCCATACTGGGCACTTATACAGCTTCCTGCCCAGACCAATTTTCAGCTTTCTGCGCTGTTGCACTTTGAATGACAATTGCGCGGTTGTGCTACACTGTACCCAAACTAAATTTTTATAATTTTGTTCCCACAAATAGCACTTTCTTTTGGTGGTATTTGATCACCTCTGCGATTTTTTTTTCTGCATTTTTTTTAAAAATTTTTGAAAAAAAACATATTTTTTTTGTTTCAGTTACAAAACTTTGTAAATAAGTACGTTTTCTCCTTCACTGATGGGCACTGATGGGGCTGCACTGATGGGCACTGATAATGCGCCACTGATGGGCACCGATGAGGCAGCACGGATGGGCACTGATAGGTGGCACGGATGGGCACCGATAGGCAGCACGGAATAGGCACCGATAGGCAGCATGGATGGGCACCGGTAGGCGGCACGGATGGGCACCAGTAGGCGGCACGGATGGGCACAGATAGGCGGCACGGATGGGCACAGATGGGCACAGATAGGCGGCAGGGATGGGCACCGATAGGCGGCACGGATGGGCACCGATAGGCAGCACGGATGGGCACTGATAGGTGCATGGATGGGCACTGATAGGTGGCACGAATGGGCATGGATGGGCACTGATAGGTGGCATAAATGGGCACTGATAGGTGGCACTGTACTGTAATGTGTTACTAATGGATGCCAATCAGTGCCAAACAATAATGCCTGCTAATCAGTGATGCCCATTGTGGGCACTGATTGGCATCCATTGTGGGTACTGATTGGCATCCATTAGGGGCACTGAATGGAATCCCTGGTGGTCTAGGGAGGCATACCTGGTGGTGGGCATCCCTGGTGGTATCCCTGGTGGTCCAGTGGCATCCCTGGTAGTCCAGTGTGGGCATCCTCGGGGGGGCTGCGCTGATAATCGATCAGCACAAACCCCCCCTGTCAGAGGAGCAGCCGATCGCTCTCCTCTACTCGCGTCTGATTGACGCGAGTTAGGAAAAGCCGATGACCGGCTTTTCCTGTTCACATCGTGATCAGCCATGATTGGACACGGCTGATCACGTGGTAAAGAGTCTCTGTCGGAGACTCTTTACCTAGATCGGTGTTGCGGGGTGTCAGACTGACACCCTGCAACAACGATCGCCGCGATGCGCGCCCTCGGGGGCGCGCAGCGGCTCAAAATCCTGATCACGTCATATGACGTCCAGACAGGATTTTGAAACCACTTTGCCGCCGTCAATCTGCTATAGGGCGGGCGGCAAGTGGTTAAAATCCAGTAGTACACTGGAGTTAATTTACTAAAGGCAAATAATAGACTGCACTTTTCAAAATGCAGTTGCACTCTGCCAGTGCAGTTGCTCCAGAGCTTAGTAAATTAGCAGAAACTCTGCTGACTTCTATCATCCAATCATGTGCAAGGAAAAATGCTGTTTATTTTATTTTCCTTGCACGTGATCAGGTTCTCTTTGCAAAGTGAAGCTTGACCTGTTTTGCTAAGATTTGGAGCAACTTTGCAAAGTGTGCAGTCTATTTGCCTTTAGTAAATCAACCCCACTGTCTCACCCTGCTCTGCACATTCTCAGTTGCTCTCCATTTTTTTGTCACTTTTAGGCACTGACAAATTTGTAGAGGCCAATCTGCTGACAGCCTTAAAGCAAAATTAAAACCTCCTATCCTTTACAGCCAAGGAAGCTGCTTCTGTTTGATCTGCAACTGCCATATGTGATCCATTATGACATGAGCCATTTGATGGTTTAACAGTTTGGTGAGGACACAAACAAATGTGAAAGTTAGCAATCGCGGCATTCCAGGAATGTGACTGTTTTTGAAACTGTTAAATCCACAGGGTTAGTTCCGCTTTATGATTTACTGCTGTTCAGGTGCTATTGGCTTCAGCAAAATGACAGCCTCCAGCAAAAAGATACAAGAGCAATGCTGGAGGCAATATACAGCACACACAAATTTTGGGGAGTATAATTATTAATGAGTAATGTATGTTCTTTACTAAAGAACATTATTTTTTATCAAGTTGTTATGGGTAAAGTTCCACTTTAAGTTTTATGGTGGCGATAAGCTCACGGCTATACCGCAGCTAATAAAAAATAAAAATAAATAAATATATCTATGTATATATAGATAGATATATATAGGTATATACAGTTGCAAAGAAAAGTATGTGAACCCTTTTGGAATGAAATGGATTCCTGCACAAATTGGTCATAAAATGTGATCTGATCTTCATCTAAGTCACAACAATAGACAATCACAGTCTGCTTAAACTAATAACACACACAGAATTAAATGTTACCATGTTTTTATTGAACACACCATGTAAACATTCACAGTGCAGGTGGAAAAAGTATGTGAACCACCAGACTAATGAGATCTCCAAGAGCTAATTGGAGTGAGGTGTCAGCCAACTGGAGTCCAATCAATGAGATGAGATTGGAGGTGTTGGTTACAGCTGCCCTGCCCTATCAAAAACACACACCAGTTCTGGGTTTGCTTTTCACAAGAAGCATTGCCTGATGTGAATGATGCCTCGCACAAAAGAGCTCTCAGAAGACCTACATTTAAGAATTGTTGACTTGCATAAAGCTGGAAAGGGTTATAAAAGTATCTCCAAAAGCCTTGCTGTTCATCAGTCCACGGTAAGACAAATTGTCTATAAATGGAGGAAGTTCAGCACTGCTGCTACTCTCCCTAGGAGTGGGCGTCCTGTAAAGATGACTGCTAAAGCACAGCGCAGACTGCTCAATGAGGTGAAGAAGAATCCTAGAGTGTCAGCTAAAGACTTACAAAAGTCTCTGGCATATGCTAACATCCCTGTTAGCGAATCTACGATACGTAAAACACTAAACAAGAATGGATTTCATGGGAAGATACCACAGAGGAAGCCACTGCTGTCCAAAAAAAACATTGCTGCATGTTTACAGTTTGCACAAGAGCACCTGGATGTTCCACAGCAGTACTGGCAAAATATTCTGTGGACAGATGAAACCAAATTTGAGTTGTTTGGAAGAAACACACAACACTATGTGTGGAGAAAAAGAGGCACAGCACACAAACATCAAAACCTCATCCCAACTGTGAAGTATGGTGGTGGGGCATCATGGTTTGGGGCTGCTTTGCTGCGTCAGGGCCTGGACGGATTGCTATCATCGAAGGAAAAATGAATTCCCAAATTTATCAAGACATTTTGCAGGAGAACTTAAGGCCATCTGTTCACCAGCTGAAGCACAACAGAAGATGGGTGTTGCAACAGGACAACGACCCAAAGCATAGAAGTAAATCAACAACAGAATGGCTTAAACAGAAGAAAATACGCCTTCTGGAGTGGCCCAGTCAGAGTCCTGACCTCAACCCGATTGAGATGCTGTGGCATGACCTCAAGAAAGCGATTCACACCAAACATCCCAAGAATATTGCTGAACTGAAACAGTTCTGTAAAGAGGAATGGTCAAGAATTACTCCAGACCATTGTACACGTCTGATCTGCAACTACAGGAATCGTTTGGTTGAAGTTATTGCTGCCAAAGGAGGTTCAGCCAGTTATTAAATCCAAGGGTTCATATACTTTTTCCACCTGCACTGTGAATGTTTACATGGTGTGTTCAATAAAAACATGGTAACATTTACTTCTTTGTGTGTTATTAGTTTGAGCAGACTGTGATTGTCTATTGTTGTGACTTAGATGAAGATCAGATCACATTTTATGACCAATTTGTGCAGAAATCCATATCATTCCAAAAGGGTTCACATACTTTTTTTTGCAACTGTATCTATCTATATATAGATAGATATATCTATCTATATATATATAGATATCTATATATAGATATATATACAGTATATATATATATATATATATAAAAAAACTCACTTTTTTTTTTTGATTCAGGGTTCCCCTTAATATTCATATCAGACCCAAAGGGCCTGGTAATGGACTGGGGGGGGGATCCCATGCCCTTTTCTTCAATGACTTTTATCTCTATTGCCGGGACCCGACAATTCATTATAGCCGCGAGTAGTTAAATGACTTTTTTTCCTTTAGAAATTACATTTTTTGCAGAGACAGTTCTAAACACGGGAAACATGCACTACTTTACAGGAATACTATAGACACCCCCCAGGTACGAAATTTGAAGGAATATTTCACTTTTATTGTTTCACTTTAAGCATTATTAAAATCACTGCTCTCGAAAAAACTTCAGTTTTTAAAACTTTTTTTTGCATTGACACATGTCCCCTGGGGCAGGACCCAGGTCCCCAAACACTTTTTATGACAATAACTTGCATATTAACCTTTAAAATTCACACTTTTGATTTTTCATGTTAGTGTCCCATAGACTTTAACGGTGTTCGCGTTTTCTAACAAATTGTTGGCCTGTTCGCATGTTCTGCTGCGAACCGAATCGGGGGGGGGGGGTGTTCGGCTCATCCCTAGTCACCATAGAACGGGAAAAGTGTTAGACTATAAAAGCAACTCCCCCACTCCTCTTTTCCATAACACAATGGAAGGGGTGTTCTGCAGTCCTAAAGCTGGCCATAGATAGGTAGAATTTCAAATTAAAATTCTTAGGATAAGAATGTTCTAAGAAAGTTAGTTTGATTATTTAATCTTTAGCGGGGTCAAATCAACATTCGTTTTTGACCTCCAGTGATGAGAACGTTCGAAGGAGCAGGAAGGAATTTTTTTCTTGAATGAACTAATTTCTAACATTGTATGTGGTTTCTCTTCAATAAAGTCCATTAATTCCAAAATCAAATATTAAATATAAATCAAATCTTTTGAATGGCATTTGAATGTTCTAAGAATGTTCTGAGAATTTTTGTATGCATTTTCCTAAAGCTGGATACGCACAATCCGAATATTGACATTCAGTCAGTGTGTAAAGCTGCCTGTCCTCCAGAAGTTGGTCTCAGGACTGGCTACTGTCGAACAGGCATGCTAGAAAACCAGCATCTGACCAGCAGTCGGTCAGCACTGGCATCAAATGGCTGCAAGCGCTGATCAGTGTATTCTAGAGGGTGGGCTGTCCCCCTGTCAGAACACAAAGGCAAGGCTGGGGAGATCACTGCACTAACGTTGCGGGTTTAGTATGGCGCGATCTGTGAGGTTTTTTTTTCGCTCAGCCTGCTGAGCTGAATGAAAAAGAAAAACTGAGGGTGTGTACCCATACTAAGACTTTTCCTAAGAATTTTTGTTCAAAATTTTATCCATCTAAGGCTGGATTCACACCTATGCATTTTTAGTGATTTTTGCATTTTTCAGATTTGCACTACAGAACGTGTTTCATAGGAGACCATGGTAAATGGACCGTAGTGCAAATCTGCAAAATGCAAAAAGCACTAAAAATGAATCCAGCCTTAGGCCAGTATAACATGCTTTCTGATAACATTGTTCAATATAAACCAGCAGAATGCAAAGGACAGCACTGAATCAACAGACATTTTTTGCACTTATTAAACAGATATAACAAAATAATTTCAGTAGTATCTTTGACCTTAGGGAGGTTTTTTCAAAAATCCGCTGGCTACCATTATTATTACTATACAGGGTTAATGTAGTGCCGACAGCTTGCACAGCGCTTTACAACATGAGGGCAGGCAGTACAGTTACAATACAATTCAATACATGAGGAACCAGAGGGCCCTTCTCATTAGAGTTTACAAGTGTTTGGTAATTCCATACAATTGTACACAGCGCAAAAGCATTACATGAATAAATAAGGAGACACCCCCAAAATTTGTTATTTGGTTGCTACGTCCACCTGCACCCTTGAAGAATTAGATGTTGTGTATAATTATGAGCTGCCAGCTTAATTAAATAAGTAATGGCGTTCTTGTTCACCATTAATAAGGTCACCAGAAAGGGTGTTGTGGAAGAACATAGGTTGAGTAGCCACCTATTAAATGTCCTTATCTAGCTATTGTAAGTCAATGAGTAGGCTCTCTCAAGCTAGCAGTGGAGTGAGCATGGATAGGATTTTCCATTAGTGAGTAGCACACACAATAGTGCTAACTAGATATATTAAGGGCATTCCTCCCTTGAAGGGTTAGTTGATGATGTTTAACAATTACATATCAAAGAAAAGCCTACAGACAGGTGCAACTTCAACATGGACCAAACAGGCTGAATTTGAAATTGTAATATAAATATATATATATATATATATATATATATATATATGTATATATATATATATATATATATATATATATATATATATACTGTGTATATATATATATGTGTGTATGTATACAGTATATATACCAAGAATTTGTATGATCCTTTCATTGTTGATGTATTTCATTTACTGGGGTAGTGTAAAATGTCATGGTGACTATGTTGAGGAAGGGATTGCTCTCTTGTTCTATGTGAAAGCTGCACCTACTGTAAAGGAAGCCTTAGGGTGACCATGCTTAGCCCGACTTCAAGGAAAGTAATGGAGGTAAAGCATTATTTTGACAGTCTGGCTGTGTGCAGGTTAACAGGGCCATAAGAAGTGATAATCACCACATTTTAGTATCATAGAGAATTTCTGACCTGTAAAATATGTGCAACCAATTGCCAACGGTTATGTAAACTGCAGTAGTCCTCAGTGGTTGTAATTCACCTTGGAGCATACAGAGGTTTTATGAGAGCTCTGCCGATTGCTACCCACAGTACATACTTCCAAATCTTATAGATGAACAATTGCTCAATTTGTGAACCGAATGAATATATTTGGTGTATGATCAGATACTGTATGTTGTAGAGTACATTATTTTTACCTACTATATATTGAGATAGAATTTCCATATAACTAGTACATGTTTTTTTACTTTTTATAATAAAACTACTGAGAAGACCCTTTATATATTAGTCTGCCTAGAAAACCACATAAATAAAAATTGTTCAAGAAGGCAGGAACAGCCTTTTGTGTCAATATGGCACAAAGAACAGTTTTGTTGGATCAGATAAGATTGTTCAATGTATTGCTTGACAAATTGGTGGAGGCTTAAATCTGCAGAAACAGACAACCTGCACATATCCATTAATCAGTGTTGAGATTTCAGCTGATAAAAGTGTTAGCAGAAACACAGACTATAAGAACCTACTTAATTCATATAGTAAATGGCCTAAAAACAGCAAGTGATTTATTTGCATTACATATTAGCGTGTTTCTAAAGCTACAGATTCTCTGTGGTGTGTGTCTTTAGCAACCCCCAGTTAAAATGCATTGGTGATATATAAATGATAAAAAAAATAATGATAAAGTATGTGGAAGCAAGAATTCCTACATTTTATATTAAATAAAGCCCGTCCACAGTTAATAGGGCAGGATCCTGCACCTAATAATCCCTTATGAACTATATTAGGAGGAAATGATAACCAGGGAGTAGAGTTGAGCGGGTAGCTGGATATTCGGGTCCGGCGGGTTCGGCCGAACTTCGGAAAAAAGTTCGGATTCGGGACCGAACTTTAACCCGAACCCGGACCCGGACCCCATTGAAGTCAATGGGGACCCGGACTTCTGACGACTAAAAAGGCTCTAAAAAAGTAATGGAAAGGGCTAGAGGGCTGCAAATGGCAGCAAAATGTTGTTAAGAACATGGCAAGTGCTCTGCAAACAAATGTGGATAGGAAATAACTTAAAAGAACATAAAAAAAATTAAAAAAATAAAAAAATATGCTGGAGGCCCCCTTTTCAGCAGAAGAGGTACAGGAAGTCATTAAGAACCTCAGAAACTCAATGGCACGATGCCACACATATGGTGGGAATGCCCCAGAATACGCCCTTTCTGGAATAAATTATTTAATTTAATGGATAAGCTAGTGGGAAAATAAAATACTTTGAAATAAAAATGTAGCGGGGTGCTAAATTTAAGGAAAGTGTTTGAGTGGTAAATAGGCTCAAATACCCTAATTCTGTAGGATTCATGGACCATTTTGTCCTCGGGGGACAGTATTGGTGTGCAGTTCCCTGCGGCCTACAGGTGGCGCCTTTTGTGTCCCCTCTTGGCAGTAGTACAGCGGGGCGGGGAACCTGCTGTGCATGCCGGGAGAGCATATAAAAGGGGCAGACCTTTGGCCTGGGGGCTGATGTCCAGTGGGGTCCGCGCCCAGGTGCCTTCGGCCTGGGTGCATGTGTTCCTGTTCCATCTCGGGCACCTTTAGCCCGGGGTGAGGTACTATCCTGGAGTTCTTGCTGCCCTGGGTATGGAGGCCTAGGGGCGGGAGTAAAGCCTGGAGTCCAGAGCCGCCTCGTGTAGGGGACCCTGTTCCAGGGAAGGGAGGATCATTCTGATGGACCGATGCGGGAGTCACGGTGAAGGAATGGTCTGTTGACTCCCTGGAGAGATGTCTTCCCCTTGATATGGGCTAGGTTCGTAGAAGGAGAAGCTCAAGGTCACCTTGACTGTATCAGAGGCCTTATTCAACCGGCCCGTGGCAGGGGCCTTATACACCCTGGTCTGTGGCTGAGACCAAAGTTCTCCAGGCCCGTGGCAGGGGCCTTGTACACCCGGTCTGTGGGAGAGACCAACCTCAATGTCTGTGGCAGAGACCGTGCGCCAAAAACTGTTTGAGAAACCTAAGCAGTGAAGTGAATGTGCTACGTTTGTGCCTGGACCTCCTCCACACCTTAAGCTGTCCTGTTTCTTTGCTCTAACCTTTTCTATCTGAGTACAGTTTATTTTGCCATGAGAGAATAAGAGTTGGAGTTTCAGCTGGTGTGGACATTGACTTTACTGGCAATTAAAGGACTTGCCTCTACCTACAGTAGAGGTGAGAATCATCCTCTGGAGGAGTTTTGACTCCGGCTGTGGACACGGCCCGTCAAGTACACCGCTCAACCTCTTTATATAGGAGGATACGGGCTGGTAGTGCGGTGTGCCTTTCTCCCTCCTGCGAAGAGCCAACAACATAAAGGCAGGTAAGGGGGAAAGGATCTGTGCGCTACAAAAAAATAAAATAAAAAATTTAATCTTGGCCTAGCAGGACGAGGTCCATATGGAGTAGGAGGTTGAGGTGGCGGTGGATGTGGCTGTGTAGGTGGAAGCGGCGGTGGAGGAGGACGAGGTAGCCAACACTGGTTCAAAAATACAACAATGGCTGGGTAAGGCCGGTGATGTGTCGAATTCTGTCCCCTGTCGAATAGTGTCCGCCCTGTACTGCGCTTGCTGAGTATGTAGGACAAGGGGATTTCAAAAATCTCCCAAGACTAACGGCGCCTGCGTGTTGAGTTCAGGTGAAGGCCACACCATCCGTGGTTCAAGCCGAGCCAAGCAAGGCCGCGATCGAAGCGAGCCCGTGAGGGGCCCTGTTACTATGTGCTACCGTATGTCCTCTTGGATGGTGGGGCTTGAACCTGCACTCACAGCGCAGGCGCCGTTCATCTTCGGAGATTTTGTGAATCTCCTTGTCCTCTGTACTGCGCAAGCGCTGCGCCTGCGCAGTACGGGCCGGGCACAATCCGATGGCCGGACAGTTTTTGTCACAACACCGGTATACATGTCTATTCTGCACAAGGTACGGACAAGTCCTGTGGGATCCATGCCTGGTTCATTTTAATGAACGTGAGCTTGTCCACATTGGCTCTGGACAGGCGGCTGCGCTTGTCTGTGATAACGCCCCCTGCCGTGCTAAATACACGTTCAGATAATACACTGGCTGCAGGGCAGGCCAGCACCTCCAAGGCAAAAACGGCAAGCTCAGGCCATGTGCCCAATTTGGAGACCCAGAAGTTAAAGGGGGCAGACCCATCATCCAGTACGTGTAGGCCTGTGGACACATACTGCTCAACCATGTTGGTGAAATGCTGCCTCCTGCTAAGACGTTCCATCTCAGCTGGTGGTGCTGGTTGTTGTGGCGTGCTGACAAAGCTTTTCCACATTTCGGCCATGCTAACCCTGCCTTCTGAGGTGCTGCCGGTGCCCCGGCTGCGTTGGCGACCTCTTCCTCCTCCTCTGCCTTCGCCTTGTGCTTCCACCATACGCCCGCTGTCAGGTGGGAATGCCACCAGCAGCGCGTCTACCAGCGTGCGCTTGTACTCGCGCATCTTACGATCCCGCTCCAGTGAGGGAATTAAGGACGGTACGTTGTCCTTGTAACGGGGATCCAGCAGGGTGGCCACCCAGTAATCAGCACCAGTTAAAATGTGGGCAACTCGGCTGTCGTTGCGGAAACACTGCAGCATGTAATCGCTCATGTGTGCCAGGCTGCCCAGAGGCAAAGAAAAGCTGTCCTCTGTGGGAGGTGTATCGTCTGTGTCCTCTGTATCCCCCCAGCCACGCACCAGTAATGGCCACGAGCTGGTCTGAGTGCCACCCTGCTGTGAACATGGCTCCTCCTCCTCCTCCTCCTCCTCCTCCTCCATCTCCTCCTCCACCTCGTCATCCTCCAGAACTGTGCCCTTTCTGCCGGACAATTGTGTACCTGGCGTTTGTTGGTGCAGGAACCCACCCTCGTAGCCACTTGTGAAAGACTGTCCTGAAAGCCTTTGAAATGATCCCGCTTCCTCCTCCTCCTACTCATCCTCCTGTGCCACATCCTCTTCCATCATCGCACGAAGCGTTTTTTCAAGGAGGCATAGAACTGGGATAGTAACGCTGAGAACGGCGTCATTGGCACTGGCCATGTTGGTGGAGTACTCGAAACAGCGCAACAAGGCACACAGGTCTCGCATGGAGGCCCAGTTATTGGTGGTGAAGTGGTGCTGTTCCGCAGAGCGACTCACGCGTGATTGCTGCAGCTGAAACTCCACTATTGCCTGCTGCTGCTCGCACAGTCTGGCCAGCATGTGCAAGGTGGAGTTCCACCTTGTGGGCACGTCACATATGAGGCGGTGAGCGGGAAGGCCGAAGTTACGCTGCAGCGCTGACAGGCGAGCAGCAGCAGGGTGAGAACGCCGAAAGTGCGCACAGACAGCCCGCACTTTCTGCAGCAGCTCTGGCATATTGGGGTAATTTTTAAGGAACCTCTGGACCACCAAGTTCAGCACATGCGCCAGGCAAGGGATGTGCGTCAAACCGGCTAGACCCAGAGCTGCTACGAGATTTCGCCCATTATCGCACACCACCAGGCCGGGCTTGAGGCTCACTGACAGCAACCACTCATCGGTCTGTTGTTCCATGTCCCTCCACAACTCCTGCGCGGTGTGGGGATTTTCCCCCAAACAGGAAAGTTTTAAAACTGCCTGCTGTCGTTTACCCCTGGCTGTGCTGAAGTTGGTGGTGAAGGTGTTACGCTGAATGGATGAGGAGGCGGTAGAGGATGAGGAAGCGGAGAAGGAGGAGTTAGCAACAGGAGGCAAACTGAAGCGCCCTGCAATCCTCGGTGGTGGAAGGACATGCGCCAAACCGCTATCTGCCTCAGGCCCAGCCGCCACTGCATTTACCCAGTGTGCTGTAAGGGAGATATAACGTCCCTGACCGTGCTTACTGGTCCACGCATACGTAGTTAGGTGGACCTTGCCACAGATGGCGTTGCGCAGTGCACACCTGATTTTGTCCCCCACCTGGTTGTGCAGGGAAGGGATGGCTCGCCTGGAAAAGTAGTGGCGGCTGGGCACGACGTACTGCGGGACAGCCAATGCCATCAGGCTTTTAAAACTCTGCGTCTCCACCAGACGGAATGACAGCATTTCAAAGGCCAGGAATTTTGAAATGCTGGCATTCAGGGCCAGGGATCGCGGGTGGCTAGGGGGGTACTTCCTCTTCCGCTCCAATGTTTGGGAGATAGAGAGCTGAACGCTTCCATGGGACATTGTGGAGATGGTTGGTGACCCAGGTGGTAGTGTTGCTGGCAGATCCTCTGTTTGCGGGGTGACAGGTGCCACTGTCACTACAGAGGTGGATGAAGAGGCCGAGACTGCAGCAGAAGAGGAAGCAGGAGGAGCCAGAGACCTTTCTTGGTTTTTGAGGTGTCTACTCCACTGCAGCTCGTGCTTTGCACTTAGATGCCTGGTCATGCAGCTTGTGCTCAGGTTGAGAACGTTTATGCCTCGCTTCAGGCTCTGATTGCACAGCGTGCAAACAACTTGTGTCTTGTCATCAACACGCTGTGTGAAGAACTGCCATGCTAGGGAAGTCCTTGGACCTGGCTTTGGTGTGCTCGGTCCCTTGCTGCGTTGGGCAGTAGCAGATGTACTGTCTAGGGGACGAATGCTCCGTTTTTGCACCCTGCTCCCTCTTCTGCTGTGCTGGTGGCTCTGTGCGACCACCGCCTCTTCCTCCGAACTACACTGGTCACCTGCATAACGTTGATTCCATGTGAGGTCGAGGACCTCATCGTCCTCCACATCATCTTCCACCCAGTCTTCACCCCTGCCCTCCATGTCTGTCTGCACAATTGCGAAAGCAGCAGCAGTTGGCACCTGTGTTTTGTCATCATCCGAGACGTGTTGCGATGGTCCTCCCATGTACCCATCATGAAACATAAGTGGTTGGGCATCGGTGCACTCAATCTCTTCCACTTCTGGGGCAGGGCTAGGTGGATGGCCCTGGGAAACCCTGCTAACAGAGTCATCGAAAAGCAGAAGAGACTGCTGCATGATTTGGGGCTCAGACTGCTTGGCTGATTTGCAAGGGGGTGAGGTGAAAGACTGATGGACATGGGCTTCAGGTGCCAACTCTGATCTTTCATCAGAAGAGTGGGTGGGAGACAATGTGAAGGAACCCTAGGCACTGTCAGCAACCCAATCTACTATCGCCTGTACTTGTCCTGGCCTAAACATTGGTACAGCCTCATTAGGCGCGACAAAATATCGCCGCAGGCTCGGTCGCCTACTCGCACCTGAGGAAGGTGTTTCACTTGTGCGTGTAGCTGGCACAGATCCACCATGTCCTCTCCCTGCAACAGGAGCTCCACCAGCAGCACCACGACCGGGGCCACCACGTCCCTTTGACCTTCCCCTCATATTTTCCAAATTTAGGATCTTGCCCTAAATGGCGTTTTTTGGAAGACCACAACACACCCACAGTACGTAATGGCTGAAACGCACAGCTACAGAACTGCAGAAAATGCTATTCAAAAAAAAAAAGGTTGTTTTTTTAGTATAGCACAGTACAAGGAAAATATATAGAAATTGTTTATTTCACACACCTCCAGATGTGTATTTCACACTGCAAAATATTTTCTGTGGCCCTAAATGGTGTTTTTTGGAAGAGCACAACACAACCACAGTATTTAACCACTGAATCGCACAGCTATAGAAGTGCAGAGAATGCTATTCAAAAAAAAAGTTTTTTTTTTAGTATAGCACTGTACAATATATAGAAATTGTTTATTTTACACACCTCCACATGTGTATTTCACACTGCAATTTATTTTCTGTGGCCCTAAATGGCGTTTTTTGGAAGAGCACAACAACCCCAACAGTATATAACCGCTGAATCGCACAGCTGCAGAGGCCAGAGAATGCTTTTTAAAAATAATGTTGTTTTTTCACACACCTCCAGATGTGTATTTCACACTGCAAAATATTTTCTGTGGCCCTAAATGGCGTTTTTTGGAAGAGCACAACACAACCACAGTATTTAACCACTGAATCGCACAGCTATAGAAGTGCAGAGAATGCTATTCAAAAAAAATGTTGTTTTTTTTAGTATAGCACTTTACAATATATAGAAATTGTTTATTTTACACACCTCCAGATGTGTATTTCACACTGCAAAATATTTTCTGTGGCCCTAAATGGCGTTTTTTGCCAGACCACAACACACCCACAGCACGTAACCGCTGAATCGCACAGCTACAGAAAATGCTATTCAAAAAAAAAGGTTTTTTTTTTTTAGTATAGCACTGTACAAGAAGAATATATAGAAATTGTTTATTTTACACACCTCCAGATGTGTATTTCACACTGCAAAATATTTTCTGTGGCCCTAAATGGCGTTTTTTGCCAGACCACAACACACCAACAGCACGTAACCGCTGAATCGCACAGCTACAGAAAATGCTATTCAAAAAAAAAGGTTGTTTTTTTTAGTATAGCACTGTACAAGAAGAATATATAGAAATTGTTTATTTTACACACCTCCAGATGTGTATTTCACACTGCAAAATATTTTGTGTGGCCCTAAATGGCGTTTTTTGGAAGAGCACAACACACCCACAGTATTTAACCACTGAATCGCACAGCTATAGAAGTGCAGAGAATGCTATTCAAAAAAAAATGTTGTTTTTTTTAGTATAGCACTGTACAATATATAGAAATTGTTTATTTTACACACCTCCACATGTGTATTTCACACTGCAAAATATTTTCTGTGGCCCTAAATGGCGTTTTTTTGCAAGAGCACAACAACCCCAACAGTATATAACCGCTGAATCGCACAGCTGCAGAGGCCAGAGAATGCTTTTTAAAAATAATGTTGTTTTTTCACACACCTCCAGATGTGTATTTCAGACTGCAAAATATTTTCTGTGGCCCTAAATGGCGTTTTTTGGAAGAGCACAACACAACCACAGTATTTAACCACTGAATCGCACAGCTATAGAAGTGCAGAGAATGCTATTAAAAAAAAATGTTGTTTTTTTTAGTATAGCACTGTACAATATATAGAAATTGTTTATTTTACACACCTCCACATGTGTATTTCACACTGCAATTTATTTTCTGTGGCCCTAAATGGTGTTTTTTTGAAGAGCACAACAACCCCAACAGTATATAACCGCTGAATCGCACAGCTGCAGAGGCCAGAGAATGCTATTCAAAAATAATGTTGTTTTTTCACACACCTCCAGATGTGTATTTCACACTGCAAAATATTTTCTGTGGCCCTAAATGGCGTTTTTTGGAAGAGCACAACAACCCCAACAGTATATAACCGCTGAATCGCACAGCTGCAGAGGCCAGAGAATGCTATTCAAAAATAATGTTGTTTTTTCACACACCTCCAGATGTGTATTTCACACTGCAAAATATTTTCTGTGGCCCTAAATGGCGTTTTTTGGAAGAGCACAACAACCCCAACAGTATATAACCGCTGAATCGCACAGCTGCAGAGGCCAGAGAATGCTTTTTAAAAATAATGTTGTTTTTTCACACACCTCCAGATGTGTATTTCACACTGCAAAATATTTTCTGTGGCCCTAAATGGCGTTTTTTGGAAGAGCACAACACAACCACAGTATTTAACCACTGAATCGCACAGCTATAGAAGTGCAGAGAATGCTATTCAAAAAAAAATGTTGTTTTTTTTAGTATAGCACTGTACAATATATAGAAATTGTTTATTTTACACACCTCCACATGTGTATTTCACACTGCAATTTATTTTCTGTGGCCATAAATGGCGTTTTTTGGAAGAGCACAACAACTCTAACAGTATATAACCGCTGAATCGCACAGCTGCAGAGGCCAGAGAATGCTATTCAAAAATAATGTTGTTTTTTCACACACCTCCAGATGTGTATTTCACACTGCAAAATATTTTCTGTGGCCCTAAATGGCGTTTTTTGCAAGAGCACAACAACCCCAACAGTATATAACCGCTGAATCGCACAGCTGCAGAGGCCAGAGAATGCTTTTTAAAAATAATGTTGTTTTTTCACACACCTCCAGATGTGTATTTCACACTGCAAAATATTTTCTGTGGCCCTAAATGGCGTTTTTTGGAAGAGCACAACAACCCCAACAGTATATAACCGCTGAATCGCACAGCTGCAGAGGCCAGAGAATGCTTTTTAAAAATAATGTTGTTTTTTCACACACCTCCAGATGTGTATTTCACACTGCAAAATATTTTCTGTGGCCCTAAATGGCGTTTTTTGGAAGAGCACAACACAACCACAGTATTTAACCACTGAATCGCACAGCTATAGAAGTGCAGAGAATGCTATTCAAAAAAAATGTTGTTTTTTTTAGTATAGCACTGTACAATATATAGAAATTGTTTATTTTACACACCTCCACATGTGTATTTCACACTGCAATTTATTTTCTGTGGCCATAAATGGCGTTTTTTGGAAGAGCACAACAACTCCAACAGTATATAACCGCTGAATCGCACAGCTGCAGAGGCCAGAGAATGCTATTCAAAAATAATGTTGTTTTTTCACACACCTCCAGATGTGTATTTCACACTGCAAAATATTTTCTGTGGCCCTAAATGGCGTTTTTTGCAAGAGCACAACAACCCCAACAGTATATAACCGCTGAATCGCACAGCTGCAGAGGCCAGAGAATGCTTTTTAAAAATAATGTTGTTTTTTCACACACCTCCAGATGTGTATTTCACACTGCAAAATATTTTCTGTGGCCCTAAATGGCGTTTTTTGGAAGAGCACAACACAACCACAGTATTTAACCACTGAATCGCACAGCTATAGAAGTGCAGAGAATGCTATTCAAAAAAAATGTTTTTTTTAGTATAGCACTGTACAATATATAGAAATTGTTTATTTTACACACCTCCACATGTGTATTTCACACTGCAATTTATTTTCTGTGGCCCTAAATGGCGTTTTTTTGAAGAGCACAACAACCCCAACAGTATATAACCGCTGAATCGCACAGCTGCAGAGGCCAGAGAATGCTATTCAAAAATAATGTTGTTTTTTCACACACCTCCAGATGTGTATTTCACACTGAAAAATATTTTCTGTGGCCCTAAATGGCGTTTTTTGCAAGAGCACAACAACCCCAACAGTATATAACCGCTGAATCGCACAGCTGCAGAGGCCAGAGAATGCTTTTTAAAAATAATGTTGTTTTTTCACACACCTCCAGATGTGTATTTCACACTGCAAAATATTTTCTGTGGCCCTAAATGGCGTTTTTTGGAAGAGCACAACACAACCACAGTATTTAACCACTGAATTGCACAGCTATAGAAGTGCAGAGAATGCTATTCAAAAAAAATGTTGTTTTTTTTAGTATAGCACTGTACAATATATAGAAATTGTTTATTTTACACACCTCCACATGTGTATTTCACACTGCAATTTATTTTCTGTGGCCATAAATGGCGTTTTTTGGAAGAGCACAACAACTCCAACAGTATATAACCGCTGAATCGCACAGCTGCAGAGGCCAGAGAATGCTATTCAAAAATAATGTTGTTTTTTCACACACCTCCAGATGTGTATTTCACACTGCAAAATATTTTCTGTGGCCCTAAATGGCGTTTTTTGGAAGAGCACAACAACCCCAACAGTATATAACCGCTGAATCGCACAGCTGCAGAGGCCAGAGAATGCTATTCAAAAATAATGTTGTTTTTTCACACACCTCCAGATGTGTATTTCACACTGCAAAATATTTTCTGTGGCCCTAAATGGCGTTTTTTGCAAGAGCACAACAACCCCAACAGTATATAACCGCTGAATCGCACAGCTGCAGAGGCCAGAGAATGCTTTTTAAAAATAATGTTGTTTTTTCACACACCTCCAGATGTGTATTTCACACTGCAAAATATTTTCTGTGGCCCTAAATGGCGTTTTTTGGAAGAGCACAACACAACCACAGTATTTAACCACTGAATCGCACAGCTATAGAAGTGCAGAGAATGCTATTCAAAAAAAATGTTGTTTTTTTTAGTATAGCACTGTACAATATATAGAAATTGTTTATTTTACACACCTCCACATGTGTATTTCACACTGCAATTTATTTTCTGTGGCCCTAAATGGCGTTTTTTTGAAGAGCACAACAACCCCAACAGTATATAACCGCTGAATCGCACAGCTGCAGAGGCCAGAGAACGCTATTCAAAAATAATGTTGTTTTTTCACACACCTCCAGATGTGTATTTCACACTGCAAAATATTTTCTGTGGCCCTAAATGGCGTTTTTTGCAAGAGAACAACAACCCCAACAGTATATAACCGCTGAATCGCACAGCTGCAGAGGCCAGAGAATGCTTTTTAAAAATAATGTTGTTTTTTCACACACCTCCAGATGTGTATTTCACACTGCAAAATATTTTCTGTGGCCCTAAATGGCGGTTTTTGGAAGAGCACAACACAACCACAGTATTTAACCACTGAATCGCACAGCTATAGAAGTGCAGAGAATGCTATTCAAAAAAAAATGTTTTTTTTTTTAGTATAGCACTGTACAATATATAGAAATTGTTTATTTTACACACCTCCACATGTGTATTTCACACTGCAATTTATTTTCTGTGGCCCTAAATGGTGTTTTTTTGAAGAGCACAACAACCCCAACAGTATATAACCGCTGAATCGCACAGCTGCAGAGGCCAGAGAATGCTATTCAAAAATAATGTTGTTTTTTCACACACCTCCAGATGTGTATTTCACACTGCAAAATATTTTCTGTGGCCCTAAATGGCGTTTTTTGGAAGAGCACAACACACCCACAGTATATAACCGCTGAATCACACAGCTGCAGAGAATGCTATTCAAAAAAAAGTTGTTTTTTTTAGTATAGCACTGTACAATATATAGAAATTGTTTATTTTACACACCTCCACATGTGTATTTCACACTGCAATTTATTTTCTGTGGCCCTAAATGGTGTTTTTTTGAAGAGCACAACAACCCCAACAGTATATAACCGCTGAATCGCACAGCTGCAGAGGCCAGAGAATGCTTTTTAAAAATAATGTTGTTTTTTCACACACCTCCAGATGTGTATTTCACACTGCAAAATATTTTCTGTGGCCCTAAATGGCGTTTTTTGGAAGAGCACAACACAACCACAGTATTTAACCACTGAATCGCACAGCTATAGAAGTGCAGAGAATGCTATTAAAAAAAAATGTTGTTTTTTTTAGTATAGCACTGTACAATATATAGAAATTGTTTATTTTACACACCTCCACATGTGTATTTCACACTGCAATTTATTTTCTGTGGCCCTAAATGGTGTTTTTTTGAAGAGCACAACAACCCCAACAGTATATAACCGCTGAATCGCACAGCTGCAGAGGCCAGAGAATGCTATTCAAAAATAATGTTGTTTTTTCACACACCTCCAGATGTGTATTTCACACTGCAAAATATTTTCTGTGGCCCTAAATGGCGTTTTTTGGAAGAGCACAACACACCCACAGTATATAACCGCTGAATCACACAGCTGCAGAGAATGCTATTCAAAAAAAAGTGTTTTTTTTTTTTTAGTATAGCATAGTACAAGAAAAATATATAGAAATTGGTTATTTCACACAACTAGAGATATACACTGCAAAATATTTTTTTTGCCCAAAAATAGGTCTTTTTTGCGCACAACAAAGTGCCTTTTTTTTTTGCAACAGCACAATAAAGTGCCTTTTTTTTGGGGCCCAAAAATGGGTCTTTTTAGCAAAAGCACAATAAAGTGCCTTTTTTTTTTTTCTGCCCGAAATGGGTCTTTTAGCAAGAGCACAATACAGCCACAGTATGGAATAGGTGTATCACTCAACGTAATGCAGTGCTGGTGCACTGAGCTTGCAACACAAACAGATAAACCTATGCAGATCGCTGAGCTATTATATCTCTCAATCTGGACTCCTATCTAAATCTCTCTCCCTGAAAGCACAAACAGGATCCTGCCCCTACACTACACTACACTGTCTCTCTATCTTTTCTATCAGTAGATTGCAGAATCAGGACTAACTCCTATCATATAATTCTCTCCCTCACAGCAACAGCAGCCAGGATCCTTTCCCTACACTGTCTAAAAGCAGAGTGACGATCTGTGCTGTGTGCCTCTTGCTTATATAGAAGCTGGTCACATGCTGGGTCACATGTTGCACTGACCAATCACAGCCATGCCATTAGTAGGCATGGCTATGATGGCTTCTAAGGGCACACCAGCTAATCAAATGGTGATTGGCTGGCCCCTGAAGCATTTCTAACTGCGCCATTAAATTCCCGAATCCGGACCCAAACCCGGACTTTAGCGCAAAATCCGGGTCCGAGTCCGGGGTCGGGAAAACGCCAAAATTCGGTACGGACCCGAACTTTACAGTTCGGGTCCGCTCAACACTACCAGGGAGCACTACAGATGGTACTACTTTCCCTCTGATTATCCAAATTCAACAACTAAAAAGGCCTTTTTAATATATTGAGGTTTAGAGTGTGGATATAAGGGCGAAAGGCTAACCTAGTTTTTTTGGACAACATTGTCTGGTTTTTAATGGATGGGGATAAGTGTGCTTATAATTTTGGGGTTTATACTTGAAAAATAACACGTTTCCTCTTTATATATTCCTAAAAATTCATTGGGCCTGCTTTATGTAAAGATATTTGTGTATGCTGGTGCATCAATTTTGCACAAGAAAGCAAATCATATGCTAACCAAAATCACTATAAGCTGATGAGCCACACAAATCCTGTGCAGGAGTGTGCTACAGAATCCGATTGTATGCCAGCCAAGCCTAAAAAATAAATAAATCTTAAAATAAAAAACATAGTATACTTACCTGCTCTTTGCAATGGTTTTGCACAGAGGGGCTCCAAACCTCCTTGTCTGGGGTCTGGGGACCCCTGTCAGCGCTCTCCGATCCTGCTCTTCTCTAAGTGCCCTCACTTCTGAATGAACACATAGAGAGATCAGTAGCAGGTGTGAAGGGGAAACAGAAGAGAAGTTCAGGAAGGAGGGGGAGGGTTGGTGAAAAGAACCTCCCAACTCCACCATGTTGGAGAGGAATTTTATTTATGATGATGTCCTATTTTGGAATTTCAGGGAGTAGAACATTATTTTATGCTGGATCATTCTGCCAGTTTTATGCTATCAGATGCTCCTTAAGGTGCCATGTTGATCATATAGCCTGTCATAGTTACAGTTTAGAGTTATTTTGGCTATACTTCTCCTATAGGTCACAGGAGTGTAGTTCGTTCTGCCCTCATGTAACCCCTTTTCGTCCGACAGCGGGCTAAAACCCTCTGTCAGTTGATGTCACTCAGCCGGTCCAGACTCAGGAAAGATCCTAACTTTACCATCAAGATCCACCCAGTTGCCTGGACCGGCATGGACTGCTGGGAGACTGAGCCAGCTACTCCCACCCCCTCCACAGCCCGGCACTTCAGTGAGCACTGGAAGGACAGAGCAGAGAGACTGACAGTCACCGGCTCTCTGCTCAGTGAAGACTGAGAACTGAACGATCTGCGGTCTTCAATCTCTCAGTTTTAGAAGCAGCAGGGGACAGATGCAGAATTGGATTGATGCTGTATCCACCTAGCTGAGTATAATTTTATTGAAACCCAAACTTTTCTTTCAACTCATAGCACATACATGAGCTGATATGCCTGTCAAAGGATTTGTAATTCTGTTGAGACAACTTTGTGTTTCACACAGCCCAGCCAAATAGCAGAATCAGATCCTTGAATTTATTGCAGCAATGGCACAGTTGGGCAGACTGGATATCGAAGGAGAAGCAGCACAATGATGAGTCGTGTTGGTGTCTTTGATTGCCAGAACATTCCTTATAAGTAAATATGCATGCAACAGAGCCTGGCTCCTAGAGCTGCCCCTCTCCCTACCAATCAGCTGTGCAGGGTGTTACTTAAAACTGTATCAAGGCAAATGTTTAAACTACTGATTTGTAGGTGTGATAGTGCTGGACTAATAAAAGCAATGCATTGATATTGTTTGATATAACATAGAAGTCAGTTCTCCTTCAAGTGGGATGATGTGCAAAGAAGGTGTAGTGCGGATAGACCTTGTTCTGGTCCTGGGCTGCTGCCTCTCTGATAGCTTCAAGGAGAACACTCAGTAGGTGTCAAACTTTGAGGTGGGTATTCAGCAGTGTCCGGTACAAAAGTTCATGGTCAAATAAAAATGTGTATTGACTAAAGGTATCAGATGAAGCCAGTGCATTTCAAGGGAAATGCCCCCCCTCTTCCTCAGGGCTGAACTCTTGGATATTATGTCACATCGTTTTTTTTTTTTTCCGCAGGCAGTTTAAAATATGTCCAGGTAGACAGTTTGGATTAAATCACGGGTGCCCAACCTTTGAGGAGCGAGGGCCACTTTATCGACTTGGTAACCGGCCGTGGGCCACAATGAGCATCAGTGGCATAGCGTGGGTTGTCAGCGCCCGGGGCAAGGCAAGTAATTTGTGCCCCCTAACCTGTGGACTTTTAGCACTCCCTGAGTCCCTTCCCTTCCTACAATAGTACTGACCAGCCTGATTCCCACACTGAACACTACACTAACCTACCTGACCACTACACTAACCTAACCTACCTGATTCCTACACTGGCCTACCTGACCACTGCACTAACCTACCTGATTTCTACACTGACCTACCTGACTCCTACACTGACCTACCTGATACCTACACTGACCACTACACTAACCTACCTGCTTTCTATACTTGCCACTACACTGACCTACCTGTCCACTATCCTGACCACTACACTACCTGATTCCTACACTGTCCACTACACTACCCACTACACTACACTGACCACTACACTACACTACACTGACCACTACACTGTCACCTACACTGCACTGACCACTGCACTGTCCACTGCACTGACCACTACACTGACCACTACACTGCACTGACCACTACACTACCCACTACACTACACTGACCACTACACTACACTGTCACCTACGCTGCACTGAGTCTGCACTGTCCACTGCACTGACCACTACACTGACCACTACACTACACTGCACTGACCACTGCACTGTCCACTGCACTGACCACTACACTGACCACTACACTGCACTGACCACTACACTACACTGACCACTACACTGCACTGACCACTACACTACACTGACCATTACACAGCCTTGACCACTACACTGACCACTGCACTACACTGTCCACTGCATTGACCACTACACTGCACTGACCAATACATTGTCCACTTCACTGCACTGACCAC
Organism: Rana muscosa; assembly: GCA_029206835.1. NCBI lineage: Eukaryota > Metazoa > Chordata > Amphibia > Anura > Ranidae > Rana > Rana muscosa. The sequence continues at coordinate 1,159,746,652 of CM055116.1, read as the reverse complement.
TACACTGACCACTACACTGCACTGCACTGCCCACTACACTGACCACTGCACTACACTGACCACTACACTACACTGCACTGACAACTACACTGCCCACTTCACTGCACTGACCACTACACTACACTGACCATTGCACTGACCACTACACTACACAGACCACTACACTACACTACACTGCACTGACCACTACACTGGCCACTACACTGCACTGCACTGCCCACTACACTGACCACTGCACTACACTGACCTCTACACTACACTGCACTGACAACTACACTGTCCACTTCACTGCACTGACCACTACACTACACTGACCATTGCACTGACCACTGCACTACACAGACCACTACACTACACTACACTGCACTGACCACTACACTGCACTGACCACTACACTGACCACTACACTATCCACTTCACTACACAGACCACTACACTGTCCACTGCACTGACCACTGCACTGTCCACCTCACTGTACTGACCACTACACTGACCACTACACTACACTTCACTGCACTGACAATTACACTGACCCCTATACTACACTGTCCACTGCACTGTCCACATCACTGCACTGACCACTACACTGTCCACTTCACTGCACTGACAATTACACTGACTACTACACTGACTACTACACTACACTTATACTGACAACAGATGTTTTTATATATTTATACTGACTCTAACTCTGGCTGGCTGCTGCCTCTCTCCCCAGACCGTATCCACTCCCGTCACCTGCAACTTGTATCTTCCATTAGTTTGGAGGAGAGGGGGAGCCTGGAGGAGGTGAAGGCTGCGGTGTTCACAATGCGGTGGAGGTGGAGGCGGGACTCCAGGAGCAAGCGTGATCACTGATAGGCCAGCCTGGTCACGATCACTGATAGGCCAGCTTGGCCGCGATCACTGATAGGCCAGCCCCACCGCAATCACGGATAGGCCAGCCCCGCCGCAGCCGCCGCACATGACCCCATTCTTCGCACTAATGCTCGGAGATGGCGGGTCGGGAACCCGCGATCTGGGCTTGCCGACCCGCCATCTCAGAGCAAGACATGGCAGGCCACTTCGGCCAGCGGGCCAGCAGTTGGGCACCCCTGGATTAAATTCTAACATAGGTCTCCTAGTTGTATCTCATCATGAGCCATCATATCTGTGGGTTCAGCCCCAGCCCTGAGGAAGTGGGAGGCGTTTCCTCCAAAACATGTTGGCTTCATCTGATACCTTTGTTCAATAAACATTTTGATCGGATTTCTTTTGTAATTCATTTTTGTACTAGGTGCTGCTCAATACCCATATCAAAATATGTAAACGTGTCATATTTTCTACCTTTAGTGTATTCCATATGTATAACGTTATAACTTTATACAGCATTATAAAAGACTATACATCTATCACTGTGCTTAGAAGGGAAAAGCTGCTGTCCACCAAAAGCTGACCCACTCTCCTCTTGATTCAATATTGACAACTTCAAATCTCAGAATGTATCAATAGTGTACCAGTGAACAATAATTCCTCCTACTTGCATCTTTCCTATTCTTATTTTGCACAGAATCCACCCAGATTCCTAAATCTCAAATCTCCAAGTACAGCACATGGAAATTCTATCAATCAGTTCAAATTCCTGCAACTTTCCACATTAATATATTGCACTGAAAAAAGTCCATAGCTCACTCATTAAAACAGCTCTTCTCTCAATATCCTTTGTTGATTAATCAATAATCAGCACGGTACCTCTCTGAAACCTTGCCTTCCAGCACTTTGTACAGATATAAGTAAAGAAGGAAGCCTGGTTAACTAATTAGCCCCTATTAACCTTTTCCTTACCTTCTCGTTTTAGTTTTCTTAGCAAAATTTTAACATTTCTTTACTTTATTTTCATATATTTTGTACGCAGTTTTTTTTGTGATGCCAAAATAAAAAAATAAAACACAGCATTTTAAAATACCATTATTTAATTTTTAAATAGCCTATTCAAACTTTTTGCAAAATCACATTTCAAGTCACATAAATATGATTCTTTTTTACATTTTCTTTTTAAATCAACAGAGGTAGTGCTGTCAATTCAGAAAGCAATAGGCAGAACTATACATGGCCATGTGCTGAGTGACAAGCTACAGACTTTTGAATCAGCAGTAAAAAAGCTGATAATTGCACCCTATGCAACAGTTTCTCTCCACTGTAGTTAAAGCAGACACAGCTATCTCTGCAATAAATTATGGAGCAGTGCAGCATTGTTGCCACAGCATCACAGGAAGATGCATTAGGTTGGCTTCACTGGCGGGATTAACTGGCATTTGTGGGACATTGCAGGGAGATTAAGGCCCCTTTCACACTGGGGCGGGCAGGAGCGGTGGCGGTATAGCAGCACGATTTTCAGCGCTGCTATACCGTCGTTCTTACCGCGGTATGCGGTCGCTAGGGGGGTTAATTTAACCCCCGCTAGCGGCCGAAAAAGGGTTAATACCGCCCGCAAACCGCGGCTATTGCCGCGGTTTGCGGGCGGTATTACCGCGCTGTCCCATTGATTTCAATGGGAGACCGCGGTAAAGGAGCGGTGAACACACCGCTCCTTTACCGCTGTAAAGAAGCGGCTAGCAGGACTTTTGGAGCGGTCCTGCTAGCGCACCGCTTCAGTGTGAAAGCCTTCGGACTTTCACATTGAAGGCACAGGGCAGGATTTTTTCATGCGGTATAACAGCGCTATTATTAGCGCTAAACCGCATGAAAAACGCCCCAGTGTGAAAGGGGCCTAAGAGAAAATTGTAAGGGCAAATGCACTTTTAATTACCGTAAGTGCTGCAGCACATAGTTTTTTTTTTTAATGGGAGGCAAAGATCTACATGTAACTTACCGTAGCCTTTAACCCGATGTCTCAGAAGTGGGTCTTCTTCACAGGCAATACATAAATACACTTGGGCACCTGCACTCCATAGCTAACTTCCAGCATAGAGATCAAGCTATCACTCACAGCTCCTGATCATGGACCAACAGTTGGGAGCCAGGAGGTCGAGCTCCTGATCCAATGATCACTGGGATAGCCTCTGATTGGCTAACACAGTTACTAATCAGTAAAACCTGCCCCTGCGCTCTGTTTCTGTTCTGAATAGAGAGAAGAACACTTAAGCCCTGTACACACGATCGGTTTTACCGATGAAAACAGTCCGATGGACTGTTTTCATCGGACAAACCGATCGTGTATGGGCCCCATCGGTATTTTTTCCATCGGTGAAAAAAAATAGAACATGTTTTAAATTTATCCAATGGAAAGAAAAACAATAGCATATTTCGATCGTCTGTGTGGAACTCCATCGGAGAAAAAACCCATGCATGCTCAGAATCAAGTCGACGCATGCTCAGAAGCATTGAACTTAATTTTTCTCAGCTCGTCAGAGTGTTTTACGTCACGCCGTTTGGGACGGTCTGATTTTAGACTGATGGTGTGTAGGCAAGACTGATGGAAGTTAGCTTCATCGGAATTCTGATGGAAAAATCCATCGGATTTGAATCCATAGGAAATCCGATCGTGTGTACAGGGCATTATTGTTTCTTTTTCTCCTAGCCAGAGGAGATAAAAAAAGTATATGTGTAAAAAAAAAATAATAATAATAATTAAAGATAAAATAGCTAGATCAGGGCTTGATCTAGGTTAGGATCAAAGGTCATAGTAAGGGTCAAACGTCAAGAGTATGCTTTAGGTAGGAAAAATACTTTCTTTTATGTCAATGTTATGGATGGAATTAAAAAATAAAATAAAATACACACTATTGTTTGTTGGCCCAACTATAGGTACAAATAACTAATAATATACACATATTTGATATCACTGTGAGTAAGGAGAATTTACTTTGGGAGTTTTTTTAGTGGTGGACCAGGGTAATTGTAAGAACAGCTAAAGTTTAAAAAAAATATATATTTTTTATTATTTTGGGGCTGATTTTTCTTGATAACAAAAGAAAAACAGGAGATATCCATTAACAAGTTAACATACTAGCACATGAAGAAAGACCTACCGTAAAGTTAGGCCTTCAGCGGCACACTGTCACCGCTGATAGGGCTTCCATCTTCACCTTGTCTTCCTTCCGGGTTTGCGCCACTTGAATTGTCGATCCGCAATTACATCACTCCTGCGCATGCGCACATAAGTCACAGCTGCAACACAGTTCTCTCAATGAATGGCAGTGCACATGTGCTGGTGACGTCACCACTGCTGCACGTTTAGGAGATATTTACTGTTAGGGATGGGCCCGGTGCTCGATTCGAACCCATGTTCGAATCGAGCACCGGGCGTTCGCTCGCTCGTCGAGCCCAGAACTATTTGGGCCGTTCGCATCACATTCGTGTGATGCGAGCGGCCCCGCAATGCATTGCGGCCGGCGCGGCCGGCGCAGTGCATTGCTGGCTGATGATTGGCCAAGAATGCACTGTGACCCCGCATGCTTGGCCAATCACAGCGCCCGAAACTCGGAGAGCAATAATTGGCTACAGGCAGGACGCCTGTAGCCAATTACAGCTCAGGGGCTTTAGTACATGCCCCACCATTTAAAAGGCCGCCACGCCATCGGCCCCGGTCACATGAGTTCCGGCTTTAGGAGAGATCAGTCTGCTGATTCTGTCTTTGCTTGATACTGAAAGATTTGCTCTTCTTTGCTAAACCATTGGCTATTTCTTTGCTAAACCATTGCTACCTAAGTCATTGATCGTTCATTGCTGCTGATTGCACAGTTAGCGTGTTATTAGCTGCTGCTGGGGATTAGTCTGGTGCGTGCTTACTGTTAGTACAGTATTGCAGTAGTACCAACCGCAGTGCTGTTAGCACAGCATTGCACCCCAACAGCACCCATAGGACTTCTAGTGTGTTAGTGGCAGCAAACAGAGCTCCTATATTTTCTTCTCAGCAGCACCCATAGGACTTCTAGTGTGTTAGTGGCAGCAAACAGAGCTCCTATATTTTCTTCTCAGCAGCACCCATAGGACTTCTAGTGTGTTAGTGGCATCACACAGAGCTCCTATATTTTCTTCTCAGCAGCACCCATAGGACTTCTAGTGTGTTAGTGGCAGCAAACAGAGCTCCTATATTTTCTTCTCAGCAGCACCCATAGGACTTCTAGTGTGTTAGTGGCATCACACAGAGCTCCTATATTTTCATCTCAGAAGCACCCATAGGACTTCTAGTGTGTTAGTGGCAGCAAACAGAGCTCCTATATTTTCTTCTCAGCAGCACCCATAGGACTTCTAGTGTGTTAGTGGCATCACACAGAGTTCCTATATTTTCATCTCAGAAGCACCCATAGGACTTCTAGTGTGTTAGTGGCATCACACAGAGCTCCTATATTTTCATCTCAGAAGCACCCATAGGACTTCTAGTGTGTTAGTGGCATCACACAGAGCTCCTATATTTTCTTCTCAGCAGCACCCATAGGACTTCTAGTGTGTTAGTGGCAGCAAACAGAGCTCCTATATTTTCTTCTCAGCAGCACCCATAGGACTTCTAGTGTGTTAGTGGCATCACACAGAGCTCCTATATTTTCTTCTCAGCAGCACCCATAGGACTTCTAGTGTGTTAGTGGCAGCAAACAGAGCTCCTATATTTTCTTCTCAGCAGCACCCATAGGACTTCTAGTGTGTTAGTGGCATCACACAGAGCTCCTATATTTTCTTCTCAGCAGCACCCATAGGACTTCTAGTGTGTTAGTGGCAGCAAACAGAGCTCCTATATTTTCTTCTCAGCAGCACCCATAGGACTTCTAGTGTGTTAGTGGCATCACACAGAGCTCCTATATTTTCATCTCAGAAGCACCCATAGGACTTCTAGTGTGTTAGTGGCATCACACAGAGCTCCTATATTTTCTTCTCAGCAGCACCCATAGGACTTCTAGTGTGTTAGTGGCAGCAAACAGAGCTCCTATATTTTCCTCTCAGCAGCACCCATAGGACTTCTAATGTGTTAGTGGCATCACACAGAGTTCCTATATTTTCATCTCAGAAGCACCCATAGGACTTCTAGTGTGTTAGTGGCATCACACAGAGCTCCTATATTTTCTTCTCAGAAGCACCCATAGGACTTCTAGTGTGTTAGTGGCAGCAAACAGAGCTCCTATATTTTCTTCTTAGCAGCACCCATAGGACTTCTAATGTGTTAGTGGCATCACACAGAGTTCATATATTTTCATCTCAGAAGCACCCATAGGACTTCTAGTGTGTTAGTGGCATCACACAGAGCTCCTATATTTTCTTCTCAGAAGCACCCATAGGACTTCTAGTGTGTTAGTGGCAGCAAACAGAGCTCCTATATTTTCTTCTCAGCAGCACCCATAGGACTTCTAGTGTGTTAGTGGCATCACACAGAGTTCCTATATTTTCATCTCAGAAGCACCCATAGGACTTCTAGTGTGTTAGTGGCATCACACAGAGCTCCTATATTTTCTTCTCAGCAGCACCCATAGGACTTCTAGTGTGTTAGTGGCATCACACAGAGCTCCTATATTTTCATCTCAGAAGCACCCATAGGACTTCTAGTGTGTTAGTGGCATCACACAGAGCTCCTATATTTTCTTCTCAGCAGCACCCATAGGACTTCTAGTGTGTTAGTGGCAGCAAACAGAGCTCCTATATTTTCTTCTCAGCAGCACCCATAGGACTTCTAGTGTGTTAGTGGCATCACACAGAGCTCCTATATTTTCATCTCAGAAGCACCCATAGGACTTCTAGTGTGTTAGTGGCATCACACAGAGCTCCTATATTTTCTTCTCAGCAGCACCCATAGGACTTCTAGTGTGTTAGTGGCAGCAAACAGAGCTCCTATATTTTCTTCTCAGCAGCACCCATAGGACTTCTAATGTGTTAGTGGCATCACACAGAGTTCCTATATTTTCATCTCAGAAGCACCCATAGGACTTCTAGTGTGTTAGTGGCATCACACAGAGCTCCTATATTTTCTTCTCAGAAGCACCCATAGGACTTCTAGTGTGTTAGTGGCATCACACAGAGCTCCTATATTTTCATCTCAGAAGCACCCATAGGACTTCTAGTGTGTTAGTGGCATCACACAGAGCTCCTATATTTTCTTCTCAGCAGCACCCATAGGACTTCTAGTGTGTTAGTGGCAGCAAACAGAGCTCCTATATTTTCTTCTCAGCAGCACCCATAGGACTTCTAGTGTGTTAGTGGCATCACACAGAGCTCCTATATTTTCTTCTCAGCAGCACCCATAGGACTTCTAGTGTGTTAGTGGCAGCAAACAGAGCTCCTATATTTTCTTCTCAGCAGCACCCATAGGACTTCTAGTGTGTTAGTGGCATCACACAGAGCTCCTATATTTTCATCTCAGAAGCACCCATAGGACTTCTAGTGTGTTAGTGGCATCACACAGAGCTCCTATATTTTCTTCTCAGCAGCACCCATAGGACTTCTAGTGTGTTAGTGGCAGCAAACAGAGCTCCTATATTTTCTTCTCAGCAGCACCCATAGGACTTCTAGTGTGTTAGTGGCATCACACAGAGCTCCTATATTTTCTTCTCAGCAGCACCCATAGGACTTCTAGTGTGTTAGTGGCAGCAAACAGAGCTCCTATATTTTCTTCTCAGCAGCACCCATAGGACTTCTAGTGTGTTAGTGGTATCACACAGAGCTCCTATATTTTCATCTCAGAAGCACCCATAGGACTTCTAGTGTGTTAGTGGCATCACACAGAGCTCCTATATTTTCTTCTCAGCAGCACCCATAGGACTTCTAGTGTGTTAGTGGCAGCAAACAGAGCTCCTATATTTTCTTCTCAGCAGCACCCATAGGACTTCTAATGTGTTAGTGGCATCACACAGAGTTCCTATATTTTCATCTCAGAAGCACCCATAGGACTTCTAGTGTGTTAGTGGCATCACACAGAGCTCCTATATTTTCTTCTCAGAAGCACCCATAGGACTTCTAGTGTGTTAGTGGCAGCAAACAGAGCTCCTATATTTTCTTCTCAGCAGCACCCATAGGACTTCTAGTGTGTTAGTGGCATCACACAGAGTTCCTATATTTTCATCTCAGAAGCACCCATAGGACTTCTAGTGTGTTAGTGGCATCACACAGAGCTCCTATATTTTCTTCTCAGCAGCACCCATAGGACTTCTAGTGTGTTAGTGGCATCACACAGAGCTCCTATATTTTCATCTCAGAAGCACCCATAGGACTTCTAGTGTGTTAGTGGCATCACACAGAGCTCCTATATTTTCTTCTCAGCAGCACCCATAGGACTTCTAGTGTGTTAGTGGCAGCAAACAGAGCTCCTATATTTTCTTCTCAGCAGCACCCATAGGACTTCTAGTGTGTTAGTGGCATCACACAGAGCTCCTATATTTTCATCTCAGAAGCACCCATATGACTTCTAGTGTGTTAGTGGCATCACACAGAGCTCCTATATTTTCTTCTCAGCAGCACCCATAGGACTTCTAGTGTGTTAGTGGCAGCAAACAGAGCTCCTATATTTTCTTCTCAGCAGCACCCATAGGACTTCTAATGTGTTAGTGGCATCACACAGAGTTCCTATATTTTCATCTCAGAAGCACCCATAGGACTTCTAGTGTGTTAGTGGCATCACACAGAGCTCCTATATTTTCTTCTCAGAAGCACCCATAGGACTTCTAGTGTGTTAGTGGCAGCAAACAGAGCTCCTATATTTTCTTCTTAGCAGCACCCATAGGACTTCTAATGTGTTAGTGGCATCACACAGAGTTCCTATATTTTCATCTCAGAAGCACCCATAGGACTTCTAGTGTGTTAGTGGCATCACACAGAGCTCCTATATTTTCTTCTCAGAAGCACCCATAGGACTTCTAGTGTGTTAGTGGCAGCAAACAGAGCTCCTATATTTTCTTCTCAGCAGCACCCATAGGACTTCTAGTGTGTTAGTGGCATCACACAGAGTTCCTATATTTTCATCTCAGAAGCACCCATAGGACTTCTAGTGTGTTAGTGGCATCACACAGAGCTCCTATATTTTCTTCTCAGCAGCACCCATAGGACTTCTAGTGTGTTAGTGGCATCACACAGAGCTCCTATATTTTCATCTCAGAAGCACCCATAGGACTTCTAGTGTGTTAGTGGCATCACACAGAGCTCCTATATTTTCTTCTCAGCAGCACCCATAGGACTTCTAGTGTGTTAGTGGCAGCAAACAGAGCTCCTATATTTTCTTCTCAGCAGCACCCATAGGACTTCTAATGTGTTAGTGGCATCACACAGAGTTCCTATATTTTCATCTCAGAAGCACCCATAGGACTTCTAGTGTGTTAGTGGCATCACACAGAGCTCCTATATTTTCTTCTCAGAAGCACCCATAGGACTTCTAGTGTGTTAGTGGCAGCAAACAGAGCTCCTATATTTTCTTCTTAGCAGCACCCATAGGACTTCTAATGTGTTAGTGGCATCACACAGAGTTCCTATATTTTCATCTCAGAAGCACCCATAGGACTTCTAGTGTGTTAGTGGCATCACACAGAGCTCCTATATTTTCTTCTCAGCAGCACCCATAGGACTTCTAGTGTGTTAGTGGCAGCAAACAGAGCTCCTATATTTTCTTCTCAGCAGCACCCATAGGACTTCTAGTGTGTTAGTGGCATCACACAGAGCTCCTATATTTTCTTCTCAGCAGCACCCATAGGACTTCTAGTGTGTTAGTGGCAGCAAACAGAGCTCCTATATTTTCTTCTCAGCAGCACCCATAGGACTTCTAGTGTGTTAGTGGCATCACACAGAGCTCCTATATTTTCATCTCAGAAGCACCCATAGGACTTCTAGTGTGTTAGTGGCAGCAAACAGAGCTCCTATATTTTCTTCTCAGCAGCACCCATAGGACTTCTAGTGTGTTAGTGGCATCACACAGAGTTCCTATATTTTCATCTCATAAGCACCCATAGGACTTCTAGTGTGTTAGTGGCATCACACAGAGCTCCTATATTTTCTTCTCAGCAGCACCCATAGGACTTCTAGTGTGTTAGTGGCATCACACAGAGCTCCTATATTTTCATCTCAGAAGCAACCATAGGACTTCTAGTGTGTTAGTGGCATCACACAGAGCTCCTATATTTTCTTCTCAGCAGCACCCATAGGACTTCTAGTGTGTTAGTGGCAGCAAACAGAGCTCCTATATTTTCTTCTCAGCAGCACCCATAGGACTTCTAATGTGTTAGTGGCATCACACAGAGTTCCTATATTTTCTTCTCAGCAGCACCCATAGGACTTCTAGTGTGTTAGTGGCAGCAAACAGAGCTCCTATATTTTCTTCTCAGCAGCACCCATAGGACTTCTAGTGTGTTAGTGGCAGCAAACAGAGCTCCTATATTTTCTTCTCAGCAGCACCCATAGGACTTCTAGTGTGTTAGTGGCATCACACAGAGCTCCTATATTTTCATCTCAGAAGCACCCATAGGACTTCTAGTGTGTTAGTGGCAGCAAACAGAGCTCCTATATTTTCTTCTCAGCAGCACCCATAGGACTTCTAGTGTGTTAGTGGCATCACACAGAGTTCCTATATTTTCATCTCAGAAGCACCCATAGGACTTCTAGTGTGTTAGTGGCATCACACAGAGCTCCTATATTTTCTTCTCAGCAGCACCCATAGGACTTCTAGTGTGTTAGTGGCATCACACAGAGCTCCTATATTTTCATCTCAGAAGCACCCATAGGACTTCTAGTGTGTTAGTGGCATCACACAGAGCTCCTATATTTTCTTCTCAGCAGCACCCATAGGACTTCTAGTGTGTTAGTGGCAGCAAACAGAGCTCCTATATTTTCTTCTCAGCAGCACCCATAGGACTTCTAGTGTGTTAGTGGCATCACACAGAGCTCCTATATTTTCTTCTCAGCAGCACCCATAGGACTTCTAGTGTGTTAGTGGCAGCAAACAGAGCTCCTATATTTTCTTCTCAGCAGCACCCATAGGACTTCTAGTGTGTTAGTGGCATCACACAGAGCTCCTATATTTTCTTCTCAGCAGCACCCATAGGACTTCTAGTGTGTTAGTGGCAGCAAACAGAGCTCCTATATTTTCTTCTCAGCAGCACCCATAGGACTTCTAGTGTGTTAGTGGCATCACACAGAGCTCCTATATTTTCATCTCAGAAGCACCCATAGGACTTCTAGTGTGTTAGTGGCATCACACAGAGCTCCTATATTTTCTTCTCAGCAGCACCCATAGGACTTCTAGTGTGTTAGTGGCAGCAAACAGAGCTCCTATATTTTCCTCTCAGCAGCACCCATAGGACTTCTAATGTGTTAGTGGCATCACACAGAGTTCCTATATTTTCATCTCAGAAGCACCCATAGGACTTCTAGTGTGTTAGTGGCATCACACAGAGCTCCTATATTTTCTTCTCAGAAGCACCCATAGGACTTCTAGTGTGTTAGTGGCAGCAAACAGAGCTCCTATATTTTCTTCTTAGCAGCACCCATAGGACTTCTAATGTGTTAGTGGCATCACACAGAGTTCATATATTTTCATCTAAGAAGCACCCATAGGACTTCTAGTGTGTTAGTGGCATCACACAGAGCTCCTATATTTTCTTCTCAGAAGCACCCATAGGACTTCTAGTGTGTTAGTGGCAGCAAACAGAGCTCCTATATTTTCTTCTCAGCAGCACCCATAGGACTTCTAGTGTGTTAGTGGCATCACACAGAGTTCCTATATTTTCATCTCAGAAGCACCCATAGGACTTCTAGTGTGTTAGTGGCATCACACAGAGCTCCTATATTTTCTTCTCAGCAGCACCCATAGGACTTCTAGTGTGTTAGTGGCATCACACAGAGCTCCTATATTTTCATCTCAGAAGCACCCATAGGACTTCTAGTGTGTTAGTGGCATCACACAGAGCTCCTATATTTTCTTCTCAGCAGCACCCATAGGACTTCTAGTGTGTTAGTGGCAGCAAACAGAGCTCCTATATTTTCTTCTCAGCAGCACCCATAGGACTTCTAGTGTGTTAGTGGCATCACACAGAGCTCCTATATTTTCATCTCAGAAGCACCCATAGGACTTCTAGTGTGTTAGTGGCATCACACAGAGCTCCTATATTTTCTTCTCAGCAGCACCCATAGGACTTCTAGTGTGTTAGTGGCAGCAAACAGAGCTCCTATATTTTCTTCTCAGCAGCACCCATAGGACTTCTAATGTGTTAGTGGCATCACACAGAGTTCCTATATTTTCATCTCAGAAGCACCCATAGGACTTCTAGTGTGTTAGTGGCATCACACAGAGCTCCTATATTTTCTTCTCAGAAGCACCCATAGGACTTCTAGTGTGTTAGTGGCATCACACAGAGCTCCTATATTTTCATCTCAGAAGCACCCATAGGACTTCTAGTGTGTTAGTGGCATCACACAGAGCTCCTATATTTTCTTCTCAGCAGCACCCATAGGACTTCTAGTGTGTTAGTGGCAGCAAACAGAGCTCCTATATTTTCTTCTCAGCAGCACCCATAGGACTTCTAGTGTGTTAGTGGCATCACACAGAGCTCCTATATTTTCTTCTCAGCAGCACCCATAGGACTTCTAGTGTGTTAGTGGCAGCAAACAGAGCTCCTATATTTTCTTCTCAGCAGCACCCATAGGACTTCTAGTGTGTTAGTGGCATCACACAGAGCTCCTATATTTTCATCTCAGAAGCACCCATAGGACTTCTAGTGTGTTAGTGGCATCACACAGAGCTCCTATATTTTCTTCTCAGCAGCACCCATAGGACTTCTAGTGTGTTAGTGGCAGCAAACAGAGCTCCTATATTTTCTTCTCAGCAGCACCCATAGGACTTCTAGTGTGTTAGTGGCATCACACAGAGCTCCTATATTTTCTTCTCAGCAGCACCCATAGGACTTCTAGTGTGTTAGTGGCAGCAAACAGAGCTCCTATATTTTCTTCTCAGCAGCACCCATAGGACTTCTAGTGTGTTAGTGGTATCACACAGAGCTCCTATATTTTCATCTCAGAAGCACCCATAGGACTTCTAGTGTGTTAGTGGCATCACACAGAGCTCCTATATTTTCTTCTCAGCAGCACCCATAGGACTTCTAGTGTGTTAGTGGCAGCAAACAGAGCTCCTATATTTTCTTCTCAGCAGCACCCATAGGACTTCTAATGTGTTAGTGGCATCACACAGAGTTCCTATATTTTCATCTCAGAAGCACCCATAGGACTTCTAGTGTGTTAGTGGCATCACACAGAGCTCCTATATTTTCTTCTCAGAAGCACCCATAGGACTTCTAGTGTGTTAGTGGCAGCAAACAGAGCTCCTATATTTTCTTCTTAACAGCACCCATAGGACTTCTAATGTGTTAGTGGCATCACACAGAGTTCCTATATTTTCATCTCAGAAGCACCCATAGGACTTCTAGTGTGTTAGTGGCATCACACAGAGCTCCTATATTTTCTTCTCAGAAGCACCCATAGGACTTCTAGTGTGTTAGTGGCAGCAAACAGAGCTCCTATATTTTCTTCTCAGCAGCACCCATAGGACTTCTAGTGTGTTAGTGGCATCACACAGAGTTCCTATATTTTCATCTCAGAAGCACCCATAGGACTTCTAGTGTGTTAGTGGCATCACACAGAGCTCCTATATTTTCTTCTCAGCAGCACCCATAGGACTTCTAGTGTGTTAGTGGCATCACACAGAGCTCCTATATTTTCATCTCAGAAGCACCCATAGGACTTCTAGTGTGTTAGTGGCATCACACAGAGCTCCTATATTTTCTTCTCAGCAGCACCCATAGGACTTCTAGTGTGTTAGTGGCAGCAAACAGAGCTCCTATATTTTCTTCTCAGCAGCACCCATAGGACTTCTAGTGTGTTAGTGGCATCACACAGAGCTCCTATATTTTCATCTCAGAAGCACCCATATGACTTCTAGTGTGTTAGTGGCATCACACAGAGCTCCTATATTTTCTTCTCAGCAGCACCCATAGGACTTCTAGTGTGTTAGTGGCATCACACAGAGTTCCTATATTTTCATCTCAGAAGCACCCATAGGACTTCTAGTGTGTTAGTGGCATCACACAGAGCTCCTATATTTTCTTCTCAGAAGCACCCATAGGACTTCTAGTGTGTTAGTGGCAGCAAACAGAGCTCCTATATTTTCTTCTTAGCAGCACCCATAGGACTTCTAATGTGTTAGTGGCATCACACAGAGTTCCTATATTTTCATCTCAGAAGCACCCATAGGACTTCTAGTGTGTTAGTGGCATCACACAGAGCTCCTATATTTTCTTCTCAGAAGCACCCATAGGACTTCTAGTGTGTTAGTGGCAGCAAACAGAGCTCCTATATTTTCTTCTCAGCAGCACCCATAGGACTTCTAGTGTGTTAGTGGCATCACACAGAGTTCCTATATTTTCATCTCAGAAGCACCCATAGGACTTCTAGTGTGTTAGTGGCATCACACAGAGCTCCTATATTTTCTTCTCAGCAGCACCCATAGGACTTCTAGTGTGTTAGTGGCATCACACAGAGCTCCTATATTTTCATCTCAGAAGCACCCATAGGACTTCTAGTGTGTTAGTGGCATCACACAGAGCTCCTATATTTTCTTCTCAGCAGCACCCATAGGACTTCTAGTGTGTTAGTGGCAGCAAACAGAGCTCCTATATTTTCTTCTCAGCAGCACCCATAGGACTTCTAATGTGTTAGTGGCATCACACAGAGTTCCTATATTTTCATCTCAGAAGCACCCATAGGACTTCTAGTGTGTTAGTGGCATCACACAGAGCTCCTATATTTTCTTCTCAGAAGCACCCATAGGACTTCTAGTGTGTTAGTGGCAGCAAACAGAGCTCCTATATTTTCTTCTTAGCAGCACCCATAGGACTTCTAATGTGTTAGTGGCATCACACAGAGTTCCTATATTTTCATCTCAGAAGCACCCATAGGACTTCTAGTGTGTTAGTGGCATCACACAGAGCTCCTATATTTTCTTCTCAGCAGCACCCATAGGACTTCTAGTGTGTTAGTGGCAGCAAACAGAGCTCCTATATTTTCTTCTCAGCAGCACCCATAGGACTTCTAGTGTGTTAGTGGCATCACACAGAGCTCCTATATTTTCTTCTCAGCAGCACCCATAGGACTTCTAGTGTGTTAGTGGCAGCAAACAGAGCTCCTATATTTTCTTCTCAGCAGCACCCATAGGACTTCTAGTGTGTTAGTGGCATCACACAGAGCTCCTATATTTTCATCTCAGAAGCACCCATAGGACTTCTAGTGTGTTAGTGGCAGCAAACAGAGCTCCTATATTTTCTTCTCAGCAGCACCCATAGGACTTCTAGTGTGTTAGTGGCATCACACAGAGTTCCTATATTTTCATCTCATAAGCACCCATAGGACTTCTAGTGTGTTAGTGGCATCACACAGAGCTCCTATATTTTCTTCTCAGCAGCACCCATAGGACTTCTAGTGTGTTAGTGGCATCACACAGAGCTCCTATATTTTCATCTCAGAAGCAACCATAGGACTTCTAGTGTGTTAGTGGCATCACACAGAGCTCCTATATTTTCTTCTCAGCAGCACCCATAGGACTTCTAGTGTGTTAGTGGCAGCAAACAGAGCTCCTATATTTTCTTCTCAGCAGCACCCATAGGACTTCTAATGTGTTAGTGGCATCACACAGAGTTCCTATATTTTCATCTCAGCAGCACCCATAGGACTTCTAGTGTGTTAGTGGCATCACACAGAGCTCCTATATTTTCATCTCAGAAGCACCCATAGGACTTCTAGTGTGTTAGTGGCAGCAAACAGAGCTCCTATATTTTCTTCTCAGCAGCACCCATAGGACTTCTAGTGTGTTAGTGGCATCACACAGAGTTCCTATATTTTCATCTCAGAAGCACCCATAGGACTTCTAGTGTGTTAGTGGCATCACACAGAGCTCCTATATTTTCTTCTCAGCAGCACCCATAGGACTTCTAGTGTGTTAGTGGCATCACACAGAGCTCCTATATTTTCTTCTCAGCAGCACCCATAGGACTTCTAGTGTGTTAGTGGCAGCAAACAGAGCTCCTATATTTTCTTCTCAGCAGCACCCATAGGACTTCTAGTGTGTTAGTGGCAGCAAACAGAGCTCCTATATTTTCTTCTCAGCAGCACCCATAGGACTTCTAGTGTGTTAGTGGCATCACACAGAGCTCCTATATTTTCATCTCAGAAGCACCCATAGGACTTCTAGTGTGTTAGTGGCAGCAAACAGAGCTCCTATATTTTCTTCTCAGCAGCACCCATAGGACTTCTAGTGTGTTAGTGGCATCACACAGAGTTCCTATATTTTCATCTCAGAAGCACCCATAGGACTTCTAGTGTGTTAGTGGCATCACACAGAGCTCCTATATTTTCTTCTCAGCAGCACCCATAGGACTTCTAGTGTGTTAGTGGCATCACACAGAGCTCCTATATTTTCATCTCAGAAGCAACCATAGGACTTCTAGTGTGTTAGTGGCATCACACAGAGCTCCTATATTTTCTTCTCAGCAGCACCCATAGGACTTCTAGTGTGTTAGTGGCAGCAAACAGAGCTCCTATATTTTCTTCTCAGCAGCACCCATAGGACTTCTAGTGTGTTAGTGGCATCACACAGAGCTCCTATATTTTCTTCTCAGCAGCACCCATAGGACTTCTAGTGTGTTAGTGGCAGCAAACAGAGCTCCTATATTTTCTTCTCAGCAGCACCCATAGGACTTCTAGTGTGTTAGTGGCATCACACAGAGCTCCTATATTTTCATCTCAGAAGCACCCATAGGACTTCTAGTGTGTTAGTGGCAGCAAACAGAGCTCCTATATTTTCTTCTCAGCAGCACCCATAGGACTTCTAGTGTGTTAGTGGCATCACACAGAGTTCCTATATTTTCATCTCAGAAGCACACATAGGACTTCTAGTGTGTTAGTGGCATCACACAGAGCTCCTATATTTTCTTCTCAGCAGCACCCATAGGACTTCTAGTGTGTTAGTGGCATCACACAGAGCTCCTATATTTTCATCTCAGAAGCACCCATAGGACTTCTAGTGTGTTAGTGGCATCACACAGAGCTCCTATATTTTCTTCTCAGCAGCACCCATAGGACTTCTAGTGTGTTAGTGGCAGCAAACAGAGCTCCTATATTTTCTTCTCAGCAGCACCCATAGGACTTCTAGTGTGTTAGTGGCATCACACAGAGCTCCTATATTTTCTTCTCAGCAGCACCCATAGGACTTCTAGTGTGTTAGTGGCAGCAAACAGAGCTCCTATATTTTCTTCTCAGCAGCACCCATAGGACTTCTAGTGTGTTAGTGGCATCACACAGAGCTCCTATATTTTCATCTCAGAAGCACCCATAGGACTTCTAGTGTGTTAGTGGCATCACACAGAGCTCCTATATTTTCTTCTCAGCAGCACCCATAGGACTTCTAGTGTGTTAGTGGCAGCAAACAGAGCTCCTATATTTTCTTCTCAGCAGCACCCATAGGACTTCTAGTGTGTTAGTGGCATCACACAGAGCTCCTATATTTTCTTCTCAGCAGCACCCATTGGACTTCTAGTGTGTTAGTGGCAGCAAACAGAGCTCCTATATTTTCTTCTCAGCAGCACCCATAGGACTTCTAGTGTGTTAGTGGCATCACACAGAGCTCCTATATTTTCATCTCAGAAGCACCCATAGGACTTCTAGTGTGTTAGTGGCATCACACAGAGCTCCTATATTTTCTTCTCAGCAGCACCCATAGGACTTCTAGTGTGTTAGTGGCAGCAAACAGAGCTCCTATATTTTCTTCTCAGCAGCACCCATAGGACTTCTAATGTGTTAGTGGCATCACACAGAGTTCCTATATTTTCATCTCAGAAGTAGTGATGAGCCGAACACCCCCGGGTTCGGTTCGCACCAGAACCCGCGAACGGACCGAAAGTTCGAACGAACATTAGAACCCTATTAAATACAATGGATGCGAACGTTCGAATTCTAAAGTGCTAATTATAAAAACTATTATGCATGTTATTGTCCTAAAAAGGGTTTGGGAACCCGGGTTCTGCACCAGGGGACATGTATCAATGCAAAAATAAGTTTTAAAAACGGTCGTTTTCCGGGAGCAGTCATTTTAATGATGCATAAAGTGAAAAAAAAAAAGTCAAATATTCCTTTAAATATCGTACCTGGGGGGTGTCTAAAGTATGCCTGTGAAGTGCCACGTGTTTCCCGTGTTTAGAACTGTCCCTGCACAAAATGACACTTCTAAAGGAAAAAAAAGCCATTTAAAACTGCTTGCGGCTTTAATGTAATGTCTGGTCCCGGTAATATGGATGAAAATCTTTAAGAAAAATGGCATAGCTACCCCATGACCCCCCCCCTACCCCAGCCCATTACCAGCCCCTTTGGGTCTTGTATGGATATTAAGGGGAACCCCGCACATAAAATAAAAAAGGCCCTATATACTCAGAACAGCCGTATACAGGCGGTGCATACAAGACAGGGACTGTAGGTTTGTTCTTATGTAGAATCTGTTTGTAATTTTGAACAGGTACATTGTTGAAGTGTAGCTCCAGACCAAAAATCTATTTTTAAACTTTTTGGAAAACATAGGTAAGGGTTATCACCCCTGTAACATTTGTTTTGCTGTCTGTGCCCCTGTTCAGAACATTTCACCTCACTTTCCGTCCTAATGACAACTGTTTTTGAAATGTGGTGTTTTTCTTGAAACAAGGATTGCTGATAAAGCATCAGTACAGAGGAGACACCTTTCTCCCATATTTATTCTTACAGGAGAGAATTTTCCTTCCTAGTGGTAGATTTCCTCTCACTTCCTGTTGTCTTCTTGCGTTTGCAAGTAGGAGTCGTTTGTAAGTTGGATGTTTGAAAGTAGGGACCTGCCGTATATACTCTGCAGAAATAGGCCCCTTAGTTGTTGGTGTTGGCACAACACTGTAAGCACTCACAGTTACTCTTGGTTGGTGCTGGAACGCCCTGCTGTCAACTATTATATCAGGAATTTTAATTACATATAATTGTTGAACAGTGGTAGTAAAAATTGGGCCTTTGATGGTGGTGCTGGTGCCACAACACTGTAAGCCCTGACAGTTACTCTTGGTGGGTGCAGCAATGGGCCCTGCTGTGAATTATTAGATCAAGAATTGTAATTACATGCCCCTGTTGAACAGGGGCTGAAAAATTGGGCCTTAGGCACTGGTGGCACAACACTGCAACCCTTCACAGATACTGTACTTGGAGCACAGCAATGAGCCCTGTTGCAAAGTATTGCTTCAAAAATTGTAATGACACGCCCCTGTTAAACAGGGGCTGAAAAATTGGGCCTTAGGCACTGGTGGCACAACACTGCAACTCCTCACAGATACTGTACTTGGAGCACAGCAATGAGCCCTGTTGCAAAGTATTGCTTCAAAAATTGTAATTACACGCCCCTGTTAAACAGGGGCTGAAAAATTGGGCGTTAGGCACTGGTGGCGGCACCCATAAACAAAAATGATCTTCCAAGCTATCATCATCAATCGTATCATTGAGGACTCGGAGGAGGAGGATAGCCAGTCAACATAACAGCACAGGCACTCAGCATCAGCATCAGTCTTGAAGGGATGTGACATTTTAAAATCAATTAGTCTGTTATATCAGCATCAGGTGTGTGGTAGCTGGTGGTGATCCAAGACTGGTTCATCTTGATGAAAGTCAGTCGATCAACCGAGTCGGTGGACAGGCGCACCCTGTGATCCGTGACAAATCCTCCAGCAGCACTGAATGTGCGTTCCGAAAGAACGCTGGATGCAGGACAGGCCAGTAGCTCAATTGCATACTGTGCAAGCTCTGGCCAGTGATCCATCCTCAAGACCCAGTAAGCCAGAGGATTTTCGGTGGGGAAGGTGTCCAAGTCTGACCTTGCCCCTAGATATTCCTGCACCATGTTTATCAGACGCTGGCGATGGTTGCTGGAACCGATCATACTTTGGGGCTGCGGACTAAAGAATTGTCTGAACGCATCGGTCAGACGGCCACCTTCCCCACCGCTCCTTCTTTGACTGGCCGAAGCCTCAGCAACTCGTTGTCCAGGACCAGGAGTTTGCAACCTCCCAGTCTCTGGGAACGCGTTGCACAGACCTTTCTGCAAGGCCTCCCGGAGTTGTCTCATCCTCTGCTCCCTCTGCGACGGTAACATAAGGTCCGCAACCTTACCCTTGTACCGTGGATCAAGGAGAGTGGCCAGCCAGTAATGGTCCCTCTCCTTGATCCGAAGAATACGAGGATCCTTCCGCAGACTTTGCAGGATCAGGGAGGCCATGCAGCGTAGGTTTGCTGAGGCATTCGCTCCGGAGTCCTCTGGGTCACTAAGGACGACATGATCCGCAGCCACCTCCTCCCAGCCACGTACAAGTCCACTGGTTTCTTGGGACTGTAAATCATCCCTAAAAGACTGCTGCTGATGATGCTGAGTGCCAGCCTCCACCTCCATGCTGACACAATCCTCCTCCTCCTCCTCCTCCTCCTCCTCCTCCTCTTCCTGTGCGATGGGTGGGACAGAAGGAACACTGTCTGGGTAAAGGGGGCCTTGAGAGGCAAGGAAGTCCTCCTCTTCCTGCCTCTGTTCTGCCTCAAGTGCCCTGTCCATTATTCCACGCAGCGTGTGCTCCAACAGGTGGACAAGAGGTACAGTGTCACTGATGCATGCACTGTCACTGCTCACCATCCTCGTGGCCTCCTCAAATGGTGCCAGGACAGTGCATGCATCCCTGATCATGCCCCACTGGCGTGGAGAAAAAAAACCAAGCTCCCCTGACCCTGTCCTGGTGCCGTAGTCGCACAGGTACCCTCTGCTGCGTGTGCAGCCGCTGCAGCATGGCCAACGTTGAGTTCCACCTGGTGGGCATGTCACATATAAGGCGGTTCTTGGGCAGGTTCAACTCCTTTTGCAGCTCAGCCAGGCGAGCACTGGCATTATAAGATCTGCGGAAATGCACACAGACTTTCCTGGCCTGCCTCAGGACATCCTGTAAGCCCGGGTACCTGCCCAAGAAGCGCTGCACCACCAGGTTAAGGACGTGAGCCACACAGGGCACATGGGTCAGTTGTCCCTGTCGGAGGGCGGAGAGGAGGTTGGTGCCATTGTCGCAAACCACCATTCCTGGCTTAAGCTGGCGTGGCGTCAACCACCTCTCGGCCTGGCCCTGCAGAGCAGACAGGACCTCTGCCCCAGTGTGGCTTCTGTCCCCCAAACACACCAGCGCAAGCACGGCATGGCATCTTTTTGCCTGCGTACTTGCGTAGCCCCGTGAACGGCTACGGAGCACCGCTGGTTCATAGGACAAACCACAGGAAGAGGCCATGGAGGAAGAAGAAGAGGAGGGGGTGGAGGAGAGAGGTGTGTCACAACCAGTAGTAGCATTTTGGAGGCGTGGCGGTGGGACAACCTCCAACACTACTGCACCTTGTCCTGAATCCTTCCCAGCTGCCAAAAGAGTGACCCAATGGGCCGTGAAAGAAAGGTAACGTCCCTGTCCATGCCTGCTGGACCATGAGTCAGCGGTAATATGCACCTTACCGCTGACCGCCCTGTCCAGCGAGGCCAAGACATTGCCTTCCACATGCCGGTAGAGAGCCGGAATAGCCTTCCGTGAGAAAAAGTGGCGTTTGGGAACCTGCCACTGAGGAACCGCACATTGCACAAACTCACGGAAGGGGGCCGAGTCTACCAACTGAAAAGGCAGCAGTTGAAGCGCTAGCAATTTAGCCAAGCTAGCATTCAACCGCTGGGCATGTGGATGGCTGGGAGTGAACTTCTTTCGACGGTCCAGCAGCTGGGGCAGGGAAATTTGCCTGCTAGAATCGGACGTCGGTGTACTGCTAGCAGAGTGGGCGCAAGTACTTGGCTGTGACACACCTAATTCTACACCTTCATTCCTCTCAGTGCATGTTTCAGAGAGGACTGAAGTTATAGTGGGGTTGGAGATCCCAGCTGATGCGGTGCAAGGAGAGGT